>JARQOC010000009.1:87813879-88413879 GCA_033576535.1 Allobates femoralis
GGACATTGTCCGGCTTCAGGTCACTGTAGAGAGAAGAGCAGACACGGATTGTGAGAATAACGATTGAAAATGACTTTCTAAAGTAGACATGTAAAGAGAAAACAGAGCTGGAAGTGACAGATTTAGGAAGATGAACTCATTACCGATGTATCACGCCGTTGTCATGAAGGAACTGGACACCGCAGACCATCTCTGCCGCGAACCGCCTGTGGAGTAGAAAGTACAGAATGAATTGGGGGTCACATACACAATCATACAGAGAACATGAGGATCACACGGGGCCTATTTATGACTTCATCCTCTTGCTCTACAGCTACAATTTATTAGGATTCGACTATTGGAAATTTACCTTATTGTTTCGATGTCATACGGCGTTGACTTTCGAATGTGGCTGCGCAGGTCTCCTCCATCCATATATGGCATGGCGATTACATGGTTTCGAGTTGTTTCCTTGTATCCCGCACACCCAGGATGAAGCGGCAGCCAGGGACAGCGGCCATACTGAGGACCTGTAATTCGGTGTTGATGGCTGTTTCATCACAAGATCTTTTTTTTTTAATCAGATAAATTTTTATTAATTAAACCAGTCAGGATTACACAAATGCATTGAGACAACATGTCCCATTTTCACATGAACAATTGAACTACAGTCCCAAACTTCACCCTCCCTTCCCTCCCCCCCACCCGACAGCTAGCACATTACACAGCAGCGTATAATGACATTTAGTAAGTTAATCATCAATAAGGCACATCAATTATAACGCATAATCAAGTCAATTTGTATCCGGCACAGTTTAATGACACACTGCCTCCTCTCATCTAGAATTTATCCAGGGTAACCACATTTTCTCAAATACCGCTACTTTTTCTCTTTTCCCGTAGATACCCTTTTCCATATGCATTAGACTATCCACCTGTTTTATAAATTCCGCTCTACTTGGGGGGACTTCTCGTATCCAGAATTTTGCAATTAATTTCCTTGCTACAAAGAGCAATTTTGCAATCATTGTTTTGAATGTATTTTCAATATTCACTTCCTCCACATATCCCAGTAAGCAAACCACCGGTTCTCCAGGCACCTCACACCCATACACTCTATTTATTTGGTTAATTACTGCCGCCCAGTATGTGGATAATCTTGGGCAGGACCACATCATATGGTATATGCCCGCATCAACTCCTCTACATCTCGGACATTCCGAATCAGCCCTCAGACCTGCTCGGTGCATAACCATTGGCGAGCGATATACTCTGTGCACCACATAAAGATGCGAGAGCCTCGCCGATTCACAAATAGATAACTTAGGTATATATTCCAGGATGCTAGTCCACCTATCATCCGATATGCGTCCCATTTCCTCCTCCCATTTCGATCGTGTCTTTATAGGAAATGAAAGGAGGTATGTATGCAGGAGATCCCTGTATGTGCATGATATCACTCCAGTCGAGAGTCCCTCATGACAAACATAATCCAAGACAATATCATCTTGTATTTTTAAGGCACCGGACGCACCCTGTTTACCCACTGCATGCTGTATCTGTAAATACTGAAGCCATCCCGATTCCGGGAGTCCAAATTCCAGTTTTAGTTGTTGAAAGGTCTTTAATCCCTGTCTATCCATAATTTGATGCATATATACAATACCTCTATTTTTCCATTCCGTGAGTCGACCCATTTTAATTAATTCCGGGAAATTCCCATTATCCCATATGGGAGTGTACTTAGTCAGATTTGTCACTCCTCTCAATTGTTTAAGTTTCGTCCATACCTTCTGTGCAAGGTCAAGCGTAGGGTATGTCTTCCCAAGTGTACCTACAGACCCATCCTCAAGTCCATCAGTCAACGGGGATCTACCAGTTATATTTCCCAATATTTGCATACCATGGCTGTTTTCCGATTTACATGCCCAGCCCCTCAAGTGTTGACTTTGAGCTGCCAAAAAATAAATCCCAGCATGAGGCAGTGCCAGTCCCCCATCGTCCTTTGGTCTTTGCAGTGTTTCTAGCCGAATCCTAGGCTGTCTCTTCCCCCATATTAATTCCCGGAAAATGGCATTAATAGGCTTAAGTCTGCGTTGAGGAATCCATAAGGGCGAGTTGTGTAATATATATAGTAATTTGGGCATTAAGATCATTTTGATCAAGTTAACTCTCCCCACCACGGATAAACATAGCTTATTCCATGTTGTGATCTTACGTCTCAGCACCGTCAGTAACGGGACAAGGTTCAATTGCAAATAATCCGTAATGGGTAAAGACACCCAAATGCCCAAATACTTGAACTGTTCCACCCTACTCAGTTCTCCCGAGTCCACTTCCTGTTCTATACCTATCTCCTCTTGGTCTACTTTAAACAGACTGGACTTATTCCAATTAATAGTAAGTCCCGAATGCTTCCCAAAACTTTCAATGGTCCGCATGGCATGGCGCAACGAAGCCCCGCTGTCCTCCAGAAACAGCAAAATGTCATCCGCGTATAACGCGACTTTTTCCACATATTCACCGAATTTAAACCCCTTTATATCACTGGAGTTTCTTATGGTAGCGGCTAGAGGTTCCACTGCAATGGCAAACAGCAGGGGTGACAGCGGACACCCCTGTCTGGTACCTCTCTGTAGGTCTATCTTTTTTGAGATGGCTCCATTCACTCTAATTTTGGCAGTAGGTTGGGCATACAGGAGTTGTATCCACGATGTAAATTGCGGTCCAAATCCCATATACTGTATCACCCTCCACAGGTACCTCCACTCCACACTGTCAAAGGCCTTGCGGGCGTCAAGAGACACTATAGCCCTTCTACCCATATTGTCCGACGGCAGCTGCAGATTCAAAAATAATCTTCTTAAGTTAGTCGCCGTAGATCTGTTAGGCATAAAGCCGGCCTGATCTGGGTGTATTAAGTGTGAAATCACCTTCGTTAATCGATTAGCCAGTACTTTTGCAAGAATTTTAACATCTGCCGTCAGCAATGAGATAGGTCGGTATGACTCCGGGCTCGCAGGGTCCTTACCTTCCTTAGGGATTACTACTATAGTCGCCTCTCTCATGGATGTAGGTAATACCCCATGTTTCTTAGCCTCCACATAAACCTCCAGCAATCTAGGTAAAAGAATTTCTTCTAATCTCTTATAGACTTCCGCTGGGAGTCCATCAGACCCCGGGGCTTTTTCATTGGCCATGCCATGCAATGCCACCCCTATTTCGTCTACCGTTATAGGTGTCTCCAAATAGTCCCTATCCTCCATGGACAGAGTGGGTAAAGATGCTGCAGTCAAAAATGCCTCCATCTCTCTTTCATCTGATCCTTCTTGTGAAGTATAAAGATCCCCATAAAATTGCACAAATATCTCCAAAATGTCCTCTATGTTCGTTTTTCGTTCTCCCCCCTCTCCCACTAAGCAATGGACAAACTGGTTCCCCCTCTGTGCTGCTGCTATGATGGATAATAGATGACCCACCTTCTCCCCCTCTTCAAAGAATCTCAATTTCTGAAATGCCAGTTTCCTATCTGCCCTTTCCATAAGGACTCTATTCACCTCCTCTTGTGCCTCCCGTAATATTTTTTTAGAATGTGCATCACTCAGACTTGCTGCCTCCATTTCTGCTCTCTCCAACTTCTGTATACTTTCTTTTTCCTTCCGTTTATTTTGTGATTTACACCTGCAAATATCCCGAAACAGAATCCCCCTTAGGTATGCTTTCATGGTTTCCCAGACTATCAGTGGATCCGCACTTCCCTCATTATAATTATAAAATTCCTCTAATTCCCTTTCAATTTTGACCATATCAATAGTGCGCAGCCACACTGGGTGTATTTTCCAGTCTCCAGCCATAGTCCCCACTGATCCCGGTCGTCTAAGGGAAACAAGAATCGGCCTGTGATCTGAAACCGCTCTGGCTAGGTATTCCACCTCCCCTACTAGCCCATCCAATAGACTGTTTCCCAGGGCCATGTCAATACGTTAAAGTGTGTCATATGATGTCGAAAAACAAGAGAAGCATCTCTCCTCTACATTTCTGACCCTCCAAAGATCCGTCAACCCCATTTCTTGTATCAATGAACCAAATGGGGTCAGAGTATTTCTACTAACCCCCCCAGAAGTAGCGCTCCTGTCCCACCGTGTATCCATCACATTATTGAAGTCTCCTATCAACAGAAATGGCATTACCCCTCTCCTTTCTGCCGTCTCTCTTATCCTCCTCAATTTTGTGCTAGAATATGGCGGAGGGATATACACTGCCACAACACATAGTAATTGTCCAGACAGTCTACAAACCACCATCACATATTGTCCATCATTATCTGTTTCCACTTCTATCTCTTCATATTGTGCCGATTTATGTATTAATATTGAGACTCCCCTAGCATATGAAGAGAAAGTGGAGTGGTATGCCTTCTGCGCCCACCTTCTATTCAAGAGATCTACTGTATCAGCTGTCAAATGAGTTTCCAGAAGGCATATCACTGATGGCTTACAGTCCAACACATATTGAATAACCGCTGCTCTTTTTGACTTATCCGAAAGCCCTCGTACATTCCAGCAAATAATATTATTCCGTTCCCCCATCAATCAAGATAATTTGCATTCGTTTTGCCGCTGTCCCTGTGCTTAGCTGTCTTCCCCCCCTCTCCCATTTTCCCCCCTCTTTCCTTACCCACCCTCCCCTTTTGCTCCCCAACCGTCTGTGTAGTACTCTCATCGAGAGTGGGGTCTCCGAACCTTGGACCCAATACCACCGAAGGACCCAGTACCTTCCATCTCCCATCTTGCAATGAGTATGGACAATACCTTTTCCACACCATCTTGGTGCTTTCTTCCCCCGCCCGCCCGTGCCCGCTTAAACAGCATTTCCAACCTGTATACCTGTAAATGTAAATATTCTAGTAACAGTTATTACCTTAGAACCGCATAATATTTAAACAGCAATATTTATCGAGTATTCCCAACATTCCCCTGTCCCCCTATTACTCCATTATCTTCCCCCTCTCCATGCCTATCACACCGTTTGTCCGATAAGACCAGGGGTGCAGAAAAATAACGTCCAAAAAGATAAACAAGAAAGAGGAACAAGAAGAGTCATCAGATCTATCGCCCCCCTGCTTGTCGTCTGTCCAAGACAAAAAAAAAAACACAGTTGCAGAGCCAGTAACCAGGCGTCCATCTGTGTCATCAACACCTTGTCAAAGTCACATCCAGGATTCTCATAGTTCAATCACATTCTTCAGCTTCCCTGATGCGCCTTGTGTTAATATCCAGCCATTGCGATGCTTCCTCAGCATCCACAAAGAAGGAGACCTTTCCCAACGCCGTCACTCGCAGTTTTGCTGGGAAGATCATAGAATATTTTACGTTCATCTCTCTCAAACGCTTCTTTACAGTGGAGAATTTCATTCTTTGCTTCTGTACCACCACCGAGTAGTCAGGATATATGGCGATCCTGTTACCATTAAGTGTAAGCTCCTCCATATCTCTGGCCTTCTGCAGAATGATATCCCTGTCCCTGTAGTTAAGGATCTTTGCGAGAATTGTGCGGGGACCCTTACCAGGCGGCTGAGGCTGCATAGGGACCCGATGCGCTCTCTCCACAGCAAACAGTCTCGTCAGAGTTTCAGAGCCAAATTTCTCTCCAAGCCATTTTTCAATGAACTCAGTGGGGTTTCTCCCCTCAGCCTTCTCAGGGATGCCCACTATTCTCAAATTGTTTCGTCTGGAGCGATTCTCCAAATCATCCGTTTTTGCAGCAAGCTCAGACATTTGTTGAATATACTTTTTCTCCATTTTCTGCATTTTTGCTATATGATCCTCTGCTGTGCTCACTCTTTCCTCCACAGCTCCAGTCCTAGTGTCCACTTTCTTTAAATCTTTCTTAATTGTGGATATCTCTCCCTGCACTCCTAGGACCTGCTGTGTCAGTGTCTTCAGGGCTTCCTTGCAATAGGACACCACTGCAAACACATCCTTCAATGTGGGCTCTGCAAGAATAGTGTCCTCTGTCTGGTTCTGCCCGGCTCCCCCATTTTCTTTCTCCTGTGTGAGCTCCTCCACTTCCTCCTCTTCTCCCTCAATCATGGGGGATTCATCCTCCTCCCCAGCCTCCTCACCTCTATCTTCCATTCCTCCAGCACAGCTCTCCTCTTTCCTTGCAAATTGGGCAAGCTTCTCTGCAGCCGCCATACGCCGCTGGCAAGCAGCGTTTGCCTTCTCCGCCTCCTCTCTCTTATCGGCGCCATCTTGGAGGCCCGCGGTGTCTCCCGCGCCCGCGTCTTTCTGACGGCGGCGGGTCATATTAGCGGCTCCGGTCTGCTCCCGCTGCTGTGCTGTGTACCGGGGATCTCCGGGCACCGTTCCAGGGGGTCAGGGACTTCTGCACAGGCTATGTAGCAGGATTATTGGCGGGCACTCGGCGGGAGCTCTAGGAAGTGCGACCGCTTACATCTCCTTCCAGGCCACGCCCCCCATCACAAGATCTTTTGTTTATGACTTTAACAGCCAACCATTCTTCATTGTGTGGGGAAAATGCCAAGTAGACCTGGAGAAAAATCACAAGAGATCAGATTAAATGTTGTCCTCTATTATAAGGATCGGTCTAATTCAGAGGTTGGTAATTTAATTTTCCCAAGGGGCCACAAGAGACGCTGTGTCTGTTATGGGGGACCTCTAAGGAAATGGGGCGGATCTGTTAATTTTGATGGTAAGACCTTAGAAGGTGCACCACCTCTCTGGGCGGCCTCTGCAGCGGATCTCCTGAGAGTTGTCCGCTCATTTTTGGATCATGGCACCTCTGTGAACAACACAACCCTTACTAATTCTACTCCCTTAAGAGCAGCATGCTTTGATGGGAGTCTGGAGATTATTCTTAGAATTATTGTTTTTATTAATAATAAGATGTTCATTTAATCACTTAATATTGTGCAATATGTAAGTCTGTGACTTGTTACACAGTATGATGGATCTTCATAGAAACAGCATGATGTCCACCCTCCCCACCTCTCACAGTATGAAGCCCCCACACACTGTGATGACCCCACTATTCCTCATTCAAGTATTGACCAATAGTTAAAAAAATATTCCCCATTATCTCCGATGCAGCGTATTCTCTGTACACTGAGGACTAAGGTTCCAGCAGGTGTCGTCTAGTTTTGTCATCGTACCTGCATTGCTGAGGCTCAATTGCACAAGCCGACAGGTGGAGCAGGCGACTGACAGCTCCCTATTCCAAAATTGTATTCACCAGTACCTGCGTCCTGAAGATGAGACACCGGGTGAGGAAGGCAGGAGGGCTGCCGTGTGATGTGGTCCAACACTATCTCCAGCACTTTACCTGTCTTGGTCTATGGACAGACTAAGGGCTAGACATGCCAATCTCCAAAAATTCTCCATCAGTAAATAACTAAAGCCCCTTTGCAAGCGACATAGAAGAGCATCTCAATGAATTAGAATGTCATCAAAAAGTTCATTTATTTCAGTAATTTAATACATAAAGTAAAACACATATATTATATAGAGTCATTACACACAGAGGGATGTATTTCATGTGTTTATTTCTGTTAATGTTGATGATTATGGCTTACAGCCAATGAAAACCCAAAGGACATTATCTCAGAAAATGAAAGTAGGGAGGATGAAGGGTCTGAGAGATAAAATATGGCCTAAATAGGTATCAGAGGCTTCACCTTATGTGGTTGTGAGAGTCACAACCACTATAAAAGCAGATCACGGCTGCAGCAGTCCCCAGCGTAGTTCATATAGACTAGGAGGATGAAGGGTTAAACACCGCACTGATATATTCCACGCAACATCAAAAGGTGATTTATTAGTCAACGCATTTCAGGGCTCCCTAGTCAAATCAATATCATATTGCTATGTTTCAAGGCATTTCAGGGAGCCCTGAAATGCGTTGACTAATAAATCTATATTATATGCACCCTTGATGTCTTGTGGAATACAGCAGCGCTGTTTTTAACCTTTCATCCTCCCTACTTTCATTTTCTGATATATTGACCTTTGGGTTTTCATAATCATCTACATTAACAGAAATAAACACATGAAATAGATCCCTCTGTGTGTAATGACTCTATATAATATATGCTTTTCACTTTTTGTATTGAATTACTGAAATAAATGAACTTTTTGATGATCTTCTAATTCATTGAGTTGCACTTGTGTAGAACCTAAACCGAGTGTTCCAAAAAGGGCAAAAAGCATAAAAATTAGAATATCTTATATATAAAAGCCGGAGGGATTTGTGACTGACATCCGTCACTTTGTCCCAGCATCCGGCAGAGCTACACCCACTCAGGGTGAGCCAAGATGGCGGCCGTAAGCGGGAGCTGGGACTCATAGAGCCCGCAACGCTTACGGCCGCCCCCAACACACACACACCACACAACACACGCACACACAGTCGCCTATACTTACCACCTCTCCTTCGTCTTCTCCGCCCCGACATGTCGCCGCCCCTGGAGACTGGATCCAATATGGCGTCCAGGAACTCTCGCGAGACTTCCCGGACGCCATCTTAGATCCATGGCTCCAGGGGCGGTGACATACTTTCTCCAAGATGGCGTCCGGAAGTCTCGCGAGAGTTCCCGGACGCCATATTGGATCCAGTCCTGGCTGTGGCGACATGTCGGCAGAACGGAGGACTCAGCAAGATGCAGACGGCAGGGAAGAAGCAGGGACGGTGGTAAGTATATCGGAGTGAGTGTGTGTGTCTGTCCGTCCGCTCCACCGCTGACCACTCCGCCCACCGAGCGCCGCTGCACTGACCACTCTGCCCACACAGTGCCGCTGCGCTGACCACCCTGCCCCACAGTGCCGCTGCGCTGACCACCCTGCCCACACAGTGCCGCTGCGCTGACCACCCTGCCCACCACACTCGCTGCTAACCACTGAGCCACCGCGCAGTGCTAACCACTGAGCCACCGCGCAGTGCTAACCACTGAGCCACCGCGCAGTGCTAACCACTGAGCCACCGCGCAGTGCTAACCACTGAGCCACCGCGCAGTGCTAACCACTGAGCCACCGCGCAGTGCTAACCACTGAGCCACGCGCAGTGCTAACCCTGAGCCGCCGCGCAGTGCTAACCCTGAGCCGCCGCGCAGTGCTAACCCTGAGCCGCCGCGCAGTGGTAACCGCTGACCGCCGCGCAGTGTAACCGAGCCGCCGCAGTGGTAACCGCTGAGCCGCCGCGCAGTGGTAACCGCTGAGCCGCCGCGCAGTGGTAACCGCTGAGCCGCCGCGCAGTGGTAACCGCTGAGCCGCCGCGCAGTGCTAACCGCTGAGCCGCCGCGCAGTGCTAACCGCTGAGCCGCCGCGCAGTGCTCCATCCTCCCCCACCCCTGCCGCTCTGTCCTCCATCCTCCTCCTTTCACCGCTCTGTCCTCCATCCTCCTCCTTTCACCGCTCTGTGCTCCATCCTCCCCCACCCCTGCCGCTCTGTCCTCCCCCTGCCGCTCTGTCCTCCCCCTGCCGTTCCGTCCTCACCCTGCCTGTGCCGCTCCATCCTCCCCCACCGCTTCCTCCTCCTTCCTTTGTCCGCTTCACCTCCGCCACTCCATCCTCCGTCCTCCCCCTGCCCGTGCTGCTCCCTCCTCCCCCACCTCGCCGCTTCATCCTACATCCTCCTCTCCCCCGCCGCTCTGTGCTCCATCCTCCCCCTGCCGTTCCTTCCTCCCCCTGCCTGTGCTGCTACATCCTCCCACACCCCGCCGCTACCTCCTCTGTCCTCCTCCGCCCTGCTGTTCTGTCCTCCCTCCTCCCCCCTGCCATGCCGTTCTTCCCCCACCGCTCCTTTTTCAAAGTTCCTCCCAATTGAGCCCTCACCGCCTTCCCCATGCAATCTCTATTTCTATATTCTAGAATACCCGATGCGTTAGAATCGGGCCACCGAGAGTTCCCGGACGCCATATTGGATCCAGTCCTGGGTGCGGCAACATGTCGGCAGGACGGAGGACTCAGGAAGACGCAGGTGGCAGGGAAGAAACATGGACGGTGGTAAATATATCGGAGTGTGTGTGTGTGTATGTGTCCGTCCGCCACACCGCTGACCACTCTGCCCACAGCGCTGCGCTGACCACTCTGCCCACGGCACTGCGCTGACCACTCTGCCCACGGCACTGTGCTGACCACTCTGCCCATGCCACTGTGTTGACCACTCTGCCACACTGCTGCGCTGACCACTCTGCCCACGGCCTGCGCTGACCACTCTGCCCACGGCGCTGGGTGCCACTGCCACCCTCGCTCACTCTGCCTACGGCGCTGCGCTGACCACTCTGCCCACGGCGCTGCGCTGACCACTCTGCCCACGCACTCATTGCTAACCACTGAGCCACCGCCCAGTGCTAACCACTGAGCCACCGCCCAGTGCTAACCACTGAGCCACCGCCCAGTGCTAACCACTGAGCCACCGCCCAGTGCTAACCACTGAGCCACCGCACAGTGCTAACCACTGAGCCACCGCACAGTGCTAACCACTGACCACCGTAACTCTGCTACCCACTGAGCCACCTGTATACACACAATTCATTTCACCGGACTCCCCTAACTATTAGTAAATAAACTATATATGGATTCTAGACTACCCGATTCTTTAGAATCGGGCCGCCATCTAGTATCCAATAAGAAGGAAAAGGTGAGGGGTGCTCAATATCATCAATAAAGTAACCCATATCTCATGTCTCAGGGTTTAGGCTTTGTTTGCAGGTTGTTCTGTAATTTATGCTCTCTCCCTGTTTATCTTTGGTCATATATATGATCTAGATCCACAATGGTATAGATCTAAATATTTGTGCCATTATGCACTTGTATGGACATTCGCTTATAGGGATATACACCATATGGATTTTTCATCCCCTGTTGATTGATTTCAATCTGTTTCCCAACCACTTTTATTTTCATTGTAATTATTTACCAATAAAGTTGATATATTTTCCTTTATTGTTAGTATTGATCACCCTCATTTTCTTCTTCCTATTGGGCATATTCAATAGTTATACTGTTGTCCATTTTGGAATACTCAGTTTAGGATTTTTATTTTAAATGGCCGGACATTGCCCGCGAGCCGCATTGTCCTAAATTATCCCAATAATCATCACATATGAATGCCCTGTAATGTATATCTATTTTTCCTGTGTATCTGGTGCTGCATACATTGGAGAGCACGGAAGAGGACAAATTCACACTTACCTTTCCGAAGGCTCCCTCTCCCAGCTCAGAATGGTTTGTAAGGGTGGAAAAGTCAACGGGATTCCTTTTTTCGACCTGTTCTTGCATGTGATCGATGTCTCCAAGGTCTTCAGGTGTTATTTCGGCATCTGGTTCTTCCTCTACACTTTCATCAGTGGAGATTATGATTGATTTTGATGCAGCGACCTGTTCTTCCACAGGATTGATCTCTCCATGGTCGTCTTCAGGTGATATTTCGGCATATGGTTCTTCCTCTACACTTTCATCAGTGGAGATTATGATTGATTTTGATGCAGCGACCTGTTCTTCCACAGGATTGATCTCTCCATGGTCTCTTCAGGTGATATTTCGGCATCTGGTTCTTCTCTACCTTCATCAGTGAGATTATGATTGATTTTGATGCAGCGACTGTCTTCACGGATGATCTCTCCATGGTCTCTTCAGGTATATTTCGGCATATGTTCTCCTTACACTTTCATCAGTGGAGATTATGATTGATTTTGATGTAGCGACCTGTTCTTCCACAGGATTCGATCTCTCCATGGTCTCTTCAGTGTATTTCGGCATGGTTCTTCCTCTACACTTTCATCAGGAGATTATGATTGATTTTGTGCAGTGACCTGTTCTTCCACGGATGATCTCTCATGGTCTCTTCAGGTATATTCGGCATATGGTTCTTCTCTACACTTTCATCAGTGGAGATTATGATTGATTTTGATGCAGCGACCTGTTCTTCCACAGGATTGATCTCTCCATGGTCGTCTTCAGGTGATATTTCGGCATATGGTTCTTCCTCTACACTTTCATCAGTGGAGATTATGATGGACTTTGATGTAGTAACTTGTTCTTCCACGGGATCGATCTCTCCATGGTCTTCTTCAGGCGTTCTTTCTGTATCTGCTTGTTTGTCTACACTTCCATCTGCTGAGATTACACAAAATGTATTAATACATTTATCTCCAAAACCTAATTATTTTTTAACCTGTTCACAACGTACCACATGCATTTACAGTAGTGTTCAAAATAATAGCAGTCCAATATGACTAACCAGATTATTTATTTTTTTGGTATAAATTACATTTTCACAATTTACTAATTGGTGCAGTAAACCAACTTGGAAAACCAACAGCATTCATGATCTGCATGTTTTTGAGTCTGTGTATTTGAATAATTAAATGAAAGGGGGTGTGATCAAAATAATAGCAGTGTGGAGTTCAATTAGTGAGGTCAATCATTCTGTGAAGAAACAGGTGTGAATCAGGTGGGTGAAGCCAGCACATGTTGTACATACATTTCTTCTTGAAAGCCTGAGAAATATAGGTCATTCAAGATTTTGTTCAAAAGAACAGCGGACTTTGATTAAATAGCTGATTGGAGAGGGTAAAACTTATAAAGAAGTGCAGCATTGATAGGCTGTCCAGGTAAAATGATCTCCAATGCTTTAAAATGAAAAAAACAGAGAGATGGGGAAGAAAATAGAAGACTACTATTCAAATGGATGGAAGAATAGCCAGAATGGCAAAGTCTCAGCCAATGATCAGCTCCAGGATGATCAAAGATGTCTCAAGTTACCTGTTAGGACTGTGACAGTTAGGGCCACTTTACACACCAACTTCTGTGACCAACTTCTGAACAGATCTCTGGTTGCAGTGAAATCATGGATACATTGCTCCATTTTGTGGCTGTGTACAAATGTAACAATGTGTCCATGATTTCACTGCAACCAGAGATCTGTTCAGAAGTTGGTCACAGAAGTTGGTGTGTGTAAAGCGGCCCTTAGGAGAAGCCTGTGTGAAGATCATCTATTAGCAAGAAGTCCCCACAAAGTCCCACTGTTAATAAAAATACATGTACTGAAGAAAGAACACATCAACTGGCCTAGACAGCAATGGAGGAACATTTTGTGGACTGATGAAAGTAAACTTGTTCTTTTTGGGTCCAAGGACTACAGACAGTTCATCAGACGCCCCCCAAACTCTGAATTCAGCCACAGTCTGCTCTGATGACAGTGAAGCATGGTGGTGAAGCATCATGATAAGGGCATGTTTCTCTTACTATGGTGCCGGTCCTATTCACCACATACCAGGGATCATAGACCAGTTTGCATATATCAAAATACTTGAAGAGGTCATGTTGCCTTATGCTGAAGACAAAATTCCCTTGAAATGGGTGTTTAAACAAGACAATGACCCTAAACATATCAGTAAATGAGCAAAATCTTGGTTCCAGTACAACAAAATAGAGGTTATGGGGTGGCCAGCCCAATCACCGAACCTTAAGTAGACAGAACCAGGGGCGGACCTACCGCATGTGCAACGGTTCAATAAACCTTGGCCCCGAGAGGTAGGGGGCCCCCAAGGTCCAGAACTGTCCACATGGCTAATTTGCATCATGTGGAGGTGGCGCAATTACAGCGGCGGGTCCAGGGCCCTGACTGCAGAGGTGCGCTGCCTCTCCGCACCCCTCGGGGGCCCCCAGAAGTTCACCCTGCGTCATCCTGGGGGCGGCGACCTGACATGCAGCAGTGTGTGATGCGGTCATCATCACGCTGCAACCTCCTCACACACTGCTGGACTGGTGACTCACAGCCGGAGGAGGAGGCCAGGATGCTGCAGTTGTGGAAGTGGTGAGTCCTGAAGTGTGTGTGTGTGTGTGTGTGTGTGTTGTGTGCACAGTGCATCCTTTCTCCCTCCTGCACGACTGCTTCTATATTAGCCTGAGCTAACACTTTCGCTTTCACTATCTCCTCCTGACCTGCTGAAGCAGTCGGACAGGAGGGAAAAAGGCTGCTCCGTGCACACTAAACTGAACTGGAGGGAGGTGAAAGAGAGTGCCAGGGGGTGGGGGGTAGAGGAAACACAGGGCTCCCTCCCCTGTGAGGGAGAAAGGAGAGAGGAGGCACAGGGCTCCCTCCCCTGTGAGGGAGAGAGGGGTGAGGAGGCATAGGGCCCCCTCCACCCCTGTGAGGGGAAGAGGAGACACAGGGGCCCCAGCTGTGAGGGAGAGGGGTACATGAGACAGAAGAGCCCCCATGAGGAGGAAAGAAGACAGGTCGGAGGGGCCTGGGAGAGGAGACACAGGCCCCCCCTGTGAAGGAGAGGGGGAAAGAAGACAGGTCATGGGGTGGGGAGAGGAGACACAGGGCCCCCTGTTAGAAGAGGTGGAGAGAGGCACAGCGCCCGGGGGTAGAGGCACAGCAGTGGCTTTGTGTGTGTGTTTTATACAGTGGTGCTGTGTGTGTGTGTTATGCAGTGATGCTGTGCAGTGCCGGCGTCAGCACCCGGTGCACCTGGGCAAATGCCGGGGCCCAGACGCTGGAGCAGAACCCCCTCGGCCCCTGAGCGCCGTATGCTGGGGGCCCCCTGACCGCTGCCCCCACACGCCATCCTCGGGACCCCTTTAGTGCTGCCCCCCCCTCTCCATTCTAACTTTACCGGTAGTCACCGATCTCATCTCAGCCTCCTCAGCCTCTCATGTGTAGTGTGACGCTGCAGTCGGCACTGCGGTCTATTTCCTGTGTGTGTGGAGCCAGCTGCAGCTCACACTACACATGACAGACGGCCGGTAAAATTAGAATGGAGGGGTGGGGGGGCAGCTCAACGCTAAGGGGGCCCCCCAAGGATGGCGTGTGGGGGAAGCAGTCAGGGGCCCACTAGGAAGTTGTGGGGGCAGCTCTCAGGGGCCCCTGAGCCTTGAGGATGAGTGTGGGGGCAGCTCTCATGGACTCCCGAGGATGAGTGTGGGGGAAGCTCTCATGGGCCTCCTATGATGACATATGGGGGCAGCTCTCAAGGGCCCCTGAGGCTGAGGTGTGGGGGCAGCTATCAGGGACCCCTGAGGATGAGCTGTGGGGGCAGCTCTCAGGGGCCTCTGAGGATGAGGTGTGGGGGCAGCTCTCAGGGTCCCTGGGGGTAGTTGGAGTGAGGAGGCAGCGCTCAGGGGGCCACCAGTGGTGGGGAAGGAGGCAGCACTCAGAGGGCCCTGTCAGGGACAAATTACACCCAGGGGGAGATAGTGTCCTGGGGGGAGACAGGCGCAGGGGAGAGACAGCGTGCAGGAGAGGAGCTTCGGGGGCGGCAGGGAGAACAGGGAGAAAGGCACAGGGGGAGACAGCGTGCAGGGGAGAGACAGGCGCAGGGGGAGACAGCTTACAGGGGGGACAGGCGCAGGGGAGAGAAAGTGCAGGTGGAGACAGGTGCAATGGAGAGAACAGCGCTAGGGGGAGACAGGTGCAGGGGGAGAAGTTGCGCAGGGGAGAACACGCACAGGAGGAGACAGGCCAGGGGGAGACAGTGTGCAGGGGGAACAGGCACATGAGAACAGACAGGCTAAGGGGAGCAGCAGGGAGACAGTGCACAGGGGAAGAGAGACTGCACAGGAGAGGAGAGACACGGCACAGGGGAGAGAGATGCACAGAGAGAGGGAGAGACTGGCACAAGAGATGGGGAGAGAGCAAGATGAGTAGGAATAGGAATTAAATTTGCGAGGGATATATATTGTCCGTAACCTGTATAATATATATACTCTGTGTGTGTGTGTGTGTGTGTGTGTGTGTGTGTGTGTGTGTGTGTGTGTGTATATATATATATATATTATATATAATATATATATATTATATAATATACATATACACTAGAAAAAAACTGCAAAGCACTCGTTACACTGTGCGAGAGGTGCAAGCTGTGTCGCTGGATCAACAAGAAACAAAAGAATCACTGCTGCACTCAGTCTAACCAAAAAGTGTATGCTAACAAGCAAATGGTTTGAGAAAAAAATTAAAACATCCGTTTCTTTCTAAAAAACTCAATACTCACTTTTTTATTAAAAACCGGGGCTCTTTGTACACTCATTGGCCAATGTATGCCTGCCCTCCGGCCACTACTCGGCGGCCCCGGGGTCCGGAGGGTCCTAACGCTGACATCCCTGCCAGATCCTTGTCCGCGGACTCCCTGGTCCCTCTGACCTCATCCTGATCCCTGAGCACCTGGGCTCGGTGGGGGTGCAAACTGCAGCTGGGTGGAGCCAGCCACTCCACCTTGTCTGATATATATACTAGAAAAAACTGCAAAGCACTCGTTACACTGTGCGAGAGGTGCAAGCTGTGTGTCGCTGGATTTCTAGTATATATATCAGACAAGGTGTCCAGGGAGTCCGCGGACAAGGATCTGGCAGGGATGTCAGCGTTAGGACCCTCCAGACCCCGGGGCCACCTAGTAGTGGCCGGAGGGCAGGCATACATTGGCCAATGAGTGTACCAAGAGCCCCGGTTTTTAATAAAAAAGTGAGTATTGAGGTTTTTAGAAAGAAACGGATGTTTTAATTTTTTTCTCAAACCATTTGCTTGTTAGCATACACTTTTTGATTAGACTGAGTGCAGCAGTGATTCTTTTGTTTCATATATATATATATATATATATATATATATATATATATATATATATATATGTGTATGTATATATATATATATATGTGTATGTGTATATATATATATATATATATATATATTATATATATATACACAGCAGTATGTGCTAAAGGGGGCCCACTGAGGCTTTTTAACCTGGGGCCCACAAAAATCTGGAGCCGGCCCAGGTGCTGTGTGTGTTATGTTGTGGCGCTGTATGTGTGTTTATATAGTGGTGCTGTGTGAGTGTGTTATACATTGGTGCTGTGTGTGTTATACAGTGGCGCTGTGTGTGTTATACAGTGGCACTGTGTGTGTGTGTTATGCAGTGGTGCTGTGTGTGCTATACACAGTGCTGTGTGCGTGTGTTATACAGTGGTGCTGTGTGCATATGTAATACAGTGGTGCTGTGTGTGTTTATGCATTGGCGCTGTGTGTTATATAGTGGGGCTATGTGTGTGTGTGTTATACAGTGATGCTGTGTGTGTGTTATACAGTGGTGCTGTGTGTGTGGTGATATGTATGTTTCTGGAGCACTCTATGTCATGAATGGATGATATTGCTCATGATTTTTTCTGCAGAGACAGATTTACTCCCTCCTCCCTCCTCGCTTTTAGCTGGTATCTGTGAGGTTTACAGAGAAACACTGTTGGCCTTCCCCAGCCAAACTATTTACGATGGGTCGTAAACCCAGAGCCAGAGCTGGACAACCCAGTCCAAACCAGTTTTGTTTCTACCAAAGAAACCAAGTCCTTTGTCTAAAAGTCACCGTGGTTTCAATATCGAATTTAAGACGACCCGATCATACCACAAACACATAATGCATATTTTTAGATTACTTGCCGTATTATGTATTCAATGATGTATTTTGTACAGTCATACAACGTTCAGGAACCTGGGAAGGGATTGCTGCCATTCTAAATAAGACAATCAAGTCCTATTTGGTATCAAACTTCTCAGAATCACCTGACCTGGAAAATGAGCCATATCTTATGTCTGTGAGCCAACCCCATCTCTAGATATGAAAAAATGGGGATTCATTAAGCCTGGTGAGAGAGGATGGCTCAGCAGACACGCCCACAAAGGAGGGCTCACTTTGTGAAGGGGGGTCAAAGATTTATCCTGGTTAATAAAAGCAAAGAGGACATTTTTGGGGCATTCTGCTCTAGAGGTCTGACAGTCAACACCAGCTAACTGTCGACAGAATCTACCCATCCAGGAGAAGGGCCTCCTCCAAGAAACTAAGTACCAAGCCTGACTAGGTCTGAAACTTTCATACTTTATTCCTTTTATTTTATATAACTGTTATTCATACATGTAATTTGTCTCTTATATAATATGCTGTACATTTTTTGTAACCATTGCCCTATTTTGGAGTAAACTATTTTAATTTACTAGCTTCGATCTCCTTGTCCTATGAACGATTTCTCACGTCCTCCCTGCTCATTTTTTACGCTATCGCACAGGTTACCGACCCACCTGAAAGAGGTCGGTGGTGGCAGCATACTTCTGTATTTATGTGATATTGTGGCCTGAGGGTGACTGGATTGAGGTATATATACGTTCCTGGCAGGAACTGGTGGTATATATACATCCTGTCACATCACGTGCCGCAGTAGACAACATAAATTAGAGCAGCTGGGCACCTTTCTTATCCTCTGGCAATACCGGATTTGACCAGCAGGCAAAGGGGGCGCCAGAGAGCTGCAGGTCCTGACTAAGCTAATCGTGACAATTGGTGGCAGAGCGGTGGGATCATAGGACATTAGTGATCTGGTTTGAGCAATCATTCCTCTCACTAAAAACTTGCACAGTTCTTACAAGAACTCTGCACAAAAGTTTTGAAGATCGAACTCAGTGGTTATTAGATCTGAGACAATACTGTGTGTGTAGCAGTTACCCCCCCCCTCTTTGTTTTTCTATTCTATCTTTTGATTTGGAATCATGGCCACAGCAGTGAAAAGCTGGTATAAAGACTATAACAAGGAGGCTCTCGCCTGCCTGTGCAAATACAGGAATATAGACCCCTCCAACAGAACCAAGAAGCAGATGGAGCAGATACTGCTGCAATTGGATGTGGAGGAAGCCCGTCACCAGAGCCCAGTGAATGGAGAGGCCAGCCAAAGCCTTGTCAGTGCTGATGTACAGCGTCCGGCTGCAGAGGTCAGTCAGAGCTTGGACGGTGTTGCTGCTGAGCCCTTACCTGTGGATGTGAGCCAAGTCCTACCAGGTGTTCCTGCAGGGGTCCCACCTGTAGACGCATGCCGCGTCAGCGACCAGGTCAGCATGGACCCCTATCTGCAACTGGCCTTACAGCAATATCCCGCTGAGGATTCCCAAGGGCGCCTGCAGCTCATTCAGCAATACCGAGAGGCTGAGAGAGCAGAGCGGCGAGCCGAGCGAGAGGCTGCAGAGCGACGGGCTGAGGCCCAAGCGCAGAGAGAGCACGACCTGCGGATGGCCCAGCTGGAAAGGCCGTCATCTACCCCATTGAACTCTGAATCAACCAGTTCAACCACCTTCAAGCCGAATCCAAAGCATTTCCCTGTGCTGGATGACAACGGTGACCTGGACATTTTTCTGAGGGGTTTTGAGAAGGCTTGCTTACAGTACCAGCTGCCGAATGACCAGTATGCCCCGTTCCTCATTTCGGCGCTGAGAGACAAAGCGCTAGCGGCGTTTGTGGCTCTTCCTCGAGAGCTAGATGGGAACTATGCAGCCATTAAGGAGGCTCTAATCCAGAGGTTCCAGCTGACTCCTGAGGTGTACCGCAGAAAGTTCCGGAACCTCCAGCGTGGACCACACGACAGCTATAGTGATGTGGTCCACGGGCTCCGAACCAACTTTGAGCAGTGAATTCAAGGACTGAAAGTGACCACCTTTGAGCAGATAAAGGATCTGATGGTGAAAGACCAGTTCCTGCATCTTTGCCCCACTGAGGTACGACAGTTCGTGATGGATCGGGAGCCACCAGATGCCAACAAAGCAGCGCAGATCGCAGACACCTACGAGGCCAACCGGAGACCGGAGGGACGGAAGCCGATCATCCCCAGCTGGAAAGGGGGTAAGCAGATGACCACCATCCCTGCCCCTGCCAGCCGACCTTCTGGAGGTCCTGTCCCCGCTGCCAGCACGTGGCTGACAGCTGATGCACGCAAGTGCTTTACCTGTGGACAACCGGGACATGTGAGTGCCACGTGTCCGGAGAGGCAGAAGAGGAGCCCCTCATCTGAGGCCCCAGGGCCTAGTGCTGCCATTTATTTGGTGGGTGGTACGGGTGGGAGTTCCAGGGAGAACTTGCAGTCGGTCACGGTGGGTAACTCCATCACTGTGGGGCTCAGGGACTCTGGAGCAGAACGAACCCTCATCCGCCCCGAATACGTGTATCCTCATGAACTTATCCCTGGAAAGACACTGACTGTCACCGGTATCGGGGGTGAGCGCCGATATTTGCCCATGGCCCGAGTTTATCTGGACTGGGGTGTGGGAAGAGGGTGGAGGGAGGTTGGGGTAACCAAGAATCTCCCCGCCAATGTGTTATTGGGAATAGATTTGGGGCGGTTGGTTGCCCATTACGTTCCTGATAACCCTACCAGGTCTGACCTATCGGGAATTGTCAATGTTGATAATGGGAAAGGTAATGACCATGTGAAGAATGTGAAGGGTAATGTCAATGTTGATGATGTGCCAAGAAATGTCAATGTTGAAAATGGGAATGGTAATAATGTTGATGATGATGTTGATGATGATGTTGATGATGGGCAGGGAAATGTCAATGTGTTGCCTGTGAATAAAGTGAACCCTGATGTCAGGGACCTCAGTAATATCACCCTGCAGGTTGCTATTACTGAAGATCCCAGGAAGGTAGCAGGAATCAGCACTATGGGAGATGGAGGCAGGCATGGCAACCCCAAGAGCGGGGGTTGTGTGCCACCTGCCAAGGTCACGACGGACTGTCACATGGCGGGTGCTAGCTGCTCCATGACAAGTGCTGATCCGGAGGCCTCACAGCGTGATGGACCTCGTGGTGGAGGAGAACTCAGTGATGTCACGCCACGAGCTGGCATCACCGAGGGTTTCCTCCACGGTGCAACATTGGTTGCTAAGGGAGATGGTGGCAGGCATGAGGACCCTGGGCAACATGGCCTCATGCAGCGTGCCAGTGTCACGATGGACTGGGACACGGACGTGGGTAGCTGCCCCATGGTAAGTGCTGGTCCTGAGGCATCACATCGTGATGGGCCTCAGGGTGGAGGCCTTAGCCATGCCACGCCACGAGCTGGCATCGCTGAGGGTCCCCTCCAGGTAGTAGATCTCGTGGCTAAGGGAGACAGAGGCAGGCATGGTAACCCCAAGAGCAGTGGTTACATGCCACCTGCCAGAGTTACAACAGACTGTGACATGGCGGGTGCGAGCTGCTCCATCCTTAGCAGGGATCTCGAGGGATCCCAAGAAGAGGGAAATGTGCTTTCTCCAACTGGGCACGAGGATGGGAACACAGAGCCCATAATCTGTCCGGTTGGTGGGAAAGCTGGGTTCACTACCTGCCAGGGTGATGGAGGAGCAGCCTCCATGTCCTGTCAGAGTAGAGGAAGACCACCCTCCACAGTCGGCCTAGATGATGTGGAAGACGGGCCCATGGTTTATCCGACTGATGGGAAGACGGGTCTCCCTGCCGTTCAGGACCATGGGAAAGAGGTACCCCCGGCTTGTCCGGATGGGAGACTGGTACGCTTGGTCTGCCAGGAAGATGGAAGAGCAAACCCCCTCTCCTGTCAGAAAGGCGAAATGGCAGTCCCCACAGCCTGTCAAGTTAAGGGACTGTCACAGTCCACAGCTTGTCAGGGTGATGGGAAAGCTGGGTGGCTGGACAGCCAGGTCAATGAGAGAGTGGCGTTATTTCCCGGGGAGATGGCCTTCCGAGGTGCTCTCGCCCGTAGACTGAGTACTGGGAATGCAGAGACCGCCCTGCATTCTGGGTCCTCAGCCTGTAGAGAAATAACTGGACCACCTGCCGACCCAGAACAGGTCCAAGATGGTTCCTGTGAGGTCGGGGCTTCCGCTCCCCTTCTGGCTATCTCTAGCAAGGGGATTCAGACTGTCACATCAGAAAATGACCGTCCTGAGGTGCTGGAAGGCCCCGCACAGACCTCTGTCTCTGAACCAGAACCGAAGAAGGTTCTATGGGATCCAGGTAGAAGGAAAGATCACCCATTGACGTATGGCAGACAGCTCAGAGATCTCTCTTCCATAGCGTCATCGAAAAGGGGGAGGTGTCATGAATGGATGATATTGCTCATGATTTTTTCTGCAGAGACAGATTTACTCCCTCCTCCCTCCTCGCTTTTAGCTGGTATCTGTGAGGTTTACAGAGAAACACTGTTGGCCTTCCCCCAGCCAAACTATTTACGATGGGTCGTAAACCCAGAGCCAGAGCTGGACAACCCAGTCCAAACCAGTTTTGTTTCTACCAAAGAAACCAAGTCCTTTGTCTAAAAGTCACCGTGGTTTCAATATCGAATTTAAGACGACCCGATCATACCACAAACACATAATGCATATTTTTAGATTACTTGCCGTATTATGTATTCAATGATGTATTTTGTACAGTCATACAACGTTCAGGAACCTGGGAAGGGATTGCTGCCATTCTAAATAAGACAATCAAGTCCTATTTGGTATCAAACTTCTCAGAATCACCTGACCTGGAAAATGAGCCATATCTTATGTCTGTGAGCCAACCCCATCTCTAGATATGAAAAAATGGGGATTCATTAAGCCTGGTGAGAGAGGATGGCTCAGCAGACACGCCCACAAAGGAGGGCTCACTTTGTGAAGGGGGGTCAAAGATTTATCCTGGTTAATAAAAGCAAAGAGGACATTTTTGGGGCATTCTGCTCTCGAGGTCTGACAGTCAACACCAGCTAACTGTCGACAGAATCTACCCATCCAGGAGAAGGGCCTCCTCCAAGAAACTAAGTACCAAGCCTGACTAGGTCTGAAACTTTCATACTTTATTCCTTTTATTTTATATAACTGTTATTCATACATGTAATTTGTCTCTTATATAATATGCTGTACATTTTTTGTAACCATTGCCCTATTTTCGGAGTAAACTATTTTAATTTACTAGCTTCGATCTCCTTGTCCTATGAACGATTTCTCACGTCCTCCCTGCTCATTTTTTACGCTATCGCACAGGTTACCGACCCACCTGAAAGAGGTCGGTGGTGGCAGCATACTTCTGTATTTATGTGATATTGTGGCCTGAGGGTGACTGGATTGAGGTATATATACGTTCCTGGCAGGAACTGGTGGTATATATACATCCTGTCACATCACGTGCCGCAGTAGACAACATAAATTAGAGCAGCTGGGCACCTTTCTTATCCTCTGGCAATACCGGATTTGACCAGCAGGCAAAGGGGGCGCCAGAGAGCTGCAGGTCCTGACTAAGCTAATCGTGACACTCTAGTGATATTTTTATCTTAAAGGGCATCGTGTTAGAATATGCTGCTGAAGATGGAGAAGAGGGAAGTCTGGAGAGATGAGCTGTGGATGTCAAATCTCATCATGGCGCCTGTGCTACACCGGAAGAAAAGGAATGGGAACAATACCAATCAGAGAAGATGTCATCTACAGCATAAGGTAAAAAGATGTAAATGTTTGTGATCCTGCCTGTGTCTCATCTGGACTGTGGTTCCTGTAAGGTCCGCAGTATGATGATGATGACGACTGGTAACAACAACTCCCAGCATCTCCTTACCATTTTTAAAGACATGCTGGGAGGTATAGATTGATATGATGTAATTATATCATGGGGCTGATCTGACTCTGAAATTGATCACTGTGGTAAGCTTGTCGCTGTATTCATGCATTAACGGTTCTGGCCCTGCATTCATCTACTGAAGTGGTTCTGTCTCTGCATTCATCTACTGATGGTGGTTCTGGTCCTGCATTCATCTACTGATGGTTGTTTTGGCTCTGTATTCATCTACTGATTGTTGTTTTGGCTCTGTATTCCTTTACTGATGGTGGTTCTGGCCCTGCATTCCTTTACTGATGGTGGTTCTGGTCCTGCATTCATCTACTGATGGTTGTTTTGGCTCTGTATTCATCTACTGAGGGTTGTTCTGGCTCTGCATTCCTTTACTGATGGTGGTTCTGGCCCTGCATTCCTTTACTGATGGTGGTTCTGGCCCTGCATTCATCTACTGATGGTGGTTCTGACCCTGCACTCATCTACTGAGGTAGTTCTCGTTTTTTATTCTTCTACTGATGGTGGTTCTGTCGTTAGATTCATCTACTGACAGTGGTTCTGATCTTGTACATATGTAGGAAACCATAATGTACTTCATGCCTATGTTAAAACTGAAAAATCCTCAATGGATTTTTTGGCTCCAAAAAGTCTGTGTAAGTTATGGTGTGTTTACACTGAGTTTTTGGAGCAGAAACTCTCCAGCTCCTCCTCAAATGCTCAAAACTTGGATGTGGAAATGTATTGATTGCGGTGGTTGTGGTGATGTATTCATGTAAGTGTCCCTTGGGATTGATTTAGCATGAATATGTTTCTTGGCTTGAAAAATGTTGTGCACCCCTGAGTGAGATGCTGGCCCGGCTACATCACACTGATAGAGACACGGTCACACTGCACAATGTTGGCTGTGTCTGCTGAAGTGACATCACATATTGCTCCTAGTACTAAGTATAAGGTGATCATAGGGTCGGGGTAGAATACTGATCACCCCCTGATAAGTCCTCATGGGAGTCTATATTGTCAGGTCAGTGACTGCTCTGTGCAGTCGCGTAACTTCAGGCCCAGGAGCCTCGATGCGAAAGCTCCAAATGGGCCCCTAATTATTGGAAATCTTTAATATTATTAGTCTTTTTCTATAGACCAAAGGGACTTTTGGGGCCCCCTAGGCTGCAGGGCCCGAGTGCGATCGCAACCCCTGCACCTATTGTAGGTACGCCCCTGGCTCTGTGTGAGTTATTGCCGGAGTCTGAGCTTTGCTTCAGATCAGGTTGTCGTGTCAGTTTTTTCCAAAGGCAGCACTAAGATTGACAATACGGTAGTGTGAATATAGCCTATGTAGCAGCTGGAGGTAAACATGTTAAAGGAGTTGTCCAGTTGTAAGCCACAAGTGTGCAGTTATTCTGTGTCATTATATGTGACTGCAGACTCGTGAATCCTCACATTGCTTGCAGTGCTGTGATGATTCGGCGGGTGTGTGACTGCAAGTGTGTGGTTTGCATACATGCGTTCACATGCCGACTAGACTAGACTTGCTCGGCCTCTCTTAATGCAAGTTTATTGACAAGACCAGAAACAGCCTAGTCGGAATGTGTCTGGGAATATACATATGGTATGCTTGCAGTCACAAGATCGCCTGTTCCCTGCACCTGAGAATCCTCACAGCGCACAGTGCATACGATGTGAGGATTCACCAGTCTGTAGTCACAAATAGTGACTGCAGATATACAGCTTAAGATTGGACAACCCTTTTAAGGATGAGCCACTGCTCATGGGCCTCTGCTGTGTGCTTGTCCCGCAGGCTAAAATTTGCCAGCCAGCCCCTGCCAGGAGGTGCGGTTGCTACAGCAGCATCCCAGTATCCATTAAGTACTGAGACACTACAGTTGTCGCGCTGTCACTTCTGGGTTCTGTGTCCGTGGAGCAGCTCTCCCTGACCCAGAAGTGACAGTGCTGCAGTGCTGTGATAGAGGGATCCTCCTGGACTGTTCCAGGTAAGAGCACCAGAGGGGAGCTGTGGAGTGGAGGCACACCACCAGTATGATTTGGGGGGAACTCATGGGACCGGGGTGATGCTCAGCTGCATCTTAATTGGGGGACTCGTGGGGGGGGAGAAGCTCAACTGCATCATGAATGGGGGGCTCATGGGTGGAGAAGCTCAGCTGCATCATGAATGGGGGGGCTTATGGGGGAGAAGCTCAGCTGCATCATGAATGGAGGCGGCTCATGGGGGAGAAGTTCAGCTTCATATTTTACCTGGAGGCTGTGCTGGGCTGTATATATTACCTGGAAGCTATGCTGGGCTGTATATATCACGTGGAGGCTGTGCTCGGCAGTATATATTAACTGGAGGCTATACTAGGCAGTATACATTACCTGGAAGCTGTGCTGGGTTGTAGTTGTATGTGTTATTTGGAGGCTATGCTGGGCTGTATGTGTTATTTGGAGGCTGTGCTGTGCTATACATGTTATTTGGAGGCTGTACTGGGCTGTATATATTAATTGGAGGTTGTGCTGGGCTGAATATATTATTTTTATGCTGCAACTGGCCTCCAAATAATATATATAGCCCAGATGTAGCCTCCAGATAATAAATACAACCCTGCATAGCCTCAATATTATATATACAGCCCATTTAGTGTGGGAAAACCAACAGCAATAATTGATATGCTGCAGATTTTCCCATACTAAAACATGCAGCATTTGTAAGTATTACAGTCTATAGATTTACATAACTTTGTTGCACTATGAAGGGGGCCCCTCAAAATTTTTTTGCACAGGGGCCCACTACAGTCTGTGTCTGCCCCTGGATAGAACACTTGTGGGATGACATCAAAAATACTTTTTCTTATGCAGATCCAACAAATCTACATAAATTGTGGGATGTAGTCAAAGCATCCTGGACTGGAATAACCGTTGACAGAAGCCAGACTTAGTTGACTCTATACAGCATAGATATGAAGCAGTTCTTAAAAAACTTGGTTATATAAATAAATATTAGGTTAGTGATTCATAGGAATTCTAAATCCTTAAAAAATAAAACAGTACATATTTTGAGTTTTTTAAGACAAATACAGACACTGCTATTTTTTTGAACAGCTCAATGTTCTGTAAAGTAATGAGGTGGTGTAGAAAAAAAGCCCAGGTTTAGATTCCGCGCAGACCACAAAGCAGGAAGGGTAGGTTTGATGTCTGTTTATTGAGCCAACGCGTTTCACAGCAGGACCTACTGCTTCCTCAGGGCAAACAGTGTACATGCATGAACAGCTTCCTTAAATAACATTTCATACATACAAAAAACGTCATAACCGCCCTGCCCTAAGCTCCGCCCCCTGACCAGACTTCCTGTGAAAATGCCCACTATTTGTGTATATATTCATCAAACTGGCCAAATGACATAATTTTACAAAGATTTCATACATATGCATTATACAACCATATAAAAGTATTTTTAATATCATCTATCTTAAAAACAAAAAACAAAACCTAAGTTAACACTCTGAAAAAAAAAAAATGTAAAATTATTTGTCCCCTCTGTGGGCAAGAGCCCATCCTCCATCATTGCGTGATTAGCCCACTGAGTCACAGTGGCTTTTACATTAACGTGCTTAATTTCATGCCCAAAAGGGAAACAAAAGGGGATGATCCATGAGAACAAGCCTCTCCTAATTAAAAGGAATCCTTTTGGTCCAATAATAACAGGTCTAATTCGTTTAAAATCACACATAGATAACATGCCAGTCAAAGTATGTATTTATCTGATTGATTGTGAGTGTGGAAAACAATATGTGGGACGCACCACACAGGCTTTGCATAATAGGATCAACTCACACAGGTTTAATATTCAAAATGGTTTCCTTAAACATGGTCTATCTAGGCATTGCCAGGAAATCCATTGGGGGATCTTTAACCCTAAGGGTAACACCCATTGATCATATTGAAGAGGGGGTACCGAATAGATTACAACAACTAAGTAGGAGGGGAACCTACTGGATATATAAGCTAGATACCATTAACCCTAAAGGGCTTAATGAATTAAGTGATCTATTCTAGCTTGGTTGGTCATATGGTGTCTGATTTGATCCATTTTAGAGAGAATTTAAGCATATAGCCATGTGAAGGCCACTGTGGCTCAGTGGTTTAATCCTTTAATCTGGATAAGAGGAGACTTGGAGTCTGAGGAGGATGGGCTCACGCCCACAGAGGGGACAAATCATTTAAATTTTTATTTTTTTTCCAGAGTGTTAATTTAGGTTTTGTTTTTTGTTTTTAAGATAGATGATATTAAAAATACTTTTATATGGTTGTATAATGCATATGTATGAAATCTTTGTAAAATGATGTCATTTGGCCAGTTTGATCAATATATACACAAATAGTGGGCGTTTTCACAGGAAGTCTGGCCAGGGGGCGGAGCTTATGGCCAGGGGGAGGGCTTATGACATTTTTTGTATGTATGAAATGCTATTTAAGGAAGCTGTTCATGCATGTACACTGTTTGCCCGGAGGAAGCAGCAGGTCCTGCTGTGAAACGCGTTGGCTCAATAAACGGACATCAAACCTGCCCTTCCTGCTTTGTGGTCTGCGCGGAATCTAAACCTGGGCTTTTTTCTACACAACGGATTTCTCCCTCACCAGGTGTCTGCAGCGACCAGGATAACAAGGCTCTTGCAGTTTGTTGTGACTCACACAACCCAAAAAGGTGAGTCACACTAATCGGGGGGCATTGAATTATCATCATAGATAAGACCCTATGTGCGCTCCTCTCTCTCTGTTTCTGTAAAGTAATGAAAAATTATATACATTTCTCATCATTTTTTAATTTCGAAAACAGTGTGCAATGTGTCCAATGCTGGAAATAAAAACTATTCCACAGATTTTGGGCTTAACTCATGTCTTTGAACACACTGCTATTATTGTTAAGATTTTGTAGAATTTAGTTTGTAAGCTGAGCCTTCCTGCATCTTTTCTGGCTGATGATGGCTGAGTTTTTCAGCCATCATCTGCCTCCGACTGAGGCTTTTAACCTGTCAAATACCGCACTGATGGGTTACCATGACAACCAAGGTTCTTCTGTGGACCCCCGTGCTTGCCATGATGATTCCGCTGTGAAAGCATTTAGCTGGCTTTCATGGGAGACCGCAATTTTTGCTATACATAACAGGGCGATAGGATAATTGCAGCTTCAAGTCTCCTAATGGTTATGCAAACAGCTTATGTTTTCATAGACCCAGCGCTCCCTTCATTATGTCATGGCGAATATTGTCCCATTATGTAGTATTCAAATGACTGAAAATTGCTACTGTTATAACCCTTATGCAGGATGTTTATTCTCAAATAAAATTACCATATATACTCGAGTATAAGCCGAGTTTTTCAGCACAATTTTTGTGCTGAAAAGTGCCCCCCTCGGCTTACACTCGAGTGGGGAGGTGATGATCGGGGGCTGGAGGAGGCAGGGGGGGCTGTAATAGGAGCGGGCGGTCACGTGGGCTTGCTCATTAGTGCAATGCAATATGCACTGCATCCCCCTGTCCATCAACGGCAGGGGGAGTGGTGCATATTGCATTGCACCATGTATACTTCCCCCTATATGATCAATATATGCCCCCATGCTGCTGCACAGCATAAAATAATAAATCATTCATATTTACCCACCGTCGCTATGTGACCGCTGCGTCCTTCTGTCCTCCGGTCTTGTTGCTTCTTCCTGCTTTTGCTGGCGTCGTGTGACCGCTGGAGCAACGATGACGTCATCCCTGCTGCGCCGGTCACATGACGCAGGAAGAAGCAACAAGACCGGAGGACAGGAGGATGCAGCGGTGACATAGTGACGGAGGGTAAATATGAATAATTTATTATTTTATGCTTTGCGGCAGCATTGGGGCATATATTGGTCATAGGAGGGGTATATACCCCTGTCGTGGTGGGGGTCTATATACCCCTGTAGTGGTGGTGTGGGTCTATATACCCCTGTGGTGGTGGTGTGGGTCTATATACCTCTGTGGTGGTGTGGGTCTATATACCCCAGTGGTGGTGTGGGTCTATATACCCCAGTGGTGGTGGGTGGGCTATGTACCCCAGTGGTGGGGGAACTATATACCCCAGTGGTGGGGGGCTATATACCCCAGTAGTGGGGGATATAATCCAGCCTGGGAGTCTATATGCCAGTAATGGAGGAATATGTACAGTGAGGGAGGTATATACCAGTGATGAGGGGCTGTATACAGTGATGATTGCTATATACCAGTGATGGGGGCGCTATATACCAGTGATGAGGGGCTGTATACAGTGATGATTGCTATATACCAGTGATGCTGGCGCTGTATACCAGTGATGAGGGCTGTATACAGTGATGATTGCTATATACCAGTGATGCTGGCGCTATATACCAGTGATGAGGGGCTGTATACAGTGATGATTGCTATATACCAGTGATGCTGGTGCTGTATACCAGTGATGAGGGCTGTATACAGTGATGATTGCTATATACCAGTGATGCTGGCGCTATATACCAGTGATGAGGGGCTGTATACAGTGATGATTGCTATATACCAGTGATGGGGGCGCTATATACCAGTGATGAGGAGCTGTATATAGTAATGATTGCTATATACCAGTGATGGGGCGCTATATACCAGTGATGAGGGGCTGTATACAGTAATGATTGCTATATACCAGTGATGGGGCACTATATACCAGTGATGAGGAGCAATATATGAGTCTGGGAGTCTGCTGCATTTTCCACCCTAGGCTTATACTCGAGTCAATAGGTTTCCCCAGTTTTTGGGGTACAATTAGGGGCCTCTGCTTATACTCGGGTCGGCTTATACTCAAGTATATAGGTATACATAAAAACACACGTTTAAAATTTCATAATAAATCATAAAACTTCTAGAAATCATATGGTCTTGGGGTATATTGATTTTATTATAGATTTTTAGAAGTTTTATGATTTTTTAATGAAATTTTAAACGTGTGTTTTATGTATAATTTTATTTGAGAATAAACATCCCGCATAAGGGTTATAACAGTAGCAATTTTCAATCATTTCAATACTACATAATGGGACAATATTAGGGAGGGAGCGCTGGGTCTATAAAAACATAAGCTGTTTACATAACCATTACTTGGGACAGGGCCACACACGGAGCCCCTCAGACCTACAGCAGCAAAACCATCCAAACCTACAACAGATTGCTCCGGTGTTTAACCATTTGAAAAAAAGTCTCCTAATGAGGCTAAGAAACATAGCAAAATGGAAAAAAAAGTTTTATAACATAAAAATATAAAAAGCAATAGTTTTGCCGCATTGGAAATAAAGCAATTAAAAAGACACACACATTTTGTATCACTAAGGGGAAAAATAAAAGTTCTGGCTCTTGGAAGTCAGGGAGGAAAAAACTAAAGTGCAAAAACGGAAAACCGGTGGATTATGAAGGGGTTAATCATATTTATGTAAATGAGCAGGAAATGTCTAATATCTGGGCTCTCATTTATCAAAACTGTATCTGCAACAAGGTCCCTGTTCCCATAGCAATGATTGCAGCTTCCATTCCTCAACATTCTATTGAACAATGGAATGTGGCTGCTAGGGGCAACAATGGCCGTTATTCTGTTGACAGCATTGAATTGAGGCTTGTACATAATATCTGAACAATCCTCCTCACCCCAAGACCTATTATTCTGACTGTTTCCTTCTTACCTGGTTTATCTTCATCCAGTGATCTGTCTGATGGTGAAGAATCACTCAGGTGGGATATAACATCCGGGATGGAGGTGACTTGGTTGATGATTGTGACCTCCATAAGGCACCATTCCCATTATAATGGGTTGGGCTGGGGTCAGACGTCTTCTGTTTGAGACAACCCAGTCGTGTTTTTATTATTCTCTGGGTTGCCGCTATTTGTAGGTCCAGGTCTTTAATAAGGTCTAATCTGGGTGACACTGGAGTCTGTATTTTCTGGAGATGTTCCTCTGGGTTGATATTGGCGCTGTTCTTTCTGCTCTCATTGAGGAAGGCTAGGAATTTATACCCTAAACATGGAACATTGCTGCCATCTCGCTGAGAACCCAATGTCTTGGGTTCTTTTTCTATATCTGATCAATAGAATGTAGTTTTTCTCTTCGTTTTGCACGAGGAAAAAATAAGCTGCCTACCCACCGAAGTCTGTAAGGCAAATGACTGGATTCAGGCTGTTACACTGGGAAATAGCGTGTTATGATGTCACATCAATTGTGACCTCATCAGATTCCATTAGCTCCCAGGATGACTGTGATTGGCTGTTTGAACTGTCAATCACCGTGATCCACTGCCTCCTATGGAAGGGGCTGTGGAGCGGCTCTGATGGGAGTGATCCTACCGTTAAATCGCTTCTATCAGAGCTGGAGGGGGGGGGGGGGCGCCCATCTACCTCAAATGGAAGAGATCTGATGGGAGGATCACCTCCATCAGAGCCGCTCCATAGCCACCCTGCACCTGCTGCAGGCGCCGCCGCCGCTCCTGATCTCCCCCCTGCTCCTGCGCCCTGCTCCTTCCTCCCATTCCTGATCTCCTCCCCTGCCCCCTTCCTCCTAATTCCTTCCCCATGTCATCTTTCTGCCCCCGTTCCGGTCTCCTGCTTGCCCAAAATTAGCTCCAAAAGTCAAATTGTGCTCCTTCCTTCTGAGCCCTGCCGTGCGCCCAAACAGTGGTTTATGACCACATTTGAGGTATCGGTGTACTCAGGAGAAATTGCCCAACACATTTTAGGATCCATTTGATCCTGTTGCCCATGTGAAAACAAAGAATTGAGGCTAAAAGATCATTTTTGTTGGTAAAATTAAAATGTCCAATTTTTCCTTCCACTTTGCTTTAGTTCCTGTGAAGCACCTGAAGGGTTAATAATCTTCTTGAATGTGGTTTTGAGTAGCTTGAGGGGTTCAGTTTTTGGAATGGTGTCACTTTTGGGTGTTTTCTGTCATGTACACCCCTCAAAGGGACTTCAAATGTGATGTGGTCACTAAAAAAAATGGTTTTGTAAATTTTGCTGGAAAAATGAGAAATTGCTGATGAACTTTGAACCCTTATAACTTCCTACCCCAAAAATGTTTTTTTTCCAAAATTCTGCTGATGTAAGAAGACATGTGGGAAATGTTATTTATTAACTATTTTGTGGCACATAACTCTCCAGTTTAACAGAATAAAAATAAAAATTTTGAAAATTGCTAAATTTTCGAAAGTTTTGCCAAATTTTTGATTTTTTCACAAATAAACGCAAAAAATATTGACCATAATTTAATACTAACACGAAGCCCAATATGTCATGAAAAAACTGTCTCAGAATCGCTAGGATCCGTTGAAGCGTTCCAGAGTTATAACCTCATAAAGGGACACTGGTCAGAATTGCAAAAAATGGCAAGATCTTTAGGGTCAAAATAGGCTGGGTCCTGAAGGGGTTAAAAATAAATACAAACCCTTTCTTGCCATATTACGTCGTTTTTATACATTACATATCATCTGTAATGTCCTGTTGGTATGGCCATAAAGTTATCACATTATTCACCTGCACAACGTCAGCCTCATCTCCCAGAGCAGCAGATAGAAATTGATCAATGTATCGTATGAACCCAAAAATGGCCGATAAAACCCAACAGCTCGTCCGGCTAAACAATAATCCTGGCTGGAAGAAATCGAAATGTTATTTTTGTATTAATATGGCTGGACGGTTCTTGTCTTCTGCAGAGAGATATTAAATAGTAAAACAATATTATCGCTGTAATTATATAATAAAGAAGATTAAATGTTATTGATACCACATGATAAACGCCTCCAACATCGCCTCATTTCTTATTTCAGACTCATTTTCTTCCCCGTCCCAGCACACAGTTGTGTAATCCCTGCAGCCGCTGTGACTAAGGGCTCATTCAGCGGAGAGTATTATCGGTCCGTGTTCTGTCCATGTGTGCGACCAACCGTACACGGAGATCACTCAGAACAGATTGTATAGTGATCATCATGCAATGAATGTGTCCTTCTAAAGGCCCCATCACACACTACGATATCTTAACGATATTGTTGCAATGTCACTGGTTTGGTGACGTTGCAGTGACATCAAAACGACATCGTTGCATGTGACATTTACCAACAACCAATTATAAGTTGGTTGATCGTTGGTAAATGACCTGGACCATTATTTTATCATTGGTCTCCCGCTGGGCGGACAGTGTTGGCGTGTGTGACAGCGGGAGACCAACAATTAGCATAAGTACATTGCTGGGCAGTGTCCTCAATAAGGAGCTGTCCCAGGCACTTACGCTAATTGCGTACTGTATCCGCTGCTCTCCATGGTACTGATTGAAACTGTGGTGCACTGGCCATTGTGCAGATGAATTAGTATTCAGAACCATGGAGGCGGCGGGTACAGTACGCAATTAGCGTAAGTACCTGGGACAGCTCCTTATTGAGGACGCTGCCCTGCATTGTGTACCATCCCGCGCACTGCTGACAGGAGCCGCCGGCTTTCATTAATGATTTGAAAATGCAGACAAATAGCGGCTAAACAGAAATAAAGCCATTAACCCCTGAACTGCCAATGACTTAAGGCACCACGTCTCTAGGGAGTGTGGACACTCCCTGAAGACATGATGCCAACATAGTATACACACATTAACCCTTCATTCACCGGGTTAATAGCCGCATATGCAGCATCTGTGCTGATATGCCACACAGATGCTGCATATGCAGTTTAACCCCGACAATTAGAAAGAGGTGCCCAGCAGCTGGGTTTATAATAATCATCTTGCACCGCTGACACAGTGGTGCAAGATGATTGATTAGTTTACGGGAAAGCGGCACATTCATACTCTGCGGCTTTGACAGCTGTGGAGTTTGAATATGCCGGTAAATGCTGTCCACGGTCCTGAAGTTTGCTTTAGGACCGCAAACAGCATCACAATCACACGCAGCACACACGCACTCACACCTCACACTCGCAGCACACTTACATGCATACAGCCAGCCATACTCACCCAAAACACGCATCACACTCGCATCACTGTCATACATCAAGCATGCTCCGTGTGCCTCCAGCCTTAGGGTTACGCACATCCATGCTAATCTAAACCTACATTTTTCATTCCCAGCAAAACCTATGAGATTCTGGAGAAGTCAGGCCACACATTTGTTTCTTTCTCCTGACTGAAGCTTGGCTTTTGATTATGTCAATTCTTCTCTGAATTTTTGTCTCATTCTACAGGCAAAAACGCAGACAAAATGCAGCAAAAACATGTCAAAAATGCAGGTTTTCTCCTGGCAAGAAATCTTTATTCACTAACAGAACATTCAGTTTTTTCTGCTATTTTGCTGCAGAAAAAAACACAGGAAAAAACACAGTGTGTGAACACAGCCTAATACGTCTCCAAACATTCACTGTAGAGAACCTCTTGGTGGCCCAGATCGCCCTCATTATAAGCCGTCCTGTGCCACCACAAGACCGCTCTGCCGCACATTTATGTCCAATGTTTTAAGTATCAAACTTTTTGAGTATTTATTTACTCTGCAGAGCGGCACGGCCATCCTCTCTGTATAATGGTGGTTTACACACACCAATCATTGTGTCCATATCTGAACAGATCTGGTGCAGTGAAATCATGACATATAGGGTAGGTCACATTAAAACTAAATTGCATTCACCGCACGATCGATCGTGAATGCAATGCCGGTCGCACACATTTTTCAAAACTGTGTCGAAACCGCACTGCGTCACGATGCTCAGTGTGATCCTGAGCCATCCGTAACTGCAATTTGGGATCCGCTATTGCCGATCAGCAACTTAATAAGATTGAATAGCTGAGCTAATGACTGTTAAGTCTGTAGGGGCTTAGACCCCTAGACCCGGCGCCGACTCAAGTGTCAAAATTTCTTACTGTGCACGGCGAGAGCCGTGCTTCAGCAAGTTGCCCTACCCCCGTATCCTATAGAGGGTGCAACACCTCTATTACATTATGCTTAATTATGTGATATATACAATGATTATCCAAATCGCAAAGTAAGTATATATTATGTGTCCGAGGCAGAGTGAAGGATTTCATGGGGGCTGGGCAAGCCTGCCGCTCCTTCTTGATGGCGCCCCCTTGGCCGTAATCTCTTTTGAGGCGGCACGTGTTAAAGGGCGTGGCTAACCGCGGCACTTAGTTAGCCACCCCCTTTAACGACGTGCCCGCCTCACAAGACTGGATACGCAAGGGTGCCATCAGAAGAGCGGGCGAGCTACTGAACAGCCCGCCATGAAATCCTTCACTCTGCCTCCGACACTAAATATACTTACTTATTGGATATTGTTTTATATATCACATAATAAAGCATAATGAATAGGTAGCACCCCTCTATAGTGATGCGGGGAGGGCAACTTGGTACATACGTCGAGGAGCCGTGACAGAGAATTGTAGAGAACCATAGAAGTCGGCCGGTCTGTGGGTCTAAGCCCCTACAGACCTCTAACATCATTTAGCCATATCAACCTTATTAGTTGCTGACCGGGAATAGCCGGATCGAACTCGCATACCGGATGCTCGGATCACATCTGAGCATCCGGTTACCGCAGTGCGTCCTGGAACGTGCGAAACTGCTGCTGCATGATTTTAACCAGCAGCAGTCCGATCCGGCCACCGATGCTGTGAAGCCATCCGTGTTGCATGCCTAGAGAGTTCCTGTCGTTTGAGCTTTTGAAGCTCAAAACGTATCAGAATTTGTAAAAAAACGGAATTGGACCTAGCCAATTCATTTTGTGTGTGTACACATGGCAATGTATCCAGATTCACTGCAACCAGAGCTGTCAGAATTGGACACAATGATGCTGTGAAACCACATAAGCAGTGGAAAGCGCCAGAATACTGATTAAAAATGCTAAAATATCATTATTTTTGCACAACGTCAATTTTGCCAAATTTTAAACAGTTTTAACAAAAAATTCTGGTGAAAACGTTTTTATAAAGTGTCCCTTATACAGTGTTGGCCAAAAGTATTGACACCCCTGCAATTCTGTCAGATAATACTCAGTTTCTTCCTGAAAATGATTGCAATCACAAATTCTTTGGTATTATTATCTTATTTAATTTTGTCTTAAATGAAAAAACACAAAAGAGAATGAAGCGAAAAGCAAAACATTGATCATTTCACACAAAACTCCAAAAATGGGCCAGACAAAAGTATTGGCACCCTCAGCCTAATACTTGGTTGCACAACCTTTAGCCAAAATAACTGCGATCAACCACTTCTGGTAACCATCAATGAGTTTCTTACAATGCTCTGCTGGAATTTTAGACCATTCTTCTTTGGCAAACTGCTCCAGGTCCCTGATATTTGAAGGGTGCCTTCTCCAAACTGCCATTTTTAGATCTCTCCACAGGTGTTCTATGGGATTCAGGTCTGGACTCATTGCTGGCCACCTTAGAAGTCTCCAGTGCTTTCTCTCAAACCATTTTCTAGTGCTTTTTGAAGTGTGTTTTGGGTCATTGTCCTGCTGGAAGACCCATGACATCTGAGGGAGACCCAGCTTTCTCACACTGGGCCCTACATTATGCTGCAAAATGTGTTGGTAGTCTTCAGACTTCATAATGCCATGCACACGGTCAAGCAGTCCAGTGCCAGAGGCAGCAAAGCAACCCCAAAACATCAGGGAACCTCCGCCATGTTTGACTGGAGGGATCGTGTTCTTTTCTTTGAATGCCTCTTTTTTTTCCCCTGTAAACTCTATGTTGATGCCTTTGCCCAAAAAGCTCTACTTTTGTCTCATCTGACCAGAGAACATTCTTCCAAAACGTGTAAGGCTTTTTTAGGTAAGTTTTGGCAAACTCCAGCCTGGCTTTTTTTATGTCTCGGGGTAAGAAGTGGGGTCTTCCTGGGTCTCCTACTATACAGTCCCTTTTCATTTAGACGCCAACGGATAGTACGGGTTGACACTGTTGTACCCTCGGACTGCAGGGCAGCTTGAACTTGTTTGGATGTTAGTCGAGGTTCTTTATCCACTATCTGCACAATCTTGTGTTGAAATCTCTCAATTTTTCTTATCCGTCCACATCTAAGGAGGTTAGCCACAGTGCCATGGGCTTTAAACATCTTGATGACACTGCGCACGGTAGACACAGGAACATTCAGGTCTTTGGAGATGGACTTGTAGCCTTGAGATTGCTCATGCTTCCTCACAATTTGGTTTCTCAAGTCTTCAGACAGTTCTTTGGTCTTCTTCCTTTTCTCTATGCTCAATGTGGTACACACAAGGACACAGGACAGAGGTTGAGTCAACTTTAATCCATGTCAACTGGCTGCAAGTGTGATTTAGTTATTGCCAACACCTGTTAGGTGCCACAGGTAAGTTACAGGTACTGTTAATTACACAAATTAGAGAAGCATCACATGATTTTTCTAACAGTGTCAATACTTTTGTCCACCCCTTTTTTATGTTTGGTGTGGAATTAGATCCAATTTGGCTTTAGGACAATTCTTTATGTGTTTTTTCATTGAAGACAAATTAAATGAAGATAATAATACCAAAGAATTTGTGATTGCTATCATTTTCAGGAAGAAACTGAGTATTAGCTGACAGAATTGCAGGGGTGCCAATACTTTTGGCCACAACTGTATGTGGATATGTGCTTGTGTTGTAGATTACAGCCCATCAGCAGTTTTCTATGATGGTGGTGAATTGTGGTGAAATTATATATCCCACTCCTCTATTTCTGTAATAACCAATCAGATCTACATTGTTGGTTGTAAAGCAGGAAGAACATCTTTTAATAATTTAATAAATCTTTTGTAGAAATCCTGCAGATAATTTAAGGATTAAAGGGATTTTCCACATTTGGGGACTTTTTAAATTAAAATACATGTACTGCAGGATCCTGCTGCAGACAGAGCATGGGGAGAGAATCCTGCTGCAGACAGAGCATGGAGAGTGGATTCTGCTGCAGACAGAGCATGGGGAGAGGCTCCTGCTACAAACAGAGCATGGGGAGAGGTTCCTGCTGCAGACAGAGCATGGGGAAAGGCTCCTGCTGCAGACAGAGCATGGAGAGAGGCTCCTGCTGCAAAGAGCATGGGGAGAGGATCCTGTTGCAGACAGAGCATGGGGAGAGGCTCCTGCTTCAGACAGAGCATGGAAGAATGCTCCTGCTGCAGACAGAGCATAGGGGAATGCTCCTGCTGCTGCAGAACGAGCATGGAGAGAGACTCCTACTGCAGACAGAGCAAGGGGAGAGGATCCTGCTGCAGACAGAGCATGGGGAGAGGTTACTGTTACAAACAACAAAGGGAAAGGCTCCTGCTGCAGAAAGAGCATGGGGGAGAGGATCCTTCTGCAGACAGAGCATGGGGGGACGCTGCTGCTACAGTCAGAGCATGGGGAGACGCTGCTGCTACAGGAAGTTGTCTCCCAATTACACAAAGGTTAGTGAGGAAAAGAGACATGGCTGATTTCCTGGCACACAGAGAAGATTCCTTAATATATTTCTCCTTTTTTAAATTGTAGAAATTCTATTTTATAATATATAATTAATTTATGAAAGATATTTTTCATTTACTATGAACAGTGTTCCTTAAATATATATTTTCCCAAACTTGGCAAACAGAGATCCCTCTATTAAATGCATAATAATTAAAGGGATTATCTGGGCTTTTTATGAAAATTTATGTGTATCTAGGCTGCAAAATGCTAACAGTTTGTAATGTACACCTGGTCAGCATTTTGCATTGTTAACTAGATATGATAGTCAGGCTTGTGGAGCAGCAGCTCAGCCCCTGTGTAGAGGTTTGTTGTTTTGGATCCTGGCTGTAACGTCACAACTGGTCGGTTATACCTAGTCTCCAGCTAGCCCTCCCAGACTCCAGCAGGCCCACCCCAGTCTCCTATAGGACCACCCCCATTCACCTATGTAAACTTTGAATGAACCACATTGCCCTGAGCGGTCATCTCCTGCTTCACAGAGGACACAGGGCAGTTTTGAGGATCACAATAGTGACAGCACGGGCACAGGGGAAGGAGGTGAGCACACACACCGGACCACTGCACACAGTGGTCATCTTTACAGAGCTGCAGATTCGGCACAGTGCTGCAAAGAAGATGACCACTCAGTGCAATGTGGTTCCATTAGTTTACCTAGGTGAATGGAGCTGGTCATATTGGAGACTGGGGAGGGCTTGTTGGAGTCTAGGTGTAACTGACCAGCTGTGACATTACAGCCAGGCTCCAAAACAAGCATCCCTCTACAGTCCCTAACAGAAGTTATGTCGCTTATCCATGTTATGTAAATAAAAGCTTATAACCTGAAGTTCAATTCATCCATTGGTTGTATAAATTACTCTTTTGTAGGCTGAAACCCTCCGAAATGTGGTTTAGGTTAAGAAAATAAATTGACATCAATGCTGAAATATTGATCATTTAATGAACACAGAATGGTCAGATTTTGGCAAGACAATAGCTGCTCCTCCACACGCTAAACTGTCATATCTAGGTAACCCTGCAAAATGCTGACATTGTACATTACAAACTGTTAGAATTTTGAAGCCTAGATATAAATATAGATTTTATAAAAAAAAGCCTTGACAACCTCTGAAGAACAGAACAGGAAAAGACAATCATGGAGACACCCGGTGAGGGACACTCGCCGAACAAACTCGTTGCACTTTTCATTTTATACTTTTATATATCCTTTTTATATAATCATAGATAGTGTGTATTTGTTAAGTAACGTTTAAGCAAAGAACCTCCCGTTCGGGAAGGAACACTCATGTCCAGTTTTATTGTTGTTGTACATGCATGTTATAAAAATGTGAGTTCTAATTAAACATGTATTTAACCTGTGTAGCCACATGAGTACGTGCTAATCTTTGCTAAGGGAGAATGTGGTGCCCCTGCGGTCTGGTCGCCAGAAAGGGGTACTGCACTCATTCCACGGGTGTGGTATTCCTGTTTTCAGTAAACGGGATGGTAAGTCCAGACACCCACAAAAGCACCCAACACAGCCAGTCCCGGGGACGGCGGGCGGGCCCAATAGAGGGAGGGCTCAGGTAGACAGTGGGATGGCTGGGAGAAAGGTGGAGGGTGGGAAGTTGGTAAGGGCAGTCAGAAAAGAAAGCAGTGGGGGAGTTGAGAGGAGAAGGAGCTGAGTCTCGACCCCCGTGATTCCCCCCAGGAGAACTAATAGCCCGGTTCCGAGTACCCCCAGGCCGTGTCAAATGCACTGGGGGAATGGGAGAGAGAGGAATATAAATTGTTAATGGCAGCTCACAAAACATTATATTGAGGGCAGTCTGGCCATGAATCTCTCCCCACCACTCCACCATACCCGGAGCCATGGGCCACAAGCAGCAGCCCAGAATTCCCTCATTATAAATCCAGTTATGACGATATCAAAATAGTACATATATATATTCTGAATATGTATATATAATATATATATATTAGATGGGGGCATAAATCTATTGCATTGGGTGATTGCAGCGCCGCCGAGGAGGGCAGGGGAGCCCTCTGCTGAATGGGGTGGCTGTGGCTTTGCAGGTGCTGCTGCTTGCCATCCCCCTGTGCACTTTCTCCCCTAGTGCTGTCTCTCCCACCTGTGGAATCCAGAAAACAGTGATAAAGAGCTGGAATCAAAATGCCGCGTGACCACAAGGATAAAAACAGAGCAAATCATCCACTCCGTTTATTTGCTCTGTTTTTATCTTCGAGGTCAGCGCGGCATTTTGATTCCAGCTCTTTATCACTTTTCTGGATTCTTCAATTCTCAGCTGGAGCCCGCAGCGACCTCCTGTGTGCTTTTATTGTAGTTGTGACACTCACAACTACATCAGGTGAGTTTAACCCTTTGGGGTCTGAGGGACCTGTATATAGCGGTATTACTCTGTGCGCTTCCTTTCTCTTTTAATTTATTAGATCTCCACCTGTGAGCTCTTTTCCCCTGTGCACGCTCTCTCTTCTTGTGCTGTCATCCCCTGGTGCGCTCTCTCTTTTCGCTATCCACTCTCTTCCCTTGTGCTTTCTTTCTCCCACTGTGCATTCTTTGTCCCCTGTGTGCTTCTTCTGCTCTATGCGCTCTCTTTCCCCTGTGCTTTCTCTCTCCCACTGTGTTCTTCCCCTGTGCTTTCTCTCTCCCTCCGTGTGTTCTCTCTCTCTTCGCTATCCACTCTATTCCCTTGTGCTTTCTTCTCCACTGTGCATTCTCTGTCCCCTGTGCGCTCTCTTCTGCTCTATGTGCTCTCTCTTGCCCCTGTGCTTTCTCTCTCCCTCCTGTGTGGTCTCTCTCCCTTTGCGTTCTTTCCTCTGTGCACTCTCTTCTCTTGTGCTCTCTTTGTCCTCTGTGTACTCTTTTTCCTTTATGCACTCTCTTCCTTGTGCTTTCTCTCTCCGCCTGTCTGCTCTCTTCCCGCTGAGTGCTCTCTCCCTGTGTGCTCTCCCTTTGTGCTGTCTCACCCCCCTGTGCACTCTCTCTCCTCTGTGCTTCTCATTCCCTCTATGCACTCTCTTCCTCTTCACCCCCCTGTGCTGTCTCTCCCCTGTGCGCTCTCTCTTCCCCCTGAGCACTCTCTCTCACCTTGTACTGTTTCACCCTGTGTGACTCACCCAGGGGTCTATGGGAACTCGGACCCCGGGCTTGGAGTTGGAGGGATGTCACTGGTGGCCTGCCCGGACCCGAAGCCCTGGTGGTTAACTCAAAATTGGGGAAGAGTAAAAGGGAATAAAAGTCTCGTGACGCCACCTGCAGATTCTGGTGATGTTCACCAGCGCCGCTGTCAGACCGTCAGGGACGATGGTATTGCAGCTTAGATGGTATGGCTCTCAGCAGGAGGACCAGGTCCGTAGAAGTAGTGACCCGGGTAGCATATCTAAGGAGATGTGTCCGCAGATGGGAGAAGCAGGCCCAGAAAAGGAAGATGATATCTCGCACCCAATACTCCAAGACTGTTGCCCGGCGGGATGCAAATGTCACCGGATCCCCGCGACACCAGGGAAAGGTCATAAAGGTTAAACCTAGAGAGGGTGAAGTGAATGGATCTGCTACATAGTGGTGCCAGGAGAGAGAGGCTCATATGGCATTCGAGTACGGAGACTTGCCTTACGAAAGGGGGCTAAAGCAGAATCCTCCGACATTAAAAACCCGGATTCTACAATTGAACTTGAGGTCAGTGCAGACCCGCAGTAAGCAGCAAACAGTACTGAGACGACTGATGCAGACGACATCACAAAGACTATGGTGGACATAGCAACACAGACCGTACACAGCCATTTGTTATGCAGTGCATTGGAGCAGCTAGTAATGTTCCCGACCCGGAGAGCATCGGAAGTTTTGCCCTGGAAGAAGGAGTAAGAACCCGGACTCCTCCAGCAAAACCGTAAGTGTGAATGTAATGTTACCATTGGTGACCCATCTCAACTCTGAATGAATGAATAGCCTTTTTCCCCTGTTTGTCCTTTGTGTTTTAAAGACAATTGATGTCATGGACGATGACATGGTAAGAACATTTGATGTAAATAGTTGAGTGCCTTGAGTGCTCCCCATTGGTTTTATGACCAGGGAGTACTTAGAGACTTAGTGCATTTTTGAACTTTGAACTGGAACAGTGACTTGTGTTTTTGAACGTGACTTTTTGAAACACTTGTGCTCACTTTTACAAGTTTTTATACTTTTAAGTTTTTTGTTACAATTAACGTTTTAGCACTTAACCCGGTGTGCTAGAGAGCCGGTATTGTTATGCCACAGGACTCTTAAGACTGAACTGTGTAACCCGTGTCCAGTAAGGGTTAAAAAAAAGTGTGGTGTAAGATGACAGCACAGAGAGAAACAACTTTGCCACAAGTTGGTGACCCGAGGGCCCGGAGGCCTCAGCACTTGCAGCCGTGGATGGGCTGAATACTGTGTCTAATGTATATAGTTAATAATAATGCAACGTTTAAGAAGTTATGCCTCCGTAACAGGAAGAAAAGTACTGCTTAATGTTATAGTTAATAAAATAAAAATGTTTTCACGGGGAACCATGCCGGACGGCGTGGCGACATGCCAGTTTAACTCCGGGGAATGTGGCGCCCTGCGACCAGGAGGCCACAAGAGGGAACTGCAGCCAGGCAGAGAGAGACAGTTTGTACACCAAACACCTTCAACACACACACCCACAAACACGACACCCAACCCGGAGCCCGGGACTCTAGGCGGGCAAGGGGTGGTAGGGTTTAGAGGGAAGTGGGTGGAACGTAGGTCAGGTGACGAACAGGGTACAAAAGGGGGAAACAAGGAAGTGGTAGTTAGTAGGTCGGAGTAGGCTGAGAAGTAAAGACCGAATAGGCCAGTAAGGGCTGAACAGCAGAAGATGACTTCCCTGAAGGTCTTGGGCTCCCTGGAGGCGAGACACCGTTCCCTGGAGAGAAAGCCTGCTCCATAGCCTGGGAGCAAAAGGGAAGGAACAGACTGAGACGGGACCAGTATAGCTGGTCCGAGGAAGACTGCAGTGCTGACAAACTACGCTCAGGACAGACTTCCCTGATGTACCCAGGTAGTTACACGGGTAGGAGAGGGGCCCGGTGGACCCTCTTGGGACAAGATTGACGTGACATCCAGGTACGGCTGGGACCAAGAGTCTAGTCTGGTTACCCGTAAAGCATCAATGCCGTGTCATAACACACAGGAGCACAAGGACGGTTAGAAGAAAGGGCCAGTGAACTGATCATGGTTACCATAACAGGATAGAATGAACCTGTTCAGTCAAGCACAGGTGATAGACCGAGTTGTGACAGCGAGTGCAGACGGACAGGGAAGGTGAAGCCTGAAAGTTACTGGGAAACCGTAGTGAATGTCTGTATGCAAAGCATCTGCCTGGATGGTCATATGAATCATGAAAGATCGAGTTATATGCTGAAAGGAACTTAATGTAGTATGTGGGAATGCGTTAAACGGAAATAAATCCCTGTAACGTGAGATATCTTTTCGTCAGTCTGGGGGCACACACTGAGACTTGGACTGCAAGTAAACCCGGTCCCTGCAACCCGGGTGGTCATACAGACTGTATAATTTACTGGGCCGCTGACCGTGGACTCACCAGTGCACCCAGTCCAGATACTGTCCATGCCACCTGTGGGCTGACACGTTCTGACAGGGTCGGCTGAACGTTCGGCCTTACGGCCTGTTTGACGGCTAAGGATGACTCGCCTTACGTGATCGACCAGCACTACGTTGGTGGACTAGGATTCCCCCAGACCTGTCCGGTGGTCTGGCACTGGGTTTCCCCTTTCTTTCCTGGGTTGCCTTTTTCTCTCAGGCGCCCTCCCTGGGAGACCCCTCTAGGGCTCCTTCCTTGCTTCTTCCCTCAGTACGGACTAGATCCAACTGTGTGACTTCCGCATCTCCTTACTCCTCACTCTCCTCCCCCCGGGACCGGGTTGCCAATTGGTCCCCTAGTCTAGGTGTAAGGATGCTGGGATGGGAGCCTCAGGTTGACTTTACACTCCCCAAAGACAGGAATACTGCAGACTCAGTTATTGGTGTGACTAACCCAGGGGCCTGTGGGGACTCGGGTGTCTGGGCCCTGCTGTGGATGGGATGTCACTGGTGGCCTGCTCAGACCTGTGGCCCTTGTGGTCAACTGGTAAAGGAGTTGGGGAATGGTAATAAAGAGTTTAAAAGTTTGTCGTGACGCCACCTGCAGATTCTGGTGATGGGCACCAGCGCCGCTTCAGACCTCCAGGGGAGATGATACTGCAGCTTGGATGGAGCAGCTCCCTGCAGGTGGAGCTGAGTCCCCGGGGCAGACCAGCACTGATGGTGGTGTTTCTGGTTGTTATTTGGAGTGTAAGGATAACCTGCAGGACAGTACAGCAGTGGAGGTGAAAAGAAAACACCAAAGCTTTCTCCCTCTACACAGGTACTTTACTCTGTGAACCACTTCAGATGGCAGTTCAGGTTACAGCACAAACAGTCTATAATAAGGTAGCTGGTTGGGTAGTCACAGAGGGTTGCAAGGTCATTCAGCAGATCCTGTAGTATACTCTCTCTTGTCAATCCCGTGTCCTGCTGCTAAAACCTGGCCCGGCACAACCCGCTTGTATACCAGGCCCATTGGGGTGCTGTGAGATTCCCTCTTCTCTCTCTGAAGGGGCTCGACCTTCGGTGGGTGATCCTGGCGAGGCTGCACTTTCTAGACAGGGTGTCAGGGTTGATGAACTGACCTGTGACAACCGGTATGGACGGCTCAGGGGCTTAACACCCTGCACCATATCCTCTGAGCCTGTACTCCATAAGATGGACTAGGGTCCACCCGAAGTATGGACGCTCTGCTCTGGGGTCCCTCTTTCTTTTCCCGGGCTGCCTCTTCTCTAGGTCCCCTCCCTGGGAGTCTCATTTTCTCTCTCGGAGGCTCCCCTCTGCTTCGCTCCTCAGTGCAAACTAGAACTCCACTGTCTGACTTCCCTGCTCCCCTAAATCCGCCCAATGGGAATGGGATTACCCGTCTACCCCAGGTTAAGTGTGGGAGTACTTGGATGGGATCCACTTGCAAACCTTACTCTCTCCTGTGACAGGAATAACTGCACACTCACTTGTGGGTGCAGTACCCCTACTGTGGCGCACTGACCAGTGGGGCGCCACATGTGCGCTCTCTGTTCCCTCATTGTGCACTGTCTCACTCACTCCATGCAACACCTCTTTCCCCCTGTGCGCTGAGGAGCCATGGCACCAGCCTGCATTCCAGAGTGGAACACATGGAAGGAAGTGCAGCAGGATGGATTCACTTCAAGGATATGACAAAGTGGACCCAGGCACATGCGATAATCAATGCCTGCACTGCAGCCAGGGTGCCAGGCGGCGAGTGGGCTCCCATGTCACAGATGTCCTATAGGTGGTGCTGTTATCTTTGATCAACCAAACTCATTAGCTTCTTCACATTCCAGTTTAACTGTAATTTAAACGATTTACGATGTCCCATAAGTGGCGCTGTTTCAGGACAAACTTATAGAGGAAAAAGGTTTGGTACCGTGTTAGCCAGTTGAGAAAATGTTGATTGCTCTCAGTGTGAGAAACAAGATACAAATCTTGTAGTTGTGATACCTTTTAATGGCTAACAAAAATAAAATAAATGATGTCATAAGGCGAGCTTTCGAGACGACTCAGGTCTCTTCATCAGGCATGGTATGACAAGATATTGAATGAAACTCAAAATATATGCATGCACAACTAAAAATGATTGGATAGAAAATGTTGCTGTCCAGTTGTGCTAGTTTCTTCAGACAAACTTATAGACACACAAACTGGATAGGGCTTTTTTATAGCAGATATTTATACACTGGTGATTAGAATTAAAGAACAATGTATGATCACTTGATTTTTTCAGACAGAATGTAATCCACATTGATGAACATTTGGCGTTTTTTATGTAAGGGGTGCACCAGCCACTAGGACAGGGTTTTACAAAATAACCAAAGTTTATCAACTTAAAACCTTTATTTTACACAAAATGTGATGATCATAATAAGAGAACAGCAATGACTGTAGACCGAGAAAGATTAAAACTACATTTTGTGAAGCTTACAACTCACAACAATCAATAGGAAGTGCACAGGCCTTTGCTGTGAATGACGTCAGCACATCTGCGGCCACAGGACATCACTAGTCTCTCACACTGTTCTGGGGGGATTTTGCTCCACTCTTCTTACATGCTCTTCCACTGTTCTGTAACTGTTGTGGGTTTCTTGGCATAACTCTGTCACCAAGGATTTTCCAGAGGTTTTCTATTGGGTTTAGATCAGGAATCTGGGCAGCCATTTACGGTAATTGTTTGAATGTTTTCTATGTTTTCTGTATCAAGGAACTGCTTTACCCATTTTGCTGTGTGATGAGGGGCATTGCCCTGCATTAAAACTGCGGACTGATTGGGTGCTGAACGTAAGTGAGGAACCACGTGTTATTGAAGAAGGTTCTGATACACACTTGCATTCACTCTGCCATGTAGCTGTATGAGAGGTCCAACCCCTGCAGCAGAAAACATTGCCCAAACCATGACACTTCCTCCACCACCTTTCACTGACTTGTTTACACACTTTGGGTTGAGTCTTTACTCAATTTGTCGATGAACGTAATGTTTCCCATCAGACCCAAATAAATTAAACTTGCTTTCATCACTAAAGTGAATTGTGGACCACCTCTATGTCCACACAACGTGTTCCTCACCAGAGGTGACTCTAGCCTTTTGATTCTTTCTGCTAATGAGGGGTTTGGTCACTGCAGAGTGGGGCTTTCAGACCAAATGCTCTTAAACATTGTTACACTGTATGATGAGACAGATCCTTACCCTGTTCAGTGCTGAACTGGCGAGCTATTCCAACTGCAGTGTTGAAACTATAACCCATGGAGATTCTCCGCATTATCCTGTCTTCTCTTACATTTGTCTTTCTAAGGCTGGCTTCACACAGCGGCAGCGTCCGGTCCGGGGCTGTCAGGAGTGACAGCCTGGACCGGAGTTTTGCAGCATAGAATACTATCGGGCTGCACGGAGCTGGATCGCGCCGGGTGGCAATTATCTGCCATCCGGCTGCTAGATCGCCGGATGAATCCTGCAGAAGTGGGGATTTGTCTGCCGATTCCAAAAACGGTGCATGCAACGTTTTTGGAGTCGGCAGACAAATCCCGACTTCTGCAGGATTCATCCGGCGAGCTAGCAGCCGGATGGCAGATAATTGCCACCCGGCGCGATCCAGCTCCGTGCAGCCCGATAGTATTCTATGCTGCAAAACTCCGGTCTAGGCTGTCACTCCTGACAGCCCCGGACCGGACGCTGCCGCAGTGTGAAGCCAGCCTAAGGTGACCCGCCTTCGTCTGGAACTTGAAAGAATTTGCGATGTTGTAAAGATCAAATATTCTAGAATTCACAGTCTTGGAGTGACCAACTTCTGTTGCTATGGCTGATGGGGTGACCACTTTGGCCTTCATCTGGACAACCTGCTGCCGGAGGGTTTCAGTCACTTTGGAACGCAAAATGAGTGCAAACTGGAAAGTTAAGCTGCCAGTTAAATAGGGTTTGTCAGATAATTAAGGAAATTAGCACCAGGTGCCAGATTAACACCAATAACCTGCAGGTATTTGAAAGGGTTCTCTAATTTTGATCGGTGTCTTTATCATTCATCTCATTTATATTTTTATTCTGTCTTTTAGAATATATTCAATTTATGAAATAAGCCTAAAATACTGCTATTATACTCATGTTAGGATATTTTCACATAGGAAACCACAATGTAATTAACATTAATAAGATTGGGTGCTGTTCTCTAATTTTAATTGCCAGTGTTTCTACTTACCCAATTGCCTTGCCGTGTCTGTCATCCACTTCCATCTGTACGAGGCCGAATCCCACAATCCACTGCACTGACCAGAAGTATTGCCGGAAGCCATATTGAGATACACAAGTGATGGGTCTCCCAATATGGCGCCGGGTCACTGAAGCTACAAACCCCGCCTCAGAGTTTCCTAGTGTGGTGGGTGCAGACATACAAATATACACACACACGCACATACACATACATACAACACGCACATTCAAATACACACATACATATTAAACATATGCACATACACACGCATATTCACACAGGCATATACATGTGGACACACACGCATACACCCACACATGTACATACACGCACATACAGACACATACATATATACACTCAGACACATGCACATACTCACATACACGCATACATATACACACACGTGCATACATGCACATACACGCACATATATGCACATACATACATGCACATACACACACATACATGCACACACACATACATGCACATACACAATAGCAAAACACACATGCGCATACACACGCAAATATACACATGCGCACACACACATACAAATGCACACACACACATACACTCACACACTCACACACACCCAAACCCACACGGTGACCAGAAAAATGCCCACAAGAAAAATGCCCACAGGAAAATTGCCCACACAGAAAATTGCCCACACGGAAAATTGCCCACACGGAAAATTGCCCACACGGAAAATTGCCCACATGAAAAATTGCCCACACGGAAATTTGCCCACAGGGAAAATTGCCCACACAGAAAATTGCTAATTGCAGTATCACAAAGTTTCAGATCTCTGATATTTGAGGTGCAAGGTGAGGATGTTCACCTGATATGTGAAAAATGCCCACAGACATGAATGCCAACAGGAAAACAGGGCTGGAGAATAATACAGAATTTTAGGTTATATGCTCTGCAAGACGTGGAATGGTATAGCGGTGTAAGTGAGATGCTTTGCAGGACTACAGATGGTATAGAGGTGTAGGTGAGATGCTCTGCAAGACAGGGGATGGTATAGAGGTGCAGGTAAGATGCTCTGCAAGACGGGATGGTATAGAGGTGTAGGAGAGATGCTCTGCAAGACGGGATGGTATAGAGGTGTAGGTGAGATGCTCTGCAAGACAGGGAATGGTATAGAGGTGTAAGTGAGATGCTTTGCAGGACTGCGGATGGTATAGAGGTGCAGGTGAGATGCTCTGCAAGACAGGAAATGGTATAGAGGTGTAGGTGAGATGCTTTGCAGAACTGCGGATGGTATAGAGGTGCAGGTGAGATGCTCTGCAAGACAGGGAATGGTATAGAGGTGTAGGTGAGATGCTTTGCAGGACTGCAGATGGTATAGAGGTGCAGGTGAGATGCTCTGCAAGACAGGGAATGGTATAGAGGTGTAGGTGAGATGATCTGCAGAACTGTGGGATAGTATAGAGGTGTAGGTGAGATGATCTGCAGAACTGTGGGATAGTATAGACGTGTAGATGAAATGCTCTGCAAGATTGGAGATGGTATAGAGGTGTAGGTGAGATGCTCTGCAAGATTGGGGATGGTATAGAGGTGAAGGTGAGATGCTCTGCAGAACTGGGGAATAGTATAGAGGTGTAAGTGAGATGCTCTGCAGGGCAGGAGAATAACATAGAATTGTAGGTGAGATGCTTTACAGGGTAGGATAATAAAGAATTATAGGTGAGATGCTCTGCAGGGCAGGGGGATAGTGTAGAGGTGTAGGTGAGATGCTCTGCAGAACAGGGAACAGTAAAGGTGTAGGTGACATGCTCTGCAGGGCAGTGGGATAGTACAGAGGTATAGGTGAGATGTTATGCAATACAAGGGAATAGTATAGAAGTGTGGGTGAGATGCTCTGCAGGGCAGTGGGATAGTATAGAGGTATAGGTGAGATGTCATGCAATACAAGGGAATAGTATAGAAGTGTAGGTGAGATGCTCTGCAGGGCAGTGGGATAGTATAGAGGTATAGGTGAGATGTCATGCAATACAAGGGAATAGTATAGAGGTGTAGGTGAGATGCTCTGTAGGGCAAGGGGATAGTATAGAGGTATAGGTCACATGAATGTCACACTGATGGTAGCTGATAAAAAAAATGCATACCGTAATTGCATCACACTCGTACCACAATCGCATGACGATACAGAAGGCACTCGCACGACTGTCAATCACCAAAATCCCTCTGATAATGCATACCTTAAGGCCGCGTTACACACAGCGATATCGCTAACGATATCTCTGCAATGTCACAGGTTTTGTGACGTTGCAGCGACCTCGCTAGCGAAGTCTCTGCGAGTGACATGCCGCAGCAATCAACAATGAGCTGTCCAACATCCATCGGCATTTGAGACGGGGACAACGACCAGCGATCCCCATTCTGCGCCCGAGACGTTGAGCGATCCCAGTGAGCGTCAGGGGACGCAACATCGGTATGTGGATCACCCAGTGTGACTGCAGACCGGCGATCACATAGCGATGTTACAGCGATCCCGGCCAGGTCGGATTGCTGGTGGGATCGTTGAAACATCGCTATGTGTAACGGGGCCTTTAGTGTGCCTGTACCTTATAGGTGAGATGTTCTGCAGGCAGAAGAATGGTATAGAGTTATAGGTGAGATGCTGTGCAGCAAAGAAGAATGTCGGCAGAAATTGCCCACTAGGATGATAATGTATTAGACCTGCAGTCCCATGTAACTCCACAGATAATCCAGTGATCCTCCTGTGAGTACAGATAGCAGTGATGGCTCCTCTGAATCTGCTGCTGGTTCGGTTCTGCTGTTTTGGGCTGGTGGGAGGGGATCACTGAGAGATGAGAGCAGACTGGATCTATCTATTGCAGATAATGACCGACTGTAATTCACAAGATGATCACAGATCATGTGAATCCTCACCTGCACCTCAAATATCAGAGATCTGAAATGGCAGATGCTGCAAATGGCAGTTTTCTGTGTGGGCAATTTTCCATGTGGGCAATTTTCCTGTGGGCAATTTTCCGTGTGGGCAATTTTCAGGGAACCAACCCACACACACACTCACACACACACACACTGACACAAACACACATTCACACACACTCACACACACTCACACACAAGCCCAAACCCACACACAACCACACACACACCCTCACACACCTTCACACTCACACACCCTCGCACACACACCTACACACATGCACACACACACATACACACCCTCACACACTCTCTCAGCACACACTCACGCTCTCACACACACACCCACACACACTCACACCCAAACCCACACTCACACACACTCACACATGCTCACACATCCACATACACACACACACACACACACACTCACACTCTTACACACCACACACACCCACACACCCTCACACGAACACTCACACCCGCACACACACTCACACACCCTCACACATCCACGTACACACACACACTCACACTCTTACACACACACACCCTCACACAAACACTCACACCCACACACACATACTCACGCATACACACTCACAAACACACACCCCCACACACATCCTCACACACACACTCTTACACTCTCACACTCAAACCCTCACACACACACAGTATATATGATCTATATGTAAAATACTTCATGAACGGAAGTATAAAATGACTTAATGACTGTGGTGGACTCTTTTGTGCAGTTCCTCTATTGGATAATGGGATTGATTAAATTAATGACTCTGATCAGAGTGTCTGCTCAACATGATCCAATAATCTAACGAGAATTGGAGCACACTGAGGAAAAGATGGAGAAAAATATTATCTCTCTTCTCCATCTTATCACTTTGTGGAAATCAGACTGCACTCAGATGTCATCCGAGTGCAATTCAGTGTTCTGCATGCACTCACTGACTTGAATGTTTGCATGCTGTCCAATATACCCTGCTACTCAGCATGCTGTGATTTTTTCTTTTTTATCTCTCCTGCCAACTCAGTATAAGAAAAAGACACTGCCGACACTGCCCAGAAGTAAATGGAGAGAGCCGCACATGAGCAGCCACCTTTTTTTCTGGGAGTGATCACTGGATATAGTGACGTAACTTGAAGCTCATGGAACCCAATGACAAAATTAGAACGGGGTCCCAAATAATTGCATGTCTTTAATAACATTGGTCTTTTCGCATGAGCTAAAAGTACTTTTGGACCCCCAGGCTCCAGGGCCCAGGTGTGATTGCAACCCCTGCACTTGTAGTTGCGCCTCTAGCTGGATCTGTATTTTATTTTTTCCCTTCATCAGTGGGATCTGCATTTATAGGACAGGCCCAATATGACATATCCTTTGAATTTGCCATAAATGTCCCAAACAGGACAAACTTCAAGTCTTACATATTTACTTTTCTTGTTGTGGTGGTGATGTGCTTTAAATATTTATAGGGAGTCGATCACTCCCAAAATGCATATAAAACTAGTTCTAATGGGACTTGGTTCCTATAAAGACCATAGTAGCACAGTACATTATAGTGGTGCAGAGCCAAAGAAAATGACTTTTAATTAAAATACAAATGAGGGGGCTTTGGAGCATACTTGTCTTGACCAAGAGATCAGTCGCCATTTTTCCCACTCTAAGGCTGCATACCCATGATCGGTGAACGCAGCGTCTTACCACTGCGTCCAAAACCCTGCAATGTACAGTACAAGCGCAGTGGCTGATTTCTAGCAATCCCATGTCCACTATGCTTCTCCCCTTCGCAGCGTGTTTTCTGCTGAGGTGCAAGTTTTGGGACTTCTACATCTATGCAGCATGAAATGAACATAGTGCAGAGTCAGAAGAGATAACCATTGGGTGCACGCAGGGAGAAGCCGCCCCGCACCCATCGAAGATGGTGAGTACAGTGGGACTGTGATATCCCTGCAGCAATCCAAGGGTTCCCTCTGGTCTGGAGAAGTTGCGACCAACACGCAGTACCTCCAGATTGTGAGCACATACCCTAAGGCTGTGTTCACACACTGCATTTCTGCGTTTTTGCCCATAGAACACTGCAAAAACGCCAAAAAGAATTCAGGCTCATTGTTTTTGAAATTCAGCAGGTTTCTCTTTCTGCAAATGAATAAAACCAATTTGCGTTCACAATCTTTTCCTGAATCACAATAAAAAAATGCGGGTTTAGATCAGCACAAAACCAAGGTAAAAATGCAGCAAAACCTTCCATCTGTGAGCATAGCCTAAAGAGGAGGGGAGTGGAGAATACATTTTATATGCGGCTCTTTACTTCATTTTTCACCAAAACCCCATAGACGTGTACTAGGGGTGCACTGATCTCCTCGTTTGATTTAAAATAATTTTATCATGAAATTGTACTGTTCTACTGTAGTATGTACTTTACAGGAGCAACGTCCCTTATACCACTATATAGCTGGCTTAAGATGCATCATGGGAGTTAAAGATTTCTGTTTTAGGTTGTGGTGTTACCATTTTTTTGAATGTGGAAATTTGGAGGGACAAAATACGGTATGTGGGGTCTTGGGGTCTCCCAATTAGAACGTCTGCTATGGGGCCCCATGATTTCTATGTCCACCCCTGGTGCAGGATGCATTGTCCCTCTGCTGCAGGACTGATTGACCATGACTTGAACACCACGTCCAGTGCCACCCCTCGGTACATACAGGCATCCAGCCATGTTTTTCCCGAGCGGTGGTTGGTCAGGGGCACTCGTCCCCCTTCCCTCCCCCACATCCCTTACTCAACCCAATTGGAGGCCACCTATTGGCTCTGGACAGCCCCGTGTGCGGTGCTTGGGATTGGTTGTGTTTTGGGAGAAGGAGGTGTGGTCTGTTGGAGGAGAAGCGCCATTTTACCAGCTTAGTGCAGTGGCGGCTTGTTGATGCTCAGACTGCAGGTCGTTGCATGTGGTGTGTGGACAGTGCTGCATGGTGGACTGGTCTGACTAGTCAGATAATAGGTTGGCAATCAGTGCTGCCTCCTGTGCTGTAAGGAAGTCAGGACTGTGTCTGCCTACAGGACCACCACTCTGCAAGCATCATTGTGTGCCTGTAGCTTATGCCAAGCTGCCATTGCCATTAATGATCCTTGTTCTGGATTCTTCGGTGTGGTTCTTGTATGTGCGTGTGATGGCGCTGACATCCTTGTGTTTGGACATCTTTTTTTTTTTCTATTTCTTTAAATTAAAATGTCCACTATTGTCCTCATTTTATAGGATAGATATACATCTGTGTGAACCAGATTTCTACCGATGTAAAGAATTTAAATGTACTATCTGGCGGGGGGGGGGTGCCATTTTACAGTTCGCCTCAGGCAGCAGAGAGGCTAGGTTCACCCCTGCTGGAGCCTCCTCTTATTTTTTACATTCATGCTGAAATACCGGCCAGGAGCTGTACAGGACCTGTAGCCCAGTCCTGCTCACATTAGTCCTTTTATTTCTGTGGGCGATCAGGTCAGTAAATGAAGGTGAGCTTGTGGATGGCACTGGGACTGAAAGAGATACCCAGAATTAATTGGGGGAGCATCAAAGGAGACAATGCTAGTCCGGCTCCACTCCTGGCCGGCTCTTCTCAGTGCCGCTTGCCTACATTCAGGAGAGGGACCTGCACATAGCGGGAGCAGAGCGAGGAGAAGCCGGCCAGAGGCAGCGTTGGACGTTGGCCTCAGCCTATCATCCACAGCCAGATCTTCAAACTATATTTTCTATAAAACACCAGGCAGCTACTGTGCAGGCAGTCTTTAGTTCATGCTGCCTGCTGACAGGTTCCCTTTAAATCCTCCAGAATACCTCTGTTTTTGTCACTCTTAGGCTGCTTTCACATAACAATTTTCGGTCATCCGATTGTATCCGTTTCAAAACGGATACAATCGGATCCGAAATCGGACCCCATGTTCCCCTATGGGAACCGGATGGGATCGGAAGTGCCAATATTAGGCCGGCTTCAGACTGCGTTTGAGATCCGATCCGTAGCTGTCCGCTTGAAGCAGACAGCCGCGGACCGGATCAGCACACAGGACCGGGGGTCTATTATGCCCTCCGATCCTGTGTGCAGCCGCACGCAGCTGAAGCCGCTGACAGGTCAGGACCGCGTCGCCCGCGGTCCTCACCTATCAGCAGCAGGAACTGCGTGCGGCTGCACACAGGATCGGAGGGCATAATAGCCCCCCGGTCCTGTGTGCTGATCCGGTCCACGGCTGTCTGCTTCAACCGGACAGCTACGGATCGGATCTCAAACGCAGTCTGAAGCCGACCTTAGCATCCGATTTTGGAACCATCCGATCCCATCCGATGTAATCACGGGCACAAAATCGCTGCCTGCTACGATTTTGTGTCCGTGACTCACATCGGACAGCCTCGGATCAATGCTGATCCGAGGCTGATCCGAGGGCCCACAACATGGGAGCCTATGGACATCGGATCCGAGCTCACCTCTGATACGATGTCGGCTCCGTATCCCCTGTCTTTCCCTGCTTCTGCTCCTCCATCTTCTTCCCTCTCCTATTCTATATGCTGTGCCCCCGCTATTCTATCCTCCTCTATCCCTATCCTGTCCCCTGTCCTCTCCCTGTGTGTAAAAAAAAAAAAAAAAACCTCCTCCCGGAGGATACATCACCTGTCACCGCTCCAACGCTGCCGCACCATCAGGACTGAAGAGCCTGTGATGATGTAAGAGACCCGGTCAGCTGACCGGGTCATGTGACTCTGACATCATCACAGGTCCTTCAGTCCTGATCGTTCTGCAGCGTTGGAGCCGGTGACAGGTGATGTATCCTCCGGGAGGAGTTTTTTTTTATTTTTTTACACACAGGGAAGAGAACAGGGGACAGGATAGGGTAGAGGAGGATAGAATAGTGGGGGACACAAAATAGAATAGCGGGGGGACACAGTAGCATAGGAGAGGGAAGAAGATGGAGGAGGCAGGAGTAGGGAGAGACAGTGGACCGCAGGATCCACACGGATCCTGCAGATCGGATGGCTATTTGCCATCCGATTGCAGGGATCCGTATGGATCCGTGCCTGTCCGTGGGATCCCCCTTCAAAGTCGGATCCCACGGACAGGCACAAAATCGTTATGTGAAACCAGCCTTAGGAACACCGGAAATCATGCAGCTTGCAGTTCTAAAAGATGGAAAGCTGCACATGTCATTTCTTGGAAAAACCTGGAAGTGACGTGGTGCTCTAGCACTAATTAATCTAATCCTAACCCAGTGGCGTACCACCAATGACAGCACACCACAGACCGCTATGGGGTCCATGAGTCACAGGGGCCCATCCCCTCCCTTCTCGTCAGTCATGGGGACCCAGTGTCAGCGCTGGCACCAGGGGTGGATTAAGGGTAGCCAGGGCCCGGGGCTGTTCAGACTCTGTGGGCGCCCCCCCCGGGTCATGTGATGGGGGTCATGTGACGGGGTCATGGGGGTCATGTGACGGGGTCACGGGGGCCATAGTATTGAGCAGTCCATTAGAAGGAGGCCATTATGCCCTGACTGCTCCTGTACTCAGAATAAATAACTTATAAATATCTCGAACAGTGTGCACCCTGTATGATAATCACCTGTTACCAGTCCAATGGACTTGCTTGCAGATCAGTCCGTCCCGCCTCCTCGCGGTCCGACAGAGTCTTCTTCTGAATGATGTAGATAATGCCTCCTGTCACCTGCGTTATCCACGTGACCATGTCCAATTTTCCCATTGCCTACGCTACGCCCATACCTCTTCGGCTTGTGCAGGTGCGATGTGTTCCATCATGGGATTATCCTACAAGTTTAAAATCTCAGTAATGTCACCATACATTACACGCAGCAGACTGGGAGCCTAGAACCATGTGCAGAGACCCCTGCGGTTCACGCATATGTAGATGAGTTTACATTGTAGCTGCAGTAGGGCAGAGCACAGTGCTCCAAGCTGGAGAGGCATCTGCACAGATGTGAGATGGGAAACTGAGACGTGGATAACGCAGGAGGCGTGATCCATATCATTCAGAAGAGGCTGTCGGACGTTGAGGAGAGGCTGAATGGACCAATCTGCATGCAAGAATTTTGGACTGGTAACAGGTTAGAATACAGGGTGCAAGATTTTTATAAGTTATTTATTCTGTGTACAGGGGGCATTCAGGGCATAATAGCTTGTTTCTTATAATGCAGCATAGGCGTGTGCAGGAGGCCTTACAGATACTGAGGGGAAAAAAAATCACCAAATACTCAGCGTGTGCACGAGGCCTTACAGATACTGAGGAAAAAACTCACCAAATACTCAGCGTGTGCACGAGGCCTTACATATACTGAGGGGAAAAAAAATCACCAAATACTCAGCGTGTGCACGAGGCCTTACAAATCCTGAGGTAACAACTCACCAAATACTCAGCCTGTACACGAGGCCTTACAGATACTGAGGAAAAACCTCACCAAATACTCAGCGTGTGCACGAGGCCTTACAGATACTGAGGAAAAACCTCACCAAATACTCAGCGTGTGCACGAGGCCTTACAGATACTGAGGTAAAAACTCACCAAATACTCAGCGTGTGCACGAGGCCTTACAGATACTGAGGTAAAAACTCCCCAAATACTCAGCGTGTGCACAAGGTCTTACAGATACTGAGGTAAAAACTCCCCAAATACTCAGCGTGTGCACAAGGTCTTACAGATACTGAGGTAAAAACTCACCAAATAATCAGCCTGTGCACGAGGCCTTACAAATACTGAGGTAAAAACTCACTAAATACTCAGCGTGTGCACAAGGCCTTACAAATACTGAGGTAAAAACCCACCAAATGCTCAGCATGTGCAATAGGCTTTACAGATACTGAGGTAAAAACCCACCAAATACTCAGCGTGTGCACGAGGCTTTACAGATACTGAGGAAAAAACTGACCAAATACTCAGCTTGTGCACAAGGCCTTACAGATACTGAGGCAAAAACTCACAAAATACACAATGTGCGCACCCACTACCCCTCCACCTTGGATAGACATGTGAAATACCTCTACATGTTGTATGTGCCTCTCTATGTGGATATTTTTCTTGAATCATGAATGCATGGACTCCATACATACTTGATCAAAGCAAGATAGCCACTTAGAGGAGCACATGATACACTATGTATAGCCATTTCACATGTTTCTGTATTATCCAAGATGGTGGGGCACACCACTCAAGTGATTAAGGGGCCTTTCACATCAGCGGTTTTGCTGATGTGCGGCCGATTCGGCAGGTGGCGCCGGATCAGCCGCCTAATGGCCAACTTGCGGTCCAGATGCGGCAAGCCCTATGCATTGTCTATGGGGCTTGCGGTCCGGTGCGGCAAGTGCGGTTCTGCCGTGTGCGGCAGATTCAACACTTGCGGCCGCGAAAAAAAAACACCACTTGTAGAGTTTTTTTTTCGCGGCCACAAGTGCCTGATCTGCCGCACTCAGCAGAACCGCACTTGTGATAGACAATGCATGGGGCTTGCCGCATCCGGGCCGCAAGTCCGCTGTTAGGCGGACGATCCGGCACATGCGGCGCCACCTGCTGGAACGGCCCAAACATCAGCTAAACACTGATGTGAAAGCAGTGTTCGTTAGGCCCCTTTCACATCACCGTGTCTTTCAAATTGCGGCAGATCCAGCAGATTTACCACATTTGCTGCCTAACAGCCGTTGCGACGATGGATGACAACGCGGTCAGCGGCGGTTTTTTTTCCACCGCCGCAAATGCCGGACTTGCCGCACCAAACCACAAGCCCCATAAACAATGCATGGGGCTTGCCGCAAGGGTGCCGCAAGTGCGGCCGTTAGTCGGCAGATGCGGTAAATCTGCCGGATCTGCCACAATCTGAAAAAAAGCAGATGTGAAAGGGGCCTTAGTACACAAATCATTTAATTACTGCTTACATTCTTTCTTTACACTGACTGAGTCCTCCCTGCCATGCAGCAGCCACCAGGTCTGGCTGGCAGTGCACACACAGAGCACAGCCACAGGCAGCAGCAGGGCAGGAGTCAGGAGTGGACATATCACTCACCTCTCTGTCACACAGGCACGTCCTCTCTCTGCTCTGTGTCGGCATTAGGTGACGGTCCCTCTCCTCAGACCAGGAGGTGGTGGACGGCGGTCGGCGGGTGAGACACAGACTCAGTCAGGAGGACGGAGGAGTCTGCTCAGCCTCAGTCGAGATCAGCTGCCTGCCTGGGTCTGGGTCCTCCTAGAGTAGGAGGATTCAGCAAAGCCCGATCGGGCCCGGCAGAATCAGCATAGCAGGGCGGACAGCGTCAGCCGGGACTCGGGAGAACAATGCTGCCAGCAGAGGCCGCTGGGACTATAGGAGTGGGAGCAACATCCGCAGGCAGCTACCACCGGTACGCACACCTTGTAAGCACACAGCTCCACATGCTCCATACATACATGGCTCCGCTCCGTACACCTAGTACACACTCAACTCTGCTCCATAAACCTCGTACACATGGCTCAGCTCCGTACACCTCGTACACACTTGGCTTTGCTCTGTACACCTTGTACGCATGCGGCTCTGCTCCATACACCTCGTACACACTCGGCTCTGCTCCATACACCTCATACACACTCGGCTTCGCTCCGTACACCTCTTACGCACTCGGCTCTGCTCCGAACACCTCGTACACGCTCGGCTCCATACACACTCGGCTCTGCTCCGTACACCTAGTACACACAAGGCTCCGCTCCATACACCTCGTACACACGCGGCTCCGCTCCATACACCTTGTACACATGTGGCTCGGCTCCGTACACCTCGTACACACGCGGCTCTGCTCTGTACACCTCGTACACATGCAACTCCACTCCGTACACCTTGTACACACACGGCTCTGCTCCGTACACACGCGGCTCTGCTCCGTACACCTCGTACACACGCGGCTCTGCTCTGTACACCTCATACACATGTGGCTCCACTCCGTACACCTTGTACACATGCGGCTCTGCTCCATACACCCTGTACACACTCGGCTCAGCTCCATACACCTCGTACACACGCGGCTCTGCTCGGTGCACCTCGTACACACACGACTCCGCTCCACACACCTTGTACACACACGGCTCCGCTCCATACACCGTGTACACACATAGCTCTGCTCCATACACTTCCTACACATGCGGCTTGGCTCTGTACACCCTGTACACACTTGGCTCCGCTCCGCGCTCCGTACACCTTGTACACACTCGGCTCTGCTCCGTACACCTCGTACACGTGGCTCTGCTCCGTACACACTCAGCTCTGCTCCATACACCTCATACACATGTGGCTCCGCTCCGTACACCTCGTTTACATGCGGCTCTGCTCCGTACACCTCGTACACACGCGGCTCTGCTCTGTACAACTCGTACACATGCGGCTCTGCTCCGTACACCTCGTACACACGCGGCTCTGTACACCTCGTACACACACGGCTCCGCTCCATACACCTCGTACACACTCGGCTCCACTCCATACACCTCGTACAAACATGGCTCCGCTCCGTACACCTAGTATACACTCGGCTCTGCTACATCCACACTGTAAATCCCTCCTGAGTCCTGACCCCACACATAACCTTCATCTCATCCTCTTCTTCACCTCTCCAGCATCAAGACAACTATCATAGAGTGGAGGCCTGCATAACGAGGAGCTGATCATGTGATCCTTGACTCCTCCCCTCCACATATCATCACAGGTCCTGTAAGCACAGGTCCTCCTGTGCGGCTCTACAGGTGGGCTCCCACGGGGGGGGGCGGAGAGAGAGTGTAACACAGCGGTGGCGGCAGCGGCCGGGACTATAGGAGAGAGAGCGGCATCAGCAGGGGGCCGCGCCACCATCAGGCCCCTGCGGTTGCCGCTCCCTGTCAACTAGCAGGGCTCATCACCTCATGGATGCTGTGCCTGCGTGCAGAGTGCTGTGTGGTGGCACCGTGGCGGATTATAATGGGGCAATTTACCCCCTGGACTGTGGGCCCCTAGACACCATTGGGCCCGGGGCAAAAGCCCATATTGACCTCATTATAATCCGCCACTGGCTGTAACACATTCAGCTATCATACCAGCACAAGTTCTGCTGTAACACATTCTGCTATTAGCTTTGTACTAGTTGTGCTGTAACACATTCAGCCATTAGCCCAGCACACTTTCTTTTTTTAACACATTTAGCTATTACCGTATATACTCGTGTATAAGCCGACCCGTGTATAAGCCGACCCCCCTACTTTTGCCCCCAAAACCTGGGAAAACCTATTGACTCGTGTATAAGCCGAGGGTGGACCCCAGCACAGGTATACAGCCCCAAGCAGTGTGGTATACATCAGCCCCAGAGGTATATACAGCAGCCCCAGTGGTAGTATACAGCAGCAGCCCCAGTGGTATATACAGCAGCAGCCCCAGTAGTTAGTATACAGCAGCCCCAGAGGTATATACAGCAGCCCCAGTGGTAGTATACAGCAGCAGCCCCAGTGGTATATACAGCAGCAGCCCCAGTAGTTAGTATACAGCAGCCCCAGAGGTATATACAGCCCCAGTGGTAGTATACAGCAGCCCCAGTGGTATATACAGCCCCAGTGGTAGTATACAGCCCCAGAGGTATATACAGCAGTGGTAGTATACACGCAGCCCCAGTGGTATATACAGCCCCAGTGGTAGTATACAGCCCCCCATCAGTATACAGCAGCCCCAGAGGTATATACAGCCCCAGTGGTAGTATACACGCAGCCCCAGTGGTATATACAGCCTCAGTGGTAGTATACAGCCCCCATCAGTATACAGCACCCAGAGGTATATACAGCCCCAGTGGTAGTATACACGCAGCCCCAGTGGTAGTATACAGGCCCCCCCGCCTTGTGCACAATCCTGTAAAGGAAGAGATAAGTATACTAATCACTGTACCGCTCCCGCTGTCCCGCCGCCGACATCGCGCTCCTCCGTCTTCTTCCGGTTTCCTCCTCGGTCGCGCAGACAATGACGTCACTGCCTGCGCCGACCGGAGGAAGCCGGAAGCAGACGGAAGAAGACGGAGGAGCGCGATGACGGCGGCGGAACAGCGGCAGCGGGACAGTGATAAGTATACTAATCTCTTCCTTTACAGGTTTGTGCACAAGGCTGGGGGGCCTGTATACTGATGGGGGTGGGCCTGTATACTGTATACACTGTATAAGCCGAGGGGGGACTTTTCAGCCCAATTTTTGGGCTGAAAAACTCGGCTTATACGCGAGTATATACGGTATTTCAGAGTCTATTACTGTATTTACACATAGAGATAACAGATCACAGCACCAGAGAGATGAGTAGAGACCTACTGTGAAAGCTGCAGGGCTGGTGATTTATAACTGCACATCTTCAGAGGATGAGAGGGAGGTGAGCAGACTGCTATATAGAAATCAGTGTGATGATAAGTGACTGGGATGTTAAGAGTTAACCCTTCTTCTGGAATGTAGATACCACACAATATCAACCTGGGTCTGGAGCTTAATGGAAATGAGCCGTACACTATAAAAGATAAAAGCTCATGTTGCATGAGAAAGAGAGCAGATAGAAAAGCAAGTCTATTGCAAACTTGCTTATTTTCATGTGTTTGAAGCAATTTTGGAATTTGAGTTCACCCCTCTATGTCTGAACCTGAAATATTTTCTTTCATATTTGTATAGAAAATTATACTGACTTTTTTCATAATAATTATTTATTGTATGTTCATATCTCTGCATTACTCAATATACATAGGAGGAATAAGTATTGTTTATTAAATGCTTATTATGATTTACATATAAAAAATGTGAGATCACCCAATATCATTGCTAGCGAATAAAAGATACCAGAATAAGTGGGGACCCTATTACAGAATTTGGATTGTTGCCTCGGTGCTTTAAGTTATGCCTGTGCATAGATCAATAATGACTTTCATCTTTCCCTGTAAAGTGAGTACATGAAATATGAGAAAGAACTAACATTTGACTTTGTCTACTACTTAGACAGTACAGTAAATAGTCCACATACTGAAAAGACATTTGTGGTCATTATGATTTATCTCTCAGTCAGGGTCAGTACATACTATACGGCCAAAGAAACTGGATTCATGGGTTGTCTTTATGCAGTGACAGTGGACACATGTCATATTCATCAACAAATAACTTAAACTGTAATATCATATTTTACTGTATATTTATAACCATCATTTCATGACTTTTCCTATTTGGTATTTCAATGTTGAGTAGAGCATATATACAGAGGGGGAAATAAGTATTGAATACGTCACTAATTTTCTAAGTAAATCTATTTCTAAAGGTTCTATTGACATTAATTTCTCACTAGATGTTAGTAACAACCCATCCAACCCACAAAGACAAAGGAATCAAACAGTAGATGTCCATAATTTATTTGTAGATGTCCATAATTTATTAGTAATAATTTGTAATAATGAGAAATGACACAGGGAAAATGTATTGAATACAAAGAGAGAGAGGTGCAATAAGACATAGAAAGCCATGACACCAGCTGAAATCTATCAATAATTAGAAAGCAATCCTGCCATTTAGTGGAAAATAATATCAGCTGGTTCAACTGATGGCCTATAAAAAAGTGTCACACAAGAAACATCTCATAATGGGTAAAACCACTGAGCTGTCTCAAGACCTTTACAACCTTATTGTTGCAAAACATACTGATAACATTGATTACAGAAGAATTTCTAAACTACTGAAGGTTTCAGTGAGCACTGTTGGGGCTATAATCTGGAAGTGGAAAAAATATTTCAGCATAAACTGGCTATTACCAGGTGTTCATCGCAAGATTTTGGATAGAAGATTGAAAAGAATTATCAAAAGAGTTTTCTAAAGCCGGCGTCACACACGTCAATGTCGCCAGCGATCTGATCGCTGGTGACATTGACGGATGATCGCTGGTGAGCTGTCACACAGGCAGACTCACCAGCGATCATTTTACCAGTGACATCGTGGAAATTATTTAAATATCGTTTCTACGATGTCTGCAGGCTTGTATCCAGGGTAAACTAGGGACCCTAGTTACCCGCTGTGTACCTTAGATACCAGCCGGTGAGCGGAGAAGGCTGGTGACTAAGGTATACATCGGGTATCTAGGCAGCACACGCTGCCTAATTACCCGCAGTTTACCCTGGATACCAGCTCCGAGTGCTTCCTGAGAGGCGCTGGGAGCAGGCTGAGCACGTCTCCCGATGTCACACGCAGCGATGCTGCATGTACACCAGGCGACCATCGCCAGGTTTTCGGTCCAGTCCGAAAACCTGGCGACCATGAACTAGCGATTTATCGCTGGTTGATGCGCCCTGTCACACGCGTCAATATCACTGCAACGTCACGTGCAGCAGCAATATTGACAGCGATATTGACGCGTGTGATGGCCCCTTAAGAGCCAAGGACCACCTGTGGAGATCTACAGAAAGACTTAGAATCAGCAGGTACAATTGTTACAGAGAAAAGAATAAGTAATGCACACATCTCCATGGCCTGTATATGATGCGCCCCAGGGCCATGGGGTACTTGGAATCGGGCTGCGGTGATTTTGGGGAGTCACAGGGGTCGAGACCCGGCTTCTGTGGCCCTGGGTTCAGTGTACAAGGTGTTCTTGGCTAGTATAGGGAAATTTATTTGTGACGTCACCTGTGGTTTGTGGCTATGAGTGGCCACCGCAGCTGCAGAACCTCTGGGGATGATGGATGGGCAGCTGGGATGTAATGGTTCCCCACGGGTCGAGAAGATCCCCAGGGCAGTGGATGTTGAAAGGGTGTAGAGTGCAGGGTGGAAGGCGCAAAGTAACTGACATACTCATAGTTTTTTGGTTCCTCAAGTCCTTTACTGGTGATATTGGCATAAGGACAGGTGATATCAATGGAATCCGGCAACCTGGGAGCAACTCTGGGTTCTCTTCACCTGGCACGTTCTGAGGACTCCCTGCTGCGCCTTCTTAGTAGGTCCCTGCAGCTGCTTAAGCTTAGCTGCGCCCCCCTCTCTCTACCGCTGTGTGCTGTATATTAAGCAGCTCGAGTCCTCCTCCAGCCCCACTTCTCTGGCGGCTGCTCCTGGGCTCATCACGCTGCTTTGCCTACGGCCACTTTGGTGTGGATGGGGGACTTGGAATCCCCCACCATCTGGTATTGGCTGCCCGGACGTTAGGCCCTGTAGCCAGTGTGCGGAACAGAGAAGAAAGAGGTCCGAAAGGAACATGAAAGGGGGTGTCACAGACAAGCCATCACAGTTGCTGAAATAATACCGGGGCCGCTATTGCACTGACTGTGTTGTAAAACCTGCCGAGCAAGAAGTAAACCCGGTAAAGCTCAGAACTGTGTAAGACTTTAATTGTGTGAATAAGAGGTGGAAACCGATTCCATGAGCTAGCATCAGGAGCTTGCCCAAAGGTACCGAGACTTTGCATTATATTTACACATACTACGAGGTAGCCCTGGGGACCAGCCCTACCGATGGAGGGCGCAATATCTCTGCTGCAGCCCACATCATCGACAGAGGTCCCGACTGAAGCGGTGGCTACCGCTAGCCACAAACCGCGGGTGGTGTCATGATTTATTCCTAAAAACTGTTGATCCCTTTTATTGACTTGCCCGGGACCATGGAGACAGGTCACAACACCGTGACACCCTGCCACCCCAGATGACAACAAGAAGGGCCCGGTTCTGAGTACCCCACGGCCCCTGTGGGCGACTCACTAACTGTGTAAGAAGGCTAATGAGTGTTTAGAAAACCCTAGAAAACCCTTGCATAAGTGTGCTAGCACAGCTGAAAATGGTTTGGCTGATTAGAGAAGCTATAAAATTGACCTTCCTTTGAGCTACAGTAGTTGAGAATCTGGAGCATTACATTTGTTTGTTCTATGAAACTCTCAAAATGGCCAGAAAATGAGAACTTTCATGTGAAACTTGACAGTCAATTTATGTTCTTAGAAATAAAAGCTATTCCAAACGAGAAGTTGGCAAGAAACTGAAGATATCCTACAACAATGTGTACTACTCCCTTCAGAGGAGAGCACAAACTGGCTCTAACCAGAGTAAAAAGAGAAGTGGGAGGCCCCGCTGCACAACAGAGCAACAAGACAAGTACACTAGACTAGTTTGAGAAATCGACTCCTCACAGCTCCTCATGAGGCAGCTTCATTTACTAGTACCTGCCAAAGGTCTGCAATGCTGGAATTGCTGCAAAGGGAGCATTCTTCAACGAAAACAAAGTTTGAAGGAGAAAATTATTATTTCAAATAAAAATCATTATTTCTAACCTTGTCAATGTCTGGACTATATTTTCTATTCATTTTGCAACTCATTTGATAAATAAAAATGTGTTTTCATGGAGAACACAAAATTGTTTGGGTGACCCCAAACTTTTGAACGGTAGTGTAGTCTGTTCAGATAAGACCAAATGTTGAACTCTTTGGATGCCATAATACACACCATGTTTGGAGAACAAAAGGTTCTGAATATCATACCAAAAACACCATATGAACTGTGATGTCTGATGTGGGAACATCATGGTGTGGTGCTGTTTTACAGCATTAGTACTGGAAAATTTCATATACTAGAAGGAAGGGTGAATGGACAAATGTACCAAGACATTATCCATAAATAACTGCTGCCACCTAACAGGATGATAAAGATGAAATGAGGGTGGACATTTCAGCAAGAATCCCTAAAGAACTGCCAAATAAACTCAAACTCTCAATTGGTTTAAGAGAAAGAAAATAAGGGTAAGTTCACATTACCCGGCGTGTTGGTCGTCGGCGGCTGGGCGGGACCCGCCAGGAAGCTCCGGCGCCGTGCACCGGCTTCCTGGCGGGTATGAGCGGCGGGAGCCGGGCGGGTGACGGGCGGTAGCCGGCGGATGCACAGCGTCTTCTCGCCGGCGGCTCTGCAGCGGCTGGAAGCAGCACGTGATTCTGCTTGCAGCCGCTGCAGAACCGGCCGGTTTATGGGACAAGCTCATTCTTTGCTAACCCGCTGGGAAACCTGCGGGTTAGCAACGGATGACGCTGTGTAACCGCCGGTGTGTGCACAGCCTTGGGCTGTTTACATTAGTTTTAATGTTAATCCAAACGCCGGTTTGGATTAACATAAATTTAAATAAAACTAATGTAAACAAAACGGCGGTTTACACAGGTAAACCGCCGAAAACCCGGCCAGTGTGCACTTACCCTTAAGCTGCTAGAATCACTGAGATGATCACCAGAGCTGAATCCAATAGAACATATAAGGAAGGAACTAAAGCTCAGAGTTCATAGAAGGATCCAAAGAACCTGTAGGATGTGAAGAGTATTTGTGTGCAAGAATTGGCCAAAATCCACATGAGCAATGCAGGTGACTAGTTTCTTCATCTTGAAGCTGTTTCCACTAACAAAGTTTTTTTTTTTTACAAATTGTTTAAAAAATTTCCTTAAAGAGGACCTGTCATCCCCCTGCTGCATGGCAATCTAAATGCAGCACTGAATGCAGCATGTCTGCTGCATTCAGGGAAGGGTTCCCCCATGTGTCTGCATGCTGTGTACCCCGATATATAGCCTTTGTAAAACTTAGAGAAAGAAATTCCAGCAGGACGGTTCCAGTATTTTTCTTCTTTTATTAAATGATAAATAACATCCATATAATAGGCAGTACAAGTGTTCAAACAGGCCAACGCGTTTCGACGCACTCAGGTCTTAATCATGGCTTAACTTAACTTACAGTTAGAAGCCATGGAGGCAGTCACTGTGGCTGGAGGGTGCTTGATTGATAGTGGCCATTCCATCCCCCACTGCCTCTCTCTGCTGCTTCTGCTGTGCAGGCTCTGCCCTCCTCCTCTCCTCCTCTCTGTCACTCACAGCATGCAAATCATTTGTCCTGAAGTCAGCTCCAGATTCCTGCCCTGACAAAGCATAAACAACACAGCAGGAGGCGCCACACAGAGAGGCAGAGTGCAGGGAATGGCCACAGTCAATCAAGCTCCCACCAGCCACAGTGACTACCTCAATGGCTTCTAACTAAGTTTTACAAAGCCTATATCTCAGGGTACACAGCACATAGACACACGGGGGACCCCTTCCCTGATTGCAGCAGACATGCTGCATTCAGTGCTGCATTTAGATTGTCATGCAGCAGGGGTTGACAGGTCCTCTTTAACCTCCTTGGCGGTCTTCCGAGCGTGACTCGGGGTTAATTTTCGCTTCCAGAAGCGGTAACCCCGAGTCACGCTCGGGGCAGATTGCAGAGCGGGCGCAGCGGAGCTTCTTACCATCTCCCGGTGATCCAGCGATGTCTCTGCTGCGATCGCCGGGAGAGCCGATGCGAGCCCCTTCACACTTCCTGGTTCCGTCTCTGTGAGCCGCAGGGGCTCATGGGAGGCGGAACTGGGCGGGCGATTTAAATGTAAATGTAAAAAAAAAAATCTTAAAGTGACAGTACACAAATAAAGTAAGGTGATACAGTGTAATCCTGTCAGATTACACTGTATCACCTCAGATTTGACATTTGCTCATCCTACACTGTCATCACTGTCCTGCCTACAATACATAACACAAAATTTCCATAAAAAAAAAAATGTAACGCTTTTAGCATAAAATTCCAGAATTATTCGTAACGCCAGGGAGGTTAAGTGTGCTTAAATGCACTTTGGTGTGCAAATCATCAAAATCTGCTGCTGGCAACTCTCTTTGCAATTGCTGAACAATTACTTCCCAGATGTGCTCATTGGAAAACAAGATAGGAGATGCTGCAGCCGTGGAAGCATGTTAAAAAAAAAGACTCCTGGGGCACTTTGGAGACATGGCAGTACCACTGATTCTACGACCAAATCATTGTAACTCCAAGCTGTTGGTGTAAATGGAATAAAAAAAAGAGAGTTTGGCTCTTATACATTAATACCCTACATGCCATAATCCAAAGAGTAGGACCAGTGTGACGATCTCTCGTGAACGCCTTTTCAAGGAATTGCCCACATGGTCTCCAAATCAATCTTTGACTATCATTGCTTCCAAGACAAAAGCGGTAATCTTTGCTTTAGGAGATACACTTTTAATTCAGCATCTACTCCCGCTTTCCTCTGCATCATGATGGGCTTTAAAAGCAGAAGTGTGGGGTCAAAGGAACAACTGTAGCCGGGCATCTGGCTCATAGTGTAATGTTCTGCAAATACCTTCTGATGGTTTGTATAGACGCTGACGCATAAGTCTTGGTATGTGAGGTCTCATTTAACTTTCAGCAGAATGGATCACTATGCATTAATCATCAAATCTGACAATTCCTCTGAGCAGAGGTTGGAACATGCAATGTTGACCAGTATTGACACCTCGCCTTATGTGCTTAGCGATCTTCTGAAATGATAATCCAAGGTCCCATTGTTCAAAAATTCTGTCCCTCTAAGTTTGCGACAAGTGGTGACGGCTGGCACCTTGATATAGAGAAATCATCGCACAATCATCCTACAAGTATTGATTCAATTGTCAAGATTTTATTTGGCTTAAAAAATAGTTTTAAAGAGCTTGCTTGATTGGCTGGGGTCTGACACCTAGCTTCCCTGCTTATCAACTATCATTGGTGCCGCCACCAGCAACCCTGGCCAGAAGTGCTAAGTTCCAAAGCTTCCCCATCTTCTAATACCCCTACCTTTGTAACATCTACATGGAAGGATCTTGAAAACCAATTCAATTGCTATACACATCCATAGACCCAGGGTCGGCTCCAGGTTTTCGTGGGCCCGGGCAAAACAATCTCAGTGGGCCCCTTTAACACATACCACGATTCATAAATATAATATAGAAGCTGCACGCTGTGTATATATAATATAGAGACTCCGGGTGGGCTCTATATATAATATTGAGGCTGTGCAGGGCTGCATATATAATAGAGTCCGCTGGGCTGTATATATAATATGGAGACTGAAGGGCTGTATAAATAGTATAGAGGCTGCTGCTGGGCTGTATATATAATATAGAGGCTGCGAGCTATATATATTTGAAGGCTGTGCTGGGCTGTATATACATAATAATGAGACTCTGAGCTATGTATATTATTTGGAGGCTCTGCTGTATATATTATTTGGAGGCTGTGTTGGGCTGTATATATTATTTGGATGCTGCGGCAGTCCAGCAGCAGCCTCCAATATATACAGCCCAATGCCCAGCATAGCATCCAAATAATAAATATACCAAGAACAGCCTCCATATTATATATAAAGCATGGCCTCCAAATACTATATACAGCACAGCCTTCAAATACTATACACAGCACAGCAGCAGTCTCCATATTATATATACAGCACAACACAGCCTCCAAATAATATATACAGGCAGCTTCAAAATAATATATATAGCAAAGTACAGCCTCCATATTATATATACATCACAGCACAGTCTCCAAATAATATATACAACTCAGCCTCCATTTTATATGTACATTACAGCCTCCAAATAACAGATACAGCACATCACACCAATTATGTTATATATTCAGCCCTGGACAGCCTCCAAATAATATATACAGCCCAGCTCAGCCTCCAAATAATATATACAGCCCAGCACAGCCTCCAAATAATATATACAGCACAGCCTCCAAATAATATATATAGCCCACCACAGCCTCCAAAAAATATATACAGCACAGCCTACATATTATATATATAGCCCAGCAGAAGCCTTCATAGCACAGCCTTCATAGCAGAGCCTCTATAACCAAGCAGGAGCCTCTATGGATGTGCAGCAGCTTCCAAAGCACAGCCTCCATAGCCAAGCAGCAGCCTTCAAAGCAAAGCCTCCAAAACCCAGTAGTCTCTATAGCCCAGCCTTCATAGCCCAGCAGCAGCCTCCATAGCATAACCTCCATAGCCAAGCAGCAGCCTCCAAAGCACAGCCTCCATAATCCACACCAGCCTCTATGTCCCAGCAGTAGCTTCCATAGCACAGCCTCCAGATACCCCAGCAGCAACCTCCATAGCACAACCTCCATATACTTCAGCAGCAACCTCCATAGCACAGCCTCCATATACCTCAGCAGCAGCCTCCATAGAACAGCCTCCATAACCCAGCAGTAGCCTCTATGTCCCAGCAACAGCCTCCATAGCACAGTCTCCATATATCCCAGCAGAAGCCTCCATAGCACAACCTCCATATACCTCAACAGCAGCCTCTAAAGCACATCCTCCATAACCCTGCAGCAGCACCTATGTCCCAGCAGTAGCCTCCATAGCACAGCCTCCATATACCCCTGCAGCAGCCTGCATACCACAGCCTCCATAGAACTCATCAGCAGCCTCCATTCCACAGCCTCCATATGCCCCAGCAGCAGCCTCCATATACCCCAGCAGCAGCCTCAATAGCACAGCCTCCATAACCTAGCAGTAGCCTCTACTTCCAAGCAGCAGCCTGCATAGCACAGCCTCCATATACCTCAACAGCAGCCTCCATAACACAGCCACCATATACCCCAGCAGCCTCCATAGCACAGCCTCCATATACCTCAGCAGCAGCCTTCATAGCACAGCCTCCATAATCCAGCAGTCTTTATAGCCAAGCAGTAGCCTTTATAGCTCAGCCTTCATAGCCCAGCAGCAGCCTCTATGTCCCATCAGTAGCCTCTATAGCACAGCCTCCATATACCCCAGCAGCAGCCTCCATAGCACAGCCTCCATATACCTCAGCAGCAGCCTCCATAGCACATCCTCCATAGCCAAGCAGCAGTCTCCAAAGCACAGCCTCCATAACCCAGCAGCAGCCTCTATGTCCCAGCAAGTAGCCTCCATAGCACAGCCTCCATATACCCCAGCAGCAGCCTCCATAGCACAGCCTCCATATACCTCAGCAGCAGCCTCTAAGGCACATCATAAGCCAGCAGCAGCACCTATGTCCCAGCAACAGCCTCCATATACCCCTGCAACAGCCTGCATACCACAGTCTCCATATACCTCATCAGCAGCCTCCATACCACAGCCTCCATATACCCCAGCAGCAGCCTCTAATACACAGCCTCTATAACCCAGCAGTAGCCTCTATGTCCCAGCAGCAGCCTCCATAGCACAGCCTCCATATACCCCAGCAGCAGCCTTCATAGCACAGCCTCCATATATCTCAGCAGCAGCCTCCATAGCACAATCTCCATATTCCTGCAGTAGCCTCTATGTCCCAGCAGCAGCCTCCATAGCACAGCCTCCATATACCTCAGCAGCAGCCTCCATAGCGCAGCCTCCATATACCCCAGCAGCAGCCTTCATAGCACAGCCTCCATATACCCCAGGAGCAGCCTTCATAGCACAGCCTCCATATTCCTCAGCAGCAGTCTCCATAGCACAGCTTCCATAACCCAGCAGTAGCCTCTATGTCCCAGCAGCAGCCTCCATAGCACAGCCTCCATATACCACAGTAGCAGCCTCCATAGCACAGCCTCCAGATACCCCAGCAGCAGCCTCCATAGCACAGCCTCCATAACCCAGCAGCAGTGTCCACAGCCCAGCACAACCTCCAAGCAGCCAAGTGACAACCTCTATAATCCCCTATCATGCTGCACATAGTAAAAAAAAAAAGAAAAGATTATGCTCACCTTCCCTCCACTCCCCTAGAGCCTGTGTCCTCCTCAGTGGCTGTCCCTTCGTCATTGCAGCAGGCTCCAGTCCACGATCCTCCTCACTGTCAGCATGGCTGCAGCAGTGTGATGAGGTCGCAGGGTGATGACTCATCACTCTGCTGCAGTTGGCTGAGGAGGAAGCCAGATGGGAGTCGGCTCGTGGCTAATTTGAATCGCATTCAAATTAGCCATGTGGACTGGCAGCGCTGCAGGAGCACTCAGTTGCAGGCTGAGTGTCCCTGCTGGGCCCATCCTTGTCAGGGCTGCCTTCCCTGATGGGACCATGGCCGTCAGGGCTACTTGTCCCTGATGGCTAGTGGGCTGCTCCAGCTGCTCAGGGCCCCGGCACTTGCCCGGGTACGCCGGGTGCTGACGCCGGCCCTGCATGGACCACTTTCATCCTCTGGGTAATGCAAGCATTTTAATCATTTTTTACTAATAATTTAGCAGAGTTAAGGACTGAACAATTTTACGAGGCATCTTTACAATAACTAATTGGGGCACTCAAGCCTTATATGATGATCCAAACGAAAGAAAAAACCCATGGGACAAAGACTAATAGTGTCACAATGGTCTCTCTTACCTGGGAGACTTGTGACGGGTTTGGGCTCCCTGTCTCATGTCTATATTGAGACTTCATATTAAACATGCTTTTTTCCTTTGGCACTTGTGGAGTTAATGTCAGTCTGCTGCCAGCAAGCTAGTTAGGTCTTGTCCTGGTGTGGCCATTCTGTAATTACTCTTTCCCCTTTATACACTACAGTTCAATAGTTTGGGGTCACCCAGATAATTTTGTGTTTTCCATGAAACCTCATACTTTTATTTATCAAATGAGTTGTAAAATGAATAGAAAATATAGTCCAGATATTGACAAGGTTAGAAATAATGATTTTTATTTGAAATAATAATTTTCTCCTTTAACTTTGCCTTTGTCAAAGAATGCTCCCTTTGCAGCAATTACAGCATTGCAGACCTTTGGCGGGTTCTATTTAATAAAGCTGCCAGATGAGGAGCTGTGAGGTGTCGATTTCTCAAACTAGAGCCTCTAATATACTTGTCTTGTTGCTCAGTTGTGCTGCGGGGCCTCCCACTTCTCTTTCTACTTTGGTTAGAGCCCGTTTGTGCTCACCTCTGAAGGGAGTAGTGCACGCCGTTGTAGGAAATCTTCAGTTTCTTGGCAAACTCTCGCATGGAATAGCCTTCATTTCTAAGAACAAGAATAGACTGTTGAGTTTCACATGAAAGTTCTCTTTTTCTGGCCATTTTAAGAGTTTCATAGAACAAACAAATGTAATGCTCCAGATTTGAACTACTGTAGCTCAAAGGAAGGTCAATTTTATAGCTTCTCTAATTAGCCAAACCGTTTTCAGCTGTGCTAACATACTTGTACAAGGGTTTTCTAGGGTTTTCTAACATGCATTAGCCTTCTTACACAGTTAGCAAACATAATGCCATTAAAACACTGGCGTGGTGGTTGTTGGAAATGGGCCTCTATACACCTATGTACTGTGGTTATTGCATTAAAAATCAGATGTTTGCAGCTAGAATAGTAATTTACCACAGTAACAATTTATAGAGTGTATTTCTGATTCATTTAATGTTAGCTTCATTGAAAAAAATGTGCTTTTCTTTCAAAAATGAATGGTAGTGTATATCCCATAGTCCCACATGCTCTGCTGGTGATTTAATTAGTTCAAGCCATAGCTCCTGAGGCGAAGGGAGCTCTCTGGAGAACATCTTGTTGCCAAGCCATCAGCCGTCTAGAGAAGTGACTGCAGATGTGAAGTTGCTGCCTTGTTATTCCCTGTCTGTCTCCCCTTCCTTCTTGTCTCTTTTATTGTAGGGGATGGGATTAGCGCTGCCGCCGGCCATTCCCTATTAAGGGCTAACATCAGGGCCGGGTATCCTGCTTGGTGACGGGATGAAAGGACTTGTATAGGGATGGTAGGGAGATCAGGGCACAGCCACAGGTGAGTGCATGATGTTACCTCTCAGCCGTTCCCTACGAGCAGGACCATCCCTTGCAGGGGCATAACTGCAATAGGTGCAGGGGTTGCAATCGCACTCGGACCCTGCAGCCTAGGGGGGCCCCAAAAGTCCCCTTGGCCTATAGAAAAAGACTAATACTATTAAAGATTTGCAATAATTGGGGGCCCTGTTGGAGCTTTCGCATCGGGGCCCTGGGCCTGAAGTTACACCACTGATCCCTTGTATCCTTTGGTGTCTCCATGTCTGCTGTTTTCCATTGGTTGTCTTACATTATAGGTCCGTGCTCACTGTCACACATGGTAGTCAGACATTGCCTTGTCCAAGCATGACATAATCACCAACCTCTCTATTTTTTTTTTCTTGGACCCATTATGAATCCTACAGCTGCGTTTGCCCTGTTTAAGCAGACTCTGTACCAGGAGGTGAATGATCTGCGGGAACTGGTGGTGCAGTATCTCCGTTATATTGGGGGTTGGCTGATCTCTGCCCAGGCTCAGACCCAGCCAGAACTCAAGATTCCCCTCCCTGATAGTATTTGTTTGGGGAGGAAGGGGGAACTGATAAGTTTCATGAATTTCAGGAGACACCGCCCACGTTCTTCAGGGAGCAAAGAACAGAGAGTGGGGATCGTTGTCTCCCTGTTGCGAGGACTCTCCATCTATGCAGTCAGTAGATGAGTTTTTTGCAGCTTTGGCCCTTGTCTATGGGGATCCTGATGGCGTCTCACTGGCAGAGTTGAATCTCCTTAGACTCCAGCAGGGGATGCGGCCGGCTGAGGAATACTCTTCCGGATTTCCAAAGGTGGGCCACAGACACCCAATGGAATGAATCTTTGGATTCAGTTCTGTGATGGGTTGTCTAGTAGGCTTCAGGACTCCATGGCTCAGTATTTTACTCCAGAGTCACTGGAGTCCGCTATGTCTTTTGCCATCCGAATAGTTCGATGCCTCAAGGAAAGACCAAGCCAGACTCAGACCCCTGTTCTCCCCATGGAGAAGATCTCACAGGTGCAGGTAGACAAACCTATGCAGATTGGGGGGTGTCCCCTCATGTTAAGTCCCCTGTAGTTTGCTGTGGGATGGGGCGTGTTTTTATTGTGGGCTTCAGGGTCACTTCATGGGTGTCCATCCATCCCCAGACAAACATCCCAAAAGCCGTCTCCCCCGGGTTGTGTGGAGGGTAGCGACCTGGACGTGTATGTTTTATCCGTTTTTCCCTTTTTTCTGGCTGCTATCCCTCCAGGACAAAGAGGAGATTCCATTCCCACCCTTTTAGGGTTATGCTAGGCCTCAGTCTCTCCTCCAGGTTCCGTGGGAGGAGTTGTCCATATTGGGGACCCAGCTCCTGAATGTACGGTTCCTAAGCCGGTTCACAGTAGGCGAACATTCCCTTGTCCAAGCGTGACAAATGGCCTCAAATTTTTTAGACAAATTCCATAACGTCTCCATATACAGCAATTAGACTTGTTCAATGGATCTGTGGCACCCCAGAGTCCGATTGCTGGAATGGCCTTGCCTCCCTCGGGGTGGTAAGGTCATGCTTGGAAGCAAGGTAGGGTATCCACACCAGGTAATCTACAGCACACATCACCTTTCTGACTCCAGACCAGAAGGGGAAGTTCTGGAGAGTCTCTCCTATAAATTCATGCCTGAGGGTGGGGTAGTTCAGTTCATAGGAGGACTGTAGAAGACATCCTGTGGACTGGAGCTGTGTCAGGCTCATCCAAGGATACTCACTAGCCAGTGTGAGGGACCCATAAGCGAGGGTCTGTGGAGAGGAGTAGGCCTGGTAAGTGGAGCCTGTTAATGGTTCACCACAGAGCGGAGTTCCTGAACCGGACACTGGAGTCCAAGGTTGCATTGGTGCTCTAGGCCCAGCAGCCCAAACCAGAGGACGGTAGATTCCAAGTTGCCACCAAAGCACCTGGAGACACAGCAGCGTTGAAGAGCTCAGGGAAAGTGACCAGAGGAGAGACACCTGGAAAGAGCTTGAACTGCCTATCATATCGGTGTGAGACTGTTTAGCAGGAGTAAAGGGTTGCAGCTTAGCTACAGGCAACCAGGACCAGCAGACAGGAGCGCAGCAGGGAGGCTCCAGAACCAGCCAGGCGAGATTATCCCTAACTTGCTTTAAGGCCACCCGGATTCCTAAACATCAACTGTGGACAGTACACTGGCATCTGCTGCTTCAGTAAAGTTAACGGAAACGATCCCTGCTTGTCTGTCAGTTAAATAGCGCCCTGAGTTCTGCACCCCACCAGCCTACCGCCATAGACTTAACGGTTGCCCTGGGGAACCGCTCCACTCGTGGGGAGCGATACCACCATAGTTGCCCATGCATCATCCCTGGAGGTCCCGAACCAAAGCACTGGCCCCAATAGCCGGCTACCACAAGTGGCGTCACCACACCTATCCCCTAAATCCTATCCCCCTGAACTTTTAAAAACTGATCCCCAGGGTCACAGAGTCAGGTCTTGACCCTTGTGACTCCCCCGAAAGCGCCCAAAGCCCGTTTCGGAGTGCCGCACTGGTCAAATCATCGCCCCATCAGAGAAACTACTGCTCATAACTGCTAATACCGTATTACATTTTTGAGAAAGGTCATCCACACACTGAATTAGAAGAAGCAGAGAAGCACTCACTGATCTTCACAGTTTTATTTCAGAGCTTACATACCCCTGCAGATTTTTTTTTCCACTCATGGTTAGTGGTTGGGTGAAGCCATTTATTGTCAAACTACTGTGTTTTCTCTTTTTGAACATAATGACAACCAAAAACATCCAAATGACCCTGATCAAAAGTTCACATACCCTGGTAATTTTGGCCTGATAACATGCACAGAAGCTGACACAAATGGGTTTGAATGGCTAATATAGGTAACCTCTTTACCTGTGACCTTTTTGCTCGTAATCAGTGTGAGAGCATAAAAACTGAGTGAGTTTCTGGGTTCCAGACAGACTCTTGCAACTTTCTTCCAGCCACTGATGTTTCTGGATTGTGAGTCATGGGGAAAGCAAAAGAATTGACAACAAATCTATGGGAAAAGACAGTTGAACTACATAAAACAGAAAAGGCATGCAAAAATATATCCAATGAATTGATAATGCTAGACAGCAGTGTTCAAACTGCGATTAACAAATGGAAAATCAGGGGCTCTGTAAAAACCAAACCACGATCAGGTAGACCAAAAGACATTTTGGCCAAAAATGCCAGGAAAATTGTTCAGGATGCAAAGAAAAACCCACAAATAACATCAGCTGAAATGCAGGACTCACTGAAAACTAGAGGTGTAGTTGTTTCAAGATGCACAATAAGAAGGCACTTGAAGAAAAGTGAGCTACATGGTTGAGTCGCCAGAAGAAAGTCATTACTGCACAAATGCCACTAAGTATCTCGCCTACAGTATGCCAAACAGCACAGAGACAAGCCTCCAAAACGTCTGGACAAAGTAATTTGGAGTGATGAGAACAAAATCTAACTTTTTGGCCACAACCATAAACGTTACATCTTGAGAGGTTTCAATGAGGCCTATGATGAAAGGAACACCATTCTTACTGTAAAGCACAGAGGTGGATCGCTGATGATGTGGGGATGTGTGAGTTACAAAGGCACAAGAAACAGTCAAAGTTGAAGTAAAGATGAATGCAGCACGTTATCAGCAAACACTGGAGGCAAATTTGCACTCATCAGCCCACAAGCTGTGCATGGGACGAACTTGGACGTTCCAACATGACATTGATCCAAAAACAAGGCCAAGTCAACCTGTCATTGTCTACAGCAGAACAAAGTGAAGGTTCTGGAGTGGCCATCTCAGTCTCCTGATGGCAATATCATTGAGCCACTCTGGGGAGAACTCAAGCGAGCAGTTCATGCAAGAAAGACCAGGAATTTACAGGAACTGGAGGCTTTTTGCCAAGAAGAATGGGCAGCTTTACCATCTGAAAAAATAAAGAGCCTCATCCATAACTACCACAAAAGACTTCAAACTGTCATTGATGTGAGAGGGGGTAATGCATGGTATTAAGAACTGGGGTATGTGAACTTTTCATCAGGGTCATTTGGATGTTTTTGGTTGTCATTATGATTTCAAAAGTGAAAACACAGTTGTTTGACAAAACAATAAATAGTTTCACCCAACCACTAACCATGAGTGGAAAAAAGGTTTTATGTCATCATTCATATTCTCTGACAAAAGACCAAGAAAGCAAAAAATCTGCTGAGGTATGTAAACCTTTGAGCACAACTGTAGAGTGTCGGCAGTGAAACAGTGCAGAGAGAGGGAGGGTGTGCAGGGAGCACAGGACGATGGTGTGTGTGAAACAGCGCTGTCATCTTGTGCTCTCTTCACACCCTCTCTCTGCACTGCCTCACTGCCGACACTCTGTATGTCTCCGTGATGCTAAACTCTGAAATAAAAGTGTGAGGACTGGTGAGTACCTCTCCGCTTCTTCTAGTTCAGTGTGTGGACGGTCTTACTGTTCCTTGTTGGAGTGAAGCACCACTGGCCTCTGCTCCTGGAAGGTCTGAGCCGACTGACTGCTGGTGGATGCAGCTGCTTTTTAGTAGTGCCCTTGTATTTTTGAGAAAGGCATTCAGGTCCTTCTTGATTTAGTCACGAATCACTCATTACAACATCATGTGGCAGAGAGTTCCATAGTCTCACTGCTCTTACAGTAAAGAATCCACGTCTGTGATTGTGATTAAACCTTCTTTCCTCCAGACGTAGAGGAAGCCCCCTTGTCCCTGCCGTAGACCTGGTGTAAAAAGATCATTAGAAAGGTCTCTGTACTGCCCCTCATATTTTTACATTGTAATGAGATTGCCTCTAAGCCTTTATTATTCCCGAAGTGTAATAGCCAGTCTTAGTATTGCAGTCCAGCCATTACCTTTATAAAATTGGTTTGCTCATCTCTATTTATCTACTTCAGCTTTGTCATTCTTATACACTGGAGACCAGAATTGTACACAGTATTCTAAGTGTGGTACACTATTGACTTGTATAGAGGCAAAACTATGTTCTCGTCATGAGCATCTATGCCTCTTTTAATGCATCCCATTATTTTATTAGCCTTGTCAGCAGCTGCCTGACACTGGCCATTAACTGTGAGTTTGCCATCTACCCATACAACCAATTATTTTTCAGTGACAATTTTAACCTGTGTTCTACAATTTAGTACATTATTATACAAATTATTTCCTCTTCCTAAGTGCATGACTTTACATTTATCCACATTAAAGTTCAAATGCCCTTTCTCAGCCCAAGTGTTCATCTTACATAAGTCCTTCTGTAAGATAAAATTATCCTACTCTGTATTGATTACCCTGCATCACTTATTATGATCTGCAAATATTGAAATTCTACTCTGTATGTTCCCTACAAGGTCATTAATAAATATGTGAAAAAGAAGAGGGTCCAATACTGATCCCTGTGATACCCCACTGTTAATCCCTTCACCTCCAAGCCTTTTTCCACTTTACTGACCAGGTCATTTTTTTTTATTCTGACCGCTCTCATTTTACTTTGTAATAAATCTTGAATGCTTCAATATATTCCAGTGATTCTGTGAAGTACATAAAGTACACTGTTTTTTTGTGACACATTATACTTCATGTTAATGATAAAGTTTGGTTAATATAGTTTGTGCTTATATGTGAAAATACAAAACATTTGCCAAAAAGTTAGAAAGTTTAGAAATTTTATTTGACAAAAAGTTAGAAAATTTAGCAATTTTCAAACTTTACATTTTTATGCCCTTAAACCAGATAGTTATATCATTCAAAATAGTTATTAACATGTCTACTTTACAGCACCATTTTTGAAGCACAATCTTTTTTTAGTAGATTAAAAGGTTCAAAAGTTTTAAAAGCTTATAATTTTTCCTACAAGATTTACTAAACCAATTCTTTTAGGGACCACATCACATTAGAATTGACTTTCAGAGTCCTATATGATAGAAAATACCCACATATGATACCATTCTAAAAACATAACCCCTCAATCCATTCAATACCACATTGAAGAGGTTTACTTACCCTTTGTGTGCTTCACATGAATAAAAGCAATTTGGACTGAAAAAATGAAAATTTTACTTCTTTTCCACAAAAATGTTGCTTTAGCCCCACATTTTGCATTTTCAGAAAACAAACCGGAGAAACTGGACCATACAATTTGTTGTTCAATTTCTCCTGAGTTCCATTCAAAAACACCCTATTGCATCAATTTCTTTGTCCGACCATATTAAAGGCTATGAGGATATACTTTACCAGTGGACACCTAACAACAATTTACAATAAATAATAACAATATTAGTAACTGTTAAAGGGATCCTGTCACCTCCAGAACGCCTCCTAAGCTACCAAAACATGTCCCTGCAGCATCCTATCAATAATCTCACACTCCTTTTGTCTCCTAAAAGCATCCTGTGAAAATGTATAAAAACTTTTAATACTTACTCATTAGTGATTATAATTAGCAGGGGCTATATTCTTTAGCCCTTAGGGCGTGTTGTTTTGCAGGCTCCAGGATCCACCCTTTCTCTGTCTGTGTTGCTCTGCTTGTGCAGTCTTTGCTCTCCCCCCTCTCTGTCACTCACAGAATCATTAGTCCTGCCTTTAGCTCCATATCACAGCAGAAGCTGCACAGAGAGGGCTGGATCATTCAGGCTTCAAAACAGCATGCCCTAAGGGCTAAAGAATATAGCCCCTGCTAATTATCATCACTAATGAGTAAGTATTAAAACGTTTTTATGCACACTTTCACAGGATGCTTTTAGGAAAGGAGTGTGAGATTAGTGATAATATGCTGCAGGGACATGTTTTGGTAGCTTAGGAGGCAAAATGTAGGTGACAGGATCCCTTTAAGAAAAACTATTCTGTATTTGTGGCGCCCCACCGGGTGAGTCGCCGCCAAGAGGTCCTGCATTCCCACGGTTAGGGAGTGTAGTGCCCCTGTTCTCCAGGTGTCGGGATAATGCAGTTAAGCCTGGAAAACACACACGTGCAGTAACAGGCCCTCGGGATGGTGGGTAGACTCTGAGAGAAGACCCAGGCCAGAAAAGGGGGACAGTGCAGTGTTAGAGGAGACAATAGATGGAGACCAGAGGAGTAACATCGACTGTCGAGGAGTGGTAGTCGGGAGCGTAGAGGTGGCGTGGTGCCGACTCCCGTGGGTTGGAGCAATGCCACTCCGCTCACCCATGGGAGGGAAAGACTGACTGATGGAGAGAGAAGAGCCCTAGGGGTGTGGATGAGACCTCGATTCCCCGTACGCCCGAATCTGACAAGACAGAAGGGTTGGTGGATGACACAGGGACCCAGCCCTGAAGATGGTGCAGATACTTCATGCCCAAGCCATAAACCTGAAGGCCCCTGACTCCTAATGGGAGCTGTGACCAAACACCCAACACATCTTGGGGAAGGTGGCAGTACTAGAGAGCAGTGCCCAGGAGAGTGACCTAATGGCGCCCGGGACACAAATAAACACTCGAGGCTGTCGATACTTGAGCTCTGTGCTGCGGAGAGTGTCGAGAGCCTGGGAAGCAGAGTGACGACCTGCTCGCCTCATAAGAAAACTACTCCTTACAGCCCTGATAGAGACAGACCACCACAGACTGAGACACCTAGAGAGGACAGAAAGGGCACCAACCGTGGCTTCACTGCACTGACACGGCTCTGGGGAAAGAGTGAACCAGAGACTGGCAGTAAACGTACCCGGCAGCCGTGTTTAACATCTGAGTAAAAGGTACGGAACTGCAGCTGTGGTGTGAGAGACTTTTATTTGCGGCGACCATCGGCCATAGAGGCCGCCCATAACACCGAGAGTACTGTTAACTGAGAAATCAATTGCCAAGGTACGAGCCGGGGGAAAACCACTCCATTGCCCTGGGGACTATGCTCCGCCTGCGGGGAGCGATGCCATCCAAGCTGTCGGTCACCGTCCCCAGAGGTTCTGAAGCAGCGGTGGCCGCCCGGGCCGCACACCGCAGGGTGTCATGAATACCCCTTTTATCCCCTCAGACTCTCCCTAACATCTTCCTGTTTATTAAACCGCCCGGTTCCAGAGTCTTTCCCTGTACCTGGAGTGGGCATGTCATATTGCTCAATGATTTATTTGTAAGGCTCCATTCACACGCAGTATAATTGCCGCACTTTTTTCGGGTGTGCTTTTCCCCAAAATCGCGCTGCGTTTCCCAGCAAAGTGAATGAAATTCACTTTTGCCGTTCAGACACAGCGTAATTTAGCAATGAGCTTTTGGGGCCGAAAGTGCGTCCATAAAAAGAATGAACATATCAATTCTTTGCACACAAAAGCCCGCACTTTCCTCCATAGGCCCCATTATAAGCACTGTAATACGCATTGTTGTTCAGACAATGCTCTATTCCAGCGCCTATAAGCACTGGTGCAGGAGGAAGTGATGTCACATGGCGGGAGGAAGAATCCTGTTCATGCTTGACATGTATGTACTTTGGCTTTAGCAGTGTATCTACATACACTGCTAAAGCAAAAGAAAGCAATGGTTAAAAATAAAAAAAATAAAATACCTCTCCACAGACTGTCCCGGGAAGGCGTCCGTTCGCTACAAGGACCTGAATCAGCTGACCGATCAGCTGATGTGTCACCTGACAGCATCAGCTGATCGTTTAAACTGCTCGCCAAAACTGTCACTCAGTGCTGGTTTAAAATAACAGCTGATGTTCAGCTGAGTCAAATAAAAGAATTAAATAATAAAATAATAACAAATAATGTGATAAATAAATAAAATAAAAATAATTAAATAATTAAATAATAATAATAAAAATAATAACATGAAAATGTAATAAAAAAATTATCAAAAAATAAATAATTAAATAAAATAGGGCACCCCTGTATCTCCATGCCATGGAATAGAGAGCAGGAAATTACATCAGGGACCTTTTTTCACTGTTCTTGTGGACAGTGCAGAAAAGAGTGCATGCTCAAAAACACGCATTAAAAAAGGCAGTGTGTGAACACAGTGCATTATTTTACCTGCTCAAAAAAATGCATGATCAAAATCCAGGAAAAACGCATGCCTAAAAAAACACAGGCAAAAACGCAGCGTGTGAACGCAGCCTAAGATAATGAATCCAAAAGAGCACTCGATCACCCTGAGAAGGGTGTGGACTTTTAAAGATTTTTAAAAACAACTCTCTTCTTAGCTCTGTTTTCAGGAAAATGCTTGTGGTCTCAGTACATGGCCTAAACCCCTATGAATTGCAAAATACGCACTGTGAATAGATGCCAAATGTAGCTAACGGAGGCTTGAAGCACAGTATGTCCTGTCACTCACCAGTGGCACATATTTGTGATTTCTCTGGCTTTAAAATAACTCCAATTAAACAGGAATCTGCTAACACAACTAACAGGTTTGAGGAGTTAAGAAAGTGTGAAATATTTTGGATTTACAAGATTAATTCACTCGTCCCACTTGATCTCAAAGAATCATTAGAATACATGCTTGTCCCATCCTTCACCCTTCCACCCACTGCCCTCCATACAGAAATGATATCGTGAACAATTTTATTATTTATTATAGGCCAAATAATGATGGTTAAAAAGCAATGTGATACAGCAAAGGTGGTCTCATACACTAGAGTTCATTAAAAGCCAACGCAAAGCAGCATATAATCCCAACTGCTTATTTCATACTTCCTATTGTTGAGCTCTCTTACAGCACTAGGTTTGTCCTTTATGAACATGGAAAGCAACTTCTGCACTAGAGATGATCATTAGTGATGAGCCAGTAGTAAGATCGTTGGGTTCCGATAGCTCTAACCGAATATTTTGAACTATTTCAAGCCCTTGCCACCTCCTGCCGACTCCAACTCAAGAACATCTCAAGCATCCGCCCGTTTTTAACCATGACACCGCCAAAACTCTCGTCCACGCCCTCATCATCTCCTGCCTTGACTACTGCAACCTACTGCTCACCGGCCTCCCTGCCTCTTCCCTTGCCCCCCTCCGTCTATCCTAAACTCAGCTGCCCGTCTAATCCACCTGCCCCCTCGCTACTCCCCTATTTCCCCTCTCTGCATGGCACTCCACTGGCTCCCCACCTCCCTAAGACCCCGCTTCGAAATCCTAACCCTGACTTACAAAGCCATCCACAACCTGTCCCCCCCCTACATCTCCGACATGATCTCCCGATACCAACCCGCACGCAACCTACGCTCCTCACAAGAACTCTCCTCCTCCCCCCTCATCTCATCCTCCCACAACCGCATACAAGACTTCTCCCCGCCTCCCTAGACTCTGGAACTCTCTCCCCCAAGCATGTCAGACACTCGCCTACCCTCAAGAGCTTTAAAAAGAACCTGAAAACTCATCTATTCCAGCAAGCCTACAACTTATGATGAGTTCCAGCGCCGCTCCACCACACGCTTGGCGCTCCCCCTCCTATCGTGTCCTTCCCACCCCTGTAGACTGTGAGCCCTCGTGGACAGGGTCCTCTCCCGTCGTGTATCAGCAAGCACTGACTGCTCATATGTACTGTACCTGTTCTTGTCACCCCCATTTCTTATGTAAAGCGCCATGGAACCAATGGCGCTATATAAATAAATAATAATAATAATAATAATACTTGGATTTGAGTGAGTTCCCCATTGACTTGCATTGGATTTGTTACTCGTTACTTGATCAAAATATTCGGTTAGATCTATCCAAACCCGAAGATCTTACTACTCACTCATCACTAATGATCATACATAGAACTTGTCATCACCACAACTAGAGCTTTTAGGCGCCATTGAGCCATCTTCACCAACAGCAGTTGCAGCCTTGTCTCTCTTCAGGTGACCCTGGAAGATCTTTTCTTCATCCTTCAGCTCTGCCATTTCTTGTCAATGCCACCACCATCCTCCTCTAATTACATCACCTCCTCGTCACCCCAATCTGGTTCCCTGGTCCTGTCCACCACACAATCATCATCATTCTTTTCTTTTCTGACAATTGTCTCAGTATGGGAAAAGTCCCAAGCTCCTTGCCCAACCTCCTAAATTCCCACTCTAAATATGCCCTGACTTAGAAAGCAAATACCACTTCAGCCATCATTGCAAGGTTCTTAACATCATGTCTGGCAGTGCCACCAAAACAGCAGGACATTTAAATAATGTCCTCCACCTCCTCTGCCCAATCTCATGTAAGTCTAAATGTTGACTGTTCATCTCAATACATACAATATTCATAAAATTCATGCAATACATTAGCTGGAAGAAGTTGCTGTTGCAAAATATGTTCCTTAGCCCCAGAATGTCATTTATGCAATTGTAAATTAGCGATAAAACATTAATTAATTTGTCGGCGGAGGAGGACTTTCAAAGCACCGCCTCAAACTGACTGTGTCACTGTCAGAGGTAAAATCATACTGCTGCTACTAATAGGGATTCACTAACTTTTAACAGTAGGTAGCATAAATATAGGCAATATCTTTGATCCAACAAGAGGAGGTTTATTAACTTCATAAATCTTCAACGGACTTCAAACAAAGAAAAAAGCCATTCAGCGGCAAAAGTGTTAACAGAAAATCAAAAAAGTTCATACAGCTGCTTAAACCCCATCTCTGTCTCTGTCAGGAGTTTGGTGACACAGGAAGTTTCCTTATTCCCAGACATGACTAAAGAGAGATCTTTTCACCTGTAATCTCAGGTCTTTCTCCTAGTCCAGTATGGTCAGTAACAAATGGCACTCTACAGCTAACAGGAAAATATGCACATTGCACTCTATTCCATCACTCAGCACACTGAAGAACCAGTGACCCATTTCCTGGTTCTTTAGTTGAACACTGCAGGCACACTAATCAAACCCTGCAGACCTTGAAACTAACCCCATCCTGCCTGGCCTTGCTACATACTCTCCCCCTCTACCCAAAGTCACGGGCTGGGCACCATTAATCACCCAACCATGACCTCCGTCTCACCACAGCTTAACCAAGTCAATATGACATACTGGTGTGGCTTTTTTTCCGTTGGTTGGTAAACTTTATATTCGCCTTCACCAACCCTTGCCAACCCTCTGTAGGGACCCTGCTACTTGTTCCTCCTTGTTGGCACCAAGACCCCCACCCAATCCCCAGAATTAAATTGTTTTACCCGAATCAACTGACTATTCCCACTGGATCATGCTTCTTGTACTATGAGGAGGTGCTCTTTCACCCCAGGATGAGCCGATGCGTGGCCTTCATCAGGGTCACCAAACTTCCAGAGACTAGGAGACCAGTCATTTGCACTCAGTTTACAAATACCTGACATGCCTGAGACTTGTTGCCAGGATGAGGAATAGCCCTGCAGGTAGAGTATCTGAGGAGGTAGCAGCGTTGGACCATGATGCAGTCCATTAGCTCAGAGATTATAGGACAATAAGCTGATATTTGCCCCCGGGCACAAGCACTCGAACAGATAATGTCCTGAGATGTACTGTTCGACCTCCAACCTCTTTTGGGACTTTACAGACTCCACAGATGAGAATCTGCTTTCCTTTCTTTGGGCATCACCCCTTCCCCCTTTGGAACCCCAGTGAGGTGACCTTAAACCCCCTTGACTCCCCAGGGAATTTTTGACCACCAGGTGCCTCTCCACCAGGGCTACTAGTTCGTCTGCAGTGAGTGCATAAACTGGTCCCTCTCCACCATTTGGGCTGGGGAATAATTCTCTGGCTGCAACTATTTCTGTATGAAGTGCAACAGGTGAAACATTTACGACCTGGTAGGTTTGTCCTTTTGTCCTTGTGATAGCTCTGGTGGTGCACCTACCATGTCCTAACTGCCAGGGTTATGTCGAGGGTTATGTGAGAATATTCTCTGCTTGAGTAACTCAAAATCCTTAACTTCCTTAAGTAAAAGTATGCCTTCTGAGGTTCCCTACTCAGATATGGAGCCAAAAATTCCACCCATTGTTGTGGAAAAACATCTCCTGGTCACCCTCTTAAAAATAGACTGCAACATCTTTACGTCTTTGTCATGCTTGGAAGGTAATGGAATCAGGTAGGTGAAATGGGCAAGAGGGGTCAGAAGAGCCTAATCTGATCGTGATGATAAGGTCCCTGGCTCTCCCTGATCTCGGAGGTACCTCTGATGGTGAGTTCTGAGCCGCCACCCTGTACCCTAAAACTCCTGATTAGCCCTAGGCTGAGGGCCCCTACCTCCACTCACGGGGTCAAGGATCACGGCTTCTCCCAAGGAAAGACTTAGTCCAGCAGCAAGCATCAGCACAGCACCAAGACCTAGAGCATATAGCTATCAGCAGCACCTGACAGAGGAGAGAGAAGGCTATTTAAAGCCAGGGGGAGGGGATTCCAGGTGAGTTACACATTAACCCCTCAACTAGCAGTTGAATATAATAGTGAATGCAGATCTGGAGCACAATACAGGAGGCAAAGACCTTGACAACTATAAACTATGCAGCTCTCAAAGACAAACAACATACACAGCAGCATCCAGCAATGTCAGCGCCAACTAAGTGCGTGACAGTCATCCTCTGGAGTCATCTTTTGCAATGCCCCACTTACAGTCTTTTTCACAAAGGTCTCATTGCTTAGGCTTGGGGTTGGTGTGGTTTCCTTGCCGCGGACAGCCTCTATCAGGAGCTCCATCTGCTGCTGGTGTTGCTGCTGCATCTACAGCTGATGTCGCTGTTGTATTTACTGTAGTTGCACCTGAAATAGTGGCTTAATCAGTTCCTCCATGCTTTCCAACTGTCTCTGAATTGCTGAACTTGCCTTTACCCAAAACATACAGTTTTAAACCAGCAAATTCCTTGTGCTTCTTCAGATTTGTGCCTGCACTTTAACACCAATTGTAGGGATTCACATACTTTTAGCAACAGGTAGCACACTCACAGGCAATGTCTCTGATCTAACAAGACGGGGTTTATTAAGTATAAGCGTAAGTACAGATCACAGGTGAAAAACAGAGGTATTTTCACCTGTGACCCTGGGCCACGGCCTCTCAGCCATGTAATAATCCAGACTCTTCTCGTAGACCAGTATGGTCAGCAACAAAGTACACTCTGCAGCTCCCAGCAAAATCCTCACATAGCACTCTGTTCAATCCTTCATCAGACTAAGGCTGCCTCAGATTTGCAGATGCCTCCGCAGCGTTTTGCGGAGGCATCTGCAAGCATCTGCATGCAGACGGCAGCCCCTATGTTTATAATGGAGCGCACGGCGGTCTGCAGATGCTTGCAGACCTCCGTGCGCACCCATTCACTCCTATATGTGATCTGTGCGCAGGCGGATGCCTGCGTACAGATCACACACTCTCGTCCGCACCAGGGTCGCGACATGTTGCGTCCCTGGTGCGGGCGAGAGTGTGTGATTTGTGCGCAGGCATCCGCCTGCGCACAGATCACATATGGGAGTGAATGGGTGCGCACAGCGGTCTGCAAGCATCTGCAGACCGCCGTGCGCTCCATTATAAACACACAAACCAGATGGACACTAATCAGGGAAAATCCTGTAGTGTGAAACCAGCCAAAGTGAATCACTGCAGGGTCACTAATCAAACTCTGCAGAATCTGGAATTAACCTAGTCCTACCTGGCTTTGCTATGCTAAGTTGAGTGATATGCCATATGTTCCATAACATTTTCTGCTTCCTCATCACAAACTTGCTTGGTGAAGTCAAAGGAGGAAAATTTTAAGTGTCCCATTCCGATATGTGGTATGGTGTGGGGTGCATTAAAGCTAGATTGAATGCTAAAAATCAGGTCATGTCTAAGAGGATGACTTTGCAACCACGACTTATTATGCCAGTAGATTGCTAAGAACGTATTGCAAGATGCCAGCATTGTTCAGTATTGGGTATCCCAGTGATTGGGAGAGCAACAATGAGGGGGAAAAAAAAAACTTTGCACATATAAATTGTCTGATTAGAAAAATGCTGCATACTGATCTATTCCATACTACAAATTAATTTGGACATCACATAGCAAACAAAATGCAATGTACAGTGTCTACACAAACCATCAGAAGGTGTTTGCGTGGCGTTGGGCTAGGAGCCAGAACGCCCAGCTATAGGTGCACCATTGGCCTCATGCCACTGCTTTCAAAGCCCATTATCATGCAAAGGAAGGCAACCATGGAGGCGGGAATGGAAGTCATCAGTGATGAGTTCACTTTTGTCTTGGATGCAATTATAGCCAGAGATTGAAACTGTATAAAAAAAAAACAGGCAGCACTCCAGACACAAAGATGTTTTCTGGACTCTTTATTAGGCCACGTGATGCGATCATTTCAGTGCAATAAGACTTTTTTCAAGCATCTTGAGATCAGGAGATTGATCTGGAGATCACACGGACAAGGCCTGAAGAAGCCTTATATATAAATCCATATTATTAAACTATTGATCCTGTGATTTATATTTCCATAAGTCTATGACTTTTCTATTTTGGTGTTATAATTTCAATGATAAGTAGTGTAATATACAGTGGTGTGAATAAGTGTTTACACTTTCCCAGTGGCATAACTTCAGGCCCAGGGGCCCCGATGCGAAAGCTCCAACGGGGCCCGCAATTATTGCAAATCTTTAATAGAATTACCATATATACTCGTGTATAAGCCGAGTTTTTCAGCCCAAAATTTGGGCTGAAAAGTCTCCCCCTCGGCTTGTACACGAGTCACTACGGTTGGTGGGGGCTGTGGAGGCTGGAGGAGGCGGGGGGAGGCTGCTGTATGAGCGGCCCCGTCACGTGGGGCCGCTCATTATATATGCACTGCTTCCCCCTGTCATTCAGCGCAGGGGGAAGCAGTGCATAACTAAATAAATGGCCCCCAAATGCTGGCACTCGCCCCCCTTGTAAGGGCCCCCCCCTCCGCTGCTTATCTTACCATCCCGGTCTTCTGCACAGCGCCGTTCCTCGGTGCTCCGTTCTTCATCCTCCCGTCCAGCTACATCCGGGATCCCAGCCGTCGCAGGCATATGACGTCATCGTGCGACGGCCGGAGATCCCGGATGCAGCCAGCGAGGACGGAGCATGAAGAATGGAGCACCGAGGAGCGGCGCTGAGCAGAAGACCGGGATGGTAAGATAAGCAGCAGGGGGGGGCCTTACAAGGAGGGGGGGTGAGTGCCAGCATTTGGGGGCGCTGTACAGGGGGGTGGGTATCCCCGGGCTGCTGGATCCCTGGGGGCTGCTGGTACCCCAGGGGGCTGCTGGGTACCCCCAGGGGGCTGCTGGGTACCCCCTGGGGCTGGGGCGTACCCCCTGGGGGCCGCTGTATACCCCTGGGGGCCGCTGTATACCCCTGGGGGGTGCTGTATGAACCCCTGGGGGCTGCTGTTAACCCTCAGGGCTGCTGTATATACTGCTGGGGCCTGTATACCACTGGGGCTGCTGTATACACTGGTGGGGTCTGTATATACCACTGGGGAGGCTGCTGTATACCACTGGGGTTGCTGTATATACTACTGGGGCCTGTATATGCCACTGGGGAGGCTGCTGTATACTACCATTGGGGGGCCTGTATGCCACACTGCTGGGGGCTGTATACCTGTGCTGGGGTCCACCCTCGGCTTATACACGAGTCAATAGGTTTTCCCAGGTTTTGGGGGCATAAATAGGGGGGTCGGCTTATACACGGGTCGGCTTATACACGAGTATATACGGTAGTCTTTTTTTATAGGCCAAAGGGACTTCTGGGGCCCCCTAGGATGCAGGGCCTGGGTGCGATCGCAACCCCTACACCTATTGTAGTTACGCTCCTGCACTTTCCTATTCTTATTCTTATTCTTTTCATCTTTGTTACACTTAAATGGTTCGGCTGACCAAACAAATGTAAATATTAGACAAAGATAACACAAGTAAAGACAGAATGCAGCTTATAAATGAAGGTGTTTATTACTAAATTGAAAAGAAATCCAAACCTACAGGGCCCTGTGTGAAAAAGTGATTGCCACCACATTAAAACATGCAGTAACCTTAGATTATCACATCTTTGGGATGCTGAGTTCAATTTTCCCAGTCACACCCAGGCCTGATTACTGCCACACCTGTCCTCAATCAAGAAATCAATTAGATACAGTGGATACAGAAAGTATTCAGACCCCTTTTCACTCTTTGTTTCATTGCAGCCATTTGGTAAATTCAAAAAATTTCATTTTTTTCTTATTAATGTACACTCTGCACCCCATCTTGACTGAAAAAACTGACGTCGAAATTTTTGCAAATTTATTAAAAAAGAAAAATTGAAATATCACATGGTCATAAGTATTCAGACCCTTTGCTCAGACACTTATATTTAATTCACATGCTGTCAATTTCCTTGTGATCCTTCTTGAGATGTTCTACTCCTTCATTGGAGTCCAGCTGTGTTTAATTAAACTGATAGGGCTTGATTTGTAAAAGCACACACCTGTCTATAAAAGACCTCACAGCTCACAGTGCATGTCAGTCCAAATAAGAATCATGAGGTCAAAAGAACTGCCCAAGGAGCTCAGAGGCAGAAGTTTGGCAAGACACAGATCTTGTCAAGGATACAAAAGAATTTCTGCAGTACTCAAGGTTCCTAAGAGCACAGTGGCCTCCATAATCCTTAAATGGAAGAAGTTTAGGATCACCAGAAGTCTTCCTAGACACGGCCGTCTAGCTAAACTGAACAATCGTGGGAGAAGAACCTTGGTGAGAGAGGTAAAGAATAACCCCAAGATCTCTGTGGCTGAACTCCAGATATGCAATAGGGAGATGGGAGAAATTTCCACAAAGTCAATTCTTACGGCATCCCTCCACCAGTTGGAAACTTATGGCAGAGTGGCATGATGGAAGCCTCTCCTCAGTGCAAGCAAAGATAAAAAGAGAAAGGAGAGGCGCAATGAGAAGGACCCGCTGACGCTCTGGAGATGAGAAAGTTATGATAAGACTCTCACCTGAAGAGGTTGTGCTGAACCCGCGCAGCCTCGGTGCTGCGTGATGTGAGACAGTGCTGTGAGGAATGCTGGCTCCAGGGAATCCAACTTCTGGTCATGTGGTCCTCCTCAGCTGACCTGGCTCTGACATCAGATCAGGTCCATGTGTGCTAAAAGCACAGGTCCTGTAGTGTGCAGCTCCACACTATCTCCCAGAGGAGATAAACAATATATGTGCAGAAAAAAAATTGTGTTTTAAGGAGCGCTCATACAGGCGGACCCAGGGGGTTATTAATTACACTCAGCGGATGAAGATGGCATGCCGCCATTGAAACGCGTTACGGAATAAAAGCTGAGTGTAATTAATAACCCCCTCGGTCCTCCTATATGAGCGCTCCTCAAAACACAATGATAATTCTAAGTGGTATGTGTGGAGAAAACCAGGCACTGCTCATCACCTGCCCAATACAATGCCAACAGTGAAACATGGTGGTGGCAGCATCATGCTATGGGGGTGTTTTGCAGCTGCAGGGACAGGATGACTTGTTGAAATTGAAGGAACATGAATGCAACGAAGTACAGAGATATCCTGGATGACAACCTCTTTCAGAGTGCTCTGGACCTCAGATATGACCAAACGTTCACCTTCCAACAAGACAATGACCCTAAGCACACAGCTAAAATAACAAAGGAGTGGCTTCAGAACAACTCTGTGACCATTCTTGACTGGCCCAGCCAGAGCCCTGACCTAAACCCAACTGAGCATCTCAGGAGAGACCTGAAAATGACTGTGCACCAACGTTCACTATCCAACCTGACAGAACTGGAGAGGATCTGTAAAGAAGAATGGCAGAGGATCCCCAATTCCAGGTGTGAATAACTTATTGCATCATTCCCAGAAGACTCATGGCTGTACTAGCTCAAAAGGTGCAAATACTCAACACTGAGCAAAGGGTCTGAATACTTCTGACCATGTGATATTTCAGTTTCTTTTTTTTTATACATTTGCAAACATTTCTACATTTCTAGTTTTCTAAGTTAAGATGGGTGCAGAGATGATTTCTTAATGAGAAATTTTAATAAATAATACATCATTAATGAGAAAAAAATTTACTTTTTTGAATTTACCAAATGGCTGCAACGAATCAAAGAGTGAAAAATTTAAGGGGGTGTGAATACTTTTTGTACCCACTGTAGGCCTGACAAGGTAAAGTAGACCAAAAGATCCTCAAAAGCTAGATATCATGCTGTGATCCAAAGAAATTTAGGAACAAATGAGAAACATAGTAATTCTGAACTATCAGTCTGGAAAAGGTTATAAAGCTATTGCTAAGGCTTTAGACAGTGCTCCAATGATCGGCGCTGCTATAGGGAAACCAGCACCACAAAAAGGTCTGATGCAATGATGTATTTATTTCTGACGCGTTTCAGAGCTCACTTTGCTCCTTCTTCAGGGATGATTGTATCCATGAAGATGGAGCAAAGTGAGCTCTGAAACGCATCGAAAATAAATACATCATTGCATCAGACCTTTTTGTGGTCCTGATTTCCCTATAGCAGCGCGGATCATTAGAGCACTGTCCATTGGTTTTGTTTATGCGCCACGTTGCATGTGGAAGTGTGGATCCAGCAGCAGCTGTACTACCTTATATAAAGGTTGTGGGTTTACACAACCAGCTCAGGTGAGCACCTACAGTCATTATTTTTATTGAGTTAAGACCCTATGCACCTTTTGTCTCTTGCATCTTTAGATTTCTAAAGCTTTGAGACTCCAGAGAACCACAGTGAAAGCCATTATTCACCAATGGTGAAGACATGGAACAGTGGTGAACCTTTCCAGGAGTGGCCGGACGATCAAAATTACCTCAGATAGTGCAGTGATGACTCATTCAAGAGGTCACAAAAAACCCCACAACAATATCCAAAGATCTGCAGACCTCACTTGTCTCAGGTAAGATCATTGTTGAAGATTCCACCATAAGAAGGAGACTGGGCAAAAATGGCCACATGGTAGAGATACAAGATTAAAACCACTGCTGAGCAAAAATAACATAGTCTCCTGTTATTTTTACCAGAAAACATCTAGATGATCTCTAAGACTTTTGTGGACTGATAAGACAAAAGTTGACCTTTTTGGCAGGTGAATGTCCCATTATATGTGGTGTAGAGGTAGCACAGCATTTCAGAAAAGGAACATCATCCCAACAGTAAAATATGGTGGAGGTAGTGTGATGATCTGGGGTTGTTTTGCTTCTTCAGAACCTGGAATACTTGCTGTGGTAAATGGAACCATGAATTCTGCGTCTACCAAAAAATCCTGAAGGAGAATGTCCGGCCATCTGTTCATGACCTCAAGCTGAAGCACACTTGAGTTATGCAGCAGAACAGTGATCCAAAACACACCAGCAAGTCACCTCTGAATAGCTTGAGGAAAACAAAATTAAGACTTTGGAGGGCCGAGTCAAAGTCCTGACCTTAATGTTATTGAGATGCTGTGGCCGGATGTTAAAAAGCGGTTCATGTTTGGAAGCTTCCAATGTGGCTGAATAACAACAATTATGCAAAGCTCAGTGGCCAAAATTCCTCCAGAGTGTTGTAGACTCATTGCCAGTTATCACAAACACTTGATTGCAGTTGTTGCTGCTAAGAGCCCAACCAGTTATTAGGTATAGGGGCAATCACTTTTTTCACACAAGGCCCTGTAGGTTTGGATTTTGTTTTTCCTTAATAATAAACACCTTCATTTATAAACTGCATTTTGTGATTACTTGTGTTATCTGTATCTAGTATGTAAATTTACTTTTGTGATGTGAAACATTTAAGTGTGACAAACATGCAAACTAATAAGAAGGGATAGGGGCAAACACTCTTTCACACCACTGTATATATAATATATATATATATATAATATAATATATATATATATATATATAAATTACAATTTAATTACTATTCAATATATTAATTATTATTTAAGTTATTTATTAAAGAATATAACACTTTGCTCACTTTTCTGGTAAGTGGAGAAGGAACTCGGGCACTGACCTGCTTAGAGTCTCTCGTGTCGTACAGCGGCGTTAGTGAAATCCTGTTGCTCAGCTGAAGGGTTAATCTTGCAAACAAAAAGTGAGGAGAGCAGCGGCACTCAGGAGATCTTTTTTACATACCGGCTTTATTGTGCTTTTTCGGGTTACATCTTAGGTGCAGGGCAGGGAGGTGCAGGGGAGCAACGGTCTGTTTCGCGGACTTCCGCTTCCAGTTGAAGCGGAAGTCCGCGAAACGGACCGTTGCTCCCCCTGCACCTCCCTGCCCTGCACCTAAGATGTAACGCGAAAAAGCACAATAAAGCCGGTATGTAAAAAAGATCTCCTGAGTGCCGCTGCTCTCCTCACTTTTTGTTTGCTCACTTTTCAGTCACTACATAAAGACAATTTATGAGTCTGGTGTGTGAGACCGTTTAGTATGAACCAACACTGAGTGAAAGATAAATCATAATGACTACAAATGTCTTTTAGTATGTGGACTATTTACTGTACTGTCTTTAAGTAGTTGACAAAGTCAAATGTTAGTTCCTTCCCAGAGTTTGTTTACTCAGTTTACACCGGGGAAAGATGGAAGTTATTTATTGATCTATGCAAGGCATAATTTAAAGCACCGAGGGCACAATAAATGATTGTACTAGGAAAGGAAAAGCAGATATCCTTCTCTAGTGTCATTGTGTGACATCCAATTTCACTTGTGAGACATGATAGTGACTCGCCCCTGGCGGGGACCATGGGGCACTCAGAACCAGGCCCTCTTGTCGTCGTCTGGGCTGTGGTATGTCACGGTGGTGTGACCTGGTCCGTGATCCCCTCGTCGGGCGATCAGTTAAAAGGGGATGTTTGAAAAAGGGAGCAAAGTAAAAATAAAAGCAAATATAAAAGTTTTGTTGTGACGACACCCAAGGGACGGGCCGGGATAGCCGTTGCTGCAGTTGGGAACTCTGGGGATAATGGGAGTAGCAGCGAGGATGGTTCAGCTCTCCACGGAAGAATGGGTCCCTAGGCCAACCCTACAGTCTGTGGATGTGATTTGGTAAAGGTAGGCCAGCGGAGCTGTATTGGCTGCTGGCAGGGATCAGAATCGCTCTCGGGCAGGCTCCTGCTACCGGCTTGGCAATCAGTCTGTGGCGCCCCTCTGGCTAGGCGCCAGAGAGAGGTATTACAATCTGACAATAAATGTGTTATCTCTGTAAGTAGTCGGCTTAGGGTTTAACCTGTGGAGTCTCAAGTTACACACACACAGGACTAGGCCACCTTAGTATAGGGGGACTGATTATTTAGTAGGTCCCAAAAGGGGGTGGAGCCTAGGTTAGTGAAGAAGTAGTTGAGTGACAGTTACCTCAGACAGTGCTGGGAAGGCAGTCAGGGAGGATGCGCCTGACAGGACCGCTGACAGGAGGGATCCCCATCTTTAAGAGGGGGCCCAGGACAGAAGGAAACGGACCAGAACCAGTTGGAGCCGCTGGTATCGTTTGGGGAACACCGTAGCACGGAAGCCAAGGTGGTCAGTAGTTTATCTCTGGCCGCAAACCGACGAGCTGCGGGCTCATAATCATCGGGTTGCCGTTAGCACCACAAAAGGCACCTCACCCCTCATGACTGAAATCGGTTCACGACTTTATAGGTAACTGGCCAAATTCCGGTGGCAGGAGAAGAAATAGGGAAACACTCCTGTCCGTACCGGTAAGGAACAAACCTTACCTACTAGCTACAGACTGTGGGACTGGCGCAAGAGCTCTGCAAGGGTGGTAAATAGTGAGGAGAGCAGATTAGACCCCGAAAGACTTGAGAAGGAACATCTGGAAACTCTATAAGGGGGACCCTGAACCGGCAACAAACACCCGTTAAACCAGACTGTACCGTGTTTCACCTTAACATTTGCCGGTACCCAGTAAAGTAGAGTTAGAGTTGAACTGGTCTCTGTCATTCCTCTCGCTGGTGCCCGGAGGGCTCCAACATCATCAGCATCATCTCATCAGAGGGGTAAGAACAACAACAACTACTCCCCTCATCCCTCTCATCATCCTCCATCACAGCTGCCCTGAAGTAAAAGCTCCACCTGTGGAGACTGTACCACACTCTGCTGCACCCATCATCACCTCAGCGGCCGGCTTGCAGCGGCCCGATATCTATATTACCGGGAACTACAGGTGGCGTCACGTACCATTGTAAATATTCCCTCCTCCCTATCATCTAACAAATGACAGCCAGGCACGAAACTGAGAACCCGACCACCCGTGATTTCCCCCAGTTAAAACCATCAAACTCAAGGCCCGGTATCAGAGTACCCTTAGCCCTGGGCTCATCAAGTCTACCGTTTCCTCAAGTGCAGAAATGACAGTCTCACACAGTACTGAGCTTCAACCTGGTTTACTTTGCTTTCTCGGCAGATGTTCAATTTACAAGACAGTGCAGTGGTGGCTCCGGTAGTTTCTTAGCAGCTGGGATGGCTCATCCAGATCACCCCCTTTTATGTTCCTTATATGGGCCTTCTCTGACAGTCTCTTCCGCATGCAAAGCTGTGATCCAGCATCCACGTGCTTTTGGTGGGCAACCTGCCTGGACCCCTAGCACTAGTACGGCGACCTTCTTCGCTGCGCTGGGTTTTGGGTTGCGGGACATAAAGACCCCGCACCCTGCCGGGTTTCGTGGTTGGAGCGAGGAGCGTCCTGGCCCCTCATAGCCGGTACCCTGATTCTGCCCCAGTCCTTCAGCTTTCCTGTCAATTGGGGTACACAAATGGATTGCTCACTATCTGCGCCCCTAGGACTGCTTCTGTCTCTCTCTACGGTCTGCAGTCCAGGACCCGGACAAGCCTCATGGTGGTACAGGCCACCTGGTCCGTGTCCTATCAGTCTCATATAGTGATGGTGCTCTCTCTTCTCTGTTTGACTTGACTGCTTGACTGAACTTGACTAACTGACTAAGTTCCTGTGGTGTTTTTTGGTTTTGTTTCCTCCTCCCTGACCGTGTCCTGTCTAACTTTCCCACCTTCCACTTGTCTCCTCCCACCATTCCGTTGCTGGGCATAGAGTCCCTAGTCTTGGTATCTGCAAAATAGAGAGAGGGAGCGCACTAAGCTGTATCGAGGGGTTGTGTGAGTGTTTGGGTACCTTAACACGCGGCAACTTTTCTTGGCAACTTTCTGGTTGCAGTGAAATCATGGACACATTGTTCTATCTTGTTGCTGTGTACAAATAGAACAATGTCTCCATGATTTCACTGCAACCAGTAAGTTACCAAGAAAAGTTGCTGCGTGTAAAGGTACCCTTAGGGTACCTTTACACGCGGCAACTTTTCTAGGCATTTCACTGGCAACTTACTGGTTGCAGTGAAATCATGGAGACATTGTTACATTTGTACACAACAACAAGATAGAACAATGTGTCCATGATTTCACTGCAACCAGTGAGTTGCCAGTGAAATTCCTAGAAAGGTTGCCGCATGTAAAGGGACTTCAAATGTGATGTGGTCACTAAAAATATGGTTTTGTAAATTTTGCTGGAAAAATTCAAAATTGCTGATGAACTTTGAACCCTTATAACTCCTAACAAATTTTGTGAAATTTTCAAAATTTTTGCCAATTTTTTTATATTTTCTCAAATAAAACAAAAATTATCGACCTAAATTTACCACTAACATGAAGCCCAATATGTCACGAAAAAACAATCTCAGAATCGCTAGGATCCGTTGAAGTGTTCCAGAGTTATTACCTCATAAAGGGACACTGGTCAGAATTACAAAAAACGGTCTAGTCATTAAGGTGGAAATGGCTCCGTCACTAAGGGGTTAATAGAACCCGGTAAGGTGTAAATGTACAAAAAGTTTGAGTGTAGCATGGTGTTAGGTGGCAGCCACGGAGAGTAAGAACTTGGCCTCTTATGCAGTGACCCGAGGGCTTAGGAGCCTACTGCACTTAAACCAGAGACAACCGTACGTGTTTATACTTGTTTTGCAACGTTAAAAGCCCAGTACCTACAGAGCCTATCCTGTATGAACGTTTGACATAATCTTGAACTTTGAACTTTTATTATTTCTTTACAGACCATACCTAACCACAGAACTGTTTGTGAACTACTTGTATATATTTATCAGCCCGGAGGCAATAGACTAAACCCCCGGAAAGACTGCTATTTTGAACTTTAGGACTCATTTTTAATTTCAGTGGTTTTTATACTTTTTACTTTTTAAGACTTTGTAAATATTAATTGTTTGACATCTTAACTGTTTTTTTTCTACAGTCCTGGAGTACTGTTCTTTACTAAGGGGGAATGTGGCACCCAGGGGTTAATGTGCCACGGTAACATCACCAGGGGTTAACTCCCCACACAACCACTACACTACACTAGCGCTACAGGCCAGATGGGGGAGATAAAGCAGCTCCCCTATATATTCTCAGTGTGGAGAGGAAGTGAGTAGTTCAGTGCGGTGCAGCACTGAGGAAGAAGGACTGTGGTGTAAAGGAGCTGCCTTAGGCTCCCCCACGGTCCGCTGCTCAATTCCAGGCCTAGCCAGGGTCTGAGGGAAGGAGTCAATAGAACAGAGGAACACTCTGGGAGACTGAGTTACCCCATAACTCGCCCCGGAGGAGCGCAAAGACCGGATACCGGTCCGAAACTGTGACTGACACAAGCAGCACAGTAAAACACGGACTAGTGGAGGTTATAGATCTGCACTGTACCACAGCGAAGCAACACGGCGGGGTCAGAAACACACGGATAAGACTCAAGTTGCCTAGCAAGGGGGTACCAGTGAGGAGAGACAGGGCCGTGGAGAGCCGATACATCTCAGGCTGCTATCCATCATCCCCGAGAGGTTCTGCAGCAGCGGTGGTCACCCTGACCACACATCAGGGTGGCGTCACGACTTTCTGCCCTGTAAATACCCCCCATTACTTGTGGGCTCGGGACACGGTCCAGACAAGGACTGCCGTGATACCCCCGTGATACCCTGGTCCAGTACCGAGTACCCCGTCCCAGTGGGCTCCACATACTACTCTGAGGTGCACCTCCATCACTTACGCGGCCGGCCACAGTGCTAGTATCCACATTACCAGGTACCACAGTTGGCGTCACGTTACCATTCCCCCATCCATCATCAATCATCATCCCCATCCATCCCCGCCACTGAGGGTCCAGGGCACAGAATCGGAAACCAACCAGCCGTGCTCCCCCATCGAAGTGACTATCTATCCCGGTATCCGAGTACCCTCCTACCCTGTCGACCAACTCAAAGTGGCGTCACGAACAGGACGCCCTCCTGCCCTCCATTTACAAGGGGCACTCTGGTCCTTAAAGCTGTAAAAAAAAGGGAGTAGTAGTCCCACCTTTTCGATGCTGTAGGAGTCCTCCGGGCGACATAGCAAATGAGAACAGACACCAGATCAGCTCAAGAAGTTCTTTACTGTTGCCAGATGAAAAACAGGTACATAGTGCAGTCTGGTTTACCGGGGACGTAGCCAAAGATTTGAGGTAGCTTACCAGAGTCTGTCGGTGGTGCCCTCTCACACCTTTCGGGGTCTGTGTTCCTCTTTACTCTCATTCACCACTCTGAAGAGCTCCTTCGCCAGTCCCCTGGTCTGTTACTATTAGGTACAGTCGGTTCCTTACCAGTACAGATGGGAGCGATAACGAGCAAATCTTCCTGCCACCGGAATTCGGTCCTTTCCCTATTGTGTCCTGGACCTTTTTGGAACTGGGGAAGAGGTACAGTCTGTGGCGTTATGGCTCCCATCTGTTGGTCCCATAGCTTGTCGGTTCACAGTCAGGGATAGACCTCTGCCTCGGCTCCAGTATGCCGGTGTCGACGCCGGACTTCCCAGCCGGCTCCAAACCGGTCCTGGATTGTCCCCTCCGTTTCTGGGTCACCCCTCTCCAAGGAGGTGCCCTCCTGTCAAGAACACTGTCAGGCACATCCTCTCTGGCTGCCTTCCCAGTACTATCTGACTAAAAACTAGCTCAACTGTCACTCAAGTCTCCCGCTCTACTCTAAGCTCCACCCCCTGGACCTACTGAATATACGGTCCCTATGCTAAGGTGGGCTAGTGTATGGGTGCTTAAGACAGACTCTGCATGAAACCCTGTATCCATGACTACGGAGACACTACACCTTCTGTTTGGGGTGCAGTATCTCCCTGTGGCGCCTTCCCATAGGGGCGCCACAGAATTATTAGGCAAACGAGTATTTTGATCACATGATACTTTTTATACATGTTGTCCTACTCCAAGCTGTATAGCCTTGAGAGCCACTACCAATAAAGTAAATCAGGTGATGTGCATCTCTGTAATGAGAAGGGGATTTGCAGGTTCTGAAATGTCCAAAATTGTGAGATGTCTTGAAGAGGGATGCAGCAGTCTTGAAATTGCCAAACTTTTGAAGCGTGATCACCGAACAATCAAGCGTTTCATGGCAAATAGCCAACAGGGTCGCAAGAAGCGTGTTGGGCAAAAAAGGCGCAAAATAACTGCCCATGAATTGAGGAAAATCAAGCGTGAAGCTGCCAAGATGCCATTTGCTACCAGTTTTGCCATATTTCAGAGCTGCAACGTTACTGGAGTATCAAAAAGCACAAGGTGTGCCATACTCAGGGACATGGCCAAGGTAAGGAAGTCTGAAAAATGACCACCTCTGAACAAGAAACATAAGATAAAACGTCAAGACTAGGCCAAGAAATATCTTAAGACTGATTTTTCAAAGGTTTTATGGACTGATGAAATGAGAGTGACTCTTAATGGGCAAGATGGATGGGCCAGAGGCTGGATCAGTAAAGGCAGAGAGCTCCACTCTGACTCAGACACCAGCAAGGTGGAGGTGGGGTACTGGTATGGGCTGGTATCATCAAAGATGAACTTGTGGGACCTTTTTGGGTTGAGGATGGAGTGAAGCTCAACTCCCGGACCTACTGCCAGTTTCTGGAAGACAACTTCTTCAAGCAGTGGTACAGGAAGAAGTCGGTATCGTTCAAGAAACACATGATTTTCAAGCAGGACAATGCTCCATCACATGCATCCAACTACTCCACAGCGTGGCTGGCCAGTAAAGGACTAAAAGAAGAAAAAATAATGACACGGCCTCCTTGTTCACCTGATCTGAACCCCATAGAGAACCTGTGGTCCCTCCTAAAATGTGAGATCTACAGGAGGGAAAACAGTACACCTCTGGGAACAGTGTCTGGGAGTCTGTGGTGGCTGCTGCACGCAATGTGGATCGTAAACAGATCAAACAACTGACAGAATCTATGGATGGAGGCTGTTGAGTGTCATCATAAAGAAAGGTGGCTATATTGCTCACTCATTTTTTTGTGTTTAGTTTTTGCTTGATAGAAATGTTTTTTTCTAAATTTTGTGCAGTTCTATTGGTTTACCTGGTGAAAATAAACAAGTGCGATGGGAATATATTTGGTTTTTATTAAGTTGCCTAATAATTCTGCACAGTAATAGTTACCTGCTCAAACAGATTATCCTCCTAAGAGCCAAATCTATAAAACCCCACTCCAACTTCCAAAAATATTAAGCTTTGATAATCATGAGTCTTTTGAGTTGATTGAGAACAATAATAAAAATAATCCTCCAAAATACAACTTGCATAATAATTCTGTACACAGTGTATATGTAAGTATAAAATAACATTAAGTAATATTCTTATAAGAATTAAATTTACTTGCTATACCTAAACTATTAAAATAGATATATATAGCATACGGTATATATATATATATATATATATATAATATATATACACGATATACCGTATACTTTATATATCTATTTTCATGGTTTAGATATAGCAAGTAAGTTTAATTATTATAAGAATATTACTTAATGTTATTTTATACTTACAATTTATAATTACCCATAGGAATATCTCTGAGTTTTGTAAATATTCAAAATCCCTAACAATCTCTATGTCAGGCTATACTGGATGGACAGCATGGATGTTTATTGATTACATGATCCAGAATGGTATTCTTGTGGACTAGTAAGGCTACATCAAGTTTAATGACCTTTGAGGCACATGCTGTATCTTGCATCTAGTCTTGTGGTGATTGACCAAGGACATTGATGAGTGATTGACAGAACCATGTTTGGTCAATAGTGTAACTAATTTCTTTTGATTGAACCTGCTATTATTTTAATCCTTGGTGGTCCAATAAACTATTTGTTATTGGTGCACACAATTTCTTACAGATTCACATAACATGTAAGTCGTAGCTTATGTTTCATCTCAATGTGTTTAATTGCCATTTGTCAACCCCAAATGCAAATTTAACTACTAAAAACAAGTTCTCCGAGAAAGAGATAAAATAACATCTCTGGTGTAAATCAAACTGTAGCCCGTCCTAGTCATGTGTCAGTACAGGCTTCAGACAGAAGATATACAGTGAGTACAGAAAGGTTTCAGACCCCTTTACATTTTTCACTTTTTGTTTCATTGCAGTCATTTGGTAAATTCACAAAAGTTCAATTTTTTCTCATTAATGTACAGAGAGCACCCCATCTTGACTGAAAAACACCAAGAAATGTAGAAATTGTTGATAATTTATTAACAGAGAAAAACTGAAATATCACAAAGTCATAAATATTCAGACCCTTTGCTCAGACACTCATATGTAAGTCACATGCTGTCCATTTCCTTGTGATCCTCCTTGAGATGGTTCTACTCCTTCATTGGAGCCAGCTGTGTTTACTTAAACTGATAGGAGATGATTTGGAAAGGCACACACCTGTCTATAAAAGACCTCACAGCTCACAGTGCATGTCAGACCAAATGAGAATCATGAGGTTAAAGGAACTGCTCAAGGAGCTCAGAGACAGAACAGTGGCAAGGCACAGATCTGGTCAACGTTACAAAAGAATTTCTGCAATACTCAAGGTTCCTAAGAGCACAGTAGCCTCCATAATCCTTACATAGTGGAAGTTCAGGACCACCAGAAGTCTTCCTAGACATGGCTATCCAGCCAAACTGAGCAATCGTGGGAGAAGAGCCTTGGTGAGAAAGGTAAAAATGAACTCCAAGATCACTGTGGCTGAGCTCCAGAGATGCAGTAGGGTTATGGGAGAAAGTTCCACAAAGTCAACTATCACTGCAGCCCTCCACCAGTTGGGCCTTTATTGCAGAATGGCACAATGGAAGCCTCTCCTCATTGCAAGACATATGAAAGCCCATAGAGTTTGCTAAAAAAATACATGAAGGACTCCCAGACTATGAGAAATGAGATTCGCTGGTCTGATGAGATAAAGGTAGAACTTTTTGGTGATAATTCTAAGTGGTATGTGTGGAGAAAACCATGCACTGCTCATCACCTGCCCAATACAATCCCAACAGTGAAACGTGGTGGCAGCATCATGCTATGGGGGTGTTTTTCAGCTGCAGGGACAGGATGACTGGTTGCAATTGAAGGTAACATGAATGCGGCCAAGTATAGAGATATCCTGGATGAAAACCTCTTCCAGAGTGCTCTGGACCTCAGACTTGGCTGAAGGTCCACCTTCCAACAAGACAATGACCCTAAGCACACAGCTAAAATGACAAAGGAGCGGCTTCAGAACAACTCTGTGACCATTTTTGACTGGCCTAGCCAGGTATTCGAATTAATGATGAGCAAGTTCTAAAAAGCTCGGGTGCTCGTTACTCAAATCGAACAGGTTGAACGCTCTGACAGGGTCAAGTTGAGTAACAAGTACAATGGAAGTAAATCAGTGGTTGTCAATCCGGCTCTCCAGCCACATACAGCCAGCCAAAAACAGAGCATTTCTGGGGATGAGGGGCAGGTTTTTCTTTTTAGCACATGACATCCGGCCATGTTGATTTTACCCCCCCAGTGAGAGACATTCAGAGATTGCAAGCATCTCTCACTAAAGGGGGCTGGCTCTTTGTGTTGGATTGTTCACGGACAACACATCCAAGCACCCCAATGCTCGACCCAGTATCAGAATGTGCCCGCACTGATACTGTGTGTGCTCTGCTGGGCTCATTCAGTGTCAGTGTGCATGCGCAGGAAAGTGGATTGAGTTCTGGCAGTGCTTGCCTGGGAAATGTGAGCACTGTCGATAAATGTCGAAGTGCAAATTGGAGGGTGCAACGTTGCACCAATGCACCCTCATTTTGATATGCAAGAAAAGTAGATTTCCCTACCAATAAATATCTAAAATTTATAGTGCTGGTACGATTTTCTACAATGGCTACGTTCCTTATATAAATGTTTAAGCAGTTTTATTTACATTTTGGAGTGACTGACTCCTTTTAACCAACATGATTTTCCAAAGCTATAAACAACTTTGAAAAAAGTATCGCTTACGACTAACGATCTCTTCATGAGGAGAGCCATTAGCCTAGGACTCGGCAATGTATTCTCCTATGTGCAGTACATTAACATTACGAAGCACAGCTTGCATACAGACAGTTTAGATCATTATGCTTTATGAGTTCGACCATTTTTGTGTTAACAGACTTAGCGGTAAGTCATGTACACGCCATAAGAAATTGGTTAGCTCTTCACTAATTAGACGTATACTGTTTCAATGCGTCTATTAATGCCGTTATCTTTGCTGCATTTAGTACATACTTAGCTCATTAAGGAGTGTGAAAGATTTTGAGGCACATGTCTTTGGATAGATCACTCCAAGTCTTGGCCTTTGAAGAGTCATGGAATATCGGAGCTGAGGCTCCCTGCTGTATGGCAACAAGATTATTTTCCTGTTGTGACACAGATATTTTAATCTTTTAGGAGCGTTAAGAAGAGCAAGTGACTCATACCCAAGGTAAGCAGCATCAAGTGTTACAGACATCTGCCCTGTTAAATTTGGACCTAAGTTACACAGACAACTCTTTCAATTGGAAGGGCACTTTGTATTTCTAGTGAAAAAAATAACATTAAGTAGAAAACAACGCAATCCAATATTTGCATATATTGACATTGAAGGGTAGTTTCTATAAATTACATATTTATGCTAACTATTACTCAATAAAAATCTAGGGAGTCTACGCGTTTCGGCCACTTTGACCAGAAACATATAAATGTTATGTAATTTTGTCCTCTTTCAAATGCAATTGCCCTTGTTGTTATAATAAAGTATCAAGTATTTTTATTAACCTGACTAAGGGGCCTTTCATACTTGCGTTTTTTTCCTGATCTGGAAGATCAGGAAAAAACCTGATTCTTAGGCTGGCTTCACACCATGGCGCAGTCCAGTCCGGGGCTGTCAGGCATGGCCAAATGTGCCCTCCGGTCCTTAGTGTAGCCGGATGGCTGTAATTGCAGCCGCAGCTGCTGATTTTTCAAGATAGCGGCTAGCATGGAGCTAGCCGCGGTCCTGAAACAACAGCGGCGCGCAGCCCTGACCTGGGCAATCCGGCCCCATAGGCTCCCATGTTAGGGAGAACCGGATTGTCCCGGATCCGGGACAATCCGGGACAATCTGGGCAAATCCGGGATCTGGCTTTTTGGGGTGATTTTTCTCCCTGGACACAAAAATGTTGTAAGCAACATTTTTGTGTCCGGTGAGAATAATCCGAATTCTCCCGGATTCATCCGCAGAGATGGAAACCGGATGGCAGCTCTCTGCCATCCGGCTCCATCCGGCCCCATAGGATACTATGGGGCCAAAAACCGGTCCGGGGCTGTCTGGTTTACACCGGACAGCCCCGGATCGGACTGCGCCGTGGTGTGAAGCCAGCCTTACAGGATTCATTATTTTGCCCATTCACTTTAATGATTTCAGGTAGAATCTTGTTGCTTTAGGTTTTTTCCTGAAATTATTAAAGTGAATGGTCAAAAAAATGAGTCCTGTAAGAATCCTGTAAAAAAAAACGCAAGTGTGAAAGGCCCCTTATTACTAATTTTTGGTCTACATCTATAGTGCAAGTTAGGCCCCTTTCACATAGCCGTTTTATTTGAAAATGCGGCAGATCCGGCAGATTTACGCAATCTGCCGCATCTACCGCCTAACGGCCGCACTTGCGGCACACTTGCGGCAAGCCCCATGCATTGTCTATGGGGCTTGCGGTCAAGTGCGGTTTCGCCGGTTGCAGCAGATACGGCACTTGCCGCCGAGGAAAAAAAACGAGGTCAGCAGCTTTTTTTTTCAGGGCCGCAACTGCCGCATCTGCCGCAACCGGCAAAGCCGCACCTGCCACAAGCCCCATAGACAATGTATGTCAGACGCAAGTGCGGCCGTTAGGCGGCAAATGTGGAAGATGAGGTAAATCTACCGAATCTGCCTCATTTTAAAATAAACGTGTGAAAGGGGCCTTACTATGCAATGCTCTATTAAAGGCCACTTTACACACACCAACTTATCTGTCCAACTTCTGACCAACTTACTGGTTGCAGTGAAATCATGGACACATTGGACCATTTGTACACAGCCACAAAATGGAGCAATGTGTCCATGATTTCACTGCAACCAGCAAGTTGGTCAGAAGTTGGACAGATAAGTTGGTGTGTGTAAAGTGGCCATAAGGGTGAGCTGAAAACTACTTTTTTTAACTAGTACTCAATATTAATAAATCAGTGCTCTTCCAAGGAATTCCATCAGGGATGACCCAATGACAGTGCTGTGCAAAGAATAGAGGGGACCTCAAACCAACCCATTGATATCAAAGGGCTCTGCCAACAATAATGCATTTGGGGGTCTACCAATCCTCTCCTAACAGACAGGACAGAGCCGTAACTACAATAGGTGCAGGAGTTGCAATCGCGCCCTGAGCCTGGAGCCAAGGGGGTCCCAAAAGTTGTTTGGGTCTATATGAAATGATCAATGCTATTAAATATTTGCAATAATTGGGGCCCCATTGGAACTTTTGCATTGGAGCCCATGAGCTTCAAGTTATGCCACCGCTGACAGAGGATGGTAAGTAAGATAAGAAGCCTTCTTTTCATCATCTCTATACAAATGCTTTTTTCGCGGCCGCATCTACCTCAACTGCTGAAAGCGCACTTGCTGCGTCTGCCGCACACTTACCGCAAGCCCCAAAGACAATGCGTGGGGCTCGTTGCAACTGTGCCACAAGTGCAGCCATTAGGCGGAAAATGCGGCAGATGCGGTTTTTTGACAGGATCTGCCATATTTTTTCAAAAACACCAGTGTGAAAGCACCCTTAGGGCCCTTTCACATCAGCGTTTTTTTCAAATCGCGGCAGATGCGGTGAAAAAACCGCATCTGCCGCGATTACCGCATACCGGCTGCACTTGCGGCGCGGTTGCGGTTTTTTCCATGCAAAGTATAGGCGGACTTGCGGCAGGTGCGGCAAGTGCGGTTTTGCACTTGCGGCAGGTGCGGCCGCGAAAAAAAACGCGGCTGACCGCGGTTTTTTTCGCGGCCGCACCTGCCGCAAGTGCAAAACCGCACTTGCCGCACCTGCCGCAAGTCCGCCTATACTTTGCATGGAAAAAACCGCAACCGCGCCGCAAGTGCAGCCGGTATGCGGTAATCGCGGCAGATGCGGTTTTTTCACCGCATCTGCCGCGATTTGAAAAAAACGCTGATGTGAAAGGGCCCTTACACATATTTTTTGGAAGATCTTTAAAATGTCATAGTCAATATCAAACTACTGAAATCTAAAAGAGTGATAATAGATGTTGTCTTGTAACATGTTTTAATTCAGTTTTTTTCAAGTTAGAATTGATAAGGTTCTGGAAAGTGAATCTCTTGCACAAAAGAAGAAATAAATACATAATACATGACTGCCAGACTTGGCAAATGTGTATCTCAGAGGTGATTATCCAAGGTGATGTAAGCCTGAAAGCAAGCTCCAGTACATATAGTACTGAGAGAGTAAATAGGGCATGTCAAGGCCAGGTTTTATAGGTCACCAGATAGATGGGTGGGCCTGGTTGCCCACATATACTGACCCTAGGGTGTGGTACATCATTTATAATGGAGACTAGTAGTCTCATATGCTGTCTGTGTGTGGAGAAATAAGAAGGCTCCAGTGGTATATCCAGTGGTAAAGAGACAGATGTTATCCTGAACGGGCAGACCCCACAGCTATACGTGCTTGATATTTCTGTTTGTACCTTTGTGTCGGAAAAAGGTTTTCTATAGGTTATTCCTGGGGAGCGGTTTATGACAACTAAATTAAACCAGCTGAACATTTACATGAGAACAGTTCCTGTGCTTACCCCGACAAGCAACATCACAATAGTTAAATATATAAATTGTTGATCACCTAATTTAAGGAAACCAATTTTTTAAAACTATAATATTTAAAAATTTCGAATAAATAAAAGAGATTTACACCATTATATTAAGAGGTGATGGCTACAGTAATGAACTCTTATTTTGGGTAACTTGCCTTGTTTTAGCATCTCACAGACATCCAATCTACTATATAATTGCCTCATCCTGTCTGTCTGTCGCCGAAATCACGAGTCAGTGCTCACTGGTTGCCGCGGCTGGCAGCGACCAATGAGCGCAGCGTATGCAAAACAGCCGCACGCATTCAAAACTCGTGTCAAGCTGGAACCTGGCGACAGCGATGCAAAGGCGTCGCTATCGCCAGGATACACGCGTCCGGCCGCAGCTATCACAGAGGTCCGCGGCGGCCCCCTGCAGAGGTACCCGATGCTCCATTCTCACCGCCCCTATTCTCACCCCTGCCCGCCTCCCACCTCGCCTCCCTCTGTTCTCACCCGTCGCCTCCAGCTACAGTCGCACTCTGTACAGCGGTCATGTGACAGGGTGGGCTGATGTGACGTCACATAGCCCGCCCTGTCACATGACCGCTGCACAGACTTCAGCATCCGGCATCGCTCAAGCCAGCCATGGGCGAGAACAGAGGGGGGCGAGGGGGATCCTGCCCCCCCACCTCCATCCTGCCCCCCTACTCTATCCTACATCCCCCCGGCTCCATCCTGCCCCGCTCGCACCATCCTACCCTACTCACTCCATCCTGCCCCGCTGGCTCCATCCTGCTCCTGCGGCTCCATCCTGCCCTGCTTGCTCCATCCTGCCCCACTCGCTCCATCCTGCCCCCCCGCCTCCATCCTGTCCTGCCATCTCCATCCTGTTCCCACCACCATCCTGCTCCCCTGGCTCCATTCTTTCCCGCTCGCTCCATCCTGCCCCGCCGGCTCCATCCTGCTCCGCTGGCTCCTTCCTGCCCCATTCGCTCCATCCTGCCCCCCCCACCTCCATCCTACCCCCCCGCCTCCATCCTGCCCCCCGGCTCCATCCTGCTCTGCTTGCTCCATCCTGACCCCCGGCTCCATCCTGCTCCGCTCGCTCCATCCTGCCCCGCTTGCTCCATCCTGCCTCCCCACCTCCATCCTGCCTTCCCGCCTCCATCCTGCCCCCCCGTCACCATCCTGCCCCCCCTGGCTCCATCCTGCCCCCCTGCTGCATCCTGCCCCCCATGCTGCATCCTGCCCCCCTGACTCTATCCTGCTCCCCCGGCTCCATCCTACCCTGCTCGCTCCATCCTGCCCGCTCACTCCATCCTGCTCCGCTCGCCTCCATCCTGCCCCCCGCCTCCATCCTGCCCCCTTCCCCACCATCCTGCCCAGCCGGCTCCATCTTGCTCCCCTCACTCTATCCTGCCCCACTTGCTTTATCCTGCCCCCCGCCTCCATCCGGCCCCCCGCCTCCATCCTGCCCCCGCCTCCACCCTGCCCCGCCGGCTCCATCCTGCTCCCCTCACTCCGTACTGCCCCGCTTGCTCCATCCTGCCCCTCGCCTCCATCCTGTCCCCCGCCTCTGTGGTGCCCCTGCAATCAGGTTGGCCACTGGTAGGAACTGCTGCCAGGCAGAAAGTAGACAGTTTGTACACCAAACATCTTCAAAGCACACACCCACGAGGCACAACACCCAACCCAGAGCCCGGGACTCTAAGCGGGCAAGGGGTGGTAGGGTTTAGAGGGGAGTGGGTGGAATGTAGGTCAGGTGACGAGCCAGATACAAAAGGGGGAGACGAGGAGAAGTAAGTTAGTAGGCCGGAGTAGGCTGAGAAGTAAAGACCGAGTAGGCCAGTGGGTGCCAAGTAGCAAAGACAAGATCAGGAAGAAAGTGACACTTTCCTGTTGATCTGGGCTCCCTGGCGGCGCAGAATCCTACAAGACACCATTCGCTGGAGAGAAAGCCCGCTTCAAAGCCTGTAGCCCAAGAAAAGGAAAGAAAGAGACCGGACCAATGCAACCCGGTCCAAGGAGCACAGCAGCGTTGACCGACTACAGGCGGGACAGACTTCCCCTAACGTACCCAGGTAGTCACATGGGTCAGAGAGATCCTTGTAATCCCTTTCAAGACAGGGATACCCAAGGCTAAGCTGGGACCAGAGTGTCGGCTCTGAGGGGGACCGCAGCTATACGCCGGACCCAAGACAAACCGACAGCGGACTCTGATTCCAGGTCGGAGTTCCTAACACACAGGCTGGAGGCACAGCAACACCCTAGGACTCAGGCTTGCTGCCCACACACAGGGAGAAGCTAAACAAAGGGACCGAGTTGCCGCCATACAGCCCACAGGCATAGAACAGATGAGAGAAAAGCCAGAAAGGTTACAGAGAAAGTGAAGGGTCACAGAGAGGGAACCTGGCTGCAGAGGGTTCAGAGACTGTCCGGAGTTAATTGTGTGAACTGTACCGTGAATTGTTTGAACTGCACCAAGAACTTTCAAGTAAAACGGGTGAACCCTGCTTAAGTCTCCCGTGTGTGCTTCCCTGCAATTAGGACTTTTATTCCACCTTTACACCCTGTCAGGAGCAGCCCCGACCCGCGGTGGGCTCATCCATCTTGCTGCAGCATCATCCATCCATCCTCCTGGCAGAAGTGGGTAAAATCCTAGAGGGTTTTCTAAGAGATGCTATACTGGAGTATCTGAAGAAAAATAACCTCATGGCACAATATCAACATGGGTTTACGAGGGACCGTTCCTGTCAAACTAATCTAATAAGCTTCTATGAAGAAGTAAGTTCTGGACTGGACCAAAGAAATGCAGTGGATGTGGTGTATATGGACTTTTCAAAAGCTTTTGATACGGTGCCACACAAAAGGTTGATACATAAAATGAGAGCAATGGGGATAGGGGAAAATATATGTAAGTGGGTTAAGAACTGGCTTAGTGATAGGAAACAAAGAGTGGTCATTAATGGAACACACTCAGAATGGGTCACAGTTAACAGTGGGGTACCACAGGGGTCAGTGTTGGGCCCGCTTCTTTTTAATTTATTTATTAATGACCTTGTAGGGGGCATACAGAGTAGAATCTCAATATTTGCAAATGACGCTAAACTCTGCAGGGTAATCAATACAGAGGAGGACAATTTTATATTACAGGAGGATTTATGTAAACTAGAAGCTTGGGCTGCTAAATGGCAAATGAGCTTTAATGGGGATAAATGTAAAGTCATGCACTTGGGCAGAGGAAACAAAAGGTATAATTATGTGCTTAATTGTAAAACACTGGGCAAAACTGTCACTGAAAAAGACCTGGGTGTATGGGTAGATGATAAACTCACATTTAGTGGCCAGTGTCAGGTAGCTGCTGCAAAGGCAAATAAAATAATGGGATGCATTAAAAGAGGCATAGATGCTCATGAGGAGAACATAATTTTCCCTCTATACAAGTCACTAGTGCGACCACACTTAGAATACTGTGTACAATTCTGGTCTCCGGTGTATAAGAAAGACATAGCTGAACTAGAGCGGGTCCAGAGCAGAGCGACCAAGGTTATTAGAGGACTGAGGGGTCTGCAATACCAAGACAGGTTATTAGATGAATGAGGGGTCTGCAATACCAAGACAGGTTATTAAACTTGGGGTTATTTAGCTTGGAAAAACGAAGGCTTAGGGGTGATCTTATAATGATGTATAAATATATGAGGGGACAGTACAGAGACCTTTCTAATGATCTCTTTACTTCTAGGCCTGAGACAGGGACAAGGGGGCATCCTCTACGTCTGGAGGAAAGAAGGTTTAATCATAATCACAGATGTGGATTCTTTACTGTAAGAGCAGTGAGACTATGGAACTCTCTGCCACATGATGTTGTAATGAGTGAGTCACTACTAACATTTAAGAAGGGCCTGGATGCCTTTCTTGAAAACTATAATATTACCAGTTATGTATACTAGATTCTTTGATCGGGCGTTGATCCAGGGAATTAGTCTGATTACCGTATCTGGAGTCAGGAAGGAATTTATTTCCCCAATGTGGAGCTTAGTGTCGCCACATGGGTTTTTTGCCTTCCTCTGGATCAACATGTTAGGCTATGGGTTGAACTAGATGGACTTAAAGTCTTCCTTCAACCTTAAATATTATGTTGCTATGTTACTATGTAAGTACGCTGCAGCAGTGGTCCCCTCACTGACCACAACCCGTGGGTGGTGTCACGACAAACTCCCCTGTAAATATTCCCCCATTACTTGTGGGCTCGGGACACGGTCCAGACCAAGGACTGCCATGATACCCCCCGTGATACCCCGGTCCGGTACCGAGCACGGTGTCCCAGTGGGCTCCAGACCTCCATCCTGCTCCCCCGCCACCATCCTGCCCCGCCAGCTCTATCCTGCTCCCCCGGCTCCATCCTACCCTGCTTGCTCCATCCTGCCCCGCTCGCTCCATCCTGCCCCCCACCTCCATCCTGCCCCCCCGCCACCATCCTGCCCCGCCACCACTATCCTGCCCCGCCGGATCCATCCTGCTCTGCTCGCTCCATCCTGCCCCCTGCCTCCATACTGCACCCCCGTCTCCATCCGGCTCCCCCGGCTCCATCTTGTCCCGCTCGCTCCATCCTGCCCTGCTCGATCCATCCTGCCACCTGCCTCCCTCAGCTCCATCCTGCCCCCCCCCCCCGGCTCCATCCTGCTCCGCTCGCTCCATCCTGCCCCACTTGCTTCATCCTGCCCCCTGCCACCATCCTGCTTCCCCGGCTCCATCCTGCCCCCTCGGCTCCATCCTGCCCTCCTGCTCCATCCTGCCCCCTCACCGCCATCCTGCCCCGCCAGCTCCATCCTGCTCCCCTCACTCCATCCTGCCCCCCACCTCCATCCTGCCCCCCGCCTCCATCCTGCCCCCGCCTCCGTCCTGCCCCCGCCTCCATCCTGCCCCCCCCGCTTCCATGCTGCCCCCCCGCTTCCATCCTTCCCCCCGCCACCATCCTGCCCCACCAGCTCCATCCTGATCTCCTCACTCCATCCTGCCCCCCGCCTCCATCCTGCCCCCCGCCACCATCCTGCCCCGCTAGCTCCATCCTGCTCTGCTCGCTTTATCCTGTCCCCGCCTGCATCCTGCCCCCCGGCTCCATCCTGCCCCCCCACCTCCATCCTGCCCCGCCTGCATTCTGCCCCCCCACCACCATCCTGCCCCCAGCTCCATCCTGCCCCCCTCACTCCATCCTGCCCCCCCACCTCCATCATGCCCCCCACCTTCATCCTGCCCCCCGCCACCATCCTGCCCCGCCAGCTCCATCCTGCTCCCCTGGCTCCATCCTGCCCCGCTCGCTCCATCATGTTCCGCTCACTCCATCCTGCCCCTCCGCCTCCATCCTGCCCCCCCACCTCCATCTTGCCCCCCCCCGCCACCATCTTTCCCCACTGCCACTATCCTGCCCCGCCAACTCCATGCTGCCCCGCCGGCTCTATCCTGCCCCGCTGGCTCCATCCTGTCCCCCGCCTCCATCCAGCCCCCCGGCTCCATCCTGCCCCCCCGGCTCCATCCTGCTCCACTTGCTCCATCCAGCCCCGCTTGTGACTCACCCAGACCAGGGCACTCAAATCTCAGGCGCAGTCTGGAGGTCACGGGTGGTGGTGACTGAGGCTGTGGCCCTGGTGGTCAATGAAAAAGGGAAAATAAAAGAAAAATAAAAATAAAAGAAGTTTGTTTGTGACGCCACCATGATGGCAACGGTGCTGCTGGAACCTCAGGGGTGATGGGCGGCAGTAAGATGGAGTTGCTACCTACAGGAGGAGCAGGGTCCCCAGGGTGTTGGAAGTAGGAAGGGATGGTGGAGTACGGCAGCACATTCACTGTGGAGCAAGACAGGTAAATTACAGTTCAAGGAGGAAATCACTGACACGTTGCTGACTCTGAACAGGTAATTTACTCGTGAATTCTACAGGGTTACAGGGTAATGCAGTTCTGGTTCCAGAGTAGTGGATCGTGTGGTTGTGGCAAAGAGCAGTGTCTCTCTGAAGCTCCACTGGTGTTCCTTCTCTATCATGCTGACTGTCCCTTGCTCTGCTGCCCTGCACGGATCCCGCTTGTGTTGCGCCCCTGGGCATGGAGTACTTGGGTATCAGGCGGCAGTGAGGGGGTTAACTTTGCCACGGGAAATGGCGGCCACGCCTGATCCCGTATTCTGGGGAGTGGTGCTCTTGAAAAAGGGTATTTTCCAGGGATTATGTACAAATTAGTCGTGACGCCACCTGCAGTATCTGATGAGGGATCACCAGCGCCGCTACAGTCCTCTGGAGGTCGGTGGGATTGCGGCAGTGATGGTATAGTCCTCCGCAGGCAGGACTGGGACCTCCGGGGCAGCATAGTGAAGGTGAACAGGTTGTAGCAGAGCTGTGATTGTGGAGGGAGAGTAAGAATAGTCTGTAGGGGGACATGGTGAGTGAGAGGAAAGGATGCACGCACACAGAAGAAGTCTCTTTACCTTTTTACTGATGTTAGTCAGGTAAATCATCCAGGTCACTGACAGGTGACCGGGCTGCACAGTGGGCTCCCACAGCATCCTTCAGCAAACCCACAGCCTCCTTTCCTTGTGAATTTGCTGAAGCACAGTCTGTTATATCCTGACTTGTCTCCACTCTCTTCCTTTATCTGTATCTCCTTCTCCTCCTGTGTGGTCTATGGGACGACCTTCTCTAGGCACTGCAGTTCCTGGCTCCCTCTCTTTCACTCTCTCAGGAGACCGGGTAGCTGAAGCTTCCACGGTGCAATGGGGTTTTCTGTGGGCCTGTAGTTCTCCCACCGATGCGGATCCCCAATATCCGGCTTCTCTGGAACGAACTCTTAACTTGAGCTACTTGACCTTTGCTTCTATTCCTGCTCTGAGCTCCCTGCCTTCAGTCTCACTTAGGCTGGTGGGGCGCTGAAGGGCCACTCCGGGTCACTGGCTCGAGCCTTCTCGCAGCACCGAACACCAGGACTTCCCTGCAGCTCTTCTAGTGTCTGCACACACTCTGACTAGCACCTCCCCAGCAGCAGTATTTTAGGGGATTTTGCCTAAGGGCAGCAAGTTGAGCTCCCCCTACTGTGCCGGGGTGGAAGGTGTTGTTCATAGTAAGTACCTGCTGTGGAAACCCAACTGTGCATTAGAGAGATCTGTGGTTACCTGAGTTAGCAGGGTGCCACACCCCCCCTAGGTTACATCAGTACTCCTGGACTGAGCAATTTTTGTGTAACACAGGAATAACAATGAGAACATATGTACATAGTCTGAAAAATTACAAAAAGACACTAAGAAAAATATTGAAAAATAGAAAACGGTTAAGTCCATACGGTGCTAGTCCATCCACAGTAGGCTTTTTAAAGTTTGTGGCTAGGTTAGTCCATTAACCGTAGTCCATTTAAATTTTAAAGAAGTTCAAAAAGGGAAAAGTTCAAAAGGCAATGTTCAAAAGAGTCCTTACAGTAAAGCCCCAGTCACATATAACGATATCGTTAGCGAGATCGTTGTAACTGTGACGTTACAACGATCTCTCCAGCGATGTCGTTCTGTGTGACACTTTGCAGCGATCAGGCCCCTGCTGTGAGGTCGCTCATCATTGCAAAGTGCTGCGGGCCATTTTTTGATCGTTGGTTTCCCGCTGGACAGCACACATCGCTGCGTGTGACCGTGAGAAAGCAGCGATCAGTGACCTCACAGGGCTGGTTACTATGGTAAACACCGGGTATCCAGGCAGTGCGCGCTGCCTAGATACCCGGTGTTTACCATGGTTACCAGCGTCCTCCCTGCTTGGCACTGCCTGTAAGCAGGGAGAACGCTGGTAACTATGATAAACAGCGGGTATCTAGGCAGCGCGCGCTGCCTGGATACCCAGTGTTTATCATAGTTACCAGCTTTCTCCCTGCTTACAGGCAGCTCTAAGCAGGGAGAATGCTGGTAACTATGATAAACACCAGGTATCCAGGCAGCTCGTGCTGTCTGGATACCCGCTGTTTATCATAGTTACCACTGATCTCCCTGCTTAGCGCTTCCTTACAGGCAGCGCTAAGCAGGGAGGACGCTGACATCGCCTTCAGCGATGTGGGAGGTGGCTCCCATGGCCTGATCGCTGGGGAGATCTGCCTGTTTTACAGCTCCCCAGCGATCAGGCAATGACGCTCCAGCGATCCCGGCAGGTCGTTATCACTGTCGGGATCGCTGGAGCGGTCGTTCAGTGTGAAGGGCCTTTAGTCTCTGTACACTCCGCGTAATAAAGGGGAAAAGTCTTTTCAAAATGTTCACAGTTTCAACAACAAACAGGGGTCCCTATGGGTGTCTCGGCTTAGGAGACCTGGTACCTCCCCACCCCAGGCACTTTCTGTTTCTAACTTAATGTGCTTGGGACTGGGCCCAGTTCCTCCACCCTTCTGTACACTACTATATACATTTCCTTTTGTACAGTTTACTTTTTACATGTTTCAAATGTGCGCTACCTTATACCCACTCTCCAAACCTAGACGGGGGTTGACCTCGTGTGCCCCTATGTGATCTCCGCACTACAGGTCTCACTGTCTCAAGTGAGGTATCTAGTGTTGAGCTTGGGGTAGGTGGTTCAGGTAAGCTTCTACGTTGCCTTAGTCTCACTACTGGGCTAGCAGGTGTACCGATTGCAGCATCCTCAGATTCTCTAGCAACGGGTATTTCTTCCTGATTCCTAGGTATCTCTTCACGGGGTTGGTAGAAGTGTAATACTGGCACAATGATGGCTCCATTTTGTTGAGGTCAATCTTCTGGAAAATCTCCTAAGATCGTAGAGATTACTTTCTTCTTTGGTTCTGGGATTGGATCTGGAGTTGGGATTGGATCTGGAATTGGCTTAATCTCTTGAATGGGCTGATTGTAGGTTTCTTGATCTTCCCAATTTTGAGGATACTTTTTAAGGTGATCTCTGGATACAGTTTGTCTGGTTCTTCCTCCATCTTTACTGATGATACAGATTTTGTTATTGTCATTTCCAGAGTATAATAGGACGTAGGGTTCATTTTCCCATCTATCATCTAACTTATGATGAGTTCTTTTTCTTTTGAGGACCATAATTCCAGGTGGTATTGGTTCTGCTGGAGCATGCTTGTTGTAATCCCTTTCTTGTTTTGCACGGGACTTCTCCAGGTGATTTTTGACACTTTGTTGAACTCGTTTGTACTGTTCTTGTCGATGGATTTTTCAGTTTGAGATGGTCTGATCTGCTTCAGGATCTACTATACCGAGTTCTAAATCTACGGGTAATTTTCCTGTACGAGCTCTCATCAGGTATGCTGGTGTACAATTGGTAGAACTTACTGGAATGTGGTTATACACGTCGACTACATCAGGGAGTTTTTCTGGCCACTGATTTCTTTCTTCCAACGGGAGGATTTTCAGCATGTCAATGACGATGTTATTCATTTTCTCACAGAGTCCATTAGTTTGAGGATGATGCGGGGTCTTTCTGATCTTTTTGCGCCCGTACGTCTGGCAAAACGCTTGAAAGATCTCTGCTTCGAATGCTGGTCCTTGATCGGTTAGAATACGTTCTGGATATCCTAACGGTCTGCAGAAGACTTTTTGGAAGGTTTTAGCAGCAGTTGCAGCTGTCAAGTCTTTTACAGTGGCAACCATTAAAAATCTTGAATAATGGTCCACCATTGTCAAGGCGTATGTATAGCCGGATCTGCTTGGAGTCAGTTTTACATGGTCCAAGGCGACTAATTCCAGAGGCTGCTTGGTTATGATGGGACAAAGTGAAGCTTTTTGGCTCTGTACATCTTTTCTTCTCAAGGTACAGGCTTGACAATCTTTGCACCATTTTTCTATGGATGACCGCATACCGGGCCAAAAGAATCTGTCTTTCAGTAGCACTTCTAGCTTCTTCCATCCGAAATGACCAGTTTTGTTGTGGTAGGCATTTAAGATCACGGGGACATCTGATTTCGGAACGATGATCTGCCACGCCATTTCATGGGTTCTTGGATTTATATACCGCCGGTACAATTTATTTTGATATTGGAACAATTTACCTCCTTCATTCCACAGATGTTTGGCATCAGACGGAGGGTCTGCAGGCAGCTTCGCTGACTCCTGTGCTATCAGTTGCTTGATTAGACCGACAGCCGGGTCTTGGTCCTGTACCTTTCCCCAGTCGAAGTGAGGTAACAGGTTCACCACTTCTGTAAAGAAGTCTTGACTGGATTGCTAATCAATGTTCGTAGAAGACCAGCACTCCACTTAGGGTATAGGTTAATGGTGCTGATGGAAAGGATCAAGGATCCGTAGTATCAGAGAAGTAGAAATCCAAGCACTCATTCAAAATGTTAATATACTTTAAAGTGATTTATTTGAAAAGATGGTGCACGGGAGTGACCAGCAGGACAGATATAACGTTTCGGCCTCGCAAGTAGGCCTTGATCACACAGTCACTGCAGTGGTATGTAAGGGACTTCACTGAGTAGGGAGTGCTTTGTAGGTAAACTTGTTTTTTTTGTGTATTGGTATAAGGATAGAGTCCTGTATTACACAAAGAGGTGTATTGGAAGGATTCAAACGATCCAGGGTAGGAAGCCAACTTATATATATGGTATACAGGTTATCCAAAGTATCCCTTAGGTAGTTACTTAAGAAATCCACAAGTCAAACCCTTACAGTTAATCCCAGTGTTATGATACAGGCTCCTATCAGCTGTAGCTAGTAGGGTAAGGAACACCTTTTGAATTGGTGTCAGTGGGTGCCAGCACGTCACAGCCTAGGCACTGTGATGTACGTCGGCTCCGCAGGGCGGAGTGGCGAGCTTGAGAGCGGGCCAATATGGAAGCCCGTGCCAAGGCCCGTCGTCAACCCCCGTTGCCTGAGGAACTCTGTAAAGAAGGTAGAGTGACATCATTCAATCTGTCTACCGGGTGGGGTTTCGCCAGGGAGGATGGTGTGTATGAAGAGGTGTTTGTGGGGCGTCGCGATGTAGAACCGCACTTACCGAGAGGACATCCAGATCGCGATCTGTATAGAGGGAACATTATCACATATGAGCGTCATGCTTGCTAAGATGGTTGGTTCACCATACGGGTGTGTAATTGTTCTCTCCACAAGTAACTTTTGAAATCTGAAAATGACTTTTTCTCGTTTAACCGCAAGAAGAGCGGCCCGGCGGCAAAAGCCCTCGACTTACATTAAGGACAGTAGACCACCCGCCGGGTCCGCAATGGTTAACCTGTTTATATCGGTTTTGTTTATTAAAACAGTTTAAGCCGTTGCACCTCCCTTAGGGTACTTTCACACTAGCGTTTTTTTAAAATTGCGGCAGATGCGGTGAAAAAAACGCATCTGCCGCGATTACCGCATACCGGCTGCACTTGTGGCACGGTTGCGGCACAGTTGCGGCAAGCCCCAAACATTGTATATGCGGGCTTGCGGCAGGTGCGGCAAGTGCGGTTTTGGCACTTGCGGCAGGTGCGGGCGCGAAAAAACCGTGGCTGACCGCGTTTTTTTTCGCGGCCGCACCTGCCGCAAGTGCCAAAACCGCACTTGCCGCACCTGCCGCAAGCCCGCATATACATTGTATGGGTCTTGCCGCAACTGTGCCGCAAGTGCAGCCGGTATGCGGTAATCGCGGCAGATGCGTTTTTTTCACTGCATCTGCCGCGATTTCAAAAAAAGCTGATGTGAAAGCAGCCTTAGGGGAAGAAAAACAAAAATGCATACCTGTTATTAATAAAAGCATTTATTTACCTGTTATAATAAAAATGTAAAAATTCTCTGTAATGTTGGGGTTTCGTGACACTTGGGGACAAGCGTAATTTCCCAAGGGGGAGTGTGGTGCTCCGCAACGAGTGCGTCACAGGAGTGTATTGCAGCCCAGACTGCAGCTGCAGTATTCTCTGACCGAAGCAATGACATGGTTAAAACTCAGAGCTCCATACCCTACATGCACATCAGCATAGAGGACCAATAAGGTCCTGGTGGGCGGAGTGTAGGTGTAGTGTGTTAGTGGTGAAGTTAGTGCAGAGAAAAGGAGTCGAGATTCTGCAATGTAGGAGAAGGAGGAAGGAGCAGAACGTGGTCGGGAGGAACGTAGGAGAGGGGGCCTGCACAGTTCCGTGCAGCCCCTAGGCCACCACCACCGGTTGGGCGCCATTACCCCGGTGCCTCAACAATCGGTCTCTGGGCAACCATATACGGGTCAAAACACACCCGTGCCCATCTACAACCAGATTACTGGTTCCTAAACTGGGAGTCGTTTATCAGTGCCATGCAAACCAGGAGTGGAGGGACCGCTCTACAGGAGTACCCTACTGCAGCCGCAAACAGAGCCGTCTTGCCAGCGGAGTACCCACCAAAAGGACCCAGACTACTCCTCACACCGGAACATACAAACCGGCAGGGCAATATAAGTAGTCCCTTGTACCCGACCTTCAACCTGTAAACGTGAGATAAATGCGCATAGGGTCTTATCCTTTTAACAAAGGTTTGTAGCGGTGTATATTAGGAACTGCTCACCTGGCTCAGTTGTGTCACCCACAACCGGTATAATCGCCTGTAAGATGGCTTGTAGAGAATGGCTGCTGCAGGGCCGCACCTTCACGATAACCGTGGAAACAGGAATGCTGTAATGGGACAAAATGCCGATTTGCCCGCGCTGCCACCAGGAATCACCAGGAAACAAGGAGTTAACTGGCAGATGTTTCTTTATTTTATCCTACGCGTTTCAGAGCCTCTATCCGAGCTCCTTCCTCAGGGAACATACCAATGAGGCTCTGAAACGCGTAGGATAAAATAAAGAAACATCTGCCCAGTTAACTCCTTGTTTCCTGGTGATTCCTGGTGGCAGCGCGGGCAATTCGGCATTTTGTCCCATTACAGCATTCTTGTACCCGACCTTGGCACTCAAAGGCGACATCAGCAACTCACCTAGAATAAGTTAGAACGGAGGAACACCGCGGAGCTCTGAGGAACACCGATCATTGCCAAGTCCACCCAGTCCGTTACCCGTTAGCTGTATACCATGTATCACCTATTGGTTACAGTAAAGTACCCGTTGCAGAGATTATGGTGTCTGTGTTTCTTATGAGCTGTTTCACTCCGCATGCAGAAGGTAACTAAGCTGCCTCACAACATCATGTGCAGCTCCTGGCTCTGGAGACTTCCGCTCATCCTGTGGGGAGCGTCCCATCTTGCTGCGTTCCATCCCCCTGAGGCCCAAGCAGCGCCGGTGGACATCACCGGAACTCTCACAGGTGGCGTCACGACAGAATTAACCCCTAAACTCTTCAGCCAACATTTTTGATCTGGACCGCCGGGCCCCACAGCTGCAGGCGTAGTTCCGTGACAAGGGGGAGAAGAAACGCCTGCGACGTGCAGACCCCGATCACGGTGAGACACACCAGCGTACATTTTTACTGTCCTCAGGGGATAGCAGGCCCCGCGTGAACTGTTCAATGAGGAGCTTGTTCTCATCTCGTGCACTTGCAGGGCTGACATGTATAAGGGCGCACAGTGCTCTTTCCAGGCGCCAGGCATAAGCTCTGATGCCATCTCCCGGCCTCTGGTAGCAGTGATGGAAGTGCATGCGTATATCAGCCTCATTGCATTCCTCAAAGGTAGCTTTCAGTTTATCAAATATAGCAGGGGCTGATCTGCGTTCAGCAACAGACCAGGACACACTTTCTTTTTCTGCTGCACCAGTTAACTGTCTGAGTACCACCGTAGCACGTTGTTGGTCGGTCATAGCATACATGTCCAGGACGCCTTCGATCTTTCGCCTGAACTCATCCAGCGTATCAGGGTGGCTGCTATACTGGGGCAACTACTTGGCCCCCGGGATGTATGGAAATGACATGGGCATTATCGGGGCGACTATACCCAAAGCGTCGGAGGTGCTGGCAGTGCTACCGGAGGCAGCCATTGAGTGTGCGGGGTAATTCTGGGGGTCAGCGTACGCAACCTCGTCGTCGCTGGAGGAGGCCGACATGTTGGAGGCCCCCTAGTGAATTACAGCCAGCCGTTGAAGGGTTAAACAATTCAGGAGTTTCCGGACTGCAGCGCTTGGGAATGCTCAGCTGAGCAAGGGGCGTGGTTTCAGTTTCGCGCTCTGCAGACTGGCACGCCCCCTTTCTTCCCACTCTTCGGCGCAGTAATGGCGGCGGAACTTAAACAGTCACACGTTACAGTCAATAAACGGCACACTGTACACGGTAATACCGGGCACGGGATCCTGTTTGTGACACCAGAAAGAGGCGTGTTGCGCCCCTGGGCATGGGGTGCTCGGATATCAGGCGGCAGTGAGGGGGTTAACTTTGTCACGGGGAATGGCGGCCGCGCCTGATCCCGTATCCTGGGGAGCGGTGCTCTTTAAAAAGGGTATTTAGAGGGATTATGTACAAATTAGTCGTGACGCCACCTGCAGTATCTGGTGAGGGATCACCAGCGCCGCTACAGTCCTCCGGAGGTCGGTGGGATTGCGGCAGTGATGGTATAGTCCTCCGCAGGGAGGACTGGGACTTCCGGGGTAGCGTAGTGAAGGTGAACAGGTTGTAGCAGAGCTGAGATTGTGGAGGGAGAGTAAGAATAGTCTGTAGGGGGGCACGGTGAGTGAGAGGAAAGGATGTACGCACACAGAAGAAGTCTCTTTATCTTTTTACTGATGTTAGTCAGGTAAATCATCCAGGGCAATGACGGGGGACCGGGCTGCGCAGTGGGCTCCCACAGGAAGTGGGTATGAGGCCTCCTTTCCTTGTGAATTTGCTGAAGCACAGTCTGTTATATCCTGACTTGCCTCCACTCTCTTCCTTTATCTGTATCTCCTTCTCCTGTGTGGTCTCTGGGACGACCTTCTCTGGGCACTGCAGTTCCTAGCTCCCTCTCTTTCACTCTCTCAGGAGACCGGGTAGCTGAAGCTTCCACGGTGCAATGGGGTTTTCTGCGGGCCTGTAGTTCTCCCACCGATGCGGATCCCCAATATCCGGCTTCTCTGGAACGAACTCTTAACTTGAGCTACTTGTCCCTTGCTTCTATTCCTGCTCTCAGCTCCCTGCCTTCAGTCCCACTTAGGCTGGTGGGGCGCTGAAGGGCCAATCCGGGTGACTGGCTCGGGCCTACTCGCAGTCCGAACACCAGGACTTCCCTGCAGCTCTTCTAGCGTCTGCACGCACTCTGACTAGCTCCTCCCCAGCAGCAGTATTTATAGGGAATCTTGCCTAAGGGCAGCAAGTTGAGCTCCCCCTACTGTGCCGGGGTGGAAGGTGTTGTTCGTAGTAAGTACCTGCTGTGGAAACCCAACTGTGCATTAGAGAGATCTGTGGTTACCTGCGTAGGCAGGGCGCCACACTTGTTTAACCAGGCCCGTCGAGATATATGAGATCCCCTTATCTCTTCAAGGAGACCCCAACTCGGTTTAGTGCTTCTGGTGAGGACCGTGCTTGGTGCAGGGCGGTTGGGTCATGCTCCTAAAAAGTCATTGGCCACTCCGGGTTTGTGGTTCAGGATGTAGCTAGCTGGACCACTTCGAAGCCGGTACACCAGGTTTGGACTGGGCTAGGGTATTCAGTTACCTGTTCTGTTCTTGGCCCCTTTCTCTTCTGGGTCACCAGGTTGAGGTGCCCTCCCCGTTAGCTTCTCTCTGCTGTTCTGTAGCTCTCCAACTCTGCTTCATCTGCTGCTTCTCACTCTTTCTGCTGTACTGTTCTTTGCAGCTCCCTTCTGACTGAACGCTTCTCTTGATCTAACTCCTAACTGAAGGTACCTTTACACGCCGCCACAACAGGATGGATACCAACTGCTACTTCACGTGCACGAGCACGGCCAAACGGTTACAAACGGGAAACGCACCCTCTTTACACGCTGCCACAAGGTACGCTACGCTACGCTACATCTACAGCTGGCTACATCGCCAGGTGTCTCAAGTAGCCATCTGTAGCTCAGCGTACCTCATTTACACACCGCTACAACAAGCTAATATGGGCGGAACTGCTGCAGCAGGGACAGCACATAGGCGTGCCACAATTGTGGATTACGAGACGTCCGTACGCTGATAGGACAAAGCAAGAAACCCATGATTGGCCAGGCATCGCAGGAGGCTGTTTAATACATGACGCTCGAGCAATTGTGTAGTGTGACTGGTCAGCTCCTTAAATATGCCGCCCTATGCAGCGACTACCAATCGTAACGCAGCATCTTCCACCAATGATCGCAGATGGGGCGCGGTAACACGGAGCCTGGGTGACGCCTTAGCTACATTGCAGCTACATCGCCGGGTGTCCAGAGTTCCCTTCTGTAGCTTCTTTACACGCCGATACAGCTCGCTGCAATCGGCTTTGTAGCCATCTGTTTATGGGCAGTGCACGGATACAGATGTATCTGTAGCCGGCTGTGTCGTCCCGTCTTCAGACGCCGCTACTACGGGCGATATTGGCGCCACAAGCTACATTTGTAGCCTGTAGCGGGTTGTATGCATCCTGTTGTGGCGGCGTGTAAAGGTACCTTCACTCCTTGCTGCTTTTCCCACTTCTTTATCACCTAGATGTTTGTATGAGGTGCTGGAGCTTCAGGCTTATTCTACTCATTACCAAAACAAAGCATAAGGCACCTTCAGTTAGGGGTGCAATACTTTTTTGTGACACACTCTTAGTGGAGCACCACACTTGCTCCATCCTGCCCCCCACCTCCATCCTGCCCCCCCGGCTCCATCCTGCCCCTCTGCTGCACCCTGCCCCCCCGGTTCCATCCTGCCCCGCTCGCTCCATTCTGCCCTGCTTGCCTCCATTCTTCCCCTCGCCTCCATCCTGCCCCCACCCCCGCCAGCATTCTTCCCCGCCGGCTCCATCCTGCTCACCTCACTCCATCCTGCTCCTGTCACTCCATCCTGCCCCGCTCGCTCCATCCTGCCCCCCGCTCCCATCCTGCCCCCCGGCAACCATCCTGCCCCCCCGCCACCATTCTGCCCCGCTGGCTTCATCCTGCTCCCACGGCTCCATCCTGCCCCGCTCGCTCCATCCTTCCCCCCCGCCTCCATCCTGCCCCTCCCGCCACCATCCTGCCCTGCCGTCAATATCCTGCCCTGCCAGCTTCATCCTGCCCCACCGACTCCATCCTGTCCCACAGGCTCCATCCTGCTCCGCTCGTCTCCTTCCTGCACCCCGCCTCCATCCTGCCCCCCGCCTTTCTCCTACTCCCCCGGTTCCATCCTGCCCCGCTCTTTCCATCCTGCCCCGCTCCATTGTGCCCCCACTGATTAGTCGCGCCCGACCACTGAACATCAACATCGCTGCACACTGACACCGCCACACAATACTGACACCGCAGACACCACTGCACACCGCAGACACCGCTGCACACTGACACCGCTGCACACTGACACCGCTGCACACCAACACTGCTGGCTCCATCCTGCCCCGCTGGCTCCATCCTGCCCCACTGGCTCCATCCTGCCCCGCTCCTTTCTGCCCCTGCTGATTAGTCTCACCTGGCGACTGAACACCGACACCGCTGCAGAACACTGAGAACGCCGCACACTGACACTGCCGCACACTGACACCGTCGCACACCTACACCACCACACACCAACACCGCCGCTCAACACTGACACACACCGCAGACACCACTTCACACCGTCATTGCTTCACATCGACACCACCGCACACCGACACCGCCGCACAACACTGATACTGCTGTACACCCACACCCCGGAACACCGACACCGCCACACACCGACATCGCCGCACAACACTGATTGTGCTGTACACTGACACTGCCACACACCGACACCACCGCACAACACTGATAGCGCCGCACACCAACACCGCCACACACTGACACTGCTGCACAACACTGACACTGCTGCATACAGACACCGCTATACACTGACACTGCTGTAGGTAGCAACTATATAATTGCCTAACCGTGTCTGTCTGTCCAGAAGATCGCGCGCCAGCGCTCATTGGTCGCTGCCAGCGGCGGCAACCATGAGCGAAGCGTATGCAAAATAGCCGTGCAAATTCAAAGCTCGCGCCAGGCTGAAACCTGGTGACGGCGACGCATCGGCATCGCTACGGCCAGGATACATGCATCCGGGCCCAGCTATCGTCAGGAGATCCGATGGTAGCTGTGGCTCATCTACTGCCGCACAGAGGTCCACAGCGAGCCAGCCGGGAGATGACCGGCGTCAGCTTGCAGCGGTAGTACCCCGACCGCCATATTGGATCACCCACATTATGGGTATTCCTATATGGTGGCCGGAATTCAAATCCCTCGTCAAGCCACGCTACTTCTCTGATTGATCGCCGCGGTCGGCGGTGACCATTCAGTGAATCGGCGCGGCTTGGCGGGAAATATGAATCCCACAACCAATCAGCGGCGCGGGATTAAAAACCCCTGCCAAGCTGTGCTCCGCTTCGCTGATTGGTCGCTGCCGGCCGCAGCGACCAATCAGCGAAGCAGGATTCAAAAGCCCTGCCAAGCCATGCTCCGCTTCGCTGATTGGTCGCCGCCGGCCGCGGCGACCAATCAGCGAAGTGTGTTTTAAAGCTTGCACCAAGTGCGCTGATTGGTCGCCGCCAGCCGCGATGACCAATCAGCGAAGCGGAGCACGGCTTGGTATATTGGACGTGCAATTTGAACGCCGCTCATAGTGTGACGCACTTCTCTGCTGTTTACAAGGCTGTCAGTCATAGTGTCACGCAGTTCACTCCTGTTTACAAGGTATTCTAGAATACCCGATGTTGTAGAATCGGGACACCTTCTAGTTGATTTAATAACCCCTGGAGATATGCCAACTGAACTTGATTGTTACTTGCCAGGTTCCCCAACAGATTACACTTAATTGCTCATGGTCCAGCTGTGTTTTTTTCATTGAAGACAAATTAAATGAAGATAATAATACCAAAGTATTTGTGATTGCAATCATTTTCAGGAAGAAACTGAGTATTATCTGAATTGCAGGGGTGTCAATACTTTTGGCCACAACTGTATGCTTATGCATTAAACCTATCCTCCTGTCCCACTTTGCAGGGGGTGCAGGACACTACTGTTATAACCAGAACAATGCTATCAGGTGGTTGGTTGAATGGCAGATAATGCTTCCAGTATGTTTCCTAGCACCACCCTGTCCTCCACACGGTCCAGTCTCACAAGCTAAGGCTGGCTTCACACTTTGCAGATGCATCTGCAGCGTTTTGCAGATGCACTGCAAGTATCAGCTGCAGACCGCGGCCGCGGTCTGAAAGCTCTCATTCATTCTGTATGTGAAGCGTCCGCAGGCGGATGCCTGTGACAGATCACACTCTCCCGCCGCACATGGACGCGAGATTTTGCGTCCATGGTGCAGGCGGAGAGTGTGATCTGTCAGCAGGCATCCGCCTGCGGACGGTTCACATATAGGAATAATGAGTGCTTTCAGACCGGGTGCCTATTATAAACATAGGGGCGCGGTCTGCATGCTGAAAACTTGCAGATGCATCTGCAAGTGTGAAGGCAGCCTAAGAGTCTGGATCACATAATCCTCACCCTGATACTTTTTTTCCCATCATGGAGATTCTCAAGAGACACGGGATCCCACACTTGGACACTCCAAGAAGCTTTGTACATTTCCATTTATTGATTCTGGCCTCTCGTCCATCATGTTTCAAGAGGCACATGAGGAGATAATGTGTGGTGATTGGCAAATATTTGAGTAGCCACAGTCAACAGACAACGATTTTGCTATGTTCGGGCTTAGTTCGATTTTGGAAGCTTACTATAGCATGGACTCTGCCTTTCCAAAGAAAGTTTTCTGGATAATGTACAGCCTTCCTACTCTTTACTGCATGTAATGACTAGAGGACAGGAGCAATCTGGAGCAGACCACCACCAACTCCAGCATTCATACACCTCTTCTAAAAATGCAGAGCTCACATTGTCACTATTGCATCTTCACTCCTGTGTCTGCAGCAGCATGCACAAACCACTCCCAACTGCGGGAAAATCCCCAACTGTTGCTTAGCTTCTTTTGGTCATATAAGGAAGAGTTTTGAGAAAGGCCAGCAGAGGGCAGTGTGGGATTAGAAATGCTACAAGTCTCAGAGCTAAGGTGTAGGAGCTACAAGTAATACACAACATTGTAGAACAACACATGGCAGATCAGGGAACATTTTAGTATTACTTACTCTGGGTCACTACAACAGCAACAGGCTGACCATCTACCATATAATTATCTAATGGCCACTTCCGTCTGAGGCTGAAATCGTGACGCAGATGGAAGTGGCCAGTATGCAAAAGAGCCGCACGGCGCGCAAATTCAAAGTTCGCACGCTGCGCGGCTCTCCTCAAAGCCCCCCTGCTCCTCCTGCCCACACTACCTGCGGCCCCCACTCCCCGTGCACCCCACTCCCCACGGCCCCCACTCCCTGCGGCCCCCCACTCCTCCTGGCCCCCCACTCCTCCTGCCCCCTCCATATTTTGGAGACTGTAAGTCCTTTTTCACACAAAAATGTGTGAAAATCAGTAATATGTAACAAAAAATAATTATCTTAGCTGCAATATGACCCATCATTAATAACTAGTGCATTATTGTTTTTTTTTTTCTTCAATGAAATTACATTAACACTTTAATGCTTTGAGCACTGGTACCATGCCAGCTCTCATCATGTCAGTGGTTGTGTGGAATTTCAAATGAGGATCACAAGGCCACCATGCTACCAATAGATGGGGGACTCTTGTGAAACAAATTTTCGGAATATCCTGTGGATATACACTGTGTGCAGAATTATTAGGCAAATGAGTATTTTGATCACATGATACTTTTTATACATGTTGTCCTACTCCAAGCTGTATAGGCTTGAGAGCCAACTACCAATTAAGTAAATCAGGTGATGTGCATCTCTGTAATGAGGAGGGGTGTGGTGTAATGACATCAACACCCTATATAAGGTGTGCTTAATTATTAGGCAAATGCCTTTCCTTTGGCAAAATGCATCGAAGAGAGATTTGACGGCTCTGAAAAGTCCAAAATTGTGAGATGTCTTGCAGAGGGATGCAGCAGTCTTGAAATTGCCAAACTTTTGAAGCGTGATCACCGAACAATCAAGCGTTTCATGGCAAATAGCCAACAGGGTCCCAGAAAAATGTTGGGCAAAAAAGGCACAAAATAACTGCCCATGAATTGAGGAAAATCAAGCGTGAAGCTGCCAAGATGCCATTTGCCACCAGTTTTGCCATATTTCAGAGCTGCAACGTTATTGAAGTATCAAAAAGCACAAGGTGCGCCATACTCAGGGACATGGCCAAGGTAAGAAAGGCTGAAAAACGACCACCGTTGAACAAGAAACATAAGATAAAACGTCAAGACTGGTCCAAGAAATATCTTAAGACTGATTTTTCAAAGATTTTATGGACTGATGAAATGAGAGTGACTCTTGATGGGCCAGATGGATGGGCCAGAGGCTGGATCAGTAAAGGGCAGAGAGCTCCACTCCGACTCAGACGCCAGCAAGGTGGAGGTGTTGTACTGGTACGGGTTGGTATCATTAAAGATGAACTTGTGGGACCTTTTCTGGTTGAGGATGGAGTGAAGCTCAACTCCCGGACCTACTGCCAGTTTCTGGAAGACAACTTCTTCAAGCAGTGGTACAGGAAGAAGTCGGTATCGTTCAAGAAAACATGATTTTCATGCAGGACAATGCTCCATCACATGCATCCAACTACTCCACAGCGTGGCTGACCAGTAAAGGTCTAAAAGAAGAAAAAATAATGACATGGCCACCGTGTTCACCTGATCTGAACCCCATAGAGAACCTGTGGTCCCTCATAAAATGTGAGATCTACAGGGAGGGAAAACAGTACACCTCTGGGAACAGTGTCTGGGAGGCTGTGGTGGCTGCTGCACGCAATGTTGAGCGTAAACAGATCAAGCAACTGACAGAATCTATGGATGGAGGCTGCTGAGTGTCATCATAAAGAAAGGTGGCTATATTAGTCACTAATTTTTTGGGGTTTTGTTTTTGCATGTCAGAAATGTTTATTTCTAAATTTTGTGCAGTTATATTAGTTTACCTGGTGAAAATAAACAAGTGAGATGGGAATATATTTGGTTTTTATCAAATTGCCTAATAATTCTGCACAGTAAAGGTACCGTCACACGCCGCCATGTCGCCGGCGAGATGGTTGGCAATTCCCGAATTCGGCGATGTGGAAACCACATCGCATGTGCATAGTGGCGTGTGACTGGGCTATTCTATGGTGAGATATCGCTGGTGGAGCGTCGCCTGATTGCCCTGTACTGCAGTGAAATCAGGCGATATCCACCAGGCGATTTCAGCGCATTGTGGCGTGTGACAGGGCGATAGCGATGTACACAGCGATCCTGAAATCAATCCTGGATGTTGTTTTTTTCACGCCGCATCTGCGGCGATTGGTGAGTGATACTGCGTTCTGATTGGCTGGCCGTGTCGAGGCGCCTTATTTGATGACCCGTGCATTCACGCAAGGCTGACCAAAGGGAACGCAGTTCCGGCCACCAATTGCAGTGATAGGGGCGCGGTGAAGCACACACTAGCACGCCCCTATCGAAACAGTATGCTCACATCGCTGCTACGATTGTGGCGTGTGACGCGGCGATGTGTGAAGGGAAGATCGCTTCCGGTCTTCTGCAGGCGATTTCCAGAACGCAGGATCACCGAAGATTGCATGCGGGATCGCTACGTGTGACAGTTCCACAGCGATCAGAAAAAAGTGCCTGAAACGTGCGCGCTCATGTTAAATCGACGGCGAAATAGAAGCCATATGGCGGCGTGCGATGATACCTTAAGGGCCGCTTTACACACACAAACTTCTGTGACCAACTTCTGAACAGATCTCTGGTTGCAGTGAAATCATGGACACATTGCTCTATTTTGTGGCTGTGTACAAATGTAACAATGTGTCCATGATTTCACTGCAACCAGAGATCTGTTCAGAAGTTGGTCACAGAAGTTGGTGTGTGTAAAGCGGTCCTAAGATAGCCAAATCTAAAAAAAAACCACTCCAACTTCCAAAAATATTAAGCTTTGATATTTGAGTCTTTTGGGTTGATTGAGAACATAGTTGTTAATCAATAATAAAAATAATCCTCTCCAATACAACTTACCTAATAATTCTGCACACAGTGTACTATAAATGTCTTAGGTTGAAATATACATGGGTTAAGGTTTAACCATATCTGTATCGGTTTTGGTTTTATGCAGTTGTTATTTCTTTTTTGCCAAAATTAGATTTATACCCAACCAAATAGAAAAATATGAAGAAAATAGTTATACCAAACTCTTGCTGAATGCAACAGGAAATGGTGCAAAATAAAACGTTTTGCAAAATTTGTGCACCCCATCTAAAGGCGTGTGATCCTACCCATAATCAGCTCTATTTTACATATAAACTCCAGGTAGGTAAGCACAATATATTTTGGACTACAACTGATATGTTCCCAATAAAAGAGGATGCTATTTTAATTAGAAGCAGTTTGTTCGAAGGCTGTGACAGCAGTCCGCCTGGGTAAGTTAGTTCTTGACCTTGAGTGTATTAAGAGTAAATATCTCTGGCAGATCAGTGGTGTAATTTCTCAGCACGCTGCACATTCATGAGGTGTTAAATGCCTTTCTGGATACATCCAGACTCTGAGGGGGCAGGAGTTAGCATGGCATAGAATGAAGCATTGGACATGAGGAGTTAGTACGTATAAAAATTAAAGAATTAAGTAAAAAGCACTGGATTACGTAAGAAAATGGAAATTGTAAACAAATGGAAAGTGCATAGCGCTTCAATAACCAATACAATATAAAATGCAAAGTATCTGTCAATTAGTCACTCATTTTAACTATAAAAGCTTTGTGAAATCCACTATATAACACTCACAGAGCGAGCGTCCGGGAGTGGACCCACTGGGATGTGGAACTGATCGCCACCTGGAGGAGCCAACCTGGACGACCACCGAGTTTTCTGCTACTGCCACAGGAGATGGAGATAGGCTGAGCTGGTAGGTAGTCCGCAGGTGCAGTCCCAGGGGTCTCAATGCCACGACAGCTGACTCCAGGGGTCAGCTCTTACGGACCGGTTAAAGTCTCTGGGTAGGTGTGGCCGATTTTGGCAGCAGGCGAGTCTCAGCAGGTGTTGGGGATATGAGGCAGCAAAGTAGATTTAGGAGCATTGTAGGCAGATATAATTGGCACAACAGATGCTGTCTGGTATGTATGGAATGGCAAGTGCAGATGTGGTGCCCCTGTGACTAGGCGCCACAGAGTGGTATTGCACTTTATTATAAAAATGTAATATTATTTGTAAGTTGCTAGTTTGGAATTTAAACCCTATGGAGTCTGTTTCTACACTCACTTAGGACCACACCACCTAGAGTACGGGGAACCAGTACTTGCTAGATCCCAGAAGGGCATACATGGGCCATCCAAGAGGCACCAAAAAGTCTCCCCGCCCCATTGCTCTCAATCAACCAAAGGGGCGGGTCGATCGCCAGCCCACATTGGTTCTGGACTATACAAACTAAGTAGGACGCGGCCGGGAGCGGACTCAATATACCTGGTCAGGCTCCGAATCCGTTACCTGTAACTGGCTGTGAGGCAATGGCAGTCCCAGCTGTTGATTCCCTGGGACCGGTTTACGCACCCCTTGTGGAGCCCGGAGAGGAGGATATCACCGAGGTGGAGGACTTCATCCATTTCCCAAAGGAGCCCGAGCTGATGGAGGAGGAGCCGAGTGCAAGTGAAAGCAGCCAGGTCAGTGTCGTGGAGGAAAGGAGAATCTGGAGGAGGAAGGAGCCATCGGTAGTATGGAGGAGGCAGGGCCCCGCGAGCTATGGAGGGTCACGGTACCAGCATCAGCAGCAGTGGCTGGAGAGAGGAGAGTGTCTCTAGCTGCAGTTCCCCAGGGCCACCCGGACCAGGACTTGTATCGTGGGGATGTGATAATCTATGAGCGCCACGCAGGTCCCCGCGGGTGGTTTGCAATACGGGTCAGTAAAGATGAGCAGTAAGGAGTTAACCCGGTATTGCACTGCTTGAAGAAAAATGAAAACTGTGCCTTTAAGTATGTTTTCTTGTTGGTTTTTTTTTCTTTGCAGCACTTGATGGACATTGATCAAGAGACTTGTTGCCTGGTCCCCAGTTGGGCCAGTATGGACTAGACTATAGTCAAAGTTTAATGCAACGTTAAAAGCAATGCACCTCCCGTAAGGAAAGAAAAGAAGCAATCTTATTGTTGATACCTGTTAAAAATGTAGATACGTTATCAGTGTTAGTGAACTAAGGGTGGAGGAACTGGATTAGCCCCCATGCACATCAAGTTAGGAAAAGAAAGTGCCTGGGGGTGGTCTAAGTAAAGCCAGGCCTCCTAAGTAGATACGCCCAAAATGTTCAATGTTATATGTAAAATGTGTTTTATTCCAGGTTTGGTTTAACACCCACGGACGGGTGTGTTTCACCAAGGGGGTGTGTGGTGCCCCTGTGACTAGGCGCCACAGAGTGGTATTGCACTTTATTATAAAAATGTAATATTATTTGTAAGTTGCTAGGTTGGGATTTAAACCCTATGGAGTCTGTTTCTACACTCACTTAGGGCCACACCACCTAGAGTAGGGGGAACCAGTACTTGCTAGATCCCAGAAGGGTGGGGGCGGAGCCTAGGATAGAGGAAGAGTGACAGTTGACAGTTTACCTGAGACGGTGCTGGGAAGGCAGACAGAGTGGTCAGGCCTGACAGCCCAGCTGAGAGGAGGGTGCCCCATCTTTAAGTGGGGACCCAGGACAGAAGGCAACGGGCCAGGACTGGTAGGAGCCGGCTGGTCACGTTGAGGGAACATCGGCGACACGGAAAGCCGAGGCAGCCAGGAGTTTAGCCCTGACTGCAAAACCGACGAGCTGCAGGCCCAACAGAACCGGGTTGCTGACAACCCCACAGAGGTACCTCACCCCTCAAGCCCAAAAGACGGTTCTACACTAGAGGTGAAGGACTGAATCCCGGTGTCGGAGGGGAAACTTGTGCGTTCCTGCTGTTCCCATCTGCACCGGTACAGGTCCAGTTAAGCCTACTAGATACAGACTGCAGGACAGGCGGGTGAGCTCTGCAAGGGTGGGAAAGATTGAGAAAGGAAGAAGGAGACCCTGAACGACTTAAGAGAGGACATCTAGAGACTCCATAAGGGGAACCCTGAGCTGGCAACATCCACCCTGTAAACCAAACTGTACCGTGTTTTGTTTATGTCATCAACCGATACCGAGTAAAGTGGAGTTAAACTTGAACTGGTTTCCGTTATTCTTCCCGCCACAGCCTGAAGGGCTCAGCATCAGCAGCAGCTCAGCAGAGGGGTAAGAGCTGCAGCACCATCTTCATCACTGCATCTCAAAGAACATTCCTGTTACAAAGAGTACAGATGGACTGATAGAGAGACTGTGTGAGCTCCTGTGTACTGAGACTCTGGTGAACATGAATGCCATAGGAGAGCTCAGTGGATCACTGCAGCATTGAGACCGAGACTGATTGTGGATCATCACCTGCATCTGGATGTATCAGAAAATTTGGTGAACTAGGAAAGCTGATGAAACCTAGTGACCGAACATCAGAGTAACAAGTTTACTTTTACTGTTTGCAGATATTCAGTCAGAGCGCTCGCAAAGAGAAAGACAGTGGACTGTGTAAATATTATGTTGGTTCATGTGATTACTCGTGTAAATATGCATATATATATCAAGGGTCAAACAGGGTACCTGGAATCTATTGTAAGTAAGGCAAGAGGCGGGTGTAAGATTGTGTACCTGAGAGAGCCACATGTCATGGTCACGGTAGAAATCCAGGTAGGTCCTGTATCCGATAAGAGAGTGAGTGGGATAGCTTTGGGGGTAGACCTTCTCCTGTCTGTGAAGTTGACACTTGAGATCTCTCAGACTGCATAAGTTGTATTTTGTGGTTTGTGGCTGTTGTGGCCCGTATTTTGTTGAGACGTGAAATGCTGTATCAATTGTAAGTTATAAAATGAAGTTGGTTTGGTACCATATTGTGGTATGATTCTTTATACAAGGCGAGCATTTTATCTAGTCATCTTAATTACCGTAGTTAAGACATAGTGTGAAAGCAATGTTCGGAACTAGTCCACCTCTTCATGTAGGCAGCTAAACTTTCCAGTCATGAGAAAAGTTCAAACTAATCTTGTTTTCCGCAAATTCACAATAAAGCGTTACAGTGTGATACCCTAGTGGTAATATGTGAAGTTCTTTTTGTTCTGGATGACAAAGGATGTAAAGTAGCTGTGCCTAGTGTTATGAATTTGTGCTAATACCTTTCTTCCCAGCCAATGTCCACCAGTCTAGTATTCTCAGCAGAACATGGAGAGTGATCTCAGACACCTGGGTATGAGTAAATGAGTGAGAGTTCTACCGGTCAATCAGGCAGACCAATTAAATAATGGGTTTGGCCATTAAGCAGTCTCAGTGCCCAATTTATACTTCCCCTTTCCTATCCTCTGTACCAGCTACTGTATTTTTGCTATAGTACTAGGTGCGACATTCTGATGGATTATCTAGCATCCTGACTTGGCTTATTCTCAACTACTCATCTGGATCAATCATTAACCAGACCCCATTGAGAGGTTAAAGGGTGAATATCATAAAGCTTGTTAGTCCCTGCGTGAAATAGTGGCCATCGTAATATATTTGACGATGGAAGTACATTTTGAGTTGATGGTTTCTTTACAGCTCGATCATGCATCTTCATGACCAGGTACAAGTAACTCATAGGTTTAAGATGGGCAGGACTATTGCTTTATAACAATAAGGTCCTGATTTTAAATTGATCAAGGTAACATCTGAATAATAATAAATCCCCTATGGAAAACCATAGTTTAAGGGAAATGTAAAACATCAGAAAATTAACATTAGTTACTCTTTTTATAGGAACTCAGAATCATAGGAGGTTTTTCTGAGCATACAGAAGCGTCATTTGTGAGCCTGAGCTTTAAAGTGTGGGCAGTTGGTCATTGTAGCCTGGCAGGATTCCCTAGTTACTATGTGGAAGGGCGTGAAGACACAAACTATTTAAAATGCAAGGTTCTTGCCCTTAAATTATCCCAGGGACAAGTCACAGACCAGAAATGGTAATATTACAATCTAGACCATCCTGGAAACATGAACCCAGGATGAGGTGCATAATAGATGGGTGACACAATATGATGGTCACATGGAAGTGGGGGGGGGGCATAATTCTGTTTCTCCCTTACTCAAGGAAGCAGAAGAGGGCCGGCCTTTGGCATGTGCGAGTCGTGCGGCCGCACAGGGCGCCACGCTCCAGGGGGCGCCGCAGGGAGACAGCTGTCATTGTTATTTGCTGCCCTGCTCCTGCTCCCAGGGGCTTTGCTAGATCTGTGCGGCTGCTAGTAGACAGAGGACGGCATCCGCAGGGGCGCCCGGTGGTAGCGCGGGCTCCCTGCTGATGCCACTCTCTCTACTATAGTCCTGGCCGCTGCCGCCGCGTTATCCCCCCCCACCCTACAGTGAGAGCCCACCTGTGGAGCTGCACAGGCCTGTGCTTACAGGACCTGTGATGATGTCAATGGAGGGGAGGAGTCAGGGGTCACATGATCAGCATCTCCGAGTATGCTGGGCAGCTTCCACCAAGCAGGAAGTGAAGAGGTGAAGAAATGGATGAGGTGAGTTTGTGTGGGATCAAGAGGGATGTATAGTGTGAATGTAGCAGAGCTGCGTGTGTATGAGGTGTAAGGAGTGGAGCCGAGTGTGTATGAGGTGTTCGGAGCGGAGCTGAGTGTGTATGATGGTGGGTTTACACACACCAATTTATCTGTTCAATATCTGAACCAATCTCTGGTTGCAGTGAAATCATGGATACATTGCTCCATTTGTACACAGCCACAAAATGGAGCAATGTGTCCATGATTTCACTGCAACCAGAGATTGGTTCAGATATTGAACAGATAAATTGGTGTGTGTAAACCCACCATGAGGTGTATGAAGCGGAGTCGCGTGTGCACGAGGTGTACGGAGCGGAGCCGAGTGTGTATGAGGTGTACGGAGCGGAGCCGAGTGTGTATGAGGTGTACGGAGCGGAGCCGCGTGTGTACGTGGTGTACGGAGCGGAGCCGCGTGTGTACGGAGCAGAGCCGCGTGTGTACGAGGTGTACGGAGCGGAGCCGCGTGTGTACGTGGTGTACGGAGCGGAGACGTGTGTACGAGGTGTACAGAGCGGAGCCCAGTGTGTACTAGGTGTACGGAGCAGAGCCGAGTGTGTACGAGGTGTACGGTGCAGAGCCGAGAGTACTAGGTGTACGGAGCTGAGCCGAGTGTGTACTAGGTGTACGGAGCTGAGCCGAGTGTGTACGAGGCGTACGGAGCTGAGCCGAGTGTGTACGAGGCGTACGGAGCTGAGCCGAGTGTGTACGAGGTGTACGGAGCTGAGCCGAGTGTGTATGAGGTGTGCGGAGCCGAGTGTGTATGAGGTGTACGGAGCAGAGACGCGTGTGTACGTGGTGTACGGAGCGGAGCCGCATGTGTACATGGTGTACGGAGCAGAGCCGCGTGTGTATGAGGTGTACGGAGCGGAGACGTGTGTACGAGGTGTACAGAGCGGAGCCCAGTGTGTACTAGGTGTATGGAGCAGAGCCGAGTGTGTACGAGGTGTACGAGCAATGCCGCATGTGCACGTGGTGTACGGAGCAATGCCGCGTGTGTACGAGGTGTATGGAGCAGTGCCATGTGTGTAGGAGGTGTACGGAGTGGAGCCGAGTGTGTACGAGGTGTATGGAGCAGTGCCGTGTGTGTAGGAGGTGTACGGAGTGGAGCTGCATGTGTACGAGGTGTATGGAGCGGAGCTGTATCTGTACGAGGTGTACAGAGCGGAGCCGCGTGTGTACAGAGTGGAGCTGAGTGTGTATGAGGTGTACTGAGCAGAGTAACGTGTGTACGGAGCTGAGCCACGTGTATGTTATGTGCGGAGCCGTGTGTTTCCAGAGTGGAGCCGAGTGTGTACGAGGTGTACGGAGCGGAGCCGAGTGTGTACGAGGTGTACGGAGCAGAGCCGAGTGTGTACGAGGTGTACGGAGCAGAGTCGAGTGTGTACGAGGTGTACGGAGCAGAGCCGAGTGTGTACGAGGTGTACGGAGCAGAGCCGAGTGTGTACGAGGTGTACGGAGCGGAGCCGAGTGTGTACGAGGTGTACGGAGCGGAGCCGAGTGTGCACGAGGAGTACGGAGCGGAGCCAAGTGTACACGAGGTGTACAGAGCGGAGCCGCGTGTGTACGGAGCGAAGCTGAGTGTGTATGAGGTGTACTGAGCAGAGTAACGTGTGTACGGAGCTGAGCCACGTGTATGAGGTGTGCGGAGCCGTGTGTTTCCAGAGTGGAGCCGAGTTTGTACGAGGTGTACCAAGCAGAGCCGTGTGTGTACGAGGTGTATGGAGCGGAGCCACGTGTGTACGAGGTGTACGGAGCGGAGCCGTGTGTGTACGAGGTGTATGGAGCGGAGCCGAATGTGTACGAGGTGTATGGAGCGGAGCCGAATGTGTACGAGGTGTATGGAGTGGAGCCGAGTGTGTACGAGGTGTATGGAGTGGAGCCGAGTGTGTACGAGGTGTATGGAGCAGAGCCGCGTGTGTACGAAGTGTACGGAGCGGAGCCGAATGTGTACGAGGTGTATGGAGTGGAGCCAAGTGTGTACGAGGTGTACCAAGCAGAGCCGTGTGTGTACGAGGTGTACGGAGCGGAGCATTATACTATATGGAGGAATGTGGGGGTGTATTGTACTATATGTCATGCTTTAAGTGTGCAATATACTATACGGAGGACTGTGGCGTGCATTATACTAAATGGAGGACTTTGGGTGTGCATTCTAGATAGAGAACTGTGTGGGTGCATTATTCTATATGGAGAAATGTGGGGGTGCATTATTCTATATGGAGGTCTGTGGGTGTGCAATCTTGTATATAAAAGCCAGAAGGATTTGTGACCTCACATCCGTCACTTTGTCCCAACGTCCGGCAGAGCTACACCCGCTCAGGGTGAGCCAAGATGGCGGCCGTAAGCGGGAGCCGGGACTCAAAGAGCCCGCTACGCTTATGGCAGCCCCTAACACATACACACACACACACACAAACACACGCGCACACAGTCGCCTATACTTACCACCTCTCCTCCGTCTTCTCCACCGCCGACATGTCGCCGCCCCTGGAGAACTGGATCCAATACGGCGTCCGGGAAGTCTCGCGAGACTTCCCGGACGCCATATTGGATCCATGGCTCCAGGGGTGTCGACATACTTTCTCCAAGATGGCGTCCGGGAAGTCTCGCGAGAGTTCCCGGACGCCATATTGGATCCAGTCCTGGGTGCAGCGACATGTCGGGACTCAGGAAGACGCAGGCGCCAGGGAAGAAGCAGGGACGGTGGTAAGTATATCGGAGTGTGTGTCCGTCCGCCCCACCGCTGACCACTCTGCCCACCGCTGACCACTCTGCCCTGCGCTGATCACTCTGCCCACACAGCGCCGCTGCGCTGACCACTCTGCCCACACAGCGCCGCTGCGCTGACCACCCTGCCCACACAGCGCCGCTGCGCTCACCATCCTGCCCACACAGCCCCGCTGCACTGACCACCCTGCCCACCGCGCTGCTGCGCTGACCACCCTGCCCACACAGCGCCGCTTCACTGACCACCCTGCCCACACAGCGCCGCTGCGCTGACCACTCTGCCCACCGCACTCGCTGCTAACCACTGAGCCACCGCGCAGTGCTAACCACTGAGCCACCGCGCAGTGCTAACCACTGAGCCACCGCGCAGTGCTAACCACTGAGCCACCGCGCACTGCTAACCACTGAGCCACCGCGCACTGCTAACCACTGAGCCACCGCGCACTGCTAACCACTGAGCCACCGCGCACTGCTAACCACTGAGCCACCCTATACTCTGCTAACCACTGAACCCCTGTATACTCTGCTAACCACTAAGCTGCCTTACAGTGCTCCATCCTCCCTCACCCCGCCGCTTTGTCCTCCATCCTCCTCCTCCCACCGCTCTGTGCTCCGTCCTCCCCCTGCCTGTACCATTCCATCCTCCTCCACCGCTTCCTCCTCCTTCCTTTGTCCGCCTCCTCTCCACCACTCCATCCTCCCCCTGCCTGGGCTGCTCCATCCTCCTCCACCCCACCGCTTCGTCCTCTGTCCTACTCCTGCCGCTCTGTTCTCCCCCTGCCGCTCTGTCCTCCCCCTGCCGCTCTGTCCTCCCCCTGTCGTTCCGTCCTCCCCCTGCCTGTGCCGCTCCATCCTCCCCCACCGCTTCCTCCTCCTTCCTTTGTCCTCTTCACCTCCGCCACTCCATCCCCCGTCCTCCCCCTGCCCGTGCTGCTTCGTCCTCCCCCACCTCGCTGCTTCATCCTACACCCTCCCGCCACTCTGTGCTTCGTCCTCCCCATGCCGCTTCGTCCTCCCCCTGCCTGTGCCACTCCATCCTCCCCCACCCCACCGCTTCCTCCTCCTTCCTTTGCCTTCCTCACCTCCGCCACTCTATCCTCCGTCCTCCCCCTGCCTATGCTGCTCCGTTCTCTCCCACCCCGCCGCTTCATCCTGTCCTCCACCTCCCCCGCCGCTCTGTGCTTCATCCTCCCCCTGCCGCTCCATCCTCCCCCTGCCTGTGCCGCTCCATCCTCCCCCACCGCAATGCTTCCTCCTCCTTCCTTTGTCCTCCTCCCCTCTGCCACTCCATCCTCTGTCCTCCCCCTGCCTGTGCTGCTCCATCCTCCCCCACCCCGCCGCTTCATCCTCCGTCCTCCTCCCCTGCCGCTCTGTGCTCCATCCTCCCCCTGCCATTCCTTCCTCCCCCTGCCTGTGCTGCTACATCCTCCCACACCCCGCCGCTACCTCCTCTGTCCTCCATCCTCCTCCCCCCTGCTGTTCTGTCCTCCCTCCTCCCCCCTGCCACGCCGTTCTTCACCGGCCGCTCCTTCTTCAAAGTTCCTCCCAATTCAGCCCTCACCGCCTTCCCCATGCAATCTCTATTTCTATATTCTAAAATACCCGATGCGTTAGAATCGGGCCACCGAGAGTTCCCGGACGCCATATTGGATCCAGTCCTGGGTGCGGCGACATGTCGGCAGAACAGAGGACTCAGGAAGACGCAGGTGACAGGGAAGAAGCAGGGACCGTGGTAAATATATCGGAGTGTGTGTCTGTGTGTGTGTGTGTCCGTCCCCCCCACCGCTGACCACCCTGCCCACGGCGCTGCGCTGCCCACTCTGCCCACGGCACTGCGCTGCCCACTCTGCCCACGGCGCTGTGCTGACCACTCTGCCCACAGAGCTGTGCTGACCACTCTGCTCACGGCGCTGCGCTGACCACTCTGCCCACGCACTCACTGCTAACCACTGAGCCACCGCACTCACTGCTAACCACTCAGCCACCGCACAGTGCTAACCACTGAGCCACCACCCAGTGCTAACCACTCAGCCACCGCGCAGTGCTAACCACTGAGCCACCGCGCAGTGCTAACCACTGAGCCACCGCGCAGTGCTAACCACTGAGCCACCGCGCAGTGCTAACCACTGAGCCACCGCGCACTGCTAACCACTGAGCAACCGTATACTCTGCTACCCACTGAGCCACCTGTATACACACAATTCATTTCACCGCACTCCCCTAACTATTAGTAAATAAACTATATATGGATTCTAGACTACCCGATTCTTTAGAATCGGGCCGCCATCTAGTATACTATATGTAGGACTGTGGTGGTGCATTATTCTATATTGAGGACTATGGGGGTGCATTATATTATATGGAGGTCTATTGGGGTGCATAATATATGGAGGAATTTGGGGGTGCAATATACTATGTGGAATACTATGGGGGGGGTTCTGTCAGGGATCAAATCTTGCTGGAGACTAGTCAGAAAGTCTGTTCCCTGAAGGCTTCTCCCTGCTGACTGCCTTGAGTGACCGTTCTCTCCGAATACACGCAAATGGTGTGAATTCACCAGGGACTAGCCTTTCTTGCTACTCTCCTATCTGTCTCGGTCCCCAGAAGCTTTTGGAGTATGTTCTTATTTGAAATGCTGCATTATTTAAGAGTCAACACCTCTATATACAGCAGAGAAAACAGGATCCACCATTCACAATAGATGATGTCACAGCTCACCTCCTCCTCCTGTACAATGACTGATAACACCTCTATATACAGTAGATAACACAGGATCCACCATTCACAATAGATGATATCACAGCTCACCTCCTCCTCCTGTACAATGACTGATAACACCTCTATATACAGTAGATAACACAGGATCCACCATTCACAATAGATGATATCACAGCTCACCTCCTCCTCCTGTACAATGACTGATAACACCTCTATATACAGTAGATAACACAGGATCCACCATTCACAATAGGTGATATCACAGCTCTCCTCCTCCTGTACAATGACTGATAACACCTCTATATACAGTAGATAACACAGGATCCACCATTCACAATAGATGATATCACAGCTCACCTCCTCGTCCTGTACAATGACTGATAACACCTCTATATACAGTAGATAACACAGGATCCACCATTCACAATAGGTGATATCACAGCTCACCTCCTCCTGTACAATGACTGATAACACCTCTATATACAGTAGATAACACAGGATTCACCATTCACAATAGGTGATATCACAGCTCACCTCCTCCTCCTGTACAATGACTGATAACACCTCTATATACAGTAGATAACACAGGATCCACCATTCACAATAGGTGATATCACAGCTCACCTCCTCCTGTACAATGACTGATAACACCTCTATATACAGTAGATAACACAGGATTCACCATTCACAATAGGTGATATCACAGCTCACCTCCTCCTCCTGTACAATGACTGATAACACCTCTATATACAGTAGATAACACAGGATCCACCATTCACAATAGGTGATATCACAGCTCTCCTCCTCCTGTACAATGACTGATAACACCTCTATATACAGTAGATAACACAGGATCCACCATTCACAATAGATGATATCACAGCTCACCTCCTCGTCCTGTACAATGACTGATAACACCTCTATATACAGTAGATAACACAGGATCCACCATTCACAATAGGTGATATCACAGCTCACCTCCTCCTGTACAATGACTGATAACACCTCTATATACAGTAGATAACACAGGATTCACCATTCACAATAGGTGATATCACAGCTCACCTCCTCCTGTACAATGACTGATAACACCTCTGTATACAGTAGATAACACAGGATCCACCATTCACAATAGGTGATATCACAGCTCACCTCCTCCTGTACAATGACTGATAACACCTCTATATACAGTAGATAACACAGGATTCACCATTCACAATAGGTGATATCACAGCTCACCTCCTCCTGTACAATGACTGATAACACCTCTATATACAGTAGATAACACAGGATCCACCATTCACAATAGGTGATATCACAGCTCACCTCCTCCTGTACAATGACTGATAACACCTCTATATACAGTAGATAACACAGGATCCACCATTCACAATAGGTGATATCACAGCTCACCTCCTCCTCCTGTAAGATGACAGGTAACACCTCTATATATGGGAGGGTTGGTAATGACAGGTGGGAGAGGATATAGGTCTTGAGTCCCTGATTTTTTCTGACCCTAGCATAGCAACGCCCCTCCCTGCTCTCCTTGAAGACCATGAATAGATCATGTACAAACATTTATGCTCATGTGTTCTGAGTAAGTAATGGCGTGGGGGCGCCATAAGGCAAATTCGCACAGGGCACCATTCAACATAAGGCCGGCCCTGCAGAAGATAATTGTAGATGGAAACATTTAGGTATTTCTGTTATTTCTCCCTTTTTATTTTATACCTGTTCTACATATTTGTGTGTTGTTTTATGTTTAGCTTTTATATCTTTTTATTGTAAACACTGTATTTTTTATATATGAAAGCTTAAAGGTTTAATACGTTTGACCCTTGTATGTTCTAAAGAATGCATAGCCTTACAAACAGTGTGTGAACCTGTTGAGTGTCAGACAGGAGTATGTTTTGGGGACTCATCACCGTGTGTGTTTGATGAGTGGTGGCAGTGTGTTGTGTAGCTGGGGTGTGTGGACTGTGTCTCTGTGGGATTTATGATCCCTTTATAGCCTACAACAGAGATTGAGTGCTGGATTGAGTGAGATAGGATAAATTAACCCTAGCGGGCGCACCCCACGTTACGTGATGGAGAGTGTGTACGTGACACACAGAATTAACAGTCATATGCACACATTCTTCTAAAAAAAAAAACAAAATAAAGAAAAATGTGCAGGACATATTCAAGAAATACTAAATATATTAACTTATTGACTCATAAATATAAAAATTCATATAAAACAAGCAAAAATACAGACAGATGTAAAGGTGAACCAAGCATGAAGGGCCATCAGTAACATACATATCGATTTATCAGAAAAGTAAAGTCCAATACATTTGTATTGCAGTCCAGTTCGATACTTATTTGCCGGTACAAGAAAAACAGTATCAAACCCTGGAACGGCTATCTCAATTGTCACATTAGTTAGATATCTGACACTGTTAGAATCAAATTAGTAACAACATCTGCCACCAAATTTCACAATGTAATCTGCTTACATTAGTATCAATAAAAAACACAAACATTTTAGATGCGTTTCTAGCGTTGCGCTTCACTGCATTTACACAAGCAAGGAATATGCAGCAAATACACCATGTGTGAACTCAACCTTACTCTGCTTCTTACCATTGTGGTGCGAATAATACACCTTGCATGAAGTGCTGTGTGGGCTGCTGTGCTGTTTCTGGACTCTGTTATATGACCTGGACTGACTTTGGTTACTCTTTGCCTGATTATCTGACCCCTAAACCATTACCTGTTTAAGCTTTTGTTTATTCCCTGGATTCTAGTCTTGCCCTCGTGGTATACCTGACCTTGGCTTGTTTTTTGACCACATCTCTGGATTCCCCTGATGTACCGTGACTTCTCTTGGAACTGACTCCAGAGTGCCTGCCGACTCTGTCATCTCTATTCCAGTAAGTTGTGGCTGTCATCTCTGTTTGTCATGACTGTACACACTTGTTGGCATTGGAACCGTAGAAGCACTGTAATAGCACAAAACAGCCGTCGTCCTTGCACAACTCGCATCATCCCGGCCAGCCACCCACTTGCTCATGTGCTGATTTTATGTGAACTTTGAAATAAAATGAGTTTTTTAGCACAGATTGGTGAGTGCTGCTTTTTGTTCTCTTGTTACATTCTGTGTCACATTGTTATTGTAGTGACTAGCGTTACAGTACCACTCACAACAGCTATGCAGACAGTAGTACAGGCCACAGGCCACATTTGCCCCCAGAAAGCATACTAATGGGAGGACGTAGATGAGGACATTATAGACTATATGGCACATCACTTGTCTCAGTCACAGCAGGAGGGCGCTACCTCTGTCAGGGACACCGGCAGTTTGTGTTCTGCAAAGAACCATCTACTTGACCACAATTTTGGACCATTTTTTTTTTTGGTTATTATCGGGTTACCATCTGCTTCTATGGTGTGGTTACTTGTACATCACTAAGGCTGTGTTTGTATTAAAGGTCTTGAAAAGGAATGCATACAGTCCTAGGAGGTGAGATGTTGATGTGATGTATGCACTGAATATCTAGTTGTTTATTTTTATGTAAAACAAGGTACAGGAGCGCAATGTGTGAAACCTGGTGGTCTAAGGAGTTAATGGATTGCAGGCCAATCGGCCACTCACCCAGGGGGGTTGTACAGTCGTGCACAACACCGGTGTATGCCTGGAAGCAGAGGAGCCCCCGCTAGGAAGCTGCACGAGATGCCTGTCCTGTAGTCCTACCTCAGTCCATGTGAATCCAGGAGGTCACGTGATCCAAGTCAGATGTGACATCACCACAGGTCCTTCAGCTGTTATTGTTGTTAAGGTGCTTCACAGGTCTCAAGGCGGAGGAATGGCACAACTCCTGGCCCAAAACAGCTCCACCAGTGATCCCATAAAGGGCTTATAACATAAAACAAAGGGAAAATGGAAACTGGAGTTTATGAGCGCTAAGGCACAAAGCAAAGGGAACATATTAGCAGATTTTCAAACCTTTTATTACTAGCTCCTTGTATGGGCCACAACGTGTTTGAATAGCACGCATGCCATCTTCATCAGGTGATTCCCTTTGCTTTGTGCCTTAGCGCTCATAAACTCCAGTTTCCATTTTCCCTTTGTTTTAGTTGTTTATTTTGACTTTTTTATCATCTGAGTAGGAATTGTAACATATTTCCCTTTTTTGTGTAGGTCCCTTGAGGTATTATGTTGTCACAATCTTAATAATAAAGTCTTTTCATTTCCTATGAAATTTGCCTTGGTGTTTGTTGGATTGTAAATACCTCAGAGGATAAAGACTATTAGGAGTGGATGTATTCTATTTTCTACTAAATAAAGGACTGTCCCAGGAGGACCAATGTAGGAGGAGTAAAAAGGCAACCAATGAAAAAAAAGTAAATGTGAAAGCAGTGAATGTGCACACGTTGCTCCACTGGTTGGCCTTACCGTGGAGGAGCATGATTAAGTGACTGCTTGGTCTTTACTAGAGCCTCAGATGGTGAGGATAGGCTTGGACCACAGGTACTACTCCAGAGCTGTCCCCGGACCTGCAGTAGCTGACTAAAGGGACAAGGCAGGAACAAGCAGAGATGGAATCCAAACAGTCTGAGCTTGGAGCAGGCAGCACAGGATAAATATGCAAAGCTGAGGTCAGGAGGGGAGAATTTAGGGTAAATATGTAGACAATTCAAGTAAATAATAGGAAACACAATATAGGAATGCAAATAGATAAAGCAGAAGACACTGACTTGGACCTAAGCTCAGGCATATAAGGAGGGAGGAGCTGCTAAATATATCCACTACTGGCAGGGGATAGGCTAGAGAAGCAACACTTGCAGAAAATAGGTAATAAAACTCCTGCAGAGTCTTGGTATGCCTCACTATAGTGGGGTGGAGACTCTCCTGCAACAAGAGGACGTAGCTGTGCTGGAAATGTTGCAAAGGGTAGCTCATCAGGTGATCTGACACTGGAAGTGTGGCACCCCAGGGGTTAATGTGCCACAGTAACAACACCAAGGGTTAATTCCCCACACAACCCACTACACTACACTAGCGCCTCCAGGCCAGAAGGGGGAGCTAAAGCTGCTTCCCGATATATTCTGGTGTGGAGAGGAAGTGGGCAGTGCAGTACGTAGCAGTACTGTGAAGAGTTCAGTTCCTGAGAGGACTGAGGAAGAAGGACCTGGGTGTAAAGGAGCTGCCTTAGGCTCACCCCACAGTCCGCTGCCCAATTCCAGGCCTAGCCAGTGTCTGAGGGAAGGAGTTAAGAGAAACAGAGGAACACACACCTGGGACACTGAGTTACCCTATAACTCACCCCGGAGGAGCGCAAAGACCGGATACCGGATACGAAATTGTGCCTGACACAAGCAGCACAGTAAACACCAGACTAGTGGAAGTTATATATCGTCACTGTACCACAGCAAAGCAACACGGTGGGGTCAGGAACACGGAATAAGACTCAAGTTGCCTAACAAGTTGGTACCAGTGAGGGGAGACAGGGCCAGCAGCTTAGCTAAAGTGGCAGCAGGGCCACACACACAGTGCAGGAGTGGGAAGCCAAGGATCCGGTCAGGGTGGGAGCAACCCGGCCCTGGTACAGACTCCGTGGACAGTACTCTGCTAAACAACACCTGCAGTAAAGACTATAGGAAAACTACAAAACCGTGAGACTGTGTAATCCTTGCGCTCAAGCCCTACTTTCTTTCACAAACTGCCATCATCTCTACCACTACCCCTACTCTGCATCATCCATAGACTATTATCACCACTGCCCCGGGGAACCAGGCTCTGCCCGTGGAGAGCCGTTACATCACTGGCTGCCAAACATCATCCTCGGAGGTTCTGCAGCAGCGGTGGTCACCCTGCTCACACACCACAGGTGGTGTCACGACTTTCTCCCCTGTAAATACCCCCCATTACTTGTGGGCTCGGGACATGGTCTGGACAAAGACTGCCGTGATACCTTCTATGATACCCCGGTCTGGTACTGAGTACCCCGTCCCAGTGGGCTCCACAGAAGGAGCAGACTGGTGACTGCAGTGAGTAGAGCAGCGCTTACCAGTCATGTGAGTCACGGTGTGACAGTATCTCCTCCCTTTTTGGCCAGGCCAACAGAGAAACCCCTCAGGAATAGCGGAACACAGGTTTTCATGGCAAGCTTGTTTGGAAAACTTATCTCTGGCACATATAGCCGGGATCTCCTGAAGAAAACAAAACAATGGATAAAGGCAGAGCTTGAATATCCTGGGGATACTGCAGCTACCTAGTTTTCTCTAGAGTCTCTGGTGGTAAGGATAAGCTTGGGCCATGGGGTAGTCACCAGGTACTACTCCAGGGCAGTCCCTAGACCAGCAGCAGCTGAACAAAGGATCAAGGAAGGAATGTAAAGTGCAGAGGGCACAGGCAGAGACAAAGTCAACCAGTCCAAGGTTGATGCAGACAGCATAGGATAAATATATGAAGCCAGGAGAAAAGAGTTCAGAGTAAATGTGTAGACAAGCCAGGTAGATAACAATAGACTCAGGCTAGGGTCACAACGCAAATGTGATTCTAGCCTTAATAATTATAAAAATATTCTCCAGAATAGTCCTTATCTCCTATAATTTATTCACCTAGCTATATTTCGCTGATACAATACGTTGCTATTCTGAGGGTCTGATGATTTCTGCCACTTTACTGTTCCTTACTAGTATAGATTTCAATTTTATTTCTTCTTATTGCTTGAGATTAATCAGACGCTGTAAGCTGTTGGTGCTTTAACAGGGATAACTAGTGGATCTTAAAATGTAACTGAATACTTGAGTTACTGTATGACAACAATATCATCTTCCGTGACGTTGATAGTTTTAGCAGCATTAAGAAGACAGTGATGTATAGCCAAGCTCAGTTTCAGCTGCTTCATGTAATCGACTACCGAATCAATGGCAGAATCATATCCGTGGATAAAAGATATTACATAACTTTAGGAAGAACAGTAATAAAATGATCGTAGAGGGAAGAAGTCATCATAACCCAACTGACTGTGTAATGCATTATTTCTTTTTCTTAGACCAGCCACATTGTTACTGCCCCAGTATGATTACTGGTTTACTGGAAGACCAACCAGTGTTGCGGTGACGGGACAGGTAAGAAGTATTATTGTTTTTCATCCTATGTTTATTACAGTAAGTGGTCTGTTCTACAGAACATAGTAGGGAACATTTGATTGGCATTGAATAAATTGGGCACATTCAATTCTATTCAATCTGGCAAATTTTAATTTTGGCAGATTTGCTCATCACTAGTCATCTGTATTGAATACCCAAATTTTCTAGTGTTACCACAATCACCAGCCCAATAGAGGCTAGAGCTTTTGTTCCCGCTGTCATTGCACATAAGACCCATGCACATGGCCATGTTATGACTCAGTTTTGTATGCTGCTTTAATAGGGCCTCTAATTATGTGCATGGAGCCTCTAGAGGAGAATATTATACTTATATCACTGCTATTCTCTTGTAGTAACTCACACAAGAACCTAAGGCTTCTCTCCGAATGATCACACCTGATCCATTTGGTTCCTACTAAGACCAAGGTTCCTAGCTGCGCAGTGCCTAGTGGCCTCTGTGCAGGCTAGAACAATTCTAACCACAAGACTAGGAGAAGACAACTCAGACCTTGCTTCCTGATCGGCCGTTGAGTGTATCTCGTACCTCCTTAGGAAATGTGGGAAAGGGGAAAAGAAATAAAACCCTGAATTGGGAAAGCATGCAGAGATAGAACGAATCCCTAAGAGAAAAAACATAAACTTCAAAAAAAGTGAAAAAGTTAAGTAAAACTGCTAGAAAGAAGAACTCCTAACTGCTAGATAAACATAGCAGAAAGGAGTAGGACATACATAAAAAACAGCAAATACAATACCCTAGTAGATTTCAATTTGAATGGCAGAAATCCCTTCGCAGTATGGCTGAATCTCCAAGTAGGCTCCACAAAGAATATCACCAGCAGGAAAGATCAGTCAGGGGAAGGTTTAAATAGCTGCAGCCAAAAGGTGATAGGGTGGACAAAATTAACAAAAGAAAAAAACAGTGGTAAGAAGAGGTAGAGTCCTCTGTTCCGGGACTGAACCCCTCCGGCCGGTAGTCATAGCGCATCCAGATTTGGGCACACTGCAACACCTGGTGCCACTATGGTCCCCTTCAGTCCTGAAGGCACCTCTGCTGTCTACGCCTTGCTCCCCAATAGAGCTCTTACACTCACTGACTGACTTACGCTCCTCTCACCCACACACTTTTCTACCCTTTCACTCCTCCCATGGGACTGGGTCCTCCCTATAGTGGGTCCACCCACTGTCCCCTACCTAGTGTGTGTGTGGATGCATGTACTGAGGGTCCTTTACGCAGCATCCCAATTTCTCAGCCACAGGAATACTATACACTCTTTTATGGCTGCAGTACCCCTCCTATGCGTCTTGACCAGTGGAGCACCACATTTCCTCTTGGTTAAACTCACTCGTCCGCGAGTGACCTGACCCGTTACAGGTTAACATTTTTACATTTTTATTAACACACAAACAGTAACCATACACAATGATTTTCTTCCCTTCTGGGAGGTACTTTTACTTTTAACATTACTGGGTCAACGGGACCAAATAAAAAAAATAGAAAGTTCAAACATTCGAATCTGACCAAAACGGGGCCAGTTTACAGTGCAGTCCCGGTGGTAGTGTCCGTCACTTCTATAGTGTCCATATCACCACCGGGCCACGGAAATGCACACATTATAGAGTCTTTCGGCTTAACAGGTAACAGTCCAGAAGCTCAACACAATAATCAGTTCACACATTATTCATTACAGGAATCGGCACACAATAAAAATATATACAATGGGCCATGAATACTCTAATCCACACATCTGTAGACACGCAGGGCATACCAGCTCCTAGGACCAAGGTGCCGCTCATAGTTTACTTTGTCAAACCGATATAAGTCTCTGTCCAGGTGTCCTTTTGGGGAGGTGAGCCTCAACATCCCTCCGGCTCACAAAGACCTCCTCATACAGGCTGTGTTCCCGGATGAAACCCCACCCGTTGTCCAAATTAAAGGCTCTTACAGTACCTGTTTTGCGATCCTCCAGGGCAACCGGTGACAGTTCAACAAGTTCTCTTGCTCCTGGGCCCATCATCTCTTGTGGTGACGCTACCTCTCCGCCTGGTCGGCCAGGAGTCTCTGTTGAACAAAGTCAGACTGCTAAGTGGCTGGAACTGGAGCAAGGTCCTGTGCCCCGGCAATGGTGGCAGCTCCGACCTGCCCGAGCAGTCGGTGCTGGTGACGATCCCACCATAGAGCACAGGGCCTGGATGCCCAGACTTCATCGTCACTGCCAGCCTTGTCCCTCTCGGGGTCATCCTCTATGGAGTCCGGCTGGCTGGATGGCTCCTCGATCACAGCCTCCACCACCACGTCGGACTCTCCCGCAGAACCCTCCTGGACCTCCTCCTCGGGCTCGGCTTGCGCCTCTGGGTCCTCTGGCTCAGCTCTGGTCGCCTCGTTATCGTCTGTAGGCACCTCAGGGACATCTGGCTCAGTTCAGGGCCTGGATGCCCCGACTTCCTCGTCGAGGACTGGTTGTGGATCAGACGGCTAGTCTCCACTGGCAACCTCGGGCTAAACCGTGGCCTAGTCTCTCGCCCTTAGTTCCAGCTCTGGGTCGCTGGTCTCTCTCAGCTCAGCCTGCTGGGACAGCTCATACCAGGTGTTGACACTCCAGCACCTGAAGACCCAGTTTTAAGGTGGCCTCCCAAAATGCGGAGTCACCACCAGGGGACAGGAGTGAAGACACACCCTGCTCAACGGTGCAGGGCTGCTCACTTCTTCCACCTCGCGGGCCTGCCTTCCTGGTTAGCTTCTGCCATTGCTCCACACAGTTTATATCTTGCAACGGGTTTACTGGCAGTTCTTTAACACAGCCTTTACGGGTCTGTCTGGCCTGGGTAGTCGTTGGAAGTTAGGATGCCGCACTTGGGTCCCTCGGTAGAATGCCTACTGTTCCTTTCTGGTCCCTTCCTGCGCTCTCTCCTGTCTTCCTCAGCGCCTCCACACACAGAGCCTGAAGCCAACTCCCTCAGATCCTCTCTAACTGAGTGACTCCTCTCCGAGCCCTCAGGATCCTATATGGTGCCTTTTCCTGGGTGTGCCAGGTGTCAGCCTCGACCCCCTGAAGAAGCTTGGGCCTCTGGTTCGACGGCTCGGGGGTGAACACCTGCACCACTCTTGGAGCCGGTCTTCCATTCCAGGACTGAAACCCTCCGGCCGGTAGTCGTACCGTGTTCAGATTCGGGCGCACTGCAATACCCGGTGCCCCTAGGTTCCCCTTCAGTCCTGATGGCACCTCCACTGTCTACTCCTCGCTCCCAAATGGAGCACTTCCACTCACTGACTGACTCACGCTCCTTCCACCCACACACTTTTCTACCCTGTCATTCCTCCCTTGGGACTGGGTCCTCCCTATAGTGGGTCCACCCACTTTCCCCTACCTAAGTTGTGTGTGGATGCGTGTACTGAGGGTCCCTTAGGCAACATCCCAATTTCTCAGCCACAGGAATAATGCACACTCTTTTATGGGTGCAGTATCCCTCCGTGGCATCCTGACCAGTGGGGCACCACACATTCATGTAATATCACAAGAGAGTTATATACAGGGTATACTACATGATATTATTGTTGATATTACATGGATGTGAATTGGTGATTGTTCCTGAAGAAGGGGTGAATACCCCGAAATGCATAGAAGTATATGTCAAAATATTATAAACCTTGTATCTTTAATATATGCATGGTGATAATAACCTATTTTTTATTCTGATGGTTTTGGACATAGACTGCTGGGAACTGCGGCAAGTTGTCTTAGGCTGGTTTCATATCACGTTTTTTGTGATCCGGGCCGATCCGATGAGAACCGGGTAGGCCCGGATCACATTTCTACCCAATAGTGTGCCTATGGGCTCGGATGGAGCCGGATGGCAGCTATCTGCCATCCAGTTTCCATGTGTCCGGGTGAATCCAGGAGGACTTGGATTTTTCACCTGGTCACAAAAATGCTGCATGCACGATTTTTGTGTCCGGGGAGAAAAATCTCCCCAAACCAGATCCTCCCGGATCTGGGGCAATCCGGCGCTCCCTAACATGGGACCCTATGGGGCCGGATTGCCCCGGTCCGGGAGGATCCGGGAACTGGACACCTGCGGCCGCACGCCACTGTTGTTTCAGGTCCTGATTCATCAGCAGCTTCAGCTGCGTGTGGCTGCACACCGGACCGGAGGGCATATTAGCCCTCCGGTTCTGTGTGCTGATCCGATCCGGGGCTGTCCGGTCCACAACAGACAACCCCGGATCGGATCAAAACATGATGTGAAACCAGCCTTAGTGGTTGTGACAATTCACAACCACCTAAGGTGAGCAGAAAATTACGTGTGAATTACCAGATTTCCCACAGGTAAAACCTATTTTGTAACTTCATTTGACATATTGTTTGAATGCTGTTTACAGAGATCTTTGTGAGCAGCAGTTGAAAGAGGCCTCTAAAGGAGCCTGAGTCGGGCATTCTAAACAAAATCATACTGTGGAGATAAGAAGGAGGCAAAATAGGATAATGAAGCTTATTACAAAATCTCCTAACTTTGCAGCGACCAATTATATACAGTGCCTTAAAGTTTTCTAACTCTTTAAATGTACTGTACACATTCACAGATTCCAGTTGATCCCAGTTTTGCAAAGTGATGCAGAAAAAGAGAACTTCTATATTAAATTGAGGCCATAATGTACTATACATGGTCTATTGAATGCTGTTTTTTTCCTTTTGGATATAAAATATAAAACAAACTCTCATTACTGTTTAGGTTATGTCGCAGACTAGGGATCGGGGTACTCGAGACCGGGGTGTACTGTCTCTGGGGGGTGTCAAGGTGCCGCTCCCGGTCCCATTGTCCCAGATGCGGCAAGTAAAGGAAGTATTTACAGGGGATTTTGTCGTGACGCCACCATGGGTATGTGGTTAGTAGACCAACCGCTGCTGTATTCCTGCTGGGGACGGTGACTTAGGGCAGCGTGGATGGTAAGCCCTCCTCTGGTAGGGCTGAGGGTCCCCAGAACAGGTGAAGTAGTATGGAGAGACGTAGTGAGGAATGGTGCTTTGTACCAGTCACTTACTTTGCTGCTGCAGCTTCTCCAGCCAGTGTGTGCAAATAGCAGTCTGTGGCTCCTCAGGAGGGACTCTGCTGCGGCGCTGGAGGAAAGTGGTCTCAGGCAATGGTGAGCTTACCAGGTACTTTACTTAAGGTTCTTAGGTAGCAGTTCACAACTGTTTACAAATTACAGTTCTTTCAGCTCTTTCAAGTTACAGTTCTCACACTTTAGCACTGCTACAGGTAACTGGGTTTATGCAGCTCAGGCAGCTCCTCTGCGTTGCTTCCCTCAAGTCCTTTCAGGTCCTTGTTTCTTTCTGTCTCCTCACTCAAGGGTTTGGTCTGGCTGTCGCTGGCTTTTGTGTGATGATTCTCTCTCTGTCAGGGTCACTAGCCCTAGTTTGATGGCTGTGTTCCTAGAACATGGTGGTAGGTAGGCTGCAGGTTATAAAGTACCTGCCCCACACCTATGTGTCTCGTGATTAGGGTCCTAGATTATCCCCGGTCACTTCTACAGAGCCGGCTCTCTGGCTGTAGCAGCCTAGCCTCCAGTGTCCCAGGTATGGTTGTGGGATCACCAGGCTCCCTCTTTCTCACTGTCGGGTGTCATTGCTTTTTGGTTTCTTTTCCTTGCCTCCGGCTATGGAGCAAGCTTTCTCTCCTAGGAATATTGCCTCTAGGATTCTGCGTCATCCAGGGAACCTCTCCTCCTGGGAATATCTGCCTTTAGGTGTTCTAACACTCTCTCTTCTTCTCTTGACTGTTCTGTCTAACTGTGTGTTCCCGGGTCATTCTTATTGTTGGTCACTCCACCCACTTGTTCAGTGCTGCTTTACACACCACCCACACTACTCTTAACCCCTGCTATCCCTTGACTAACCTAAAGTCTTAGCCGTAGGGTCGGTGTGTGTATCTGTGTGGGTGTTCCTAAGTCAACCGTCTCTACCTTGCCTGGCTGCAGTTCACCCTGTGGCCCTCCTGGTCGCAGGGGCGCCACAGTTACATAGTCAAAGTTAGGGGCGTAACAACCTCACATGCAAGGGTTGCAATCGCACTCGAACCCATAAGCTTAGCCAGCCCAAAAAGTTCCTTTGACCTATATGAACACACCAACGCTATTAAAGACTTGAAATAATTGGGGGCCCCGTTGGAGCTTTTGCATTGGGGCCCATGAGCTTCAAATTATGCCATTGGTCAAGGATATATACTAACAACAACCTAGCTGTAGGTTTCCAGTTACCCTAGGTAGAGAGGCTTTTATAGTATAAATTGTAGTTTAGCCATAAAAAATATTTTTTTATTACGTTTGAAAAACATCTCAAACATGCAATTGTTAAAAGCTAATGGGTTTTTTGGAATTACAATGACATCAAATATGAAATTCTGTTAGCCCCTTGACCCCTCACAGGCCCACTTTAGCCTAATGTGCCCCATTGCTAAAGAGGGAAACAATTTCACATGGTCATGTGTCTCTCATTCATACCTTTTAGCATATTTATAAAGGGTATGCTGACTCACAGGAGTGCAGATGCAAGACATTTCCTTTGTGATATGTTGTTTGTGTCATGGCTTCATGGAAAATACCGGGTATCACGGCAAGGGTCAGGAGGAGCGCTGCCAAAACACAGAGCCGCTCAAGCTCTATTGCATCATGGACTGTGATTTATAGGTCCAGGATGATGCTTTTTGGATGATGGATGTTGCTAATAATAATGTTCCCTATATTAACACCCATCTATCTATCTCTCTGATGTAGCAACATTTCAGCTTGACATCAGATGGATGAATAAACAGTCCTTTTTGCACTATTTTTTGTGTACTGCCTTCATCTTTTATCTATCTATCTATCTATCTATCTATCTATCTATCTATCTATCTATCTATCTATCTATCTATCTATCTATCTATCTATCTTTCTTGTAGGTGTCGGGTGCAAAAAATCCTGCATATTTTGTGTGATTTATTCACAGGAGGAGCGATTGGTTGAAACCTCACCCCCGGACATAGTTTAACAATGCTTTGGATTTGTATATTAAATAAACTTTGCCTCTTTAAATGCACCTTTTTTGTGTAGTCACTTTTTACACTGCTCTTAGGGGTACTTCACACACTGTAACATCGCTAGCGATGTCACTGCAACGTCACAGGTTTTAAGACGTAACAGTGACCTCTCCAGCGATATCGCTGTGTGTGAAACGCACCAGCAACCTGTCCCCTGCTGTGATGTCGCTGGTTGCTGCGCGTCGCTCAGGACCATGCTTTGGTCCTTGGTCTCCCGCTGGTCAGCACGCATCCGCGTCTGTGACCGCGAGAGACAAGCAATACAACGACCTCACAGGCTGGTAACCATGGTAAACACCGGGTAATGGCGGGGAGGGAAGGTGCTGAAGTGTTTTTTGAAGAATGCGATACATCTGATGTTACCATTCATCTAAGTAAAAAAAGCTTAGAATTAAGAATACAGTCACTGGCAGAAAAAGAAATACGCTCCTTCTGGACTGTCCAGTCACTGAAAAGTTATGTGCAGTGTGGCAGGGTTCCCAGGGGTCTGAGGATAATGAAAGCAATGGCTTTTGCACAAGATGATAAGGACTTTGTAGCGGAGTGGGAATCGATCCAAATAGAATGTTCTGATAAATTGCTCAAGTTGGTATTAAAGCAAAACGAGAAGGAGCATGAAAAAATCACCAATGATTTAATTAACCTGAGAGAGGAACTTGAGTCTCGGTATACCAAAGAGCATGAATGGACAGCCTTTATGAAAAAACTAGATGAGAAACTGATTCCCCTCCAGGCAGAAATAAAAGCAAAAAAGAAGGAAAAATATGTCCGAGACAAAGAGGACTATTCCTCAGGCAAAATCTTCAATTGGAACCCCAACCCAGCCCTCACCCCAAAAAAACAAAAGAAAAAGCCGTGGAAAAAACCCGGCACTCCTGCCACACCAACCACCCGAAAAAACCATCAATTCCTGCAAAGCCAACACCGTCTGGCAAAGACACTCTGAATAAAGACACTGACCCAGATAACGAAGACAGCAGCGAGGAGGTTCCTCCACCACCAAAGAAAAGCAGTAAAGAATCAGCCCCTTTAGGAAGCGGATCAGGAGAGGGAGAGGAAGAACCAAGCAGTCCCATAAAAGGAAAACGCAAAACAGTCTCATGGAGGGAGTAGGGTGTGAGGACTCAGACGTCAATCCAATTAAAATCTTCAATCTGACCACAGAAATTCTAACAAAAGACATGGAAAGTGTCCTGAAAAAAGGACTCAACTATTGTATTGAAGAGCCCTTTGACTTCACAGACTTTAAAATTGACCTCTTTAAGGCTATAAGAAAAATTCACCTTTTTAAGTTTTTTGCAAACCAAAAAAATCACAATAAAAAATCCACAAGCGAGCCTTTGGCACACAAACAAATTAAAGTGGGTCCTTTGGGGTTCTTTGGAGCCGATTCCCTGAATGAAACAGAGATTGAAGATCTCTCTGATCTTTTGGGAATAGATCCTGGGGCATGGGAGGAAACTCCTGTAGTTCAGAAGGAAAAACCTGTATTTTTGGGAGGAATAAAATCTACTTTCTATCCTCCTGTCTCCCCAGGTAACAGCATTGATTTGTTTGAAGAGTTAGTTAGCCGCGAAATAGAGGCCCTGATGTATCCACAACCGAAAAAGAATTTGTCTGAGCCCGAACAAAAAGCACTAAATCTAATGAAAAAATGGGAAGAAATTCTCATTAAAAAGGCCGACAAAGGAGGTGGGGTGGTTATAATGTATAAACAAGATTATATTGCTGAGTCTATGCGGCAACTAGGAGACAAACAAACATATGAAGAATTAAAATCTGATCCCACTTTAAAATACCAGAGTGATTTAAAAAATCTGTTAAGAAAATGGGTAGGTCAGGGCGCAATAAGTAAAAAACAGCTGGAAAAACTGTTCCCTGAGCACCCTAAAAGGGCACACTGGTATTGCATTCCCAAAATCCATAAAAATCAGAAAACACCCCCTGGCCGCCCCATTGTTTCAGGGATCGGGTCCCTAACTGAACCCCTGAGCCAATTTTTAGATTGGCTACTTAGACCCCTTTTGAACAACATACCGGCTTACGTCAAAGATACAGGTGATTTTGTAAGAAACTTAGAAGAACTACAGTGGAGAGAAGGGCTCAGATTGGCTTCTATAGATGTGGAGAGCCTATACACACGGATCCCTCAACAACGGGCAGTAGAAATAATACAGGAGATTTTGGAAAAAGAAAATCTTGATCATGCTCTAGTGGGATTCGTGTGTGAGGCTCTCGCGTTTATACTATCTCATAACGCCTTTTCTTTCAGGGACTTGTGGTTCCTTCAAAAAGAAGGGACCGCTATGGGAACGCCAGTGGCATGTACACTGGCTAACCTGTTCCTCTCCCATCTTGAAGAAAAACTGGTCTACACCACCAGTAACCCTTTCCTAAAGCACATAAAGGTGTTTCTCCGCTACGTGGATGACATCTTTATTGCCTGGGAGGGCTCCGAGACTGACTTTAACAGCTTTGTATCTTTTTTAAACCAGAACGATTACAACATGAAATTCACCTCCAATTTTGGGGACCAGAGACTTGAATTTCTGGATGTCCAGTTGGAGGTGAGAAATGAAACCATCATGAGCAGTTCAAAAAGCCAACCTCAATGAATACCTTTCTCCATTTTGGCAGCGCACATCCTACACAAACTAAAGTCTCGTTACCCTTTGGCCAATTCCTTAGGCTAAAGAGAATAAATAACGATACAGAGGTCTTAAATATACAGTGCGATAAGATGGAGAGAGATTTCATTGAAAGAGGCTACCCACTGCCAGTAATAAAAAACGCCCGGAAAAAAGCCCTTAATTCTCAACCAAAGAAAAAAATTCAACAGGAAGATGAGAAGAAAAGGTTCGGTTTTCTTTTTAAATACGGGCCCATGTACGATCAGATAAAAAAGGCGATAAGAAAACACTGGCATGTGGTCGAATCTGACAAGGAGCTCTGTGCCTCTGGCATAGGCCCCCCCATGATAAGTTATAAGCGCTGTAATAACCTTAAAGACATTCTTATCAGAAACAGATTACCCCCAGACAAAAAAACACCAACTTGGTTGGACAAGAGAAGACCTACTGGTAATTTCCAGTGTAGAAACTGCAACTTCTGTAAATACCATAAGGTTGAAAATCCGATTAATGTAGGAGGAATCGACCGCTTTGTCAATACCCTAATAACGTGCAAAACGTCGTGGGTCGTATATGTCATTCAGTGCAGTTGTGGTAGGTTCTATATTGGTAAGACTATTCGCCCACTGTATGTTAGATTCCGCGAACATTACAAATCAGTGACATCAGGGTTTGGGTCAAAAAGGTTAATTAACCATGTGCGCGAATGCCACGATGGCAATGCAGATTGTCTTTCCTTTGCAGGGATCGAACATATTAGACCCACAAAGAAAGGTGGCGACTTACATAGACATTTGCTCCAATGTGAGAGCAGATGGATAATTGAGTCGCGAGCCTGTGGACCACTAGGTCTAAACGACAAGAATGAGCTAGCTCCGTTTCTTTAGTCTGCAAGCCATCTCTCTCTCCCTCACCCTTTTTTCTTGAAAAATATTGCACTATTTGTATTTGGGATACTAGCATACGTTAATATCAATAGGTATAATCACCCATAGTTTGTCTTCCGGGCCAGGGGGGCGCCATGATCCGTTATTAGTGCTCCTTCCTGGTACCGGAGATGAACTGTGGGTCTCCCCTTTTTTGTTAATTGGATCGCTGTGTCTTCCTTTATGAACACCCACGACTACTGGGCACATCTCTGTGGCCTATGTTCCTCTTTCCCAACAAGTAAATGGCAACGTATCAGGTCTAATAAATAATAAATGACACATCATACACGTAGCTTTTGACTGAGTGGCCAATAAGGTGTCGACACATAGAGGCCCGAAGAGGTATCCAGGTGACCATACGTTGCCAGTGTAGTGTGGGTATAGATCATAATACAGGCAGTTGGAGGTGTGTTGGTGTGTCTGTGGAAAAAAATCCCTCCCTGACCATATACATTATTATATATGTGAATATGTTTGTGATAACAGGCATAGTAAAACTTATGGCTTGGAAGGCGCAGGGGAGATGGAATTCTCCCGGTACTGCTGATAATTCAGCCTTCACTTTAGAGGGTTAATCATTCTAATCAATATGACACAAAAAAGGATGGTTTTAAACACCTTTCTTCCTCTTCCCCCCTCCCCATTGGGGAGTTTAATTTAGCCAAATTTTACTGACTATGGAACAACTTGATTCCCCTCTAACCATACATACCAACATTTATATAGATTATGTTTGTAATAACACACAAAGTGAGACTTGAGGCTTGAACGACGTAGGGGAAACTGATTTTTCCCCCTTACTGCTGAAAATTCAGCTTTTATTTTAGACGGTTAATCAATTTAATCAATATGACACAAAGAGAAGGGAAGAAAAAGAAAGGGGAAAAGGGGATGGTTTTAAAACACTTTTCTCTTTTTTTTTTTTTTTTTTTTTTTTTTTTTCCCCCCTCCCCATTGGGGAGTCAAATCTGGTTCAAGTTCTCACTTATTGCGGAAATAAAGGTCTAGGCTTAATAGGTGAATTCCGCCTTTAGGATTAATTCCCACAGACCCACACACTCTTGCCCTTTCTAACCGCACGACACTGGCGCTTCACGTTTGGTTGCCTGAACAACGCCTGACATCAGGGGGTGATAACCTTACTTTAAAACACGGCTGTTAGACACTGGTAGTCTGCAGCTGATTGCCCTGATAACATCTGTCGTCAGTTAATAGGCGACATTTCCGCCATAAAGTATACCTCAGCGTTGCCTGTGTCATGGCGCTGACAGAAATGGCAGTGTCCTCTCTGTGCAGCATTAGGCTGCATTTCTGCATGAAATTGTAATTACTGTGACTTATTCATGTATATACTATGGTGACATTTTTGTAAGCATGTTTTTACTTCATTCTAGTGTTTTTAATTGCACACCTGTATCAAGGAGGAGGTGACGTTTAAGGGAGTTTCCCTATAAATTCTGCCATGACGTCACCTCCCCCAGACCTGTAGAAGCGGGCAAACCGCGAAACAGGACCTGTCGTCTGTACCTTCATGCACCCCCTCCCCGCACCTCTTCAATAAAGAAAGCGCCTACGAACACACGGTGAGTGCCGCCTATTTGTTTTCTATACTTGGACTGTAAATGCTTGACTGGCTGATGCAGGTGTAGCACCACCAGGTGGCTGGGGATAAGACAGCGGTCTGTCTTTATGGAGAAATAAGAAAGACCAATAGCCCTGAAGGTGCCCGGTGCCCCTACCTTTCTATACACGTGGTAAATATAACTTTGATGAGCAGTGGGCAAGTACCGGTATTTACTATTTGCCAGGTGCTAAGAAGATAGCTGAAACAGTATCTGCCGATCACATGACTATGATGTCAGTGATGATGCGGTGGCCACGCATGCGCGGTAGGACGTGGAAGTCCGGGCATGCGCCTTACAATGCGGAAGGCGCCGATGAGCGGCGCAATGGCAGCTACAACACCGCCGGTCTATGGGGTACTAAGGTATAGACCAATCGCTTTGAAAGTGCTGCTTACACAGGTGATCATTATGATCTTATTTATATCAATTATATGTATATACGCTGTAGTGATAATGTCTGATTATATGAATTATGATAAGAACGTGCACTTTGTTATATAACTATGTGACTGAAAGATGGAAAGGCATATGCATATGCTTATATGCTATTTTAATGTTTTTGTATTAACAATCAATTCTGAATGCACACTATATATGGTTGCACTGAACACTATGCTTGAGAAAGATCTCACAGAGGTCGAAACGTTGCGCCATGAGGGGCTACATTAAAGCCGTCCTGTTTAACTGAATTTTGGAGTGCTGCCTGATTTTTGGAAAATTATCTATCTATCTATCTATCTATCTATCTATCTATCTATCGGAACCATCACACACTACGATTTTGTGAGCGATCTCACCTACGTTGTCAGGGGTGCGGCTCGTGGACACATCGTTAGTGAGGTGTCACATGTATAGATATGGTTCATAATGCACCAACGATGTTACGTGCAGGGATCGCTCACACAACCAGCGACCGATGCTTGTCAATGATATGAATAGGCGAAATCGGTAAGGAGATCGTTATCGCGGTGTCACACTGAACGATGCAAGCAGATTGATGTGGGGTCCGGATTTCATATCTGCGATGAACGATCAGACCGCTTATCGCTTGTAATATCGACATGTCACACGCAACAACGTCGTTAGAGCGACTGAAAACCTGTGACGTTTCAGCGATATCGTTAAATATATCGTAGCGTGTGACGGCCCCTTATCACATATCAAATTATCTATATTTTATCTATCACATACCTATAGACAGCAGGTGAAATAAATATTGAACACCTGACCAATTTTCTAATATATTTATAAAGGTGCTATTGACATGAATTTCTCACCAAATGTTGGTAACAACTGATCCAATCTTCACAGACAAAGAAATCAACCATAGATGTCCATGAATTATGTGTAATAATGAGAAATGATAAATGGAAAAATTATTGAACACATGAAAAAAGAAAAGTGCAAAAAGCCATGGAAAGTCAGTACACCAGCTGAAATATATCAATAATTAGAAAGCAATCCTGCCACTTAGTGAAAAATAATATCAACTAGTTCAACTGAAAGCCTATCAACAGGTACCGTGATGCCACACAAGAAACATCTCAAAGTGGGTAAAACCAGTGAGTTGTCTCAAGATCTTTGTAACTTTATTGTTGAAAATCATACTGATGGCATTGGTTACAGAAGAATTTCCAAACTCCAGTGAGCTCTGTTGGGGCCATAATCTGGAAGTGGAAAGAACATTCTTTTACCATAAACTGACCACAAGCAGGTGCTCCTGCGATATTTCAGGCAGAGGAGTGAAAAGAATTATCAATAGAGTTATCAAATAGCCAAGTTGTGTCATGTGGTTGAAGTAACCGAAAGCCCCCCGGCACCACATCGCCTCCGTGTGGCTGCCAGAACCAAAGCCTAACATCCAGTGGTAACTGAATTATGTATTATCTGCTTATGCTTGTTGTAGCACTACCTTTATTTGCATATCTGACTATAATATCTGTAAATCCATTGTGTAAATAGTTTTCTCATTTAGTGTGCCCTTACGTCGGTTAAATATGCAATTTAATTCTTGGTCGTTTTTATCCCATCCCTGAATTCTCACATCTGTGCTCTTAGTTTAATATTACATGCTACCTGGGCTTGTTTCTGGCCCAATATAATCCTGTTAATGGACTGGGTTTATATGTAATGAGGAACTGGTGGCAGCTCTACCGGGGATGGCAGGACTCTGTTTTATTGGGGCTAGTGAAAAAGGTCTCCCAGCCATTCAGGGTTTTAAGCGAGTGTGGTGTCATGCCAGACGTTGCGTGAACACCCACTCTCACTCTCCATACCACCCTGTGCCAGTGTGGACAGGGGGCTTCAGTGTAAGACTGTGCTAGGCCGACCTTACGTACCCCCTGGGGGTGGGGAACGTCATATGTTCGTGGTATTGATGGTACCGTAGCACATGACCCTGATGTATTAGGGACATGAGGGCAGGGCTGCGAGGTGAAGTTACTCATAGAGGTGAAGATGCTTCTTGTGCAGCGATTCATAGTCCAGGTGATCAGCTCATCCTTCTCACAGATGCAGGCACTAGAGTCGCCTCAGAACAATCAGGAGCAGAAAGTCGAATCTTGTTTCAGGTCATCTTGATGGGTTCCATCATGGAGACTCATGTACAACCTTTTGCTTTTAGCTTAGGATCTATTTCCACCCCATATGAGTCTCAATGACAGTACTACTAATTACCAGCCTGAATCACCCTGGTGAGTAACCCACAGAACACAAACAACACTAATAAGGATCTGATGTACATACTGAAATCAATACTAGCTCGTCTAAATAGTAAAGCAGGTGTAGACAGCCCTATAGCAAATCCAGAAGGGCACTATACTTTACCCATGAATGAACAGAGTGAATAGAGTCAAGACTTTATTGACTCCTGTTCTGTGGTTGTTGTACAACTGGATCTTGTGAGGTAAGAAGCTACGTAGTTAAAGGAGAATACGTGAAGATTGGATCTTTGTAGATCAAGTGACAGCAAGAACTCACTTGAGAAATGTATTGAAAGGAAGCTTACAGTGGCCAAAATTTGAAGAATTGGGTCTCAGTCGAAAGGTACAGAGGAACTATGATATAGAGTTCCATCTATACGATGGGTGTTGACTGCCGCAAACCTGTGGACAACTATAAGAACTGATATTGGACACTGCACTCTGGCATTGCAACCCAAAAGCCCCCAGCAGCTTGTTGGCCATACAAGAGCAAATTCATGCACAAGTGCTCTGTCTGGGGTTTGGCCTACAATGCATCAGATATTTCTGTTGGGCCAAATTTTTCTCTCCAAGTCTGTCGGAAAAAAATGAGATACAGCATAATGTTGCAATGGTTAGAGCAGTCTCCACGGAAAGAGAAGGGAAGAATATTTAAGCAAGGATTTGGGGTTTTCATTAAACACAAGTTATCTACAAATCTATTGTTATTTTCTAATTTGAAATCTATAAGGGACAATACAAAGATGGCAAAACACTGTAATCGAAGAATTTCCCTTGGGACATGTGGTAGGAGAACCTCTACTTCCTAACTTTTGAGTGTCATCTTTAGGCCTGGTATCCAAAAAGGAAGCTGGCAAATTTTACTTTAGGGAACCCAGTCAACAACATTTCGATTGAGGAAGCATTAGCAGTATCATACACCTCAGAGTTTGCAAGGGTGCTCTAGGCCCAACAGCCAAAACCGGAGGGTGGTAGTCTCCACGTCTGCCAGCCACACAAAGGCACCTGGAGGCACAGCAGCGTTGGAGAGCTCAGGGACATTGGCCAGATAAGTGGTACCCGGAAGGGGCTCAAGCTGCCTGCCATACTAGTGATAGACTTTCCAACAGGAGAAAAAGGTCGCAGCTTAGCTACAGGCAGCCAGGACAAGCAAAGAGGAGCGCAGCAGGGAGGCCTCAGAACTCACCGGGTGAAGAGATCCCTAACTTGCTTCCAGGCCACTCAGATTCACAACATCATCTGTGGATTGTACCCTGGCTTCCACCTACTGATACAGTAAAGGTAAAGGAAACTACGCCTGCATGTCTGACAGTTATTCTGCGCCCTCAGTCCTGCACCCCAACGGCCTACCACCGCCATAGATTATACCAGTTGCCCTGGGGAACCCCTCCACCTGTCATGAGCGACATCATCCAAGCTGCAGTCCCATCATCCCCAGAGGTCCCGCATTACAGTGTTGGCTTCTACTATCCGAGCACCACAAGTGGCGTCATAACAACCATCCCCAAAATCAAACTCCCCAAACTTTTAAGTTGATACCCAGGGTCACAGAGCTGGGTCTAGACCCCTGTGAATCTCCAGAAGCATCAAAGCCCGGTTCCGCATACCCCACGACCCTGGGGGGCGTCATTTTTATCAAAGATGGAGCATGTACTCATGGTTTTTGAAAATTCAAATAATCAAGTCATAATCCTGACCTAAAGAGGTTTTCCAGTACAAATTCTAGTGTCTTAAATCTTCCCAATGAACACTTTCACAATATACCGTATATACTCGTGTATAAGCTGACCCTTGTATAAGCCGAGCCCCCTACTTTTGCCCCCAAAACCTGGGAAAACCTATTGACTCGTGTATAAGCTGAGGGTTGACCCCAGCACAGGTATACAGTCCCCCCCAGTGGTATACAGCAGCCTCCCCAGTGGTAGTATACAGAGGCCACAGAGGTATATACAGCAGCCTCAGTGGTAGTATACAGCAGCCTCCCCAGTGGTAGTATACAGCAGCCTCCCCAGTGGTAGTATACAGCAGTCTCCCCCTGTGGTAGTATACAGCAGTCTCCCCCTGTGGTAGTATACAGCAGTCTCCCCCTGTGGTAGTATACAGCAGCCTCCCCCTGTGGTAGTATACAGCAGTCTCCCCCTGTGGTAGTATACAGCAGCCTCCCCCTGTGGTAGTATACAGCAGCCACAGAGGTATATACAGCAGCCCCAGTGGTAGTATACAGCAGCCTCCCCAGTGGTAGTATACAGCAGTCTCCCCCTGTGGTAGTATACAGCAGCCTCCCCCTGTGGTAGTATACAGCAGCCACAGAGGTATATACAGCAGCCCCTCCCCTGTGGTAGTATACAGCAGCCACAGAGGTATATACAGCAGCCCCAGTGGTAGTATACTGCAGCCTCCCCAGTGGTAGTATACAGCAGTCTCTCCCTGTGGTAGTATACAGCAGCCTCCCCCTGTGGTAGTATACAGCAGCCACAGAGGTATATACAGCAGCCCCTCCCCTGTGGTAGTATACAGCAGCCCCCCTGTGGGTATACAGCAGTACCTCCCCCTATGGTATATACAGCAGCCACAGAGGTATATACAGCAGCCCCTCCCCTGTGGTAGTATACAGCAGCCACAGAGGTATATACAGCAGCCCCAGTGGTAGTATACAGCAGCCTCCCCCTGTGGTAGTATACAGCAGTCTCCCCCTGTGGTAGTATACAGCAGCCTTCCCCTGTGGTAGTATACAGCAGCCACAGAGGTATATACAGCAGCCCCTCCCCTGTGGTAGTATACAGCAGCCCCCCGCTGTGGTAGTATACAGCAGCCCCTCCCCTGTGGTAGTATACAGCAGCCCCCCCCTGTGGGTATACAGCAGTGCCCCCCCCCCCCCCCGTTGCTGCCGCACACCTGTAAAAAGAAGATCTTTCATACTTATCCTCCTGCTGTCACCGCGCGCATCCTCCGCTTTCCTTCTTGCTTGCACCCGCCGTCCATCCATATGACCGCGCACAAATAATGACGTCATTATTTGTGCACGGTCACGTGGATGGACGCCGGGTTCAAGCAAGAAGGAGAGCGGAGGATGCGCCGGGTGACAGCAGGAGGATAAGTATGAAAGATCTTCTTTTTACAGGTGTACGGCAGCAACGCAACAAGGGGGGGCTGTATATACCACAGGGGGGAAAATTGCTGTATACTACCACAGGGGGGCGGAGGAGCGCTGACAGTGCAATGTAATATGCACGGCTCCCCCTGCCGCTGATGGACAGGGGGATGCAGTGCATATTGCATTGCACCAATGAGCGGCCCCACGTGACCGGCCGCTCACTATACAGCCTCCCCCACCTCCTCCAGCCCCTGGACACCGGCCCCACACACTCAGTCGTATAGTGACTCGTGTATAAGCCGAGGGGGGCACTTTTCGGCACAATATTTGTGCTGAAAAACTCGGCTTATACACGAGTATATACGGTACTTCTGCTTCTTACCCTCTCCTGTAAGCTCATCTCCAAGAGGCTCTTTAAATACCATTATTGTTGTTGAAGCTTTGATCCTTCCAGTCTGGAAACCGAATTTGGACCAACTGAGGAGGACACATCACTGGTGTTGATGGGGCTGTCTCTCTGTAACTGACAGCAGTCTGGGCATGTCACTGCTGGGGGCTGAGAGGACAGTGAAGTGTGATCTTTCTAGACTGCTGTCACTGATAGAGAGGCAGCCCCAGCCCCATTCCTACCTCTCATGTGCCCCGCTCAGTTGTTCCGAATCCAGTCTTCAGAGCGGAAGGATCAAAGCTATTGTGGCGCCCCTGCGACCAGGGTGGCCACAGGTAAGAACTGCGGCCAGGCAAGAAGGTAGACAGTTTGTATATCAAACACCTCTAAAACATACATCCACTGACATAGACCCAAACTGGAGCCTGGGACTCTAGGCAGGCAAGGGGTAGTAGGGCCAGTTATAAGTGGGTGAGACCAGTATAAAAAGGAGAAACAGGAAGTAGTTAGCCAGTAGGCCAGTGGGTGCCGAGCAGAACAGAAAAGACCCAGAGGAGTAGGAGAGTGCCGAGCAGCCAAGACTAGTGGGCCAGTGAGAGCTGGGCAGAGAAGACTAAGAGTAGGCTGAGAAGCAAAGACAAAGTGACCAGTAAAGACAGGAACAACAGAGACCAGACCAGTGCCACCGGGTCCGAGGAAGCCGGTAGCGCTGACAAATTACTGACAGGGCAGACTCTCCTGAAGTACCCGGGAAGTTACACGGGTAGAAAAGAGCCCGGTGATCCCTTACAAGACAGAGACACCCAAGGCTGGGCTGGGACCAGAGTGTCGGCTCTGAGGGGGACTGAGGTTTCACACTGGCTCCCCAGAAAAACTGATGGGGAACACAAATTCCAGATCCGTGTTCCTACTACAGGGTTGGGGGCATGGCAGCAACTAGGAGGACCCGGCTTACTGCCCATACACTTAGGGGGAAGCTACATTGAGGGACCAAGCTGCCGCTCCGCAATCCACCCAGAAGAAGAGAGAGAGAATCAGCCTGAAAGGACATATAGAAAGAGTGAGGAGTCTTAGAGTGACAACCTGGCTGCAGAGGGTTCAAGTGCTACCGGAGTTAACTGTGTAAAGCTCTTAAGAACTGAACTGTACCGTGAACTGTTTGACCGTGAAGAACTTAAAAGTAAACCCGGTGATCCCTGCTTCAGTGTCCGTGTCTGATTCCAGAAGATGATGGGAAAAAAGGTGTGTCACGGTCCGCGCTGCTCCAGTCCAAGAAAACTCACATGAGAGTCAGAGTTTCATAAAGCAGATTCTCATTCTTTATTCTTCTACTCCAACGCGTTTCAGTGCCCCACCTGGCACCTTCCTCAGGGATTCCCATCCTCAGGACCTTTTTTCCCATCATCTTCTGGATTTCACCACGTGTGAGTGGTCGGTGGAGGTCCTGCGGCAGCTTGGAGTACTGATGCTCTTTTAACCAGTTTTGGAGATCACAACTGTATAAGGTGAATGGGTCCATAGCACCACCTTAATATCTTGTAGTGTCTCTAGTGATAGGGCACTATTGCGCCTCTTGTCCCCCACCCCTCTTGTATTTATACGTGTCTGATTCCAGGTATACAGAACTGTTTATTGCACCACTTTACCCTGTCAGGAGCTGTCCCGACCCGCGGCGGGCTCATCCACCTGGCTGCAGCATCCATCCATTCTCCTGACAGAAGTACATTGCAGCGGTGGTCCCCTCATTGACCACAACTCGTGGGTGGCATCACGACAAACTCCCCTGTAAATATCCCCCCATTTATTGCGGAACCCGGGACACGGTCCGGACCCAGATCGCCGTGACATCCCCAGCAGTACCCCGGTCTTGCACCGAGTACCCCATCCCCGTGGGCTCCACACTATGAGAGCAATACAGAAGCAGGTTAGGTAGCAGAAGTATATTGGGAAGGTATTAGGCTAAGGTCACACCTGCATTTTTTTTATCCATCCGGATCAGGTTTCAAGCATTAAAAATGCTAAAATAGGATCCGCAGCCCATAGGGTTCCATTGTAAAACCGGATTGCATGATTTGCAATCCAGTTACCGGATCCGGTTTTGCAGGCTGCGGTTAAAATCATGTAGGCTGCATTTTTCGGACCGGTTGCAAAACCGAATCCTTTTTTTTTTAACATGGGACCCTATGGACACCCGTTCCGGTACCGCAAGGTACATAAATATACCTTGCAGTACTGGTTCCGGATCCGGTTTTTAAAATTGCAAAAATCCTCATTCCAAAACAGGATGCATTAATGCATTCAGATCCGGAATGAGGGTTGCAATTTTACAGATCAAAATAAGTATAAAGGCACAGTCTAATACAGGTTCCGGTAATGGATCCGGTTACTGGATTGTGCCTTCCAAGTGTGACCCTAGCCTTAGTTAGGATGAGTTAGGACAAAAGAAAGGGGTGAAATTAATAATGGAAAACATCTTTATTGAGAAACTGTGGCAAGGCAGGCATGAAGTGTGTTATCTATACAAGACATCCCAGAAATAGTAGAACATTAAGGCTAGGGTTACATTTGCGGCAGGGCACTGCAGATCCTGATCCAGTTTTAAGCAGTAAAAGTGCTCAAAACTGGATCAGAGACCGCAACCCATAGGAGCCCATTATAGTAACCGGATTGCACTACATGCAATCCGGTTACCGTCTCCGATTTCGTTGCCTGCATGAAAAATCATGCAGGCAACGTTTTTCGGAGCGGTATACCAGTCGCAGCAGAATTGCTATAATGGGCTCCTATGGGAGGCCATGCGGCTGCCACAAGGCATATGTGAATGCCTGCGGCAGCCGGCGGCTTTGTTCATCCCCGCTGCTGCAAGGATGAACAAAGGGTCAAATAATAAGAATCCATGTGGGCATCATGTCCACCCCCCCTAGAGACATGCTGTCCACACATGACGGCATGTCAGGTGCTAATTCCATAATGAACCCCTTCGCCGCTATTGTCGGCTTTTTAATAACTTTTACATTGACAGCCGCCGGCTCAAGCATCAGGACCACTTCACTATGCAATTTGCGTAAGCATTTTACAGAACAGCATCCTCAATGAGGAGCTGTCTGTGGTGCTTATGCAATTTTCGTAGTGTAGTGGTCCTGATTCTGGAGCCGGCGGCTGTCAATGTAAAAGTTATTAAAAAGCCGACAATAGCGGCGAAGAGGTTCATTATGGAATTAACATGTGTGGACAACATGTCTCTAGGGGGGGTGGTCACCCCCTAGAAACATGTTGCCCACATGGATTCTTATTATTTAACCCTTTGTTCATCCCTGCGGCATGTTATTAATGGATGTGGGCAACATGTCTGTAGGGGGTGCCCACCCTCCCTTCAGACATGCTGACCACATAGGTCGGCATAGCAAGGGTTAATCACATTTATTTTACAGGCGGCGGCTATTGCCGGCTTTTAATTAAACTAAATGTTTGGCGGCGGCTCCTGTCAGTGAAGCAGATACAGTACGCATTGTATGTACTGTATCTACTGCTCTCCAAGGTCCTGAAAGCTTAAATAGTAATTTTATGGGGTGCTGCTGTCATAGAACTACTGTATAAGCGAGCAACACCCGCCGAACAGTTTAATCAAAAGCCGGCAATAGCTGCCTGTAAAATAAATGTGATTAACCCTTCCTATACCGACTCATGTGGTCAGCATGTCTCTAGGAGGGTAGGCACCCCCTACAGAGATGTTGCCCACATCTTTTAACAACATTAACCCTTTGTTCATCCTTGCACATTCAGACCAATCCGGCTGCCGGATTCCGGCTTAGGAACAAATTTTGTTCCTATAATGTGTGTGAAGGTAATTGCGATTACCGCATCCGGATGTAGATGCGGTAAACACAATTACACTTCAAAGTGTGACCCTAGCCTAAGTTCCAGAACATGTTTAGTGGATGTGGTTGCTATTAAATTAGGATATATAGATTATTACTCTTAAAGGGAACCAACCACCTCAGATCACCCTAATACACAGTTAGTACATGTCCCTGCACCCTAAGGATACCTTTCCAGCACTGTTTTTGTGTAAAATCTTGCATTAGTATAACTGATATAAAGAGTTTATAAACTTACTAGCCTGGTGACTTCTGGGCGTATCCCTCCTTCTGTTATACTTCAGGGCTGTGCATTGCATGTCTGTGCTCCCCCTCCCTCCGTGCCTGCTGCCCTGCCCTGATGGGCGTGATTGTCATCTCCTCTGCACAGAGGGAGGGGGAGCACAGCCATGTAATGAATGCACAGCCCTGAAGTATAACAGAAGGAGGGATACGCCCAGATGTCTCCAGGCTAGTAAGTTTATAAACTCTTTTTATCAGTTATACTAATGCAAGATTTTACACAAAAACAGTGCTAGAAAGGTATCCTTAGGGTGCAGGGACATGTACTAACTGTGTATTAGGGTGATCTGAGGAGGTTGGTTCCCTTTAAGGGTTCACATACTTTTTTGGGCATAGTTAGTTTCATTAGATTTTGTTTTGTGCTCTTCTGGAAATATGACTTAGATTTAATAGTAATTAATTCAGAATTATATTGCACGTAATTCAAAAGGGTTCACTTACTTTTTTTGCAATTGGATTTTTATAATGTAAATGTTATATTATAGCATCACCATCAAGTGCAAAAAAGTGTATTAAGTGGTAATGACTGCTTTTCTCATAGACCTGCTGTTGACATATTGAACATACATCTCTTTGGTTCACATACTCAAATGACTTCACACCTTCTATATTTTATCACATCTCATCAGAGAGCGATGATTTATGTCATGTGATTCCCTGTCAATTACTGGCTGTGAGCTTAACCAGTGCAAGTTAATTTTACAGACAGATTGTAAGCTGATGACATAAATAGGCTCATTTTAACCCCATTGGGCAGGGCAAGGTGCGAGAAGATGCTTCATTGCTTACACCTCCTCATGAAGATATCTTGTATCTTTTGGCATTTGGCTAAAATATTTGACAAGTGAAATTGGAGAAATGACATGTCTGGAAATCCCATGGAAGTGACGAGTTAACCAATCACTTATCAGAATCATGAAGATGAAGAGTTACAATATTATTTTATGTCCATAAGTATCATTGGGTTAGGCCCTCCAGAAGAAATGATCTATTGCAACATCATCATAGTTAAATACCATGTAGGATCCCGAAATCATATAAAAATTGGGTAAAAAAGGATACTAAATAAAATAAAACAGAACTAGAGATGAGTGAACGTATTCCAATGGAATTCAATTTGACTCAAATTCTCCAAAAATCAGCATTCAACCAAAACGGAGATTTTATCATAATTCTCTTTCACACATATTCAGCCACTGGACGCCAAATCCTTATACTCACCCCGCCACTTATCTCTCCAACCTCTCTGTTACTCACCATCACTTGATGGGTCCTTGTGGCATCTTATCACAGCTGAAATCACTGACAGAAACCTGTGCAAGCATGTGAGGGTCAAAGGGCCATCAGATGATGGGCGAGGACTGAAGATGGCAGCTGTCACAATGTAATGAGTGACAGCTTGCTGCACTGTAGAATCAGGGTGGGACTGAGCTGTCAGTTTGGTGAGTGACAGCTCAGTCATCCTATCTGGTACTGGGTTGTGCTGAGCTGTCAGGGTATTGATTGACAGCTCAGCCATTGAATCTGAGACTGGAAGGTGTTGGGCTTCTTCAGGTGTTTCTTGTTCTCTGTGATTGCCCAGCTACTTAGCTGAGTAGTTAGTTCCAGATCTCTGCCAGATTTAGCATTGTGCTCATTGGTGCATGTTGGCCTCATTGATCTGTGCTCTGAGTTAGTGATGGGCGAGTCCTAAATTACTCGGAATCGCTTGACTCTAGCGAGTCCGAGCCCGGGACTCGCTACTCGTTGCGAGTCTAGCGAGTCCAATGTTAATGAATGGGGAAGCGAGTAATAGCGAGTAATGTGCGATTTACAAATTGCAGATGTGTCTCGGAAGCTTCAGGCTCTATCTGCTAGGACTCGTTACTCTGCGAGTTTCCCAGCGTTTACTCGCACAGTAACCAGCCCAATGCAAATCAATGGCAATCCTAGTTTTGTCAGAGACTGACAAAACTAGGATTGCCATTGACTTGCATTGGACTCGTTACTGTGCAAGTAATCGCAGGGAAACTCGCACAATAAGGAGTCCAGCTGTCTGCTCTGTGTCGGGCTCGGGTCCTGCAGGCTGCTGCAGCTCCAGGGTCCTAGAGCCCGCCTGCTCTCCCTGTGTACCGACATGATGTAGCAGAGCTGAGATTGTTCTCAGTCTGCTCATTCCCTGTGCATAGACATCTATATCTATGCACAGGGATGTAGCAGAGAGGACATCGCGTTTTGGACTACGTCGGACGGAGGAGGATTTTTTTAATTAAAGATGGAGTCCCTAATGGCTTTTTTTTTTATTTCTAATAAAAAAATTTCTCTGTGTTTTGTTTTTTTTAACCCTTTATTGGAGATTGTTAGTGGCCGGGTCAAACGTGGCCTGACATTAAGAATCTCGGGCTTAATACCAGCGTGTATAACAAAGCTGGTATTAACCCCTTTATTACCCAGCGTGCCACCGCCACCAGGGCCGCTGGAAGAGCGGGGTTCAGCGCCAGAGGATGGTGCTTCAATGAACGCACCATCTTCTGGGGCGGCTGCGGGCTGCAATTTGCAGCGGGGGTGCCCAAAAAGCTTGGGCCTCCCTGCGCTGCGGATTCCAGCCCCCAGCTGCTTAGCTGTACCTGGCTAGACATATAAAAAAAAATGCGTGGGGCTCTGCGCAATTTCTATGTCTAGCCAGGTACAGCTAAGCAGCTGAGGGCTGGAATCCACAGCACAGACTCTGAGAAAACTAGGATTGCCATTGACATGCATTGGACTCTCTACTGTGCCAGTGATAGCAGGGAAACTCGCAGAGTAAGAGCTGTCTGCTCTGTGCAGCTCCAGGGTCCTAGAGCCCGCCTGCTGCCTGATGTAGCAGAGCTGAGATTGTTCTCAGTCTGCTCATTCCCTGTGCATAGACATCTATATCTATGCACAGGGGATGTAGCAGAGAGAACATCGCGTTTTGGACTACGTCGGACGAAAGAGGATTTTTTAAATTAAAGATGGAGTCCCTAATGGCTTTTTTTTTTTATTTCTAATAAAAAATTTTCTCTGTGTGGTGTTTTTTTAACCCTTTATTGGAGATTCTTAGTGGCCGGGTCAAACCTGGCCTGACATTAAGAATCCCGGGCTTAATACCAGCTTGTATAACAAAGCTGGTATTAACCCCTTTATTACCCAGCGTGCCACCGCCACAAGGGCCACTGGAAGAGCGGGTTTCAGCGCCAGAGTATGGCGCTTCAATGAACGCGCCATCTTCTGGGGCGGCTGCGGGCTGCAATTTGCAGCGGGGGTTGCCCAGAAAGCTTGGGCCTCCCTGCGCTGCGGATTCCAGCCCCCAGCTGCTTAGCTGTACCTGGCTAGACATAGAAATTGCGCGGAGCCCCACGCATTTTTTTTTTTATTATTTCATGAAATTCATGAAATAATAAAAAAAGAGGGCTCGCCTATATTCTTGTGTCCGGCCAGGTACAAATAGGCACCTGGGGGTTGGGGGCAGCCCGTCGCGGCCTGCTGGATCCGGCTGGTTCCAGAAATACGGCGAAGCCTACATCATTTTTTTTTCTGAAAAATCAATAAAACAATCCTAAAAAAGGGACTGCATCTTTATTAACCCCTCGCCCATGGTCCAGGGATTAATAAAGATGCAGTCCCTTTTATTTACATTGTTTTATGGATTTGTCAGAAAAAAATTTGACGTGGGCTTCGCCGTATTTCTGGAACCAGCCGGATCCAGTAGGCAGCGACGGGCTGCCCCCAACCCCCAGGTGCCTATTTGTACCTGGCCAGACACAAGAATATATGGGAGCCCTTTTTTTTATTATTTCATGAAATAATAAAAAAAAAATGTGTGGGGCTCCGCGCAATTTCTATGTCTAGCCAGGTACAGCTAAGCAGCTGGGGGCTGGAATCCGCAGCGCAGGGAGGCCCAAGCTTTCTGGGCACCCCCCGCTGCAAATTGCAGCCCGCAGCCGCCCCAGAAGATGGCGCGTTCATTGGAGCGCCATCCTCTGGCGCTGAACCCCACTCTTCCAGCGGCCCTGGTGGCGGTGGCACGCTGGGTAATAAAGGGGTTAATACCAGCTTTGTTATACAAGCTGGTATTAAGCCTGGGATTCTTAATGTCAGGCCAGGTTTGACCCGGCCACTAAGAATCTCCAATAAAGGGTTAAAAAAAACACCACACAGAGAAAATTTTTTATTAGAAATAAAAAAAAAAAGCCATTAGGGACTCCATCTTTAATTTAAAAAATCCTCTTCCGTCCGACGTAGTCCAAAACGCGATGTTCTCTCTGCTACATCCCCTGTGCATAGATATAGATGTCTATGCACAGGGAATGAGCAGACTGAGAACAATCTCAGCTCTGCTACATCAGGCAGCAGGTGGGCTCTAGGACCCTGGAGCTGCACAGAGCAGACAGCTCTTACTCTGCGAGTTTCCCTGCTATCACTGGCACAGTAGCGAGTCCAATGCAAGACAATGGCAATCCTAGTTTTGTCAGAGTCTCTGACAAAACTAGGATTGCCATTGATTTGCATTGGACTCTTTACTGTGCGAGTAAACGCTGGGAAACTTACAGAGTACCGAGTCCTGCGAGTCCCTTACTACTCGCAGAGTAACGAGTCCTAGCGAGTAGATTCGCCCATACCTACTCTGAGTTCTGATATGTTACTGGCAGACCTGGGCCCTCCTCTGTGCATCCATTTGTCTTACGTCTTTGCTCTGATCAACTTTCCTCCTGGTATTCTGACCCTGGCCTATGACCTGACTACGCCTTTGTCTATTCACTTAGTCCACAACATGCTTTCTTGGTATTCGACCCCGGATCATTTGATTACCTTGTCTCACAACTTGTCTGTGTAGTGACTAGCATCACAGCAGCAAGGACCAGTCCAGTGATGGTGAGTAGCGGAGGGGCCGGACATGTAAGAGGTGAGGTGAGTATAATGATTTCTTTAAATTATTATTTACATCCTACATTAATTATGCTTTGGGGCCTGGAGAGACTCCAGAACATAATAGGGGATGTTACATTCATAACTTCTTTCTGAGTTGAATTTCAGAAGACAATCTGCGCAAAGAGACAAAGTTAAATTTGTCGAATTTTGTTGTTATTGGTTTACTGTGCTGCAACGATTAGGTCGTCAACTATACGCATGACCGTTTCAGCCAAAACTGACCTCAGCTTGAACAGCAGGGGATTTATCAGATGTCTAATGGGTCTTTGACTATTTTTTGTCACTCCCTTCTCCATCTCCAGGTCTATTTTTTGCGATATTGGAAAACCCCTTCAAATATATTTTTAGAAATAATTGTATAAACAAAACTTTGACTCAATTACAAAAGATAAAGTCTGGAAATAAAACAGAAAGACATCATAACTACCGCAATAGAAGCCAGGCTACAACAAAAACATCTAAAGAGAAATAAAATATGTCACAAGTCTTAAAGCCAACGTACACATTGAATTAGACTTGTCCAAATGGGAATGGTCGGCAGCACCGTCTGACCATCGTATGTATGTCAGGGCTTCCCAACAGAACGAATGATGTTGGGGCAAATAATGATCACTCATTTTTAATTCTTATGCATGATCTAGGGATGGGCGAATCCTAAATTTCTCGGAATTGCTAGACTCTAACGAGTCCGAGTCCGGGACTCGCTACTCATTGCGAGTCTAGTGAGTCCAATGTAAATGAATGGGGAAGCGAGTAATTGCGAGAAATTCCTCTGCTGCTGGACCCCATAAAGAGAAAAAGAGGTCTGGCAGCAGAGGAACAACCTGCAATTCATTTAATCATAGTTTAGAAGCCGTGGCTAAAAAGCATAAAGATTTAATGTGAAACCGGATTGTACCAATCCGGTTAAATCCGGTTCAATCTGGTCCCATACACAGCAATGTTAAATGTGACCGGATTGACCCGAATTGTCTCGGTTTATGACGATTCGGGTTAATCCGATTAAATTTAACAATTATGGCTATGAAACCGGATTGAGGACAGGGACAATCCGGTTTTAATGTTAAACTACCGGATTGCCATTGATTTTCATTGGACTCGTTACTGTGCGAGTAATTGCTTGGAAATTCGCAGAGTGCCGAGTCCTGCGAGTCCACTACTACTCGCAGAGTAACGAGTCCTAACGAGTAGATTCGCCCATCCCTAGCATGATCCTTTTTTTCTCTCTATAAATCCAGAGCTTGGCCAACATAAAACAATCAAAGATATTACAATCATAGAATGCACATTATCATATTAGGTAATATAATTGCAGTATAAAACATATATAAACGTCCTACTGATTTAATAAAATTAAAGAACAGTTCTTAACCTCTTAACGACAGCCGTACGTCTCTAGACGTCGGCTGTCATTACCCGGTGTTTGAAGTGAGCTCCGGCGTGGAGCTCACTTCAAACCTCCGACATCTCAGCTGATCTGACTAGCTGAGATGTCGGTCTAACAGCACCGATCGGTCCCGCCATCCGATCGGTGCTGTTAACCCCTTAGATCCCGCCCTCAATCTCTGAGAGCGGGATCTAAGGGAGCCGGAGCATGCAGCGCGTGCTTACCGGGCTCCAGGGGAGATCTCGCGATAGTATCGCGGGATCTCCCGTGCTGATGTCACAGGCCAGGGTCCTGGCTTGACCCTGGAACCTGTCATGGAGCATTTCCGGGTTGTGGTTGGCAGGGGCTGCCAACCCCAAAAGGTCCGCAATTCTGACACATACAGAGGAGCTGCAGCTCCTCTGTATGTGTCAGAAGCGATCGGACTGTGCAGCTGCATGCCTCTCACTGGGGCTGTGTAAAAGTAAGAATCAATAAGCAAATAAAGTTTTTACAAATTTGAAAAAAAAACAAAAAACATAAAAGTTCAAATCACCCCCCTTTTCTCCCATCCACAATAAAAGTATTAAAAAAAAAAAAATACACATATTTGGTATCGCCGCGTTCAGAATCGCCCGATCTATCAATATAAATGATAAAATAATGAGATCCGGAAACTGCGTAGTGCAAAAAATGGTTCAAACGCCAAAATTACGTTTTTTTGATCACTGCAACAATGCTAAAAAATACAATAACGGACGATCAAAACAGCGCATCCACACATGTATGGTATCATTAAAAACGTCAGCTCGAGACGCAAAAAATAAGCCATCACCCAGCCCCAGATGCCGAAAAATGAGGACGCTACGGGTCGCAGAACATGGCGCAAAAAGTGCAATTTTTTTTTTTCATGCTTTTGAATTTCTTTCCACCACCTAGATACCAATAAAGGTATACATGTCTGGTATCTACAAACTCGTACTGACCCGAGGCATCACACGGTCACGTCGGTTTTACCATATAGTGAACACGGCGACTACAAAACCCAAAAAACAAACGTCTTATTGCACTTTTTTTGCAATTTCACTGCATTTAGAATTTTTTTGCAATTTCCCTGTACACTATATGGTAAAACAAATTATTGCATCTGAAAGTAAAACTCGTCCCGCAAAAAACAAGCCATCATATGTCTGTGTCGACAGAAAAATAAAAACGTTATGGCTCTTGGAAGCCGAGGAGCGAAAAAACGAAAATGAAAAATGACAAATTTCTTCGTCACTAAGGGGTTAAATTATAGATCCAGTACTGTCTCCCTTTTGTTTATATAGATAACATGGTCTCCTCCCCTCCGCTTCTTAGTAACCAACTTGATCATCTGAGACTTTAATCCTTAGGAGCAAAATAAAGCACTTATTTTGTATTAGGTATCCATAAGTGTAACCTAATCTCTGATATATCAATTAGGACTCATTGGTAAATGCCCTTCTTCCGCTTGTTGCCTCTCTGTCCATTTATCGATATCTGTATATAAGCATTTATGTCACCGATACCATCCATCATGACTAAGGGCATAATCTGCCCGAAACGCGTAGACTGGGCATGTATCTACTTTCTGTATTGTTTTTAATTTTACACCTATTTTATTTGATGGAATAAATGGGTTTTTTAAAGATTTTTTCTGATGCTGGATTTTCTTTTTTTACTATTGGATATATATCAAGAGACATGGGCCAGAAATTACCAATCATAATGCAATGTCAGGGTGGGACTACATCGTGTCTTAGGCTAGCCTGTGCTCTGTGTTTGGACCACAAAAAAAAGTTTATTCCACTTTTTGTTGGATGCTAGAACTTTTCATACTTTGATTCATTGGACAGACTCTGCTCTAGTTTTTTTCCATATCCAGGGAGAAGGACAGATCAGGGGTGTACCACCGTGCTGCTGAAATCCATGAGACATCAAGGATTAGGCTACAATATAGGTTTATTTGTCATCTTGTTTCAAGGCTCTCTGGCATCTTCCTCAGGACAGGGTAAGAGAGACTTGAAACACATTGACAAATAAACCTATATTGTAGCCTCAAACTAGGGAGAGGAGGGAAAGTATAATAGGGTCTTATCCCAACAATGTGTGTAGGGTTTCACTTGTTGCTGCTCACCTGGGACAGTTGTGTGACCCACAACTGGTATGAAGGCATGAAGGTGGCTGCTGCAGGATCCACACTCCACCCACACAGGAATGTCAGAACCAAAGTACTTTGTTGGTTCCCTGAGGAAGGAGCTGGGATGTGGCTCCAAAATGCGTAGGGATTACAAGCCATCATTGCGCTGAAAACTGTGGTTTTTCTAACTTATTTCAGTAGTGCGGATTCAGGAAGCTTAGTCCTCTCTTCCTTATATTGTAGCCTAACCTTCATGTCTTGTGTATTTTGGCAACATGATGGTTAACCCCTCATCTGTCTTTCTCCTGGATATACACTACTCACCGGAGACTGCGGCAGCTGGTTTGATGCTTTTATAGTGGTTGTGACTGTTCACAACCCCACAAAGTGAGCCTCTGGAATTCTTATGTCACACTAATCTCTCAGATAAGACCCTATTTGCACTTAATCTTTCCTTCTAAACAGTTTATCTCGGACCTCGTTTTTTAACATACACCAGAAAGAGAAATTGTGGTGAAAATGTATAGGCCCAGTCTCACATAACGACGCATCAGCGATCCCGATAACGATGTGTAGAGATTGCTGGTGCATCGTTTACACATCGCTGGTAAGATGTCAAACAGGTATCTTACCAGCGATGTGAAAAACGACGCACTAGCGATCCAAAATTATACCGAGGTCGTTGTGAATTTTCTCTCCATAGCATAGCATTGAGATTGTTGCTCATTATCTCTGTCAAACACAACGATGTAGCGCTTCCAGCGGGAGCACAACGATGCAGAAATGACCCAGAGCAGTGTGTAATGATCAACGATCTCACAGCAGGGGCCAGATTGTTGGGGCGTTTCACACAGAACGACATCGCTATTGGGATCGCTGTTGCGTCACGAAATCCGTGAGGCAACAGTGATCTCGTTAACGATCTCTTTATGTGTGACAGGGCCTTTAGGCTGATCTGCCATGTTATTGTTTAAACTCACAGAGGTTTTAATTTGCTATCCTGTCCCAGGATTTGCTGTGAAAATGTTTTAAAAAAAATCATTATAATCCTTACAATTCCAGCAGAAAACCTCAACCAACCAGGTTGAGATAAGACCCCATGAACCAAAAATTGTAAAACCAAAAATTTATTTGAGTATAAAAATACTAATTTTAATAGAATACATAGATACGAGTCACAGAATACTAATAAAGTTCAAGAAAAGGTATAAGGTTTGAAACAATGGCAAGATAAGAGTATACAGGAAAGCATATACAACAGGTCACATGGTTAAAGATACTATATCACCATCTTACCAACTGAACACAGACCTTCTGACGCGTGTTTCGAGTGGCTTCATCAGAGAGGGTTTATCATTTCCTATGTACTCTTTTAGCTTGCCTCTGTTGCAAACCTTATACCTTTTCTTGCACTTCATTCATATACTGTGACTCTTTAAACTAAATATAAGGTTACAAATGCAAACAAGGAGACCAGAGTCACTTCTATCTAAAAAGTTGAAAATCTAGTGGGACGAAAAGTTGCAAAAATTCTATTTGTGAAAAAAGTATCCCGCAACGTGTGGTGTCCCCATCCTCTATCCTTCTACTTTCAGTTATCTAGGCTTAAATTGTCTGAATGATCATCTAGAAGCTTTAAGTTTTTACAACCTTGGACTAATAAGAGTTTTTGTTGAAGGCTATAATATCTTTTAACAATACAATTGTTTTACATTGAGGAATGTTATTTGTGAAAGAGGGCCATATCGAAGGGGGCAACATTTTCACCCTCATTGGTGAGTATTTCCATGGCCATTTGGGAGGAATGCTACTTCTTGACTCATGGTAACCCATTTATTTTTTAAGCTAAATGTAATTGTAAATTGTAAGATGATTTACTGATTAGTTGATAACAGTTCTATCAAAATATGAAATATGGCATTACATTGGATATTTCACCTTCTGGCAGTGGACGAAGAGTTAATTCTGCATCCTATGGAAAGGACACGTAAGGAAATGTGATATTATGGGATTTATTGCACCATCTCCGTCATGAGGTTAATAATAATCCATACGGAGAATTGATAAAATTGTCGAGGAACTGTTCTAATATTAGTGCATAGCACAGAGAATCTGAAAAACCATACAGCAGACTATGTGTTTGTGGATACCCTGACTGTATTTTGAGCAGTCTGTCCCAGAGGGCTGAAGCCCTAGATCGGAAAAATTTAATAACTCTTCGCAGGAGAAATATGAATCAGGACACCAGCTGAGCCAGAGAGACATTTGTTACAACTTTTAGCCGTCAACTTAACAGCATAAAACGGATTAACTATAAATATATCCCCTTTTAATACCAAGATGACATTTTGAGGCAGATCCTGGATCTCGGTATTTGGATTGCATCTAGACTGAGCATCTAGACTGAGCCAGCTTTGGGGTTCTTGCTATCTTTAAAGGGAACCTGTCAACAGGGTTTGTAAGCATAGCCGCTATCTTTAAGGTCACTTTCTAGCAGTCTTGTAAGCTATATGTATGTACACAATGCCCTTTGCATAGCTCAAAAAAGACCTTTTATTATACTCACAGATGACACAGACTGGTCCGATGGGCGTCTTTGGTCTTGATCTGGTGAATCCTGTCCTCTTACAGTTATTATGCTCTGTCCCTTCTTCATGTGAATGACTCGTCCTAATGTCATCTTCTTTGTGTCTCCTAACTGCGCTCTTGCACTGGCGCACTTCTCTCTGTCCTGTTGAAGGGGGAGTAAAGTATATAGTGCACATGTACTCTACTAGTGGATCATCGGTGCTCTTTGGCCTTCACAGGCACATGTACAAAATAGTACTTTGCTCTGCCTGAAGCAGGGCAGAGCGAAGAACGCCTGCACAGGTGCACGATTGGGAGACACTGCGTGGATGATGTAGCACTAATCAGGTGCACGAAGAAGTGACAGAAGACATTGATCACAAGAAGGAAGGAGGTGTCGGATCAAGAACAGAGACACCTATTGAAAAGGACCACATATGTTTATTTTTTAGATTAAAAGAAAATCCCTACAATCTGGATTTCAGCACATGGATTAAAAAGGATTAAATGTAAGACCTCAAAAACTTGAAAAGCAAAATCATCATTAGGCTAGGGTACCACTTGCATTGTGACCCTAGCCTAACGGAATGCACTTAAAACATAGACATTTTCCCCACAGCGCATAGTGTTAATGCTATGCGCTGCCAGACAACACAGCCCATAGTAACCCGATACTTACCTAGACAACCAGCCACACACAAAGCTGCAGGGAGTGCGCTTTACAACAGCACACAGGAAACGATGTAGACCGTGTTTCCTGTGAGCTTAGCTAAAGTGCACTCCCTGCAGCTTTGTGTGTGGCTGGTTGGCAAGGTAAGTATCGGGTTACTATGGGCTGTGTTGTCTGGCAGCGCATAACGTTAACACTATGCGTTGGGGGGAAAATTTCTAAGTTTTAAGCGCATTCCGTTAGGCTAGGGTCACAACGCAAGTGTGACCCCAGCCTTACTTATACGCTGCTACCTCTCAGTTTTAACCAGATGATCTTTCTAGATATGGCTGCAGTGGTGATGTCACGACTACAGCACTTGACCACTGCAGCCAATTAGAGAAACAATAAATTGGCTGCCAGCCAATTGAATGATTCAGATTAGCAGCATGATCTAACATTACCGTTATTGTCATTTTGTTGGTGAATTCAACTGCGCTCACTTTTTGCTTGTGTTGATGTCACTGATCATGGGCTTTTAAAATGTGGGTATGTCCAACATGAGGCTAAGGAATGTATCTGTGTGCTTTGCGTGAAGGTAGTGGACTTGATGATAGAGTGGGTGAGAAGACCTGATGTTGTGTGTTAGGGTGTGTGCACTAGATTTCACTGAGTGCTGGATGCAGGAGGCTTGGATTTCATTTTTAACTATCCTGTATGTCCATTCTGGTGATTTGGAGCATCATTTTATATAAAGACAGCATTGATACATATGGTTGTCTTCTGGTGGTCAATACCTATCACCTTTAAACTATTTTTTGTTGCTGGCCTCATCGTCAAGTGAGTCTCTAAAGGATATAATGAGTAAAGATATTTTGTTTTGTCCCTGAAACCACAAGTCAGTGGATTTTATCAAAAGAATTAACTGATAGGAGAGACAAAGTGGTCTTCATGAAAAAAAGACCCTGTGTAAACTACCGTATATACTCGCCTATAAGCCGAGTTTTTCAGCCCAAAAATTGGACTGAAAAGTCCCCCCCTCGGCTTATACGCGAGTCATACGGGACCCCCTCACTGTTTGGCGCCCCCACCTCACAAGATTGGCCCCCCATGCAGCGCTGCGCATATACATTACCAGGCTATCAGCTGTCACCCTCCGGTGGCGATTCGCGGCTCCCGGCTCCGGCTTCCATCTTCATCTCTGTCTTCCTGCATGTCACATGACCGGCCGGCGTCGCATGATGTCATCGCGATGAGCCGGCCACAAAGCAGGAAGACAGAGATGAAGATGGAAGCCTGACTGGGAGCCGCGAATCGCCACCGAAGGGTGACAGCTGATAGCCTCTGGTAATGTATATGCGCAGTGCTGCATGCGGGGGGGGGCCATCCTGTGAGGTGGGGGCGCCAAACAGTGAGGGGGCCAGTGTACTACCCCTGGGGCTGCTGTGTACTACCCCTGGGGCTGCTGTGTACTACCCCTGGGGCTGCTGTGTACTACCCTGGGGCTGCTGTGTACACCCTGGGGCTGCTGTGTACACCCCTGGGGCTGCTGTGTTACACCCCTGGGGCTGCTGTGTATACCCCTGGGGCTGCTGTGTATACCTCTGGGGCTGCTGTATATACCTCTGGGCTGCTGTGTACTACCTAAGGCTGCTGTATACCACTGGGCTGCTGTATATACTGGGGCGGCTGCTGTAATAATGCTGGGGTCTGTATATACCACTGGGGAGGCGCTGTATACCACTGGGCTGTAATATACCTCTGGGGCTGCTGTGTACTACCTAAGGGCTGCTGTATAACTACCCCTGGGCTGCTGTATAGCCCTGGGGCTGCTGTATACCCTGGGCTGCTGTGTTATACCCCTGGGGCTGCTGTGTATACCCTGGGGCTGCTGTGTATACCCCTGGGGCTGCTGTATATACCTCTTGGGCTGCTGTGTACTACCTAAGGGCTGTTGTATACCACTGGGGCTGCTGTATATACTGCTGGGGCCTGCATACCACTGGGGAGGCTGCTGTATACTACCACTGGGGGGGCCTGTATACCACACTGCTGGGGGCTGTATACCTGTGCTGGGGTCCACCCTCGGCTTATACACGAGTCAATAGGTTTTCCCAGGTTTTGGGGGCAAAAGTAGGGGGGTCGGCTTATACACGGGTCGGCTTATACACGAGTATATACGGTAACATGATCACTCATCTTTTAGTTTTTGTAATGTTGTCTTAACTCTGAGAATGTGCACAGGTTTCACAGGTCCGTGGTATGGTGTTTCGAGTTCCAATTTGTTGGAAGTGTTTTTATAGAAGAAACCCCAGTATCAATAAGGCTTGACCTTACAATCAACGCACAAGGAATTAATATTAGAACGGCGGTGTCCATTGAAAAATACTCTCTACTGGGCTCTATTGTTTGCATTATACATTTTGAAACAAATCTGCCATCCATTCACATTAATGAAATAGCTTCCATCATGATTGCAACTGGTCTGATCTTGGGTTTAAAGTGACCTAATTTGAGGTAGTTATTTGTTCTAACAGTAGGGTTTATTAGTGTGATTTACTTATTTTACTTTACCGGCCTTCAGCTCGATCTTGAGCCATGGTGACTTGATGAAATGAATGACTGATCCTCTAGTACCTGTAAAAGAGGGCCTATACAACCAAAGAGGTCATGGGAAAAACTATGCATTTAAGAAAAAGAGCCTTCAGGATCCCTAAAAAGAAAATTAGGGAAGTTTAGTTAATTAGGTGTTAGTAGTGGTTATTATTTCTATTATTTATTGCCTTCAGCTCGATCTCAAGCCATAGCGACTTGATGGATGAACGCTCTAGGAAAATGAATCTTATGCAGCCTAGAAAGGTCCAACAGGGTTTTTTCTGCTGTTATCTGGATTGTACCAAGCCATCGAGTTGCTGGTCTTCCTCTTCTCCTTGTTCCTTCCATTCTTCCCACCGTGATGTCCTTCTCCAGTGATTGCTCTCTTCGTATGATGTGTCCAAAATAGGCAAGTCATAGCTTGGTGATCCTTGCTTTCAAGTGACATGTTTGGCTTGATCTGTTTTTTTCTTCTTGCCATCCATAGTATTGATAACATCCTTCTCAAGCACATTTCAAAGGCGTTGATTCTTCTTCAGTCTTGTTGCTTTATCGTGTAGGTCATATGTCACTACAGAAAAGACCAGACTATGTATGAGCCCTGTCTATGTCTCCAGTGAAATGTTCTTTGATCTTTACACTTTGCCCAGTGACTTCATTGTTGATTTTCCGACAGTAATTCTCCTATCGACTTCCAGTGTTGTCGCTGCATCTTGAGTGATCGTTGATCTGAGTAGGTTGAAATCCTTTACATCTTCCAGTTCATCAATGTCCATCTCAAATGTGTCACTGTCAAACCTGGCTGTAGTCAATATCTTTCCCTGAGGTTTATTGACCAGTTAATTGCTGGTCAGTTTAGTTAAGTACTTTACTTTATGGTAGTGGCTCAATCGATGTTGGTCAAGTTCCTATACCTGTAAGTTAGAGGTTAGACTTGGAATCTATCTCTTTCATCCACTTTACTGTGTCAATAATAGTTTATCAAATGTATTCATTCATTTCTAGATTCCACAAAACAATTACTAGAAATAGTTAACAATTATTATTCCTTGGACATTGTTCTTTCCCAAACAGGGTCTTACATGCTTAAATTTCACCTCCAGTAAAATGAGGGGTTTATCATTTTTTTACATAACACTACAAGCTGTCCAATTGAACCTTAATATAAACTTAGAGGGGTTTTCCCAGAAACAAAGTTAATTTTAATCAATAGACCTTGAAATGATTATAGTTCCACAATTAGATGTGTTTAATAAATGTAAATATTCCTGTGGTTAAATAATCTTATATATGTGTCCCTGCTATGTACTGTGTAATGGATGTGTCTGACCATACAGGGACATGGTCTGATCATACCACATCTCCTGTGCTGAGATAATCTTATATATGTGTCCCTGCTATGTACTGTGTAATGGATGTGTCTGACTGTACAGGGACATGGTCTGATCATACCACATCTCCTGTGCTGAGATAATCTTATATATGTGTCCCTGCTATGTACTGTGTAATGGATGTGTCTGACCGTACAGGGACATGGTCTAATCATACCACATCTCCTGTGCTGAGATAATCTTATATATGTGACCCTGCTATGTACTGTGTAATGGATGTGTCTGACCGTACAGGGACATGGTCTGATAATACCACATCTCCTGTGCTGAGATAATCTTATGTATGTGTCCCTGCTATGTACTGTGTAATGGATGTGTCTGACCGTACAGAGACATGGTCTAATCATACCACATCTCCTGTGCTGAGATAATCTTATATATGTGACCCTACTATGTACTGTGTAATGGATGTGTCGGATCATACAGGGACATGGTCTGATCTTACCACATCCCCTGTGCTGAGATAATCATATATATGTGTCCCTGCTATGTACTGTGTAATGGATGTGTCTGGCCATACAGGGACATGGTCTGATCATACCACATCTCCTGTGCTGAGATAATCATATATATGTGTCCCTGCTATGTACTGTGTAATGGATGTGTCTGGCCATACAGGGACATGGTCTGATCATACCATATCTTCTGGGCCTGGACACAAAAGAGTATACAGACATTACAGTATGGGGCTCTAATTATTCTTTCTTTTAGGTAAAACATAATAATTTACCTCAAAGAAAGAATCATTTGTGATCCTGTTCTGTAATGTCTGTATACTCTTTGTGTCCTCCACGGCCCAGGAAATGTGTTATGATCAGACCATGTCCCTGTATGGTCAGACACATGCAGTACACAGTACATAGCAGGGACACATATATAAGATTATCTCAGCACAGGAGATGTGGTAAGACCAGACCATGTCCCTGTACAGTCAGACACATCCATTACACAGTACATAGCAGAGACACATATATAAGATTATCTCAGCACAGGAGATGTGGTGTGACCAGACCATGTCCCTGTACAGCTGGACACAAAAAATGCTGCAGGCTCCGATTTTGTGTCTGGGGAACAAAACGAAATCAACAGGATTGAGCTGAACATACACAAAACCGGATGGCAAATAGCTGCCATTCGGCCCCATCCGGCACCATAGGGATACAATAGGGCCAAAATTGGATCCGGGACTGTCCGGTTCACACCAGACATCCACGGATCCAAATAATCATGGTGTGAAGCCAGCCTAAGTTTCACAATATGAAAAGTTAAGTACCGTATATACTCGTGTATAAGCCGAGTTTTTCAGCCCAAAATTTGGGCTGAAAAGTCCCCCCCTCGGCTTATACACGGGTCATATACGGGGGGGCTGTGTCCCGGGGGCTGTGGAGGCTGGAGGAGGCGGGGGGGGCTGCTGTATGAGCGGCCCCGTCACGTGGGGCCGCTCATTAAATATGCACTGCATCCCCCTGTCAATCAGCGGCAGGGGGAAGCAGTTCATATAGCCCCCCAAAAGCTGGCACTGTCCCCCCTTGTAAGGGCCCCCCCCCGGTGCTTATACATTACCATCCCGGTGTTCTGATCGGCGCCGCTCCTTGGTGCTTCTTCATCCTCCCGTCCTCGCTGGCTCCATCCGTGATCTCCGGCTGTCGCAGCGATGTGACGTCATCGCGCGACCGCCGGAGAACCCGGATGCAGCCAGCGCGGGAGGATGAAGACGCAGCACGGAGGAGCGGCGCCGATCAGAACACCAGGATGGTAATGTATAAGTAGCGGGGGGGGGGGCACTTACAAGGGGGATAGTGCCAGCTTGTGGGGGCTGTTGGTACCCCCTGGGGGCTGTTGGTACTCCCAGGGGGCTGCTGGGTACCCTCTGGGGGCTGTTGGTACCCCCAGGGGGCTGTTGGTACCCCCAGGGGGCTGCTGGGTACCCCCTGCGGGCTGTTGGTACCCCCAGGGGGCTGTTGGTACCCCTAGGGAGCTGCTGGGTACCCCCTGGAGGCTGTTGGTACCCCCAGGGGGCTGTTGGTACCCCCAGGGGGCTGCTGGGTACCCCCTGGGGGCTGCTGGGTACCCCCTGGGGGCTGTTGGTACCCCCAGGGGGATGTTGGTACCCCCAGGGGGCTGCTGGGTACCCCCTGGAGGCTGTTGGTACCCCCAGGGGGCTGTTGGTACCCCCAGGGGGCTGTTGGTACCCCCAGGGGGCTGCTGGGTACCCCCTGGGGGCTGCTGGGTACCCCCAGGGGGCCGCTGTATAACCCCTGGGGGTGCTGTATAACCCCTGGGGGGTGCTGTATAACCCCTGGGGGCTGCTGTATATACTGCTGAGGCCTGTATACCACTGGGGCTGCTGTATATACCACTGGGGCTGCTGTATATACCACTGGGGCTGCTGTATATACCACTGGGGCTCCTGTATACTACCACTGGGCTGCTGGGGCTCCTGTATACTACCACTGGGGCTGCTGTATACTACCACTGGGGCTGCTATATACTACCACTGGGGCTGCTATATACTACCACTGGGGCTGCTGGGGATGCTATATACTACCACTGGGGCTGCTATATACTACCACTGGGGCTGCTATATACTACCACTGGGGCTGCTATATACTACCACTGGGGCTGCTATATACTACCACTGGGGCTGCTGTATACTACCACTGGGGCTGCTGGGGCTGCTATATACTACCACTGGGGCTGCTGTATACTACCACTGGGGCTGCTGGGGATGCTATATACTACCACTGGGGCTGCTATATACAACTGCTGGGGCTGCTATAGACTACCACTGGGGCTGCTATATACTACCACTGCGGCTTCTGTATACTACCACTGGGGCTGCTATATACTACCACTGGGGCTGCTGTATACTACCACTGGGGCTGCTGGGGATGCTATATACTACCACTGGGGCTGCTATATACTACCACTGGGGCTGCTGTATACTACTGCTGGGGCTGCTATATACTACCACTGGGGCTGCTGGGGCTGCTATATACTACCACTGCGGCTGCTGTATACTACCACTGGGGCTGCTGGGATGCTTTATACTACCATTGGGGCTGCTGTATACTACCACTAGGGCTGCTGTATACTACCACTGGGGGGGGCCTGTATACCACACTGCTGGGGGCTGTATACCTGTGCTGGGGTCCACCCTCGGCTTATACACGAGTCAATAGGTTTTTCCAGATTTTTGGGGCAAAAGTAGGGGGGTCGGCTTATACACGGGTCGGCTTATACACGAGTATATACGGTATAACTTTTCTTACTTTATTTAATAATTTTTTTTCTCTATCATTAGAAGTTATATTTTATGTTTTAAATCAATGATATCTGCAATACTGAGCACCTTGATAATATTACATTATTTTTATCATAATGGACTGTAAATGGATTTCATCTTTTTTTTTTCTTCTTCCTTTTACGGTTTTCCATGATCATTATTTTAATCTCCTCAGTCATGTTATGTCTCGATTTTTACATATGTGGTAAATATTAAACAATCAATTTATTTCTTTGTTGTTTTTGTAACAAAATGTTTATTTAATTTTTTTCATTTTTCTCCATCGTCAGGTATATTTTTGTGCAATTACCTTCTAAAAATGTTAATTAAAAATATTATTAAAAATCTAAAGCTATCCATACTCCCCAAGCGATCCTTTTCCTTCAGACCCCATGAACAATTTTTACTAACGTCAAAGAACATTATACTAGTATTCTCACTTTGGCTATTAGTGACTCCATAGCTTAAATTGGAATCCCAACTTTTCAGATTTCAACCATTTTTTGACAGATAAGAAAGCAGGGGTTGGAAGAGGGGGAGGATACAAATGGGCTAATAAATGCATTATTAAAGGGAACCTGTCACCCCAAATCACCTTTCTAACCTATTAATACCTGTCCCTGCAGCCTTACAATACATTCTAACACATCCCTGTCTCACCTTTTTTACTAATCTATGAGTACAATAATGTAGTTAGAAGACTTATGAAATTTCTGTCAGAGGGGCGTTCCTCCAAGCGATTTTGACCGGTAGACGGGTCCCCTGTGCTGCTCTACCCCTGCCTTGCCGCTCTAATACACCCTAATGGGCGTCATTATACAATGCAGAGCTCGGGCACGACTTCAATATCATGCCCGCAACATCACCGCTGCAACGCGGTCACGTGACACCGGGATCGCCGCGTCACATCCGGTCCCACACAGGCAGACTTCAGCATGCAATCTGCGCATGCGCAAAGTCTGCCTGTGAGAGACCTGCGACCGGAAATGAAGCGATCCCGGTGTCACATGACTGCATCGCAGCGGTGACGTTGTGGGCATGATATTGAAATCGTGCCCGAGCTCTGCATTGTATAATGACGCCCATTAGGATGTATTAGAGCGGTGAGGCAGGCGACCCATCTACCGGTCAAAATCGCTTGGAGGAACGCCCCACTGACAAGAATTTCGTAAGTTTGCTAACTACATTATTGTACTCATAGATTACTAAAAAAAAGGTGAGATGAGGTGAGGTGTTTTAGAATGTATTGTAAGGCTGCAGGGACAGGTATTAATAGGTTAGAAAGGTGATTTCGGGTGACAGGTTCCCTTTAAGGTTTTTTTTCTGATATTAATATATTACAATCCTCTTTCAATGGATTTACGGAACGTTTGTTGAAACGATAGGGGTTATTTAAAGGGAAACTGTCACCAGGTTTTTGCCATCCCATCTGACTGCAGCATCATGTAGAAATAGAGACCCTGATTTCAGCGATGTGTCACATACTGAGCTGCTTGCTGTCATTTTGATAAAATTACTGTTTTCTCGAATTTAGATTTAGCAGTAAATGAATATTCCAGACTACTTGATTACTCCTATAATGTTAATCTCCAGCTGATTGAACAGTGATTTTATGAAAAATACACTGAGCAGCCCAGGAACTGAGACATTGCTGGAATCAGGGTCTTTTTCTCTACATCATGCTGCTGTCAGAGGAGATGGCAAAAACCTGGTGACAGTGTCCCTTTAAATCAGGGGTGGGGAACCTTTTTCTGCCAGGAGCCATTTGGAAATTTCTATCATGCTTCGGGGTCTGCACAAAATTATCGACTATATTTGGTTAAACCCTACTGTGGTGGCTGGAGTTGCTTCTCTTTCGTTTGGCTGTGATCTTAAGTGATATTGATCTTGGGCTTCTCAACTGCTTTTTGAGGTTTGCTGCAGCCATAAACATCATAGGTGAGGCTGGGGGCATATATGTCACTAGGGAGGCTGGTGGCATAGCGATTACTGTGCAGCTGGATTTAAAGGGCAGAAAGTTGGTAAAGCGCATCTGCCAACCCAAACATGGCAGTCAATGGGAATCTTGCCCGGGGGCCGCATGAAAGGTCATCGAGGGCGGCATGCGCCCTGGGGTTGGAGGTTCTCCACCCATGATTTAAACACTTATATACAGTATAAGTAATTATGTTGCAAAATATAATTTATTAAAATTCTACAGATAAGTTTATATTCTTTCCTAAAAATATAAAGTTTATCAAAGCGTACTAAGACATACGATACATCTTAGATTTATGCCTCACAAACATGGCCAAGCCATATGCATTCATAGAGTCTGGTAGGCAGTGGATATATTCTCAGTTGGGTGCTGTATAGCCTTATGGATCTATTTGGTAGTCCTAATATGGCTCCATATAAAGCTGAACCATCAATGTCACTCTGTTGATGCATATGGCTGAGGATTATCTTCTGCCATATGCATCAACTGAGCGTAATTTGCAATTTTACATTATTGATCTATTCAAGAATGGTCAGACCTGTTTGTGTCACCTCTGCTCTGCCTGTTTATTATAAACTCTAGTGTGCAGGCAGAGAGGAGTGTAGGATAGTAGATTTCTGCTTTAATCCAGGTAGTAGATCAATGATACAAAAAAATAAATGTAGCTATGTTTATGTATATAGAACATAATAATATCAGTCTAACAGGCTAATGTATAAGGCCATACAGTGGACAGAAGAAGAATATATTTTAAACTTAGAATACACTCTATATCATTGGTGAAAGCAGATCAGAGCTATTCTGGACGCCAGCTGAGAAAGACTACTCACTGTATATGCTCGACTAGGGAACTGATTCAGTGGCAACTGGAGGGTAAATCCTGGAGGGGCATCCTTTGGGAGTGATATGTGAAAAATGATGCAGACTTAGAGATATATTGACACAAATTAATTACTTTATGTACATTATTATAAACCACATTGTTATTTTGGGAATAACCCTATAATTTGTTAGAGATTACTCTGAAAGCTGGCAGAGCCACAAGATGAGATGACATTTCCAAAAATGGCATAATGTGACCATCTTCCTTTCTTAATATTTGGCATCATAACTGTTTACTTCAAAAAGTATTTAATATGCTTATCTTAAGTATCCAAAGGATAGAGAGTTGGAGTTCCTTTGAGGTGACCAATGGGACAGTGAATACCAAGAATGATTATGATATTTGGATGTTTTCACACCCAGTCTTCAGTCCTTCACCACCTGTTACCTGATTTCTTCCTGTAATAAGGATGACACTTGACTCTTTTTACAGACAGACATTGATATGACATGTTGAGTCTATTTACTCCCATGAAAACTTTGTATCCAATCAAAATATCTTCTGGAAACAACAAATCATCTGCTATGAATGTCTTTTCACAATCAGATCTTATTGAAAAGTACTATATTATGATAAGCCAAACATTTATCAAGCTACCCATATTATCCTTGGTTTGCAAATTTTCTTAACTCTTGAATCAGAATAAAATATACTTTTGCATAGATGAATTTATATAATATATTGCTCAGTACAGTAGAAGTATTTGCATCAGCTTTGGTAAAATTTTGTTTTGTGATTACAACATGTGCAACGGCAAAATTTGTTTCTGAATTATAGATGATGATATTTTCCGCATAATCTTGAAGACACTCGTCTTGTAAAAATCTTTCAGAAAACTCCGGGGCGTTAATCTCCTGCTCATCTGTTCTATTTTCATCAGGTGACTGGTCGAGAGGGTGGGCCTTCATTTAATAGGATAGGGATTATTGATCTTCCTGTCCTTCTCCAGGAAGAGAGGGGAGGTTACTGATGAAGCCAGTTTTTTTAGAGCCACACATAGGACAGTAAAGAAGAAGAGAAAGAAGAGAGGGGACTACTAAGGTGCATGTTGTAGAGGTTGATTCACTGATCTGCAAGTCAAGGTGAACACACGGACCAAAGGCGATGGCGAAGCAGCCAAGTTATTCCATATGGCAGGTGCAACTGAAAGGAACTGGAAAAAAGGGTAAGTTGGAAAATTTGAGAAGGATACTCCAGGTGAGACTGAGGCAGGGGAGGAGACAATGACAGGAACTTAAGATTCATAGCCAGCCAGAAGTGTTTGTACTGAACTAGTCCAGGGGAAAGTTTCTTATTCCTACAGCAGATAAAGGGTTAATCACTATACAATGGATAGCCACTGGCAGCAAAGTTGAGGAGGTGAACTTGTTTATAGAGACAATACACTCTGATGTAGGAGAGCTTTGAGTGTGAACAAGTTCTGATAACAGTTTATTGTGCTTACAGCAGATGAAAGGTTAATCAGCGGGTCTGAGAAAGGAAGGAAGATGCAGGTTGTAGAAACCACAGGAGTTTGCAGAGATGATTGTACCTGAAAGTAATGGATGGTGGGTGACTCAAAGCACAAAGTAACCAAACATAGTTTTCTCAATATTGAGGCAAAAATGAGTGCCTAAGTTGGTCTTAAAATTAATTTGGTGATGCTGGCACTGATGTTCGCGGGCAACCTGTGAAACCCAACATGGAGCACAGCAAAGGGTGGCAGCCATAGGTAAAGGGAGCAGAGCTCAACCTTCGCACCAAGACAGGTGTGTGACAGGGACATTGCTAAAGTCCAAATGAAGCCAAAGAGAATGGGAGCAGAGCCTAGCCCTCTGATCCAAGACAGGTATGTGACAGGAATATTGCTAAGGTCCTGATGAGACCAAAGAGGATGGAAGAAAAGTGCAGTCCTCTGATCCAAGATAGGTATGTGACAGGAACATTACTGAGGTCCTGATGAGACTAAAGAGGATGGGAACAAAATCCAACATCTAATGAAAGACTGGTGCATGATTGGCACATTGCTGAGGTCCTGATGAGATCAAAGAGGATGGGAACAGAGCCCAGCCCCCTGATCAAAGACAGGTGTGTGACAGGGACATTGCTGAGGTCTAAAGAAACACAGAGATTTTTTTTATGTATTTCTCAGTTTTAAAAGGCATAGAAGGCAAAATAGAATCAGAGGAGAGGAGATTAAGGGAAGACTTATTGGGGTAATATTTCTTTTTTTGTACATTTTCTATATTTAGTTTTCAATTAAAAAGAGGCCAACACCATGATAGAATAAAGAAGAAAATCTATTTTCACACATCCATTTTTTTGGTAATAATTATCGAGATATGAAAAAACATAGCTATTAAAAAACAATACATGTGGAAGAAATACCTGATTACAATAATAGGTAATTTCCTGGTGATCCAAACCCTTATACAATCTGTACCAAGAAAATATCATTAGAGCTAGTTATGACGTATTTAACCAAGGAGCCGACCGTTTTCTAATGTTTGTAAAGTTCTTTTTTTCTCGAGTCTTAGAATGTTGGTGACTTTTGGTTTAAGGCTAGTTTCAAGGAGACACTTACAATACCTCTAAAACTGTCTCTCCTAGCTATTAGCCTTACAAAAAAAGACATTAGATGCTGTATTCATGGCTCTTGTTTTTATCTTGTATTATATATGCATGCCTCAGTTTGAGATATTGATAAAACCTGTGTCATAGGTTTAGTTCCTTTTGAAGAATTTCATTACATTAACCCTGCTTAAATAATTATGCTATGTTATCTATGATTCTATCATATCTGAAACCAATATAAGTGTACTGAATTCTCAGTAATATATATTATTTCAAAAAAGTGACAAATCCCATGTATTATATCAATCTTGCAATACATGTTGTCTTAACCCAAGATTCTACAAATGTATAAAATATATTGGTCAAATTGTGGAGGAATCCAAATCCCTTTGAAAGCTCAGAAGGGATAAAAACATACCCCAATATCTGTGTTGCTAAGGACACACATTGAGGATCCCCCATCCTCCTTGGTGTTGCGTTTCAGACAGATTCTGTATATATAAGAGCAAGATTCCGAAATGAAAAATTCCCCTGTCATCCAAGTCTTAATTGTTTCCTTTTTCCATATTATATTTTGGAGACAACTATTGATCTTGCAGAATGTACTGTATATAAAGCAGTCAAATTGGGGCATTATGTTTGGGGCAAAATAATCGGGAATGAGCACCTTTCTACCTCTTTCTACTGAAAGTAATGTTGTATTATTGAGATCTTCTTGCTAATTTGTACCCCTAGATACTTATCATAGGTGACCCATTTTCAGTTAACCAGCTGCCTCTTCAAAGTTGCAGGATGTAAGTCCTGTAAGTAAAACTGCCCCAGGTTATGGTGAATCTTGAATGCAGCCAAAAGTTTTTTATGTCTATTTTTGCTCTCAATTAACATAGCCAACTCTCCAAAATAGTAGCATGTCATCTGTGTAAAGAGTATTTTCCATGTAAAATCCCATATTAGATCCCTGTACCATAAAAGAAACTCTAATCAAAGTTGTCAACATTTTGATGACAATTGCAAATAATAGAGGCAACGCGGTTTTGTATGATTCTCTGCAAGGTGAAATTTTCTGATAATATGCTTTTAGCAGAAGGTGAGTATCAGACTGGGGGTAGGGGACTTGAATTTAAAGCACCTATAAAGAAACACTTGGGCGGTGCTTTAACACCTTTACATTAATTGGGACTTAAATTGGCCAATGGAGCGAGTCTGAGAAATGGATGGCTAAAGCTAAACTGGCCCTATATTTGGAAGGAGAAATCCAGGTACATAAACAAAAAGCTAAAGTGTAGTCTAATCAATAGTTATTTTTTAAACAGAAAATTACGACCAACGTCTTGTATTTGCAAAAAGTGAGAATTTATTAAAAACACAGGTGAATGGACAAACAAACAGGTTCACCAACCCGTGGTGAGTGGGCCCTCTAGTGTACTTGGTCAAAGGGTATAGTTGTATACATGTACATTTACATAATACAAAGGACTGAGGTAGTATTCACAAGCATAGAAGATACAACTACATGCACACAATTGAGCATAACTATTAGTAAAAAATAGAATACTCCATAATACAAAGAATATGGAAATAAGGTTACATGCTCAGTGGCTCAAACAGTATATACATTGACCATACATTTTCCCAATTGATTGCAACAATAGGTGATTTCACATATACTACATCTTAGGACAATGTAATGGATTCACATGCAAGTGGATCAATCATCAGTCACTAGGACAGTGTTACATGTCCAGTATAGTTACCAGTCACTAAGCAGAGGGGAGCCACAGACCCTACGATCGTTTCGTTGGCCTTCATCACTGATGATTGATCCACTTGCATGTGAATCCATTACATTGTCCTAAGATGTAGTATATGTGAAATCACCTATTGTTGCAATCAATTGGGAAAATGTATGGTCAATGTATATACTGTTTGAGCCACTGAGCATGTAACCTTATTTCCATATTCTTTGTATTATGGAGTATTCTATTTTTTACTAATAGTTATGCTCAATTGTGTGCATGTAGTTGTATCTTCTATGCTTGTGAATACTACCTCAGTCTTTGTATTATGTAAATGTACATGTATACAACTATACCTTTGACCAAGTACACTAGAGGGGCCCACTCACCACGGGTTGGTGAACCTGTTTGTTTGTCCATTCACCTGTGTTTTTAATAAATTCTCACTTTTTGCAAATACAAGACTTTGGTCGTAATTTTTCTGTTTAAAAGGTATTAAGTATGACTAAGTCTTGTCCATGGAGCAGTGCTACCTAAAATATGTGGGGTAATAGAAAAGCACTAATACTATGAAGGTATTTATACATAATCAATAGTTATGGTCAGATACCAGGAGATATGGGTTCATCAGAATTTCATCAAACTAGACAGCATTTGGATGCAATTCATCTGCTATCAATTTTTCACTCACTGTTTGATAGGAGAAACTTCCATTTGGTTTTTTGGGGGATAAGTTACATACAAGAGAAACTGATGAAACTGATGATAGAAACTGACACGGATCAAACTCTGATCAAAATCTGATCCAGAACACTCATGAAAATTGATATTGTTTTTGCGTATAGGAAAAATCACTGATGTCTGAATGAGCCCTCACTTTGGATACAGTGAGAATCTCCCACAACTGACTCCATTTTGGAAATTAGACCCCTCAAGGAATTTACCTACAGGTGTGGTGAGCATTTTGAACCCGCAGGTGCTTCACAGAATTTTATAACATTGAGCAATGAGAATAAGTAATTATATTTTTCTTACAAAACTGTTGCTTTAGCCCCAATTGTTTTAATTTTAACAAGGGAATAAGGAAAAACTACACCATACAATGCATGTTGTGCAATTTCATCTGAGTATGCTGATACCACATATGTGGTGGAAAAGTACTGTTTGGGCACATGGCAGGGCTCAAAAGGGAAGGAGCATCAATAGATTTTTGGAACCTAAAATTGGCTGGAAATGACACTATGTCACATTTGGAGAGCCCCTGATGTGCCTAAACATTAGAATTCTCCACATGCGACAACGTTTTGAAAACTAGACCCTGCAAGGAATTTATCTAGGTGTGTGGTGGACACCTTGAACTTGCAGGGTGTCACAGAATTTTATAATGCTGAACCATGAAAATAACAAATTACATTTATCCTACAAAAACATTACTATAGCCCCAGATTTTTCACATTTACAAAGGTAACAAGAGAAAATGCATCACACAATTTGTTGTGCAATTTCCCCTTAGCATGCTAATACCCCATATGTGGTGTCAAACTACTGTTTGGGTGCATGGCAGGCTTGTAGGAAAGGAGTGCCATTTGACTTTTGGGGTACAATATTGGATGGAATAGATTGCTGACACCATATTGTTTTTGGAGGGCCCCTGATGTGCCTAAAAAGTGGAACCCCCCCCCCCCACAAGTGACCCCATTTTGGAAACTAGACCCCTCAAAGAATTTATCTTGAGGTGTGGTGGACAACTTGAACCTATAATGTTGAATCATGAAAATAAAAAAATGTAAATCTTCCTTAACCCTCAATTTTTCATACTTTGCAATGCAGGCTATTGCAGGCTATTAGACCACTAATTCAGACACAGACAGTATATATGTAACGTCCTGCTCAAGGCAGGACTTTGCAGGCCACCGTTCCTGAGTGACCCCATGCCCATTATTCGACCTGGGGTCACCATGGAGACTATTGACACAATGTGATCGCAATTGCGTTGTCTGATGGAAGAAAGATGGAGCCACCTTTTTCTAGTAAGTAGATTAATGATGATGTCACTATTGACAGCGGCATCAGAGAGCATAAATGCCCCCGAAATCATTGCTAGCACTGATTATGAGTACTTGTACATATTTGATGGTTTGCAGGGACACACCTACTGCAGCGCTATGTGAATCATCAAAAAGATTAGGGTGTTAAAAAAGTGAGTTGTGTTCAACTCTTACTGGTACAGTATAGAATATGACACCTTCATCCAATGGTGCCTGTGCTTTATACTGTAAAAAGAGCTCTCTTCTTCTATACCTTAATATTATATTCCTTTGCTGGCTTTCCCTTTTGTCGTTCTGGCCACTATATACAGGACACAGGAACTGGATGATCTGGATTGTTGGAGAACATTGTGAACTCCTGAGTAGGGATGAGCGAGTAGTGAAATATTCGGACTCGTTATACTCGTAACGAGTAGGTCCCAATACTTGGGTACTCATTACGAGTAGCAAGTCCAATGTAAGTCAATGGGAAAAGCGAGTAACGCAAGTAATTTCTGTGCTGGACCGTACACACCGGTCTGGGGGCTGAGGAAAAGGCTGAAATGGATGCACACGATTGTTTAAAAGACGACGGTAAAAAAGCCGCCAGCTTTTAAGCAATCAATCAGCACCATCTGCTTCCTGCCCTCCCAGCCTGATACTCCGCTCCCTTGCAGCCTCCCAGACTGACCCTGAGTTAGGACCAGGCGGGGAGCACAGAACAAGGTAGCGGGGAGGAAAGGACCCTGGCGGGAAAGCCGGCGGTAAAGCAGGCAGGTACGGGCTGCCCCCAACCCTCAGCTGCCTAGTTGTACCTGCCTGAAAACAAAAATATAGGGAAGCTCTTTTTTATTATTTAATGAATTTCATAAAATAATAATAAAAAAAAAATCGTGGGGCTTCACCCTATTTTTGTGTCCAGACAGGTACAACTAGGCAGTTGGAGGCTTTAATCCACAGCACAAGGCGGCCCAAGCTATCTGGGTCCCCCATGCTGTGAATTGTCAGTCCGCAGCCACCCCAGAAAATGGTGCGTTCATAGAACCGCCATTTTCTGGCACTGTAGCCAACTCATCCAGGGCCCTGGTGTGGTGGCTTTATGGGTAATGAAGGGGTTAGGGCCAGCTTTGTATTATCAGCTGGTTCTAAGCCCGAAATTCATATTAAGACATGACCTCCATGAATTTCTAGGGACCCTAGTTACCCGCTGTGTACCTTGGATACCAGCCGGTGAGTGGAGAAGGCTGGTAACTTAGGTATACATCGGGTATCTAGGCAGCGCGCGCTGCCTAGTTACCCGCCGTTTACCCTGGATACCAGCTCCCAGCGCTTGCTGAGAGGCGCTGGGAGCTGGCTGATCGCGTCTCCCGGTGTCACACGCAGCGATGCTGTGTGTACACCGGGCGACCATCGCCAGGTTTTCGGTCCAGTCCGAAAACCTGGCGACCATCAACCAGTGATTTATCGCCCCTGTCACAAGCGTCAATATCGCTGCAACGTCACGTGCAGCAGCGATATTGACAGCGATATTGATGCGTGTGATGGCCCCTTTAAGACTCCATCTTTATTCAAAAAAATCTTCAATCCGTCGTAATCTAACCGAATCTTCTTGTTTAGCTCAGCTAAATCTCTGGTAGACAATCTCTACCAGAGATGTAGCTGAGCTGTGCTCTGGGTGGCCGTGGGAAAGTTCACGTGAGTTCATGCTGTCAAGCATGAAGTCACATGAACCCTCTGAGGGCACCACGGCTATTTCAAATGAACAGCTGATGCATCAGCTGTTTATTTGAAATAGCCGGCTGGAAAGCTGGCGATGGAAAGACTTCACCGCCGGCTTTCCTGTCCGGTGCTGTGCCCCCAGCTCCCTGATGCACATTCCCCCACTCCCCCACCACCTCTCCTCCTGATCGTATGTTAGGACAGGGCAGGGAGTGCAGCTCCAGAGAGCGGGGAGCGCAGCACTGGATGGGAAAGCCGGCGGTGAAGTCTTTTCATCGCCAGCTTTCCTGCCGGCTATTTCAAATGAACAGCTGATGAGTATCAGCTGATGCATCAGCTGTTCATTTGAAATAAACCGGCGAGAAAGCCGGCAGTGAAAACACTTCACCGCCGGCTTTTCCGCCCAAGTCCTTCACTTCCTGTTCCCTGGTGCTGCGCTCCGCGCCCGATCCTAACTTAGGATTGGGCTGTGAGGCTGTGGGGGAGCGGAGGATCGGGCTGGGAGGCAGCGGGAAGTAGAGGATGGGGCTGAGTGATTGTTTAAAAGCCGGTGGCTTGGGGGGCGTGGCTAAGCACTGATGTGAGAGGACGCACGGCCGGGAACCTCCGCCAACACAGCGGCGATTTATCCTGCTCAGAGCCCGAACAACGATTTCTACTTACCGGCAGTCGATGTCGGAAGGTCCTGGAGCCAGGGGAGAACATCAGGGCGCCTGAGAGAAGCCGAGATGGTCCGCAAACGGCAGAAGGAGTTTGGAGGCGGGGAGCGGTGGGGGCCGGGGCAAGATGGCGCTGAGAGAGAGGAGGAGGCGGGACGGAGAAACGCTGCCTATGCCAGGAAACTTGAAGTGGCAGAGAGATTGCAGAGGTATGCAAGAGACACTGATTCCCCTCATATACAAGCTCAGCAGGAGGATATGGAAGAGGAGGAAGATGAGAGGGCCACATTGCAGGGAACTGCAGGGCTGGCAGAGGGAGAGTTAACCCCTCAGATGAGTAAGGAGACGGAAGCAATCCAGCAGCCTGAGCAAACAATAGAGGGAGAGCCCACATTGAAGGACGTGTTCCAGATAGTATCTTACTGCAAAACAACCCTAACTGCACTTACACAGCAAGTGCACTCTGTGAGAGAGGAGGTGGGAGGAATCAAAGCTGCAATGCACAAAGCTAATGCACGGCTGGCAGAAGTGGAGAGGAGAGTAGGTGACTCAGAAGACCAAATAGTGAAAATACAAAAAGTGCAGCAACAACAGGGGCAGAAGATAGTAGTGGTGGCTAATAAATCCGATGACCTTGAAAACCGGTCACGACGTAACAACCTGCGGCTAGTGGGGTTCCCTGAAAGGGCGGAGGGGAATGATCCCACAGCATTTGTGGAAAAATGGCTCCTGGAGAAATTTGGAGCTGACCAACTATCAAGGGTTTTTGCAGTGGAAAGAGCTCATAGAGTTCCCATGAGACCTCCGGTTCCTGGTGCTGATCCCCGTACGATGCTGGCTAGAATTTTGAATTGCAGAGATCGGGACAGTATTCTTCGTAAAGCTAGCAGAATGGCTGATATCACTTTTGAGGGGAAACGTATAGAGATCTATCCTGATTACTCAGCAGAGGTCCAAAGACTGCGTATGAGATACAGTGATGTGAAAAGGCAGCTCAGACTACTAAAAATTAAATACTCAACAATATATCCGGCAAAGCTGCGAGTGGAGGCACTGGGCAGAGTACAGTTCTTCCCCAATCCAGAGGAGGCAACTACTTGGATAGAGCGCAACCGGACGAAACTGGAAGGAGAAGGAGGACAAGGTGGCGACACATGACTGTAATAGTACGAGCTGCCTACGACAAGCTTTCTGACACCTGGGAGAGTAACGGTCCTACGAACTAATGAACCTGATCTTGACCAACAGTGGAATCTTTATTTTTCCTATTTTTTGATTGCTATCTCTGACTATATTTGTTACTTACTTTTATCTTGTTTTTGCCTACACGGCTATAAGTTGCATAGGCTAACTGGTGGATATCGGGACTCTGAAATGTTTGAGCCCTACGTTTCATGGGCATATAATCTGGCGGATGGAGTGCCGAGAAACTCTATCACATGACCAATGATGGTGGTGGAGTCGGCTACACGACGGCGGGATTCGCTATATCCCCACTCTCGCTATTCACAGCGGGAGTCCTCAAGAGGAGAGAAGGGAGAGAAAAGGGAGGAGGGGAGGGGGGAAAGGGGGGAGAGGGTGGGAATGGGGCAAGGTACGCTCAGGTCTACTCTACATAAAAATGTTAAAGTTGATGGGGCACTAAAGAAACATAATTGGTCAGGATGCCTGTATAAAAGAGCTCCCTTGCATAGGTTATGAGTAATACCTTGATAAGATTACTGAGTTGGAATGTCAGAGGTATATCAGACAAAACTAAACGATCTGCAGTTTTACAGTATGTTAAGATGAGTGAAGCTATGATTATTTGTTTACAGGAGACCCATCTTACCAGTGATACGACAAATTGGCTCTCCAGGCCGTGGATCACAAAAGCTTACCATTCTACTTATTCCACTTATTCTAGAGGGGTGTCACTGTTGATAAGAAATAATGCCCACTATGAGGAATTGGAGGTACACATTGATAAGGAAGGCCAGTTTGTGTGGGTACTATGCAAACTATTTGGACAAAAGATGACGTTGGTAGCTATGTACATCCACCGCCGTACTCCAAAACAAAGTTACAAGAAGTGATAGAGTTGACTAGAGTGAAAGGAGAACAACCGATTCTCATACTTGGAGACATGAACAATGTGATGAATGAATGCTGGGATAAACTGAAAACTGGAGTGCAAAATGAACAGATTGATAGATTATCGGCGTTCGGGAATTATGTATCGGAACTGGGTCTGATTGACATATGGAGAGTGAGAAATGAGGGGAGGAAGTGTTATTCATGTCACTCGGCCACTCACGGTACTATGTCACGGATTGATCTTGCATTGGGGGATGCTGGCATGAATGGGTTGGTAAGGAATGTTGAATACCTGCAGAGAGCACTGTCTGATCATAGCCCATTACAGGTCACACTACAGCTGGATGTTAAAAAGGGTAGACAGGGGGGCTGGTCCCTACATCCGACGTGGCTTAAAACCCTAGACTTGAATGTAATAGAGGATGAGCTGGTTCAGTTCTTTCATGATAATGAGGGGAGTGCGGAGGTAACAATAGTGTGGGATGCCATGAAGGCCTTTTTAAGGGGGATCTTTATTAGAGATATTGCTCAACGTAAAACTCTCAATAGACTAGATGACCAGGCAAAAGAAGAAGCTCTAAATAGGGCAGAAATGGACATGATCTCGACTCCTACTAGAGAAAACCATGACAGACTCAAAGACGCACAGACAGCGGTGAATGGGATGCATATGGAAAGGAGTGAAAGGAAAAGGGCTTTTCAACAAGCAATGTTCTTTGAAGAAGGGGAGAGAGTGGGACATCTTTTAGCAGTAATTTCGTCTTCTCAAAGAGAGTGTAATCGGATTTACAAATTGAAGAATGGAGAGGGAAAGTTAGTTACAGAAACTCCAGATATATTAGATATTTTTAGAGAATACTACACTGACCTATACTCCTCTGTTTCAAACACCGGTGACGGGGAGGTGGAGGAATTTTTGGAGGGAGTAACACTTCCGGTATTAACTGAAAATGATAGACGGAGATTAGATGAACCAATAGAGGTAGAGGAGGTGGAAAAGGCTATATCATCCATGTCAGCGAGTAAGGCGCCTGGGGCTGATGGGATTCCGGGAGAGGTATATAAATTATTCTCAGAGATTCTGGCGCCTAAATTGAAACAGGTATTTGAAGGAGCAAGAGATAGAGGGGCACTGGCAAAATCTATGGAGGAGGCAGTTATAGTGGTACTACCTAAGGAGGGGAAAGATCCGGAGTGTGCGGAATCGTATAGGCCAATATCCTTGTTAACATCTGACGTCAAGATACTGGCCAAAATCCTTGCCAACCGCCTGTCAGGTGTGATACAGAATCTTATCCACACTGATCAATCAGGTTTTGTCCCTGGCAGGTCGACTGCAATTAATTTGAGGCGTTTGTTCCTCAATCTCCAATTACCGGCAGATAACGGTGGCCGGAGAGTGGTGGTATCACTTGACGCCAGAAAGGCCTTTGATAGTGTGGAGTGGAGGTACCTGTGGAAAATAATGGGCCTAATGGGATTCGGAGATGGATTTATGTCCTGGGTGAAACTACTGTACTCCTCTCCACGAGCGATGGTTAGGGTGAATGGGGCAAGATCTGAGATGTTCAATCTGTATAGGGGGACCAGACAGGGGTGTCCATTGTCTCCGCTATTGTTTGCGGTGGCGATGGAACCCCTGGCCGCCAAAATCAGAGTGACTGGGGAGGTGGCTGGATTCCAATTTGGAGACATTATTGAGAAAATAGCGTTATATGCAGACGATATTTTACTGTTCTTAGAGAATGCGGGAGAGGCACTGGGAAGGGTAATGGAGATTATAAAGGAGTTCGGCATTATCTCAGGTCTACAGATCAATTGGAATAAATCATGTATTATGGCAGTAGATGGGGAACTCATAAGGGAAGATATAGATGACCAGGGAGACAATTGCAGGTTGTGTCAAAGTTTAAATATTTGGGAGTGTGGGTAACCCTTCCGGTGGGGAAATATTGGGAGCTGAATATTGTTCCACTTCTGGAGACCTTTAAAAGGAAAATTAGTGCCTGGTGTAAGTTACCTTTGTCGGTGACGGGCAGGGTCAACTTGCTCAAGATGGTGTTGATGCCTCAATTAATGTACTTGTTACATAATTCCCCAGTCTGGATAGCAAAGAAAAAGTTTCATGGAATTAGCACCATCTTCAGGTCATTGATTTGGGGCAAAAGATCTGCTAGGATCAAACTTGAAAACCTGCAGAGGGCAAAGGAGGAGGGGGGATTGGCAGTCCCGAATGCTTGGGTGTACTTCTTGGCGGGGCAGGGCCAACACATACGGGGATGGAGAGAACGTGGTATAGGAGGGTCAACTGGTCGACTTCTTGGGCATGTTTCTGGCAGAGACCCGTTGGTTCAGGGGTTAGAGGATGGTACTTTTGATAAGCTGAGCTCGCAATACCCTACGATACATCTCATCCAAAAGAGTTGGAATGCTATTAAAAAAGTGCGTGGTGTGGAGGGATTGACAGTATACTCACCGGTTTGGGGGAATGTGAACTTAAAGGAATTTTATAAAATGGGAGAGATGACACATTGGCAGAAGAAGGGAATAAGGAATCTGGAGCATACTAATTAGGGAAGGAAGGCTGCAGTCTTTTTCGGAGTTGAAGAATACCTACAACATACCGTGTGCATGGGAGTTTCAATACTCCGGAATAAAACATTCTTGGAAGGCGCAGCGGAAAATAAAAGATATGACTGTTCAAAAAGATATCACACTAGATTATGTATGCATGGCAGGTGACTCTAAGGGAGTGATTTCGAGTGTTTATAATGACTTACTACATGCCTATCTGGGACGATTCACAATCAAAGCCAAAAGCAAATGGGAAGAAGATGTGGGGGAATTGTCGGGGGAACAATGGGAGACTATATTAGAAACTGTACCAGACCTATCACTCAGTGAACAGGCTAGACTCTCCCAGCTATATATAATACATAGGGTTTATAAAACTCCGGAGATGTTATACAAGGCTGGGCTAAGGGGAGATTCTGAATGTCCCAGATGTGGTTCGGAGGGGGCTGGACTGCTACATATGTTGTGGTCTTGCCTCGTCTTGCCGCGTTCTGGATAACAGTGATCTCCAAAATAGAAAGAGCATATGAATGCAAAATTGAAAGGAATCCAATAGTATGTATACTGGGTGAGGTGTCTGAAATCTTGACAATGGAGACCAGTAAAACTGCCATAGCAGGCTTCTATACATTGCACGAAAACTGATAGCCAGTAGATGGATTGATACAACCCCTCCAACTAGAAGAGAATTCATAAACCGAGCACGACATGTCATCAGACTAGAAGGGAAAATCTATAGAAAAAGAAATTCAGAACACCTCTTTGACAAAATATGGGCACCCTGGTTGGAAACTGCTGAATAAGATACATTGAAATACCCATTCTAAGATAAATGGTCAAAAGGAGTTGACTGAGCGTACGAGGGGGGGGAGGGGGGGAAGGGTTGAGGGAATATGACACTTTATGTGTTTATTGGATAAGTTGTATAAATACAAAGTACAATGTATTTTATGATATTGTTATGTAACATGGAAACAATAAAAATAACTGGTTTAAAAAAAAAAAAGCCGGTGGCTTTTTACCGCCAGCTATTAAACAATCATGCAGTGCATTTCAGCCTTTTCCTCAGCCCCAGACCGCTGTGTATGGTCCAGCAGACAGTTACTCTTGCTTCCCATTGACTTACATTGTACTCGTTACTCCTAACTAGTAATTACAAGGAAATTTGCAGAGTGACGAGTAGCCCGAATACCGTACTATTCGGCGAGTACCGAATAGTAACGGGTATGATCGCTACTCCTGAGCTATCCTGGCCGGTGGTGTAAAAGACTATTTTTAGGTGGTTTTTTCATAGTGATCCTTCAATATTGGTCTTGAAAATCAACAGTTCCTGGCAGTGCCACTGCTGTCCTGAACTACACGACCTCTAATGCTGCTAACGGAAGCAGTTTTGCCTCTGCAGCATTGGAGCAGCTCTTACAAGCTATGTGGAAAACATATTAAAAGCGTCCATTCCTTGCCAACAAAGTGTCCTTCAACCAAGGCAAAGAACTGTAAATGTTTTCGTGGAGGTCCCAATGGTTGGACCCCAGCAATCAGCAAGTTATCCCATATTTCACTTAATAAGTCAATAAAGAATGTGGGAGCTGGGGTCAGGTATTAAGATTCTGAAAAGTCTACAGTTCAGTGGAACATACACAGTAGTGTTTGAGTGGCATATAGATAAATCCTCTGCAGGGCAGTTTGAGGTTTATATACCAAAACCTCAAATGCATTTAGAGAGTTTATTGTCATTAAAGTTGTGATATTTTAAGCATTGCTAATTGAAAAAGAAAAGGTTATATTATTTGGGCATTGGTGGTATTATTTGGGTTGTATGTATTGTTTTTGAGCACTGTATTGGTGCCATTTTTGAACAACTAGCAGTTTTAGCACTTGTATTTGTACTGGTACGCTAGTATTAATTAGAATGTGTGTAGCTCTATTATTGGTGCATTGTATGCATCTGTTATTGATGCACTGTATTAAAGGGAACCTGTAAGTTGATTTATGTTGCCAAAACCATGGGCAGCATGAATCAGAACCCGGAATTTCAGAGAAAATATGGGTTTGAAGAGTTGGTGCGGCCTCAACTCCTACCAGCTATCACCTGCACCTCGCCAGGTGATTGACAAGTCTCTTCTTGTGCATTCATTGGGAGAGACTTATCACTCATTTCTAGTGGCAATTGGAGAGTCTTGTCTCGTCAAACTATACTTACTCTGAAACGCTGGCACATTTTGTAGACAATATAGTGGGGCACATAAGTATTTGATTCCTTGCTGATTTTGTAAGTTTGCCCACTGACAAAGACATGAACAGTGTATAGTTTTAAGGGTAGGTTCATTTTAACAGAGAGAGATATACTATCAAAAATAAAATCCAGAAAATCACATTGTCTAAATTATATAAATGTATTTGCATTTTGCATAGGGAAATAAGTATTTGCCCCCCAACCAGCTATTAGGAATTCTGACTCCTACAGACCAGTTAGACGCTCCTAGTCAACTTGTTACCTGCATTAAAGAAAGCTGTCTTATAGTGTCACCCGTATAAAAGACTCCTGTCCACACATTCAATTAATGAGTCAGACTCTAACCTCTACAACATGGGGAAGACCAAAGAACTTTCTAAGGATGTCAGGGAAAAGATCCTAGACCTGCATAAGGCTGGAATGGGCTGCAAAGCCATAAGTATGCTTTGAACTAGATGGACTTAAAGTCTTCCTTCAACCTTAAAAACTATGTTACTATGTTACATGATGCCAGCAGGGTATCTGATGACTGGCAGGGTGAATGTATTGATTGTGTGGATCATATTCTTCCCATTGAGCTGGCTCTTCAGGACCTAGCTTACCCTTTAATGGTATTTGGATGTTGCTGCTTTACTTGCCTCCTCTTCATGGTTACCATGTCGAGATACTTGTAGCATGTCTTCATATCTGATACGTGCCCTACCGGTAGCTCTACTCCATCAGTCTTTACTACCTTGTCTCTCTTTATTACCAACCGGCCAGACTTCTCCAGTCCGAAGAACATCCCAATATCTTTGCTGTAGATTCTTGTCATGTGGATCAGTGGACCGATGTCTCGTTGATTTTTTTGCATACAGCTTGATGTCATCCATGTAGAACAGGTGGCTGATGGTGCTTCCACCATTCTTGAACTTGTATCCGTGGATATATAAATATGGATATTGAATACATTTTTTAGATTGTAAGAAAAAGAAAGAAAGAAAAAAATAGGAATATAGTGATGTTACAAAATGAAAAACCTCCACTGGTCATTCAAAAAATACAACAATAATCACATTAACCAGCAAACAAGAAAGTAATATACTAACATGTTAAAGATTACTAAACTGGAAACATTTCCTGGATCTGAACTGATTACAGTCTTGCACACTTGGCCGTAGATGTATACTGTTTCCACACTTTACACATTTGTAGCACTTTTGAACTTAGAGCAACTATTTTCAGATTTTTTTTTACATTGGATAAAAAAAAAAAGATGGAAAAAACATTTTGGCAAGAAGGGGAAATCTTCAGTAAAGTCTTTGTCATCAAGCGTGGGGACTTTTGACTGCTGAGTGACAAAATTTGACTAAGTGATAGAGCGTGACGAAGCATAGCGACGCGCAATAAACAGATCAGATATGAATTACAATCTTGATATTTCCGTTTTTAGATTATGCATTATACTTAATGCACATAGTGGTGTCTACAAATCTAAAAGGGTGATAGACCAATTTTAATGGAGCTGTACTTTAAATGCAAGGTTTAACTTGCTGTCTGCTGGACGCACAACCAGTGAGACCACCACCGATCTTCAGATCCCTAGATCGAGGAGGTCCCCTTTTATACAGAGAGCCCCATAAGTATCACTGTTCCACTCATTCTCTACGGACTGCTGTGCTTGACGCCTTCTGTCCCTTCGACAATGATTGTAGTGGATCAACGCTTGAACCTGAAGAAGAAGCGGCACGCTTCGAAACACGCTGACTAATAAATCCCTAGCTTCACTATTTGACGACTGCTCTCATCATTCGGCAGCACAGTGGGACCCTTTTTCTCCTTGGCTTTAATAACCTATTTGAAGTAGAAATTCCAAAAGTCAATATTAAACCTTTACTGAGCCTTGTCACATGACTTCGGATAAAACTAGACCCATGTTTTGGGGGTAATCACATAGAAAAAAATTGAGCACTACTTGTAACTTCAGATAGTATCAACAAAACTCAATTACTTTATTAAATACAACACCGTAAAATAATACAAATAAAGGTATAAATGAAGATCCAAAGTCCCCAGAGGACACAGGCTAATAATAATGAATTACAAATGATAATCAGTATAGTTAATCACATGCTAGGCTAGCATAAAGCAGCCAAACAATAATAATATCCATGTAAAATACCAAATAGCCCACATTAAAATTGACAGTGATCCAAAGAGTGTCAGCTATATAAGTAATATAACATGATACACAGCAGTGAACTTACTCATAATAAGGTGCCTGTGCAAATTCCCAGATGAACGCCCTGACGCACGTTTCGCTTTAGTTTTCTGAAGCTTTCACCAAATTGATATAAATACGCATGGCAATGTTATGTCTGTCAGAGGCCACAGCCTCAAAAACGCTACCTCGGACAGACATGGCACAAACCACTCCATTTGGAAGATTCCAGGGGAACCCCGACCTTCACTCTTTATCCCTTGTACAGGAATTTAGTCTACCAAGGGGGTCCAGTGGATTGCATCTACAGAAGAGCTGCTGTCCAGAAGAGGAAACCAAAGGCAGGAAGGGATGTTTAGAGGGTCAATGTTGAGAAGTCACGTCAAGGACAAAATCAGGATGCAAGTGGGTGATCAAAATACAATCCGGAGTAAGAGAACGGGAAATACAAAACTGGAGGCAAGAAACAGGAAGCCTGTGTCACTGGCTGAGAACTAACTAATAACTAACAGCTAGAGACTACCTGCAGGGGTTTATATAGAGGGGAGCTAACAGGAGGGTCAAGGAGGACAGCTGTACCAGGCCCACATGGGGCAAAATGGTGGCAACATGATTTCTGGTATGCACATGGAGACAATATTATCTTTTAGGGGCGCAAATGGATCATTATTACCTTTAAAGAGGTACAATGGTAAGAATAATTACTATGTGAGGCACCAAGAGAAGTACCACCACTTTTAGGGTCATTAAGAAGATAACTATTAGAATGGAGCAAATCTTCTAAAATTCAAACTTTTTAACATCACCAAATTTTCTCAATATTTGATTTATTTGGTGTATTGATTTACCACAAACCAGAAGAGCTCCAAAGTCTCCAATGGTCTTGTAAAGACTGTATCCAACCCCTCTCTGGTGCTTTAATGCAAATACAGCTTTAGTAATGTCCACGCAACCTCAATATACATGGGTATAGCTAAATGGATGGTGAGAGTTCTTCACTGCTGTACTGCATCACAGTTTCTTCAGTATTTTATGGCTTTATATCCCTATCCCTATGATTAAACTATAAGCTGTGACATCCTCCCACTATCCAGATTCACCAGAAAATGGCTGCTGCACTTCCTGCTTCTGCTTTTATACAGACTATGAAAAATAGGGGGAAGGAATGATGGTCCATGAAGCCCATTGAGGAAACTGTTATTTGGTAAGAAATTCAATTTTATTAAGGATAAATTGTAACATGGATTACAAAATAGACATATAAAAACTTTACATAAGGGCACACATTCAGGATATGATCTTTCTGATTAGCTGTGCTATACCATATGATGTGATAGCTGCAAGGCAATATGGGAAATTTGACTCAACTGCACTCATGGTCTTAGAGAATACAAACTGGCAGACTTTTAGGAGTGCTGGGCACTTGGGCACAAATTAAAGCACTCAATGAGCATATTTACCAACCTTTATTGCCCTTTACTTCCCACTACGCGTTTCGACAGGGTGCCTGTCTTCATCAGGCGGACTCCATCTGATGAAGACAGGCACTCTGCCGAAACGCGTAGTGGGATAAATACGCTAATTGAGTGGTTTAATTTGTGCCCAAGTGCTCCAGCGCTCCTAAAAGACAGCTAGATTGTATTCTCTATTGACTCGTTCCCCAAGTCCCTACCAGAGATTGAGCTCCTCTGTTTGGTAGTATCTAGCAACGGCTCTAGTGCACTATTCAAATCGCCCCCTAAGACTACCAGACCCTCTCTAAATCTCTCTACTTTTTTCAATGTAGCCAATATCCATTTCAGTACTTTTTTGTTCGGGGCGTAGAGGCTACCAAGTGTTATTAGTGTGCCATCTAGCAGGCCTTTAATCAGAATATACCTGCCTTGAGGGTCCACCAGGGATTCCCGTAGTTGAAATTGTATATTCTTTTTAAGTGCTATTGATACGCCTCTGGCCCCGATTTGGGTGGATGTAGCGTGGAACCATCTATCAAACACTGATTTCTCAAAATTAGGGATCCTGTTTTGTTTGAAGTGGGTTTTTTGGACAAATAGAACATCAGTCCCTTGTTTTTTAAGAGCATGCAGTGTTGGATTTCTGGTGCCTGGAGAGTTAAAGCCATGAGTATTAAGAGATATATAAATTAATACTTTACCACCAGTTATTGTCTCTCGAGATGCTTGTTTGTTGATTAGGACTTTGAGAGGGGAGTCGGTCGTGCCTGATAGGGTAGGGGAAAGTAGGGTCGAAGGGAAAGAGAGAAAGCAGAGGGGGAGACAAGAGTGTAATGAGAGTAGGGAGAAAAAGAAAAAAGATAAGCATTAATTTGTCAAAAAACAGTTCTCTTCTAGGGTTAACATTTCCCATTGATGTAGACTGCTGAATCGCCATTTTCCAGCTCAGGGGAGGGCGGTTCCTCCGTTATTATCTAAGTCACATTACTATATAAAAAACACAAACTGTCAAACTATCACAAACTATTTTCTCTTAAGTTTGCAGTTTAGGCCCAGCAGGTATATAGGTTTCGGGGTCTATACAAAGGTTGAGTGTTTCAAACAAGGGTAGGTTGAGTCGGGTGCATGGTAGAGGTTAGGAGAGTAGGGAATGGGAAGGGATTACAAGGGCTGGTAGGTAGTAAGGGGGGAGGGGATAAATGGAATTGGAAAAGGTGGGATTAGTTTGGGTCGAGGTGGTAGGGATATTAGGGTGTAAGGCAAGAAGGACGGGTTAGGGTCCATAATGAAGAAACACCAACCATCTAGCCGAATTGTTAGACCAACATTGACCGCTGGGACCCCTTATAATGGTGTAGCTCTGTAAAAACAATTTAGGAATGAGTAAGAACCAATAAAAATAAATGTGAATCAATGCATTCAATCTAGTGACCTAAGTAAGTGTAAAGATCTCTATGGAACTGACTACAGTTGTATCCATTATCGCACAAAAAGGGTGCGACAATGGAGAAAAAGTACACTTGTCCAGATGAGCCAAGTTGAGTGGACATATGTGTAAGTTCTCAATGAACACTTAGAAGAATAAAACCACTCAGGTGACTTCCTCTGGGCCTTTCGATGATGGGGATTTCGCTGTTCTTCTCTTGGAGCGCTGGGATTCGGGGTCATCGCTTGTTGCCAGGGCTGCGGAGTCGGGAGCGCTCGAAGTAGTGATGCTGCATAAAAAGACTCTAAGTCCGGATAGGTTTCCAGAACGATATCCAGAGAGGTGCAAGCCGCTTTAATGTCAGCTGAAGATCTGGCAATTATAGATCTTTCGCCGGCTGTTATGTTAATGCCGAAGGGGAAAAGCCAACAAAATTTATGACCTTTGGCTAGATTGCTCCTGTGAATGGTTTTAGGAGGCGACGTTTTCTTAGAGTTATTGCCGATAGGTCTTGGAAAAGCAGAATTTTGGAGTCTGCATAAGTAAGGTCATCAGTCTCTCTAGCTGTACGTAGCACCAGGTCCTTTGTACGATAGTCTAAAAATCTACACAGCACGTCTCGAGGAGTGTCACCAGGTGTCGGTTTAGGGCGGAGGGTACGATGCACTCGGACCAGTTCAATATCACGTGGATCTTCCTCTCTCGGTACTGATCTGAATATTTCTAGTGCTGCTTTGCCTAGAGCTTCGAATGCTACCGACTCAGGGAGGCCTTTGATTCGGATATTGTTGCGGCGCTACCCTGCTCTCGTGATCCTCGAGGGAAATATGGACTTGGTGGAGTTGTTGCTCATGGGTCACTAGGCATTCTAATAAGGAGTTGGAATGGTGGGTTAATGGTCCCTGCGCATTTTCTAGGAATTCAAGTCTGTAGCCTTGGAGGGTTAGGTCCTGCTTAATATCTGCTATATCACGCCCTATAGCTTCTAGAGTTTTGGCTAGTATTCGTTTTAAGAATGATCTAGAGAACAAAGCGTCCTTTGTTTTGGTGCTTGTGTCAGATTCGCACTCCATATCTGAATCTGAGTCGTCAGCGCATGAGAGAGCGGGTTGTTTGCTTGGTTTCTGTACTCCTGAGGACTTGTTTTGTTTTCGTAGAAAGTGATCAACGTCTGCATGCGTGATTGACTTGGATGCCTTAGGTATAGTCTTAGGAGTTTTTACAGTTGTTTTCCCCATATTATGACGAAATAGTGTGTACAAGATTAGACCTTGCTTTAGATGGGTTCCACCCCCCTGCTGGTTTCTTAGCAGATCAGCATGTCATTATGTGTAATAGGGAACAAAGGGTTAACCTAGAATGAGAGTCTTTGTAAATGCTACTGGGGCTTTGGTAGATAGCTCCAGGGGTTAGGAGAGAGAGATTGGATTAGAATTATGCCCACAGTGAGAGGTTAAGAAGTCCTTGTGTGTTACAGAACTATATTCTCCCTGTTATACGTGGCGTGTCTTCTGCCAGTGGGAGTAGCTCCTTCTTCAATTCCTGGGTGCAGTTAGTTTGCAGGGGAGCTCTCTATGTGTAACCACGGGATTTCAAGCAGTCTCTAATAGGGTTAGAGGTGCCCCTGCTGTAGTATAGGTTGAGGATGGGGGTATCAATCAATCAACCTGGACACTGGACAATGTGAGTGTGGTCACTCTCTTTATGATTCCAGTGCCTGGGATCGCGTCCCACTTCCCTCTCAACCCCACTTAAAGCTGCAGCTTCCTCTATTGTCCTTAGTTCCACTCAATCAGGGGGCCAGGTGGATCCTCTACTACACAGGCCTCGGGGAGTTATAAGAGAGGATCAGCTAGGTGTGGGGGGTTATCGGAGCAGTCTATATTGGTGGTGTTATGGAGGGCACTTATTACTGTACTCCCACTGTCCTCCGCAGTGGGTTTTATGGGTCTCTGCCGCTGCTCTCCCCTCTCTCCACGTACCTCGCACCCCACCTCGGATCCAAGGATAGGGGTGATTCACCTCACTCGCTGCTTAGAGTCACTGGAACCGCAGGCAGACTCAGGCACATGAGAGCTCCACACTCAATGACGGCAGGTCCGGCGCACACGTGTCCCCGTGGCCACCTCTTCCTACCTCGCCGATCTCGGAGGCCGTCCGCGTCTATGTCCTGGCTCACAGCAGCGATGTGACGGTAATGCACTGAAACTCTCCTCCGGTCCGCAGCAATGTGATGCTCGGAGGCCACCCAGCAGGCTCTACTTAGTAGCAGGCTAAGGAGCAGAGAGGGGGGGGAGGTCTTGCCAAACACCTCACGAGGTGCTTCTCCGGTGACTTCCTGATCCAAAGTTGGTTTCTATAAAGACCTCAGGGTCCTGAGCAAAAGATGGGCCAAGGAATGATGGTTGCGGGTGTTCTCCAAAGTAGGATGGCGCCAGATTGTAGCTGGAAAATGAAAGCGCAGAGAGATGCAACCTCTCTATGCGGCGGCCATCTTGGATCTCCCCAGATTCTCTATCTCAAGGTACCTTTACACACAGAGATATTTTGCTTGCAATTCACTGGTTGCAGTGAAATCATGGAGACATTGTTCCTCTTGTACACGGCAACAAAATGGAACAATGTGTCCATGATTTCACTGCAACCAGTGAATTGCAAGCAATATATCTCTGTGTGTAAATGTACCTTGAGAGAGAGAATATGGATGGCAGCGCTGTGTTTCATAGCGCTGCCGAGGATGGCAGTTCGGATACACAGGGCTCTATGTATTATTTGTGCGCTTGAGAATGCTTGCGTATAAAGCTTGCATCTTCAACCACATAAAAAATGCAACAAGATTCGTTTTCAGGGCACAAAAAAAACTGCATGCGAATGCAAACGCTTGTGTCCGCAGCCAAACACAGATACAGCGCATCCCCATGTTATACATAGGGATGCAGGACGCATGCGTTTCTGTACACACTGTGCCACCTGCATACACAAGTGGCACGAACGCCAATGTGAAACCTGCCTTTCAACCTGCTTCCCAAGCCGCACTTTTACAGACTGCTTCCCAATCCCCTTACCTTTTACAGATTGCTCCACAAGATTCTCCTGTTACTTAAGGTACCGTTAGGGTACCTTTATACGCCACAACCGCGGGAGACATTTTTGATGGCGATATTTCTCACTGGAAGTATCGCCACCAAATTGCCTCCTTATTGCGACGTGTAAATAGGGAATTTGGATAAAACCAATGTCGTCTGGTTTCGATTTCAGGCAGTGCTCTAAAACCAGGCGACCGGAGCGAGGCGACATATCGCCGCCAAATTCCTGTTTTCTGATCATCATAATGGGAGACCCAGACAATGGGGTTTAGGGCACTGCCCTCCGGAGGCCACACTAGTACTACAAGTTTGTAGACACCGCCCCCTCCGCATATAAACCCCTACCGCAGGGAAGACCCTCAGTTTTAAACTTAGTGTGCTCGGAGGTATCACACGCTTTGCTTGCACATCACAGCATTCTCACAGCTTACGTGATGGCGTATGAAGATAAGGTAGGTCCCGGTCGGGGACCTCCGGCAGTCTCCCTGTTCACCCATGGGGGAACACACAGGTTGAGGTACCGGAGGGCCTAGAGCCTGGGCACATGGTGTTCTCCCGGTACGCTGCCGCGCTCCTTCCCATCCCTCTTTGGGGGGCTCTGAGAAGTGGGAGACAGGAGCCTTGCACAGCTCCGCTCCGTCCGAGGCCTCCCTAAATGGTGCTTACAGACCGGACTGGAGCCAGCCCAGTCCGAGGCCTCCCTAAATGGTGCTTACAGACCGGACTGGTGCTGAACCCCCGTCCGAGGCCTCCCTAAATGGTGCTTACAGACCGGACTGGCACTGAGGCACCTTGTGTGTCTCCGGTGTGCCTGGGGGTAGTGTCTGGCACTTTATGTGTTTCATGACACTCAGAACGCGCGCAACCCTCGGGTCCGCGGTTCTGGCGGTGTACCCTGTGCTGGGGTCACCATAGCTGACCGCCCTGTGTGTCACAGGGGCTGCGGCTGCGGGCTACAGATGTTGCATGCAGCCCTGGGTATAGTGTTGATACTATATCTCCCGCGCTGCGGGCTCCGGCACCAGATTTCTTAAGATGGCTGCTTGGAGAGATGTGGAGCAGCCCATAGGATGATGTCATCGCTGGGCGTGTGTGTGTGTGCTTCCCGCGTGTTTTCAGCTCCGCCCACGTCTTTACTGGCGGCGGCCATTTTCTCCTCACTTCCCTACTGGGACTGGATGAGTGCACTGCTGCGCTCCCGGAGGAGACCGGTCATTACCCTCGCGGAGGCCACACACACACCGCTCCCCTCCACCGCATTGAAGCGGTCGGTAAGCCGCCGGTGTTCCGGTTTCCTACTTGGCTTATTCTTTTCCTCTGCTGTCGGCATGGCCCCAGCAAAGAAAAGTGCTGTGAAGGCAGACAATTCTACCACTACCTGTGCTACATGCACCGGGACGCTGGTTGAGGGGTCCTGCAATAATTGCGGACGCCCAGAAGCCCGGACTGATTCTGCAGAGACTGCAGCTCCGGTGCTGTACCCTGAGGTTCAGGTGATCTCAGGGCAATGGGAAACACAGAATAAGATTAACGAATCTGTGTTATCCAAATTGTCCTCCATGTCACAATCCCTGGAGGCACTGACTAGGAGACTGGGAAGCCCAGCTGCTCCTTCAAGTTACCCCCGGGTGTCATCTCTTTCTGCTGCTAGACCCCTTAAGCGGGCTCGCCGAGATGACTCACCCGAGATCCAGAACCTCTCTGAGGAGGAGCGTCACTCTGATGGTGACGAGGATGATGGGGGTTCAATGCTTGAATCTATGTCAGAACCACCTGACGGGGTAGAGGATCTGGTGTCCTCTATCAACGAGACTCTACATCTCGTGGCACCCCCTGAGGAGGTGGAACTGCACCCTAAGGAGGTGTATCAGTGGCTGCAGCCGGAGGCTCGCCCATGTGGCTCCTTTATGGACCACACTAATTTTGGAAGGGTGGTTAGAGCACCCAGGATTCATCCTGGGCGGCGTTATGTCCGCAAATCTAAGGACACTCGCTTCCCCTTTCCACAGGAGGTGCTTCAGGAATGGTCGCAGTCCCCGAAGGTGGACGCTTCCATGACCAGGATTGCTGCACGCTCCCTGTTCTCTGCCTCTGATAGCTCCTCATTGAAGGACGCGACGGATAGACAGGTCGAGCAACTCGCCAAGTCTTCCTATGAGGCTGTGGGGTCTTCATTTGCCCCTAATTTTGCCACAGTCTGGACTCTGCAGGCGATCACGTCCTGCTTAGATGGTATCACTGACCTGGCGGGGTCCAATACAGAGGTCCTGGCGCTTACTGATAGGGCGAGGGCCTATGCAGATTACACCAGGACTGCGACCCTAGAAACTGCCACCCGCTCTGCTGTGGCTTCGGCCAATGCTATAGCGATTCGCAGGTTGTTGTGGCTGCGTCTATGGGACACAGATGCCACGTCTAAGAAGATTCTGCAGAATCTTCCATTCTCTGGCGACAGACTTTTTGGCACCGAGCTGGATAAGCTAATCAAGGATTCTGCGGAGTCTAAGATCCCACAGAATAAGCCTAAGCCACGGTATACCGTCAAAAGGAACCCAAAACAGTGGTCCTTTCGGTCCAGCTCGCAGTCCTCAGCTTCGTCCGCTCGCACGGACAGAGGGGGCAAGCCCGCTACTCAGTGGCGCCCCAAAGGTCGTCAGAAGAAGTCAACGGGGGCAGCAGCTGCCACCCCCAAACCCACTTCCGCATGACTCGCTCTCCAGTCCTGCCGCCCCACAGGTGGGGGGCCGCCTGTCCCGTTTTCAGGACAGATGGTTGCTCCACGTTCAAGATCAGTGGGTCCGAGACGTAGTCTCACGCGGCTACAGGATAGAGCTGACGTCGCGGCCAACACACCGATTCCATCGGTCTGTTCCATCTCCAGAAAAGGCTCAGGCTTTTCATCTGGTGTTGGAGGGACTCCGCAGAGACGGAGTAGTGGTCCCAGTGCCTTCCGGGGAGAGGTTTCGGGGTTTTTACTCCAACCTCTTCATTGTCCCAAAAAAGGACGGCTCCTTCCGCCCGGTTCTGGACCTAAAATTGTTCAACCGTCACGTGTTGGTTCGGAAGTTCCGTATGGAATCCCTGCGCTCCGTGATCGCGGCTGTCACAGGGGGACTTCCTAGCGTCGATAGATATCCGAGACGCTTACCTTCACGTGCCCATTGCACCGGCTCATCAGCGCTGGTTGAGATTTGCAGTGGGGAACGAACACTTCCAATTTGTGGCGCTGCCTTTCGGGCTGGCCTCGGCACCGCGGGTGTTCACAAAAGTGATGGCCTCTATGATGGCTCTCCTACACGTGCAGGGGCATGCCGTCATACCCTATCTGGACGACCTACTGGTCAGGGCGCCATCATAACACCTTTGTCGGCAAAGCCTGGAGGTGACCATGAAGTCTCTGGAACAGTTCGGGTGGCTTCTCAATATCCAGAAGTCGACCCTGGTTCCGACCCAGTCATTGACATATCTGGGCATGGACTTCCACACGGACTCAGCCCTGGTGTCCCTGCCACGAGCCAAGCAGCTGGCGATCCACTCAGGAGTGCAGAATGTCCTCCTGTCACCACAATCATCCCTACGGGTATTGATGAAGCTGGTGGGGCGCATGGTAGCTGCGATAGAGGCGGTGCCTTTCGCACAGTTTCGCCTCCGTCCTCTCCAGCTGGAGATTCTCCGCCGATGGGACAAGAGGACGGTCTCTCTGAATCGGCTGGTGGCTCTTTCCCAACCGACCAGGGATTCCCTGCAGTGGTGGCTCCAGCCACGTCACTTGTCACGGGGCCGGTCCTTCCTCAAACCGTCGTGGTTAGTGGTAACCACCGACGCCAGTCTGAAGGGCTGGGGTGCAGTGTTCTTACACCACAGGGCTCAAGGCCTCTGGACTCAGTCAGAGTCGGCGTTGCAGATCAACGTGCTGGAGATCAAGGCGGTCTATCTGGCGCTCTTGGCGTTTCAGAAATTCCTGTCAGGACAGCCCATTCGGGTGCAGTCCGACAATGCGACGGCCGTCGCCTATATAAATCATCAGGGAGGGACCAGAAGTGCTCAGGCCCTCGCCGAAGTCCACCGCATTCTATCCTGGGTGGAGGACAACGACTGCCTGATCTCCGCAGTTCACATCCCAGGGGTCGAGAACTGGGAGGCCGACTACCTGAGCCGGCAGGGGATGGACGCCGGAGAGTGGTCTCTTCATCCAGACGTCTTCCGGGACATCTGCAGCAGATGGGGCACTCCGGACGTGGATCTGATGGCCTCGCGGCTGAATCATCAGGTGCCGCAATACATGGCGAGATCATGGGATCCTCAGTCTCTGGGGGCAGACGCCCTGATCCTGAGTTGGTCCAGCTTCCATCGACCATATGTGTTCCCACCTCTAGCTCTGATTCCCAAGGTTTTGTGGAAAATCAGGACGGAGTGCAACATAGCCATTCTAGTGGCTCCGGATTGGCCCAGGAGGTCCTGGTATCCGGATCTGTGGCAACTGTCAGGCGGACTCCGATGGGCTCTTCCAGAACGCGCAGATCTTCTCGCGCAAGGCCCATTCTTCCACCTCAATTCCAGGGCCCTCAGATTGACTGCATGGCTCTTGTGGCCTGGCTGCTAACATCCAGGGGCTTCTCTCCTACAGTGGTTGCCACTATGAATTGGGCCAGGAAGCCCGTATCCAGGAAGATATACCACAGAACGTGGAAAATCTTTTTCTCCTGGTGTGCCTCTGCTGGACGGGCGCCGTGGCCCTTGTCCATCCCGACGTTGTTGGCTTTCCTACAGTCGGGTTTGGAATTGGGCTTATCCCTCAGCTCCCTGAAGGGTCAAGTATCAGGTCTTTCAGTGCTGTTTGACAGGCGTTTGGCGCTCCTTCCTAAGGTCCGTCAGTTTCTGCAAGGGGTGTCTCGGGTGGTCCCGCCATATAGGCGACCTCTGGATCCTTGGGACCTTAACATGGTCCTGACAGCTCTGCAGAAACCACCGTTCGAGCCTTTGAGGGACGTCTCCCTCTCTCATCTGTCCCAGAAAGTGGTTTTTCTGGTGGCAATTACATCTCTGAGACGGGTTTCAGAATTGGCTGCACTTTCGTGCAAGTCGCCCTTTCTGGTAGTCCACCAAGACAAGGTGGTGTTGCGCCCGCGGGCGGAATTTTTGCCGAAAGTGGTTTCCACTTTCCACTTGAACCAAGAGATTGTTCTTCCATAATTTTGTCCCGCTCCTGTTCATCAGGTTGAGCGCGACCTCCACACTCTGGATCTAGTGAGGGCTGTACGCATTTATGTGTCCAGGACTGCCTCCTTCCGGAGTTCTGACTCTTTGTTCATCCTTACGGCGGGTCGCTGTAAGGGGTCCGCGGCATCAAAATCGACCTTGGCCAGATGGATCAAGGCACCCATTCAGGAGGCTTACCGTTCTGCGGGTCAGCCTCTTCCGGTGGGCTTGAAGGCGCACTCGACCAGAGCTGTCGGTGCTTCCTGGGCTTTGCGACATCGCGCTTCAGCTCTGCAGGTGTGTCAGGCGGCCACTTGGTCCAGCCTGCACATTTTCTCTAAGCACTATATGGTGCATGCCCATGCCTCTGCGGATGCAAGTTTGGGCAGGCGGGTCCTCCTGGCGGCGGTTGCCCACCTTTGAGGGGGACCGTATCTTTACACGTCTTTGAGGAACTCTTCCCGCCCTGGGGTTTTGCTTTAGGACATCCCCATTGTCTGGGTCTCCCATTATGATGATCAGAAAAAAGAGAATTTTGTTTACGTACCGTAAATTCTTTTTTCTTGAGTCATCAATGGGAGACCCAGCACCCACCCAGTTGTTCCGTTGCATGTTTGCATTTGATCTGTTCCCTGTTGGGACAGTTTATTCCGGGTTGTTGGACCGTCGGTGTACGGTTTCTTTCCCGAGGTATCGGGTGTGGTTTATTTTGTCTCCTCGCAGCTTATGAACCAAACTGAGGGTCTTCCCTGCGGTAGGGGTTTATATGCGGAGGGGGCGGTGTCTACAAACTTGTAGTACCTAGTGTGGCCTCCAGAGGGCAGTGCCCTAAACCCCATTGTCTGGGTCTCCCATTGATGACTCAAGAAAAAAGAATTTACGGTACGTAAACAAAATTCTCTTTTTTACACGTCGCAATAAGGAGGCAATTAGGAGGAAATGTGGCAGCGATATTTCCACGTCGCAATATCGCTGCCACATTTCTCACCGCGGTTGTGGCGTGTAAAGGTACCCTTACGTGCTTCAATGTTGAAAGGATATCACCAACGATCACATGGGCGCACTGTCGCTGGGACATCGTATAGAGATCATTGGTGACATGTCAGTCGTCTAGATATCGTGCACGACGCACCAATGATCCAGTGAGCAGCTCTCATTCGCACAACCCAGCGAACGATACTTGTTTACTGTTGTCAAAAGGGGAAGTCGTTAATGACATCGCTACTGCGGTGTCACACACACAACGATGCAGCAGGTTGGCTGCTTGTGGATCGTTTGATTTGAGAACATCCAACGATTTATCGTAATTGAATTTCGGTGTCACACGCAACGTAGTAGTAATGATGTCGTTTGAACGACTCCAAACCAGTGACGTTTAAGCGATATCGTTCATGATATTGTACCGTGTAACGGTACCTTTAGACTATGTTCCAATCTCCTCCACCTTCACAGACTGCTTCTCAAGTGCCTGCACCTTCACAGACTGCTTTTCAAGTGCCTGCACCTTCACAGACTGCTTCTCAAGTGCCTGCACCTTCACAGACTTCTTCTCAAGTGCCTGCACCTTCACAGACTGCTTCTCAAGTGCCTGCACCTTCACAGACTGCTTCTCAAGTGCCTGCACCTTCACAGACTTCTTCTCAAGTACCTGCACCTTCACAGACTGCTCTGACAGATCCTCTTTTTTCACTGACTGCTCCCCAAGGTCCCCCAATCTTACTGACCTCTCCACAGAGTCATCTCCCCTCATAGACCATTATGAAGGTTTATTTTAAAGCATGGTATAATGATATTTAGTCATGGTATTTTGATAAGATTATACAGCATGGTATGTGTTTATCTACACTATCGCTATTCTACAAGTTTTTTGCTGAGTGCAAACTAATGTGCTTTGGCAAATGTTTTATATATAGATAGAATACAAATAAAATCCATGTGATGATCCAGATGTCTTATATTGGCTTAAAACGGAGAAGGAGGTCATCTCTTCCCATATGGTCTCTCCTCTGTCCCCTCTCTCTCTCCCCCTCATGCTCTCTCCCAATGTATGTAAATAAATGTATTTTTACTTAAACATCTGTTTCTGGTTTTTTTATTAATAAAGTGTTTCATTTCCTGGTAAAAAAATGTGTAGGGCTTCGCTGTATTTTCTATTCCTCCACAGGTAAACCAAGCAGCTACTGGCTGCTAACATCCACTGCCTGGTGTTACCTTTTCTGGCAATTAAAAACACAGGGGAGCCCTTATTTGTTTTCAATTATTTAACTAAATAATAAATTGATGTGGGCTCTGCCAATATAACCTAGGCAGCTGGGTGCTGTAATTTTAAGCATGGTGTGGTGAGCCCAAGCATCCTGGACCCCACACACTGAAAATCACAGCCAGCAGCTGTCGGGCCCCACGGGACGGGGGTACTCGGTACCGGAACAGATGGTGCCGGGAAGTCACGGGTGGCTTGGTCCGGACCGTGTCCCGGGCTCGGCAAATAAAGGGGGGATATTTACAGGGGAAATGTCACTCGTGACGCCACCCACTTTGTGCGGCCAGTGATGGGGCCGCCGCTGCTGCAGAACCTCCGGGGGTGATGGAGTGGCAGCGGAGATGGTGCAGTTCCAGTGGGAAGAACTATATCCCCCGGGGCAGTAAGGGTTAAGGGTTGTGGAATGTCCAGACACTTACTGTGCAGGCTGCAGGGATCTCTCCTCCTGGCTGGTGCTGACAGGCTGTGTCCTGTAAGGAGAGAATCACTTTCGTGCAGAAACACAAGGGAAGCTGTTCCAGGGTTCTCCAAAGCTTTACTCCAAGTTCTTTCAGTTACTTTACAAGTCATTTGCAGTTCTTACAAGTTACAGTACACGGGCACATTCTCCCTCTCCTGGTTCCCTTTGCTCTGCAGCCAGGCCTCTCTCTCTGTGACCCCTCACACAGTCTGTAGTGTCCTTTCCGGGCTGTTTACGGTCTCTGTTTCTACGGGTTGTGTGTGGTACGCTAGACAGTATGGCGGTGACTCGGGCTTCTGTGAGTCCTAGTGCGTCACTTAGCTGCCTGTCCTTTAGGGTAGGGATCTCAATCTGAAACTCAGATCCCTCGTCGTGTTGTCTGGGGATGCCGGGTGAACTGTGGTCCCCTCTAGAGCCGACACTCTACTCAGCCCAGCCTCCAGCAGTCCTCCAGCACGAGGCTCTGCCAGGCTCTCTCCTTTCTGTTCCTTTCAGTATACTAGGAGGGCTACTCCGCCTGCAGTCAGTGGCTTTGGCTGCTGTCTAGGGCACGGGTTCCACCGTCCCTCTCTGTCCGGTCACACTCCTGGTGGCATCAGCGTCGGATGGGCTTTCTCTCCCCTCTGGCTCACACTGGCTCAGTACGGATTCTGCGCTCCTAGGCCTTGCACTCACAGGACGTGTGATTGTCTCTCAGTCTTTACATCTCAGCTCACTGTGGCCTACTCCTTACTCCTACTGACTTCCTTCACTCCTCCCCCTTCCTATATACTCTCAAGTCACCTGACTTCTAGTGTGCCCAACCCACTCCTCTGATCCACCACCCCTCAATCTCATAGAGTTCTAATCTCAGGGCTGGATGTTAACTCCTTCTACACGTGGGTTGTGTGGGCTGTGAGGGTGTTGGTGTGCAACAATGTCCTACCTGCCTGGCTGCAGTTCCCTTTGTGGCCTCCTGGATGCAGGGGCGCCACACAGCCACCCCAGATTTGGTTCCTCTATGGGCCCCTTTACACGCCACCACTGAAAGGTAGCAACTGCCTGACATTGGGGATATTTATGCATGTTGCCATGAAATTGCTACGAAATGGCAGTGTGTAAATAGGGAAATTCCTTCCTGTGTCCTGACACAGGAAGGAATTTCCCTATTTACACACCGCCATTTCGTAGCAATTTCATGGCAACAGGCATAAATATCCCCAATGCCAGGCAGTTGCTACCTTTCAGTGGTTGTGTGTAAAGGGGCCCTAAGAGATACGCCAACACTGGCAGTTACCCCCCTCGTCCAGCTGTCATGTAGCACTGGCAGCCTGTGCCTGTCTGTGCCGCCAACCTCCTTTTGCCTGTTTGTGCTTCCCTGTGCCTGTATATGCCTCCCTATGCTTGTGTGTGCACCCCTCTCTGAGCTTGTCTATGCCTCCATGTGCCTCCCTGTGCCTATGTGTGCCATCCATCTCCCTGTGCCTGTGTGTGCCTCCCTGTGCCTGTGTGTGCCCCCTGCCTTCCTGTGCCTGTCTGTGCCCCCTGCCTTCCTGTGCCTGTCTGTGTCCCCCACCTCCCTGTGCCTATATGATCCCCCTACGTCACTGTGTCTGTGTGTGCCTCCCTGTGCCTGTGATTGGCCCTTTACCTAATTGTGCCTGTTTGTGCCCCCCGCCTCCCTGTGCCTGCATGTGCCCCCGGAGTCGGTCACAGGGTGGGGACTCAGATACCGGGATGATCGTTACTTCGATGGGGGATCACGGCTGGTCGGTTCCCAGTTCTGTGTCCTGGACCTTCAGTGGCAGAATGGGGTGATAATGATGGGGATTTATTGAGATATAACTTAATGTGATGCCACCTGTGGTATCTGGTAATTGGGTACCAGCTCTGCAGGAAGCCTCTGAGGTGATGTGATGCAGCTTGATAGTACAGCTCTCCCCAGGTGGAGCTTTACCTCAGGGCTGAAAAGTGAATTTTGGGAGTAGTAGTTCTCACCTCACAGATGCTGATTAAACCCTCCAGTGATGGAGAGATGAGATCAGACACCAGATTTGAATTTGATGTTTCTTTATTGTTACACTGTTGTTATCGTACACAATATTCACCTGGTTTCCTGGGGTTGCAGCTGTGGATCATGGAGATTTTTGCAGTGTCCCTCAGAGGTGTCAAACTGAATCTCTCGTGGTCTCTATTCTTCCACACTGACAGAGCCCATACGCCAGCCCCCTGGTATATTACTGTTTAGGTACCTTTACACCCCGCCACTGCGTGGTAGCAACTGCCTGGCAATGGAGATTTTTGTGGCTGTTGCCTTGAAATTGCTACGAAGTGGCAGCGTGTAATTTGGGAAAGTGATTGGGTTTCTCGCAGTTGCTTCGAATACCTGTTTCCAAGCCATGTTCAAAAATCCAAGGCAACACAAAGGCACAATTAGACGGTATGGTGTCTAAACAGGGCACAGGGATGGAATCAGCGTCACCTAATGAATTCCCAGGGGCGTGCCACAGCCTCATGGATACCGCGCCCCTTCAGCGATGATTGGTGGGGGCTACTGTGTTTCCATTGGCTGTCCCTTCACAGGGCGCCATATTTAAAGAGCTGTCCATTCACACTCCACAATTGGAATGGCGTCATGTATTAGCCAACCTTCCAGCGCAGGCTGGCTAATCATGACGCTATTACGTTGTCCAATTAGCGTATTAGCGTCACGGAGTACACAACTCTGTCACGCCTATGTACTTGCGGCGTGAAAGATGTACGCCCATATTCCTTTGTGGATAGCGGCGTGTGAAGCGGTGAAGGAATTCAACAGGAAGGTATCCGCAGGATCTGTCGGAACTTCTGGGGAACAAAGATACCTTCAGTAGACAACGCAATGGCGGCGTGTACATGCGGCATCGGCAATCAGTATCAACCGTCAAAAATGTGCGTGTGCACGTACGGATGATACCGATTGCTAGGCACAGAGGCGGCATGTAAAGGCATGTAAAGGTACCTTTTGGTACAGACGGGAGCGACAAGAAGCTAATCCTCCCACCAACGGAATTCGGTTCTTTCCCTAAAGTGTCTTGGACCCAAGTTAGGACTGAGGTCAGGGTGTCAGTCTTGTGGTACTGTTGCTCCTTTTACCGGGCCCACAGCTTGCCGGTCTGTGGTCAGGGATGAACCTTTTACTGACCTCCTCAGTTCCGGAGTACCGGTGTCGGCCTGGGCTCCAGCTGGCTCTGACCAGTCCTGGATTTACCCCCTTCTTCTATCTGGGTCACCCTTCCTGAAAACAACTACCTTCCTCGTCACAACTACAGGATGCACTGTGTGCTTTTCTGTCTCTCTCCTTCACCGTCTGGACTTGACTGACTCACTGTCAAACGCTCCCGCTAACGTCACCCTCTCTCTCTCTAAGCTCCACCCCCTGGACCTACTGAATACACGGTCCGTGGCTAAGGTTGGCTTCTTATCTGGGTGCTCAGGTTTGGACTCTGCAATTCTCTCCACTTCCATCATGGTACCTTTACACGCAACCACAGGAAGGTAGAAACCGCCAGGCATCGGACACAATTGTGCCTGTTGCCATGAAAACACCACGAAGTGGCTGCGTGTAATTCAGGTATCTGCAAGACACATGAAGGAAATTCCTGAATTACACGCTGCCACTTCGTGGTGTTTTCATGGCAACAGGCACAATTGTGTCCGATGCCTGGCGGTTTCTACCTTCCTGTGGCTGCGTGTAAAGGTACCATCACTGCTTGACATTACGTTTTATTAAAACTGTAACACCTTCCTGTGGCACCTTGCCACATGGGGCACCACACCCCCCATCTCCAGTGCCTGTTCATGCCCCTCTGCCTCCCTGTCCCTGTGTGCCCCCTCATCTCCTTGTGCCTGTGTTTGCCCCTCTGCTTCCCTATGCCTGTCTGGGCCCTCCCGCATCCCTGTGCTCCTCTGCCTCCCTGTGCCTGTGTGTGCCCCCCATCTCCAGTGCCTGTTCATGCCTGTGTGCCCCCTCACCTCCTTGTGCCTGTGTTTGCCCCTCTGCTTCCCTATGCCTGTCTGGGCCCTCCTCACCCCCCGCATCCCTGTGCTCCTCCGCCTCCCTGTGCCTTTGTGTGCTCGCCATCTCCTGTGCCTGTTCATGCCCCTCTGCCTCCCTGTGCCTGTGTGCCCCCTTGCCTCTTTGTGCCTGTGTTTGCCCCTCCGCTTCCCTATGCCTGTCTGGACCTGCCCGTATTCCTGTGCTCCTCCACTTCCCTGTGCCTGTCTGTGCCAGTCTATGGCCCCATGCCTCTCTGTGCCTGTGTGGCCACTAACTACCTGTGCCTGTCTGTGGCCCCCACCTCCCTGTTCCTGCCTGTGGCCCCCACCTCCCTGAGCCTGCTGTGGTCCCCTGTCTCCCTGTGCCTGTGTGTGCCACCCCTGGCTTCCTGTGTCTCCCTAAGCCTTCCAGTGCCCCTTGTCTCCTTGTTTGTGCCCCCCGCCTCCCTTTGACCCTCCACCTCCCCGAGCCTGTCTGTACCTCGCATTGCTTACAGGACCTGTAGTGATGTCATGGTCATGTGATCTGTCATATGCACCTGATCACATGACGGTGACATCATCACAGGTCCTGTAAGCAATGCGAGGCAGTGAGGTCAGTCAGAGGCATGTGGCAGGAAGGGAGCAGTGGGAGGCATATGCAGCCTTGGTTTTGGTTGTCGGTTCCACTGCCAGCTGTCACCATATTTGGACACCCATCACTTAGGTGTCCAAATATGGCGACCAAAACTTGCTCTGACCTCTGACTAATGTGAGGATAGGAGGACACCCTGACGACGGAACTTGAAGACGGACAGGATAATTATTATATTAGATGTGATGTAAGAATACAGCGATACCAAACAGATTTTTTTATTTTAGTGGTGACAACAAATTCTGAAACTTGTAAAAGAATTTTAAAAATTGACTTTGTTTTTGAAAATATTTACAATTTTTTGTTGATGGAGCTGTGATGAGGGCTTATTTTATTGTGCCATGAACTGTGTTTTTATTGATACCATTTGGGGGCAGATACCACATATCTGATCGTAATTCTTTTTTGTGCAGTGAAGCAGTTGCTGAAGAAACTTTATTCTGGCTTTTGATTTTTTTTAATTATTAAGTTGTTTACCGATCAAATTATTGTATTTTATATTGGATAGATTGGACTTTTAGGAAAGCAGTGATACCAAACACGGTATGTGTATTTTTAATTTTTGTTTACTTCTTTATGTAACATTCAATGGAGGAAAAGAGAAGACTTGAACATATATATATTTTAATTTTTTAAATGTTCACTGTGTTTGTTAGTCATCTTAAATACTGATCACATGTACTACATACGGTAATTCTAAAGTACTGCTGTGTATAGCGAAAATCGTGGTCTCCTATCAATGCCATTATGGGCTGACTTTCACATGAGTACCATCATGCCAGGCAGGGGGGACTTCAGACGTGGCAAACCATCAGGGCCCCACAATCACGTCACAGGTGCTGCAATGGGCGCATATAGTGACACCCCCCCCCCTGTTCATGCACTTTAAATGCAGAATGTCTGAGATTGACAGGTTACCTCTTCAGAGAGAAAGAGCATTTGAACTATTGCGCACCTATTAGAAGTAACAATCCTAACAGCCAATATCGACCCTTTAATGAGTTTTGTCATATAACTTTGGATATAAGTGTAGCACCCCAAAATCCGGTTGCCATGATGGCCTTGCCTCCCTCGGGGGTAAGGTCATGCTTGGAAGCAAGGTAGGTCCAGATTCAGGTGAGTCTCCCCTATAAATTCTGGCTGGAGGCGGGTTAGTCAGTTCAGTTCCTAGGAGGACTGTAGAAGACATCCTGCGGACTGGAGCAGTGTCAGGCTCATCCGAGGATACTCACTAGCCAGTGTGTGGGACCCATAAGTGAGGGTCTGCGGAGAGAAGAGGAGGAGACCTGGGGAGAGGAGCATGTTAACAGTTCACCCCAAAGCGGAGCACCAGAACCAGACAGGGAGTCCAAGGTTGCGAGGGTGCTCTAGGCCCAGCAGCCAAAACCAAAGGATGGGAGATTCCAAGTCTCTTGGCCACCCAAGCTCTTGGAGGCACAGCAGCGTAGAAGAGCCCAGGACAGTGGTCAGAAGAGAGACACCCTGGGAAGGGCTCGGGTTGCCATTCCATACTCCAACTAGCAGGAGTAAAGGGTTGCAGCATAGCTACAGGCAGCCAGGGCCAGCAGAGAAGAGCGCCGCAGGGAGGCCCCAGAACCTGCTGGGTGAAGAAATCCTTAGCTTGTTTCCAGGCCACCCGATTCCGATATAACACCTCTGGACTGTACCCTGGCTTCAACTGCTACAGTATAGTAAAGAAAACAATCCCTGCATGCTTGTTGGTTATTCAGCACCCTGGGTCCTGCACCCTAATGGCCTAACACCGCCATAGACTCAACAGTTGCCCCAAGGAACCGCTCCACCCGTGGGGAGCGCTACCATCACAGCTGCCTATCCATCATCCCTGGAGGTCCTGCACCGCAGCACCAGCCCCAATAGCCAGCTACCACGGATGGCGTCACTACACCTATTCCCTAAGCCCTATCCCCCTGAAGTTTTCAGAACTGATCCCCAGGGTCACGGAAGCCGGGTCTCAATCCCTGTGACTCCCCAGCAGAACTCTTGCCCGGTTCCGAGTACCCCACAGCCCTGGGTTGGGTCATAAGCGAAATCAGAAAATCAATTTGCATATGTTTTTTTTGGGGTACTGCCCCTTGTCAGTGCTATGAATGAGATCTGATTTGGTAAGGAGAGAGGCTAAGACAGGGATTTAAGAGGTAAGGTACCTCCTTGTTAAAAGTGTCTGAAATAAAATGTGCCTGAAATATCATGTCTCCAAATTGAGATTCTGCTATGTCTAATATCCAAAGTCATATGGCAAGGCTCATTCAAGGGTCGATATTGACTTTTAGGATTGCTAATTCTAGTAGGTGGCACTGGTCTACTAGTTCCTGTCTACTTCTTATCTGAAGACACAATTTGTATATTAAAAAGATCAATTTTATGAGTTGTAAAATCCTTTTTTACTTCAATGGTTGTAATTAGCATTAATTGTAGCTGATGAATGGATTGATGCCAACATGTCTCCATCCTCTCTGAAGAGTCAATTTGCATATTTAATCTCCCAGAGGAGCATTGTGACATTTAAGTCTCCTTATATAGAAATGCCAGACCTGGCATGTCACTCTCCACAAGGAGAATACCCCTTTGACCCCAGGGGCATTTAACAAGTTATTAAATTTGAGCTCCATTTCACTCCACCCCACGGCTGTTAGAGGCAGATGATGGCTGTCTATCACGACCATCATCTGCAGGGAAATATGCAGGCCAGCTTGTATCGCATCATCAAAGTCATAAAGCCAGCATATGACGTAAGTAAGGGTTAATTAAATTTCTAAAAACGTTCCTATCAATATCAGTCAGAAAATGTGTTTATAGCGTATTTTACACGTAATGGTACCTTTACACGCCGCCACAGAGGGCAGCAACAGGCTGACACCGCACGTGCACGCGCGCGTTTTCAACGGTTCCTAACGGTGCCTGATACCGCATATACACGCCGCCACAAGGTGCTCCACAGAAGGTATTTTCATTCCCCGGAAGTGCCGACGGGTGCTGCGGGTTACCTTCTGTGGAATACCTTCCCTGATTTACACGCCGCCACCACAAGGGAATATGGGCGTACATATTGTGCGGCGTAAGTACATAGGCGTGACAGAGTTGTGTATTACAAGACGCTCGTACGGTGATTGGACAATGCAATAGCATCATGATTGGCCAGCCAGCGCAGGAAGGCTGGCTAATACATGACGCCATTGCAAATGTGTAGTGTGACTGGTCAGCTCGTTAAATATGCCGCCCTGTGCAGGGACAGCCAATGGGTACACAGTAGCCCCAACCAATGATAGCTGATGGGGCGTGGTATACATGACGCTGTTGCACACCCCAGGGAATTCACTAGGGCACGCAAATACCTTGCCTTTGCCCCGATTACACGCCGCCACCATAGGGATTATGCCTGCTTGTTTTTGAGCACGGCTGAAACACAGGTATCCAAGGACACAGGAAGGAACTTTCTGAATTACACGTCGCCACTTCGCGGTCTTTTGAAGAAAAAGGAACAATTTTGTCCGATACCTGCCGGTTTCTACCTTTCGGTGGCGGCGTGTAAAGGTACCATTAAAGTGTTTTGTTTTATTTTTGACAATGACAAAAAGTGTCATTTAAAGTTTATGGAGAAAAAATGCTTTTTCACCAAAAAAGAAATCAAAACCACTTGTTTCTTTGATACCATATCAGATTTTTTTGCTTGAAAAATAAAACAAAAAAAAGTTGTTTGAAAATACCCTAAAAAGTTGGAAAAAAAAGACATTTGTTATCTCCGGATGCATGCAGTAACCTCTGTGAATAAAATAAACTTGCAATAGTGTGATAGTTTCCTTCAAAACCATACTGGCGCCTTCCAAACTGGCAGAAGACATTGGTAACAACTGTGACCTTTGTGGTACAGCAGGGCTATCACTACATCAGAGCCAAGCCTAAGTAATGAAACTTGATAGGATCTGTCGTGGACCCAAGACCAATGTCTACTTGGCAAATGATATAAACAATCAGGACAATAAATAGTAATATGTTTGGTCGGAGAGGGAATATTAGCTTACTCCTCTTCCTAAACAAATAAGTACTGTAATGAGCAGGCACTAGAGAGCAGAGACAGATCTAAATTAGCAAGTGGCAACTTGCGGTAGACTGCATGGATAAAGTAGTAAGTACTGTCTAGGAATGTTGATGGTATAAGCAAACACGAAACTTCATATTTTAATTCATACTTCTTTTATTTCCTTAATATCGGGATACAACCAAGCAAAACATAAATATCAACTTACGTGGACGTTATTATTATGCAACAAAATATTTTGAAGAGTTGGACCAACCTACCAAGGTTCGGTTTGGTTGGCGAATGAACCCGTGGATGTTCAGGTTCAGTGGCGCTATTCGGAATACGAACTTGACCCGAACCATCACTGATTTACTCTTCGACTCTCCGCCCACATACAGCCATCAATAAGCAAAACATTTCCGGGGACAGGACAGGTGGGGATTTTTCAATTTTTTTAAGGACAATACACTACAGCAGAAACTTCAAATCTTACCCCCAGTGCAAGCCAATCACACATTGCAAGCGCTCGCACTGGTCCAAGCATACCGGAGCACAGCGCTGCACGCTCCTTCACATTGGATAATCAAATTATCGGAACTCCAACTCGAACAGGCCCAAAACAGGTTAGCTCATCTCTAGAGAGGACCCTGCCTGTGAGGACTCAGTCTACAAGAGAAGTGTGAGGATACAGTAGGTGAGTAAGAGGAACCTTCCTACAAGGGCTCACAGTCTACAAAGCATTGGTGAGGATACAGTAGGTGAAGGGAGAAGACTTGGCACATGAGGGTCACAGTCTATAATAGATGGGTGAGGATCCAGTAGTATGAGGAGAGAACCCTGCCTGCGAGGGCGCACAGTTTATAAAGGATGGGTGAGGATACAGTAGTTGAGGGTGAAGTGGCTGTATAGTGGACTGAGGGTTTCGGAAGGTTGGAGGCTTGTCAGAACAGGCAGGTTTTCAGGTTCCTTTTGAAGGTTTCCATGTAAGGTGAGAGTCTGATGTGTTGGGGAAGAGAGTTCCAGATTATGGGGGATGCAAGGAAGAAATCTTGTATGCGATTGTGGGAAGAGGAGATAAGGGAGGAGAGAAGGAGATCTTGTGAGGATCGCAGGTTACATTTGAGTATGTAAAAGGAGACTAGATCATAGAAGTGCGGAGTAGACAGGTTGCGGATGGCTTTGTAGGTCATGATTAGTGTTTGGAACTGGAGCCTCTGGGCAGTGGGAAGCCAGTGAAGGGATTGGCAAAGAGGAGAAGCCAGGAAATAGTGTAAGAACAGGTGGATTAATCAGGCAGCAGAGTTTAGACTGGAGGGGTGCAAGAGTGTTAGAAGGGTGGCTACAGAGCCGAAGAATTCAGTAGTCGCGGCGGAAGAAGACAAGAACATGCATTAGTGTTTATAGTGGTTCTTGGTTAAGGAATGCATGGATCCAAGAAATATTTTAGAATAGAGTGGTGATTGAGCATGTCCACCACTGTTCAGAGGCATAAATATAGTGAGTGCATGTGTGTCGCCCCTCTGGCTAGGCGTCACAGGGAGGTATTGCAATATGACAATCAAATGTGATATCTCTGTAAGTTGAAGCTTTGGGAAAGGAAGGTGTGCCACAGTCCGCGCTGCCAAAATCTCCCGCTTGTAAATAATGCAAGTAGCCGATGTCCAAATCAAACCTCTCTTTTATTTCTCCAACGCGTTTCAACGCCCTCCTGGCGTCTTCCTCAGGGATCCCTGAGGAAGACGCCAGGAGGGCGTTGAAACGCATTGGAGAAATAAAAGAGAGGTTTGATTTGGACATCGGCTACTTGCATTATTTACAAGCGGGAGATTTTGGCAGCGCGGACTGTGGCACACCTTCCTTTCCCAAAGCTTCAGATATCGTCTACCCGTGTGGAGACCGGTGGAAGTCCAGCAGCAGCCAGCAGGATACGCATCCTATCAGGTCTTTTAACCAGTTGTGGGTGGCACAACTGGAATAGGTGAGTGACCATCTCTTACTCACCTGCTTTGATTTAGTGTCGAGTGATAAGGGCACTATTGCGCCTCTTGTCCCCCCCCCCCCTTTCTTTTTTCGTTATCTCTGTAAGTTGTCAGTTCAGGGTTTACCCTATGGAGTCTGTTCTTGCACACACCTAGGACTAGTCCACTTAGAGTAGGGGGGACTGATAATTTAGTTGGTCCCAAAAGGGGGTGGAGCCTGGGGTAGAGTTAGTGAGAGAGTGACAGTTTAGATTGAGACGGTGCTGGGAAGGCAGTCAGGAAGGACAGGCCTGACAGCACAGCCTACAGGAGGGAGCCCCATCTTTAAGTAGGACCCCAGGACAGAAGGCAACAGGCCAGGACTGGTTGGAACCAGCTGGTCACGTTGAGGTAAACACCAGCAACGCGGGAAGCCGAGGCGGCCAGAAGTTTAACTCTGACCGCAGACCGACGAGCTGCAGGCCCATAGTATCCGGGTTGCCATACGCACCACAAGGACATCTCATCCTTCAGAACAGAAACCGGTTGTGGGCACTAGTGGTCGTGGACTGAATTCCAGTGGCGGGAGAAATTGTGCACTCCTGCTGCTCCTGTCCATACCGGTAAGGGACCGACTTAGAAGACTAGTGACATACTGTAGGACTGGCGGGAGAGCGCTGTAAAGATGGGAAAGGCAGGAAAGAGCAGAATAGACCCCGAAAGACAAAGAAAGAAAACATCCAGAGACTCCATTAGGGGGACCCTGAGCTGGCAACATCCACCCGGTAAACCAAACTGTACCGTGTATCGTTTACCATCTGCCGGTACCCAGTAAAGTGGAGTCAAGCTAGCTTGAACTGGTCTCTGTTGTTCTTCCCGCCGGTGCCCGAAGGGCTTCAACACTATCACCAGCAGCTCACCAGAGGGGTAAGAACTATCACTACAACTCCCCTCATCCTCATCCATCACCGCTACCCTGAGGTAATAGCTCCACCTGTAGGGAGCTGCACCACTCTCTGCTGCACCCACCATTACCTCAGCGGCCGGCTTGCAGCGCCGGTACATATATTACCGGGATCCACAGGTGGCGTCATGTTCCCCTGTAAATACTCCCTTCTCCCCCACCATTTACTCAAACGGAACCGGGATCCCGACCACCCGTGATCTCCCATCCACAGAGCCATCAACCCCGGTGTCCAAGTACCCCTATCCCTGGCCACATCACATGGGTTGTACCCAAGCACTGGAGCTTAGGGGTGTCCAAAAAGACCCTTTAACTAATATGAGAAGACAAATACCATTAGAGACCCATAAGGCACTGTTGGAGATGTTGCTTTACGGCCCACAAGCTTCAAGTTATACAACTGCCACCACTCCATTCATTGCTTAAAAGGCTGATGGAAATACCCAAATACAGAGTTCTGATGTGTTTTCAGAAAAGCTGGACAAGTTCTTTTATTTATTTGATTTATTTCTGGACTGCTTACCGTAATTGCCCCATGCGAGATCCACACTTTATTTGCTTTTGCTATCCAGATTAATTGTAATATTGCTCCTTTCCCTGGTCGAAAGTTAGATGAGCCTACTGGAATATGGAGAAATCATCCAATGCTCTGAAATAACAATGGCCATTATAACCAATCCAGGACCCAATAGTCTAGCAAAACACAAGTCAACTGGAGCCAATTACTTTACATTAGGTCTATTAGCAAAAAAGCTAAGTTGTAAGATTTATTAAACAGCAGATATTCTACTTTAAACAGGTAGTCCGGAGTAAGCTATAAGTCTAGTCAGTATATTTGACTGCAGACTTGTGAATCTTCACATTGCGCACGCTCCGCGCTGTGAGAAATGTCTGATGCCAAGAACAAGAAGCAGCAGACTCTTGACTAAATAGAAATGCCTTATTTAATGCAAGTGAATTGAGTGTGGCCAGATACAGCCTAGTGGGAATGTGGCTGTAAGTATGCAAATAGCAAACTTGCAGTCACAAAATCATCTGCTCCCGATGCTGGTACCAGAGATCCTATGGACAGATAAGACAGAAATTGAACTTTTTGGCAACTTACATCACCTCTATGTTCAAAGATACAAAAATTAAGCATAGAAAGAAAAGAACATTGTACCGACTGTGACACATGGAGGAGGCTTGGTTAAGGCCCTGTCACACACACTAACGATATCGTTAGTACGTCATAGCTTTTTGGGTGGAGCAATGACGTCGTTATGACGATAGTCGGCTGATATCATTGATGGGAGGTTTTTGAACTGGACCTTAAACCAAACGATGATCTTCCATCCAACCTGTGACACCTTAATAAAGATGTTGTTAACATCTTCACCTATTCAGAATTGAAGGACGTAGGCGATCAAAAGATCGCAAGTATCTTTGCTTGTCGTGGAATTGTTGCTGCGTCATTAAAGATATCTGTTCGTGTGGCACTTCCCTAGCGATCATTGAACGTCGTTCAAGCGATCTAGGTCAAGTCGGATCATTGATCAGATCGCTCGGACGTTGACGTGTGTGACTGGCCCTTTATGTTATAAGGCTGCTTTGCTTCATCTTGAATCAGTGCAATGAAATCCCATTATTGGAGCAAAACGTGCTGCCCAGTGTCAGAAAGCTTTTGTCAGAGTCTCAGGTCTTGGCACCTCACATAGCATAGTGACCCAAAACACACAGATAAAAGCATCCAATAATGGCTTATAGCAAACTAAGGGACTATTCTAAAGGGCTTTTATGAGCCCCGATGTAAATCCTATTGACCATCTGTAGAACGAGCTGAAACCCCAAATTTGAAGAAGGCACCTTCACACCTGAGACACAAGGAGCAGTTTGCTTACGAGGAGGCGGCCAAATACCTGTACAGGTGCAGTAGTGTCATTGAGAGATATAGAAATCATTGTGATTGCCTCAATGAACGGTACAACAAAATATTAAGCCATTATTTTTGCCCAGGCCATTTTCAATACTTTGCTTTTAAACCAAAATCAAAGGCAAAGTCTATTCCCATTAGAAAATGACTTTTCTCAATCACAAGTTATTTCAGTGACAAATTAGGTTTAAAACAGAAGACAAATCCTGTAAGTATAATTAAAAAAAAAGTACGAATGAAAGCGTAAACTCAACCAAAGATTATAATGTAAATGTTCCTAAAAGTTACCGTTTCTATATCATACTAACACCAAAATCAAAGCATACTAAAAAACTGAGCATCAGTCGGTTTCCATATTCTTGGAACACTTTCTTCTTTCTTAGAGATCCAAATATAGTACGTGGAATGTCTATTGTTGTTCTAAGTGTTTATTATCAACTTTGGTTTATTGCATCTCTACATGTTTTCCCACATCCGGTAGCATTGGTGGTTAGGTAGGTGATGGGAGAATCATACAGATATCTCTGTTTTGGAGATGTAGTTAAAGTGGTCACTGAAATGTGCATCCCCCTCCCATCTCCCCTTCTCTGGTGTACTTATAGCAGCAGCTGATCCCTCTATCTTATAGTGAGACGTTTCACGAACAGTGTCAGATCCCTTTCTGCCGCTTGATACTATTAAGGCTAGGATATAATTCCCCGCCATCCAATCAAGTTTTAGGGAAGTTTATGGAACGACTTAGGAATTTGGCAAGTCGTTTCAGGGGTCAGGTGACATTTATCAAGGTCTCAGAGGAGAGCAGGCACTGTCTTTAAAGAGACAAGGAGAAGACTCAAGAGGGAGTTTTGTGCCTGGACCCAAGAAGAGGGTGACCCAACCATGCCTGAACCAGCAAAACCTGGTAGGATTGTCTCCTCTGCATGCATTGCTATCTGACTGGAGAGGGATGAAGAATAACATGTCAGGATGCTGTAAATAAATATCTGCCCAAAACAGCATCCTAACATTAGGAGTTACTGCAAAGTGGAAGACAGGCTATAGCAATTTAATAGTTAGAGCTATAACTCTTTGTAGAATTGCTCCAACACACCTGGATTTTACAGATTACTTTCTGGACCAGTGTTATATATCATACCGATGAGTTCAGTATCACATTCACTTGTAAGTAGGATCCTTTTTCCTATTTTGCTTCATTAACAGGCATCATAGATGACAGGTGAAGGACTGGATAGATTGTCTACGAATGATGTATAACCTGGATACATTTTATTACTTCCTATTCACAAATAGGTTCAAAGACTATTTTATATTTACAAGTAAATAAATATAAAGATACAAAGTCTATACAATGTGTGTATATATATATATATATATATGTAAAGAAAAAATTTGCAGCAGCACTATGTTACTGCCAAAACGTATGCATGTATAGACAAATAAGTGGGTCGAAATCTATCACTGATGTTTGAAAAGAAATGAAAACATTGATTTTTTACAAAAAAAAAAAATCAGATGGAACTTTTCTTACACTTATATTGTACAGAAAGGTTATTAGTGTATGTATTGGCCAGTACATGTTAGCCCATCAACCATTGCAAGGTACTCTTTTTTTCATGTATACATATAAGTATATATATATATATATATATATATATTGTATATATTTATATATATATATATATATATATAGTGAATCGGTTTATGGTATATTATATCAATATATAATAAATTTAGTAGGTATGTATATATTTATATTCATGTTTGTATATTTATATTTTATTTATATTAATTTATATATTATTATATTTTTTTTTGTTTGTTTTTTTTTCTCCCCACTGATTCATAAAACTCAATTGGGGGTGACTCGTGTGCCTACTTCAATGGCAAAATGTATATACACATGCACATCCACTAGTCTTCTATATTAAGGCTAGACTATAAGGCTATGTGCACACACTGAGTTTATATGCGTTTTTGTTGCAGTTTTCTCACAAATCTATCCTCATCCCAGCAAAGTCAATGAGAATCCTGAAAGTTTCTGCATATGTTGCTTTTTTTTCCCTTGCAGATTTGGTGCCGAAAATCATCTGCAGCATGACAATTCTTTCTGCATTTTTGCAGAGTCCACTCCAGAACGCCGGAAAAATGCATTGAAAAAATGGTTGCCAAAAACATGCCAAAAACACTAGAGATGCATCTAGTTTTTGGTGCCTTTTTCCGCCAGGAGAGGCAAATCTTCTGCAACCAAATGCTCAATGTGCGCCATATATATGTGTATATATATATATATATATATATGCATATATATATGTATGTATGTACATATATGTATATATATATACACATATATATGTATAGCCATAGAGAGATTAGTTCATTGAATGGCATTCTATATAGAAGCCTTACATTCAACTACCTACTGAAAATAATTGGCTATGTAAAATCCAAATTGAGTACCTGTCTATCGGCATCAATCGTGATTCTGATCAGCAATGTACCTCATTCAGATGTCCAATTTTTCCAATAAACACTTTTTTAATCAGTGTGCTGTATCCAATTTTCAACCACTTTTCGCCTTCAGTTTAAATTTTTCTCGTATGCAAAAACCCCCCAAACTGCCAAGCTTCGGTACAAAATGTATGGCAATCAGATGACACACAGATGGTATATGGGTGATATCTATTTTTTTCACGGACCCATTCACTTGAATGAGCGAATATCATCCACAAGTTAGGTAAAAACAATTAGCAACTTGATTTTTTTTTGGGGGGGACAATATGTCTGCAAAAAAATGGCTATTGGAACATGTCCATACATCATAATGGATACATATATATTCTCTCCAAGAATAATGCAAAAAGTACATAAGTCCATAAAACAGATGTCATCTGAGTGCCAAAGAGAAAAGGAAAAGGAAAAATCAGCTCACCCAGGCTTGAAGAAAGGTTGCCACATAAAACTGACAGTGCTGACAGCTACTGATGAGCGATAGTAAGATATTTGAGTTTGGATTGCTCTAAGTCTAGGGTCACATTTGGGAGGGTGCACCCTTTGCAAGGATGCGTTAAAGGTAGCAGTTTTTTCCCTTGCCATTTGTATGGCATTTTTTCCTTTTTTAGCGCTAGCGTTAACGCATGCGTTTCCCATAGACTCCTATGTTAAAAAAAACGCATGTGTTTTTTGCAAACGCCCTCCAAAACGCTGCTTACCACATTTTTGGTGCTTTTGGAAAAACACCTAGCGTCAAAAGTGTTGCACTTTGACCTTGCGTTTTTTGCATGGGAGCCTATGGAAGCGTTAACGCTAGCGTTCTTCCAATTTGGAATTGCAAAAAACGCTAGCTTTTAGCGCTTCCATAGCACAAGTGTGACCCTAGCCTAACAGAATACTTTAAACTAGTTCAGTATTTGGATCCTAGTGAGTTCCCCATTGACTTGCATTAGATTTGTTAGTCGTTACTTGTTCAAAGTGTTTGGTTAGAGCTATCTGAACCCAAAGATCTTACGACTCGCTCATCACTACTGACAGCGAATAAACATAGAAAGAAGAGATTCCAACATCAAAACTTCGTCAGAAAAAGTCGGTAAAGGAAAAGCTCCAATAGTGGATAAAAAGAATTACATGTAGAAGCAAATGTGTCGGACCAAGTGTCCTTACTCGCTCCATGTGGTCCGATTGTTTTACAAACCCATTGACTTGCATTTTAATCCAAGGGTTGGGTCAAAATCAGATGTGTCCAATTTCCAATTGTTTTGGCAGACCACTCAGTCCGAGCAAAAAATCGGACACGTGCACAGCCCCATAGGATATCATGGGTATGAGCGCTATCCGTGAAAACCAGAGGCAATAATCAGACTAGTGAATGAAACTTAAGGAACAACTGGTCTAATGGCACTTTCACAATCAATGTAAAATGCTCTTTTCTTCGTAAGTCGGACAGAAGATTCAGGTGACGGCTTTTCCCAACTAGCCCTTCAAGTAGGTTCATGCTAATTAGCGTGAAATCACCTTCGCAACTTTCTCTGTGTCTTCTCTCCAGCACATGCATAAAAGACCATATAATAAAGTTGTTGGTGAGAGCCACAGTTTTTTCCTATCATTGTATGGACAGGGTTTTTTTAATATTTAATACCTGATGAAGGCTACATCGACAGCCGAAATGTGTTGTATTTTCACAAATAACTTCATCATTTATCTTTATCACCTATTTGTTGTCCGGATCCTAAGTTGGAAGTGCTATTTTGGGGGGTATTTTACTTTATCCTGTATGGACACTTCATTTACTATATCACTTTGTGCCATTTAGATTATTATTATTAAAGATTATTATTTTGATTACATTTGGGACAATTTCTGCTAAATTTGCTCAACGATAAATTTGGGCAACTTTGCTAAATCTTCATCAACGTAAATCACACTAATAGAGGGTATTTAAATCTTAATCATAATTAAAATGAAAGGTCATTTATATAAGATTTAAACCAGTTTTACTATTTTTTCACCACTTATGGTATTTCATACCATGGTGCAAATGCCTTTTTTCTTTGAAAAATTCATATTGTAAAGCGCTGCGGAATATGTTGGCGCTATATAAATAAAGTTTTATTATTATTATATAAATAAAGATTTATTATAATTAATATTATTATTATTTGAAAACGAAATTGTAAAATTTCCAAGACTTCCTTCTGATTCACATGAATAGGAAACCTGGAAAATCAATTTTTCAATCACTAGTTTAAAAATACTTAAATACTTAAGAAAAAACACTAACAAAATAGGAACGGGACGATGTTCGACATATTTCAGGTTCACTATTAAGAACATACGGAATGTGTATTTTGTTCATAATTTAAAAAGGTAGAATTAGAATTTTAAACTTTTTTAAACTTTTATACTATTGGCCAATCCAGGGTCCCCAAAGTTCTAAAAACTATATCTAGGCGAATGCACATTTCTCCTGCAGAAAGTATGTATCAATGAATGTCTGTATTGAGCGATGTGAGACTAATGGGAGTCGTGTTTAATATATAATCCGACATCAAACATTCATAGAGTATTAATATCTGCATATGATTGATGGGTGCTAAGTACCAGAAATTGAAACCATTCATGCAGCCAGTGCCACGTTTGGCATTTTGGTCTGATGTGATGTTTTTCCAGACCTGGTCTCCAAGTTCTAATGTGATCAAACATTCTTTTTATACATGTAACATGGCACCTAGCAGTGTCCGCACATAATGTACTATGGTATATGAAGACCTAAAGGTGCCACATAACCCCCTGAATGCTGCAATGCATTGTATAATTAGATATGACTTGTATACTCTCTGTAGCAGACTATAGCTCACATGTGTCGGTAACATTAGACTCAACATCTCCTAAGCAGGGGCTAGGTTTGCTGGAGATCTGACAGGCTAATGATGTAATTTTCAGGGGGATAGAGATGGCTATGCAATGGGTGATTCGGTAAAGGGCCATCAGTTTTAATATGTCTGCAGGACTTGATAGAAAAAGGTAGTTATGGAGATCCAAAAATCTGAAAATCATAGATCCCCAGTTATCCCCTATTTTATGGATAGGTGATAAATATCAATGGATTAATTTGGAGTTGGATAAAATTAATGCACATGACATGGTCTATCAGCCACGTCGGTAATCTGTGGATGGGTAAAGATATCAGGCTGAAATTAACCAAATGTATTAACGTGAATACATTTGGAATGTGTCTTATTATTTACCGGCCTTCAGCCATGATAACTTAATGGATGACCGCTCTGTAGGAAGATCGCTCTTTTACAGCCAAGATAGGTCCACCAGGCTCTTCTCTAAGCCTAGATAGGTCCACCAGATTTATCTCCAAGCATTGATATTATTATTCATTATTTATGTAGCGCCATTAGATTCCATGGCGCTTTACATATGGAAAGGGCAGACGAGTACAAGTACAGTATGAATGAACAATCAAATCGTACAGGTACAGGAGGGGAGAGGACTCTGTCCCCAAGGGCTCACAGTTTAGATATTACCACCAGGGTCTTCTCCAAGCCTAGATATTACCACAAGGGTCTTCTCCAAGCCTAGATATTACCACTAGGGTCTTCTGGAAGCCTAGATATTACCACTAGGGTCTTCTCCAAGCCTAGATAGATCCACCAGGATCTTCTCCCAGCCTAGATAAGACCCCCATGCTCTTCTTCAAGCCTAGATAGGTGCAACGGGGCCTTCTCCAAGTGTATAAACGTCCACCAAGGTCTTTTCCAAGCCTAGATTGGAGGACAATGGTCTTCTCCAAACCTAGATAGATCCACCACGGTCTTCTCCAAGCCTATATATGTCCACCAGGGTCTTCTCCAAGGTTAAATAGGCCCACTAGGGTCTTTTCCATTGTTATCTTGATTGTATCAAGCCATCGGGTTGCTGGTCTTCCTCTTCGCCTTGTTCCTTCTATTCTTATGACCATGATGTCCTTCTACAGTGATTTTTCTCTTTGAATGATGTGTAGACAAGCTGTTGCTTGGTGACTCTTACTTCAAGTGACATGTCAGGCTTGATTTGTTCCTGATTTGGAATATTTATTAATATCTTAAAGCCAGAAAATAGTAATTTGCTAATACCAAATATTTGCCACTTTTTGCCCCATTATCTAGTACGTAACTAGAGTTGGAACCAGTATATTCACATGACTTACTCCATTAGCCAAATAACAGCATGGGAGCAAGAGTACAGCCTCTTACCTGCCAAGACTTGTGGTTCTTCTTTTGATTAGCCGGTTTGGGGTGAACTCATTTTGTGGCTTGACGTTCATGTGATGTCCTGCCAGGACAGCTAATCAAAAAAAGAGCCAGGAGGTACTAAACTGTTCTCAGGGCTCCTGTCTGATGGCCACAGTGAAGAGCCGAAAATTCTGGGAAGTAATAAGTGGTTCTCAGGGCTCCCGTCTGATGGCCACAGAGAAGTGTCACAAATGCCGTGACCATGAGGTATTAAGTGGCTCTCAGGGCTCCTGTCTAATGGCCACAGATTACTGATCAATGGTCCTGTAGATCAATTTACACCAACTCTAGATATACCTGTCCATTGAATTCATTAGTGCTTCACTTACTTTCCTTTTATTCATTTAGATCCCAGAAGGTCACTAAATAAGTACCAATAAGGATTCATGGCAAAGACATATTACTGCTCATGTTAGGGACTTCAGAATTTTTGAGGTTTTAGACAGATTTCTCAAACATTCTTAATTATTTAATGACCTATGTATGGATATGACTGAATAATCTGATCATGGTTTTGGGCCAAGTTAACAAGTTTTCACCTATCTACAAAATAGGAGATTACTTGCTAATTGCAAGTAACCAACTATTATAACTGCTATTCATCCTATAAAAAGGGATTCTGCTCCTTCTGATGGCAGCATTGGGGAAGCAGAGTCCCATTTTCAAGATTTCTGATGTTGAGGGACTTCTTGCCACCTCTTCAGCATGCAGCACCTAAGGCACTTGGCTCCTTGGTTACTTGCTATAGCATTGTCTTATACACATTCAGCTTCGTGACCGTATTTTCTGTAGAAGTCCATGGGACACAATTTCCTTCCTGTAGTTTCATCTCTGGAAAAACAATGTCCTTGAATGAGTAATTCATTTTATTTTTAAAGGACTACATGAAGTCTTAAGGTGCTGTCACACAGCATGATCTGGCTAGCGATGTCGGAAGCGATGCGCGGGTGCCCGCTCGCTTCCGACATCGCTGGCCAGCTGTCACACAGCATCGCTGCGGCCGGCGACACCGCAGCGATGCGGGCAGTGACATCGCTCGCTGGGCTGGGCTCAGCCCAGCGAGCGATCCGCAGCAACGCTGCGGTATAGGCTGGATCGCCGCCGACATCGCTCTGGCGATGTCACACGGCGCGATCCAGCCTTATCGCAGGTCGCCGGTTGACAGGTTTACGGTTCTTCCCGTAAACCTGTCAACCTGCGACCAGCGATAAAACGCGGTCGCGCCGCTCATTTACACAATGCGACGTCGCTAGCGACATCGCTGATACGTCACTTTTTCGGCGATGTAGCTAGCGACGTCGCCAGGTGTGACACCATCTTTAGGCTTTCAAACTTTTGGGAGTGTTGAGGTGACCAGTACAGTTGCCAACTCTCCTTGAAATGCTGAAAGTCTCCCTGCTTTCCGGTAGTTTTCTGGATGTACCTAGAGAATTGGCAAAAATTGGCAAGTTTTGTGAAAAGTGGGTGTCCAGGATTAGAAAAAAATTGGACCACATCTGTGCATAGGTTGTGTCTGGTATAAGGAGTGGGGGTAACCTAATCAGCAATACCCTGAAAACCCTTTAGTCCGGTGAAGCACCGCTAAGTTTTTCTAGTAAGTACTGTAGTTTGCTTCAAAGATAAAATTAAATAATTATCCAGGTCAAATGTCTCTGCTTTTAATTATAAACTCTTTCCATCTCGTTGGGTAGAGTTGGGCTGAACCCTTCAGTTAATATCCATGTACGTCATCATAAATGAAACCAATATTTATACTTTTTGGTTCCCATGACCCCAAAGTTTGTTTGCAGTGAAACACAGGGGCGTAACTACAACAGGTGCAGGGGTTGCGATCGCACCCGGGCCCTGGAGCTTAGGGGGGCCCCAAAAGTCCCTTTGGCCCATAGAAAAAGACTAATACTATTAAAGATTTGCAATGATTGGGGGCCCTGTTGGAGCTTTCACATCGGGGCCTGAAGTTACTCCACTGGTGAAACATCCTCCTTAAAACTCACAGGAAAACCCCATTGTGAGACTGGGATCTCCAATCGGCGAAGATAGAAAATAGGAAAGGGAAGACATGTAAATTGCACATATGGTATAAATAGGAGGATGCTATACTACGTGTCGAAAGATGGGGATAGGGAATAAATGTTAATGATCTTCTCAATGATCACATAACATCAACATTAGATAATAATATTTGGTAAATTCTTTCCATCACATGATCGGGTCAACTAGCCATTTTGTAACGACAATTGTCCTAGGACATATCAGAGGGTTCTCCGGTTGCAATAATTATGGCACTAAGAAGAAAGACATTCTCCTGGAAGGACGTTGGATACTGTTATCTGCATGCTTGACTCATTACATTGATGATTGACAATGAAGCATTGCGGGACGGAAACTATCATGAAGTCTGAGCAATAAATAAGTCACCTACTATACATACTGAATATTGTGTCACTATGAATAGCAGGTAAATACTGTACAACTCTACGCAATAATGGCTCATTCCTCTCCTTTATACAGGAGCATCTCAATGAATTAGAACATCATCAAAATGATAATTTATTTCAGTAATTCAATAGATAATGTGAAACACATATATTATATAGAGCCATTACACACAGAGGGATCTATTTCAAGTGTTTATTTCTGTTAATGTTGATGATTATGGCTTACAGCCAATGAAAACCAAAAGGTCATTGTAGCAGAAAATTAAAGTAGGGAGGATGAAGGGTTAAAAACCGCGCTGCCGTATTCCATGACACATCAAAGGGTGAATATAATATTCATTTATCAGTCAACGCATTTCAGGAATCCCAGAAACGCCCTGAAACATGGCAATATGACATTGATTTGTTCTGAGAAAAAGGCCAGGGAGCCCTGAAACACGTTGACTAATAAATCAATATCATATTGCCATGTTTCAGGCAATTCTGGGAGCCCTGAAACACGTTGACTAATAAATCAATATTATATTCACCCTTTGATGCCTTGTGGAATACGGCAGAGCTGTTTATAATCTTTCATCCACCCTACTCTATATGCATCATGCTGGGGACTGCAGCTTTTATAGTGGTTGTAACTCTCACAACCACACAAGATGAAGCCTCTGATATCTATTTAGGTCATAGGCTGTGGGCACACATAAGCCCTAGATCCGTGGGCTTGCATAGGACACTATTCACACTGATACATATGATGCTGAGTGTCTGATAGCTCCCCACCAGTCCTGCCACCTGACCAAACGGGACGCCCAGTACGATGTCTCTGCAATCTGGATAAATGGCGCCCCATGAGGCCCAACGGCACCCTGCAAAAATGATAAAAAGTGAAAAAGTTTTTTATGATAAGCAAAAAAAACTTTTATATGGGGTATTGGTTCATGTATTGGCCAAGACACTTAAGTTCGTAATCCACGTCACGGATCCCCATGCTTAGGAGTCCTAACGAAATATGTATAAAAACTACTCTTAAGGCAGCATCAGAAAAGCTTACCATCAGCAGCCTAATACAAAACCAACACTGCACTTAGCAGGATGCAGTCAGACTACATTATGTAAAGCAAGCCCAGGTGCAGGCAGATAGAATCACCTCTACCTACAACACATGTGGGAGGTGACTTGCCATGCACATATTGGGCCAGCATAGGACGCCATTCACAATGATGCGGAGTGTCTGATAGCTCCCCACCAGTCCTGCCACCTGACCAAACGGGACGCCCAGTACGATGTCTCTGCAATTCTGGATAAATGGCGCCCCATGAGGCCCAACGGCACCCTGCAAAAATGAATAAAAAGTGAAAAAGTTTTAGATAAGCAAAAAAACTTTTATATGGGGTATTGGTTCATGTATTGGCCAAGACACTTAAGTTCGTAATCCACGTCACGGATCCCCATGCTTAGGAGTCCTAACGAAATATGTATAAAAACTACTCTTAAGGCAGCATCAGAAAAGCTTACCATCAGCAGCCTAATACAAAACCAACACTGCACTTAGCAGGATGCAGTCAGACTACATTATGTAAAGCAAGCCCAGGTGCAGGCAGATAGAATCACCTCTACCTACAACACATGTGGGAGGTGACTTGCCATGCACATATTGGGCCAGCATAGGACGCCATTCACAATGATGCGGAGTGTCTGATAGCTCCCCACCAGTCCTGCCACCTGACCAAACGGGACGCCCAGTACGATGTCTCTGCAATTCTGGATAAATGGCGCCCCATGAGGCCCAACGGCACCCTGCAAAAATGATAAAAAAGTGAAAAAGTTTTTTATGATAAGCAAAAAAACTTTTAATGGGGTATTGGTTCATGTATTGGCCAAGACACTTAAGTTCGTAATCCACGTCACGGATCCCCATGCTTAGGAGTCCTAACGAAATATGTATAAAAAACTACTCTTAAGGCAGCATCAGAAAAGCTTACCATCAGCAGCCTAATACAAAACCAACACTGCACTTAGCAGGATGCAGTCAGACTACATTATGTAAAGCAAGCCCAGGTGCAGGCAGATAGAATCACCTCTACCTACAACACATGTGGGAGGTGACTTGCCATGCACATATTGGGCCAGCATAGGACGCCATTCACAATGATGCGGAGTGTCTGATAGCTCCCCACCGGTCCTGCCACCTGACCAAACGGGCCGCCCAGTACGATTTCTCCGCATCACTGGATTAACGGCGCCCCATGGGACCCAACCGCACCCCGTGAAAATGATAAAAAAGGGCAAAATGTTTTTTATGGTAAACAAAAAACCTTTTGTATGAGGTATTGGTTCATGTATTGGCCAAGACACTTAAACTCGTAATTCACATCACAGATCCCCATGCTTACGAGTCCTAATGAAATATGTACAAAAACTACTCATAATGCAGCATCAGATGTGCATCTCAACTCACATCCCACATGTCTTTTTAGGTAGAGGTGATTTTATCTGCCTGCAACTGGGCTTGCTCTACATAATGGGGTCTGACTGCATCCTACTAAGTGCAGTGTTGGTTTTATATTTGGGTGCTGATGGTAAGTCTGTTAATCCATAATCATCAACATTAACAGAAATAAAACTTGAAATAGATCACTCAACTTTCTATTGAGATTAGCGCTAACGTCCACTAAAACGCTACTCCCCACCTAGACCTTCACCCTTACTGGTGAATTCCCTGGCATCTATACATGTTCTGTGTGTAATGACTCTATATAATATATGTGTTTCAATTTATGTATTGAATTACTGAAATAAAATAACTTTTTGATGATGTTCTAATTCATTGAGATGCAGCTGTACAACCTTTTATATATTCTTATGTACTATGTTGAGTACTGGTCATAGAAGACCCAGTATTTGCTCTTTAGGTTCTGTTAGCGCTGTATATTGTATAGTTTACTATTACTATTTATTTATCAGTCTTCATCTCAAACTCAAACCATGGCGACTTGATGGATGAACGCTTTGTAGGAAGATCGATCTTGTGTAGCCTAGAAAGGTCCACCAGGGTCTTCTCCAAGCCTAGATAGGTCCACTATAGTCTTCTCCGCCATTATCTTTACAGTATCAAACCATCGGATTGCTGGTCTTCCTCTTTGCCTTTTTCCGTCTATTCTTCTGACCATGAGGTCTTTCTTTATTTGTATGATGTATATGTGGTGATCCTTGCATCATGTGACATGTCTGGCTTGATTGGTTCCAAAACTGATTAGTTTGTTCTTCTTGCCATCCAATGGTATTGATAACATCTTTCTCCAACACATTTCGAAGGAGTTGATTCTTCTTCTGTCTTTTTCTTTAAGCTCCTCTAAAAGCATGAACTTAGCTGTAGAAACATACGACCAACGCATTTAGAGCCCTGTTGGGTTATTGTCAATGACATTCTATTATGATGTGTCCAAAGTTTATATACGAGTCCAGGATCATGTACGAGGTAAAGAAGATCTGTGACTGTGCTCCTGCTCCAAATTTTCCAGGGACAATGTGCCGTCGGTCCGCGCTGCCACAAATAACTAAATCAAAAGTTCACTCTATACATTTATTTGGATCCATCCAATGCGTTTCAGAGCCAGCTATGCTCCTTCATAGCAGGCTCTGAAACGCGTTGGATGGATCCAAATAAATGTATAGAGTGAACTTTTGATTTAGTTATTTGTGGCAGCGCGGACCGACGGCATATTGTCCCTGGAAAATTCTGGAATTTGACCACATAGCACGTGGAGGTGTGGGTCCAGCAGCAGCCGCCATTACATGCTTTTCATACTGGTTGTGTGTTACACAACTTGACCAGGTGAGCAGTTATCATTACGGCTCTTTAGCCGCTGATTGTTAAAAAGATAAGACCCTATCTGCGCTTGCTTCCTTCTTTTAGTTTATTTCTCCTGCTCCAAATGACGCGATTGAATCAAAAGTGTTAGAATTCAAGTAGTGATTTTACTTCTACCCATTTCGGGCATAAGGCCTTCTTCAGGATCCACACAACAAGAGGTACCTTGGTGGGGTATATAGGTGAATATATGTTTAACATTTTTTTTACTGTGCATTGCTGCTTTAAATTAAAGACTTAGGAGGCCTTTCTACTTATTAACGGGGCCCTCTGGCCATTACAAGTATTGTTTAAAGTAAACCTGTCACCAGGTTTTTCCTATAAACTGCAGGTCCGATCTGTATAAGATAAAAAAGAGCTTTCAATATACTTACCTGCAGGGCAGTCCGGTCCGATGGGTGTCTCTTGTTGATCTGTTGCCTGCTTCTGCTGACATGTCCTATGTCATCCACGCAGTCTCCCCCATCGCGCTCCTGCGCATGTGCACTTCTAAGTGTTGTAGCGCACATACACAGGCGGCCTCTCTCAGCGCATGTGCTCTACAATTCTTTGACAATCTAGGCACTATTAGTAGTAATTAAGGGGAAGGAGGAGCTATTCCTCTAGCTCCTCCCTCCTCCTTTGCTCCTCCCTCCTCCATGCCCCTCCCTTCTACAATAGAATCTTGTCAGCACCAACTGTCTTCTTCTATCTCAATAATGTAAAAATCTCACTGATTACAGATTGTACTCGGAAATTGAGAATTTTGAGAATGAATTAACAGTCCAGGGTATATGAAGAAGCAAATTAATCTGATAACGTATATTATAAAGTTGATTTTTTTTATTATATTCATGTGTATTAATGATTTATGAATTTAAAATGAAAATGAAGGTTACATATTAAAGAAGTGTTTCTTTTTCAGACACCCCCTGTCCCCCAGCTGCAGTTTGTTTTATTTTTTTTTATCAAATTGTGCTTCAATCACCCACCCTGGGTCCAGTGCTAAGTCTTTAGGAATGTGTGCAGACATCACATGACTAGCGCAGTAGATAATAAGTAAACTGCCCTGGGTGACAGCATGACACCGATTATAATGGGGCATTTGCTTCAATTAACTCGTGTTACATCCGCTTGGGGGCTGTTTTGGGATGTGGCTGCAGCTCCAAAAAATTATGAAATCCAAATGTCCAGGTTCCCAGGAGGGAAATAATACTGTCATATTTCCCATCATGAATTTATCTTTTCATAGATAGGAAACATGGTGTAGCTATTGTTATCTATCTGGCCAATATTCATTTAGGGCTGACAGAGATGTAGCAAATTTTTTAAAAATATTCATGTCATGGTCTTGTGATCGCACTATTAAAGATGTAACTCTCTTAGCTGTAGGTCTTATGCACAATCCAATATTTATAATCTTCCACTGGTGCCTGAATGTCTGACAAAATCCTGTGATCATTAACACTGATGTAGCAGAAAAAGCAGTTCTCTGCCTTTCTGTAAACAAAAATTAAGGCTTGTTGACTCCAGTCCCAGCTGTACACTCCAGGGGTCCTGAACTACAATAAATTTTTCTCTGCTTAATTATTTTTTCTCACCTCACCATTTACGCCTGATCTCATGTCCTTAGTGGATTTATGATTATTTTCATGACATTACACCCCTAGAAAAAAATTAAAACAGGTCCACTGTAGTCCAGGGAATCTGCTGTAGTCCATCAAATCCATCGTATCCCACAAATGGAAACCTGAAAAACCCAGAAACATACAAACACAGACAAATAAAACAAGACACTTAACCTTGTTCACCACTTTGTTAAAAAATGTAGAAACAATATCCCTCTCAGGTTCAACTTAGTGCAGCAATTCTGTCAAACAAAGTAAATGGAGAGTTGTTCTGAGGCTCCATAGACTTTACTAACAGGCACTTTCGGGTCACGCTGTGCTGCGCAAGACTTGCCACTCTGAAGAGCAGTGATATCAGTACCGTTACTATTGTTCAGACTCACGTCATGAAACAAGCACGTGTAAAGGTGGCCTAATGGGAAGAAAAAAGAGGCTCTAGAGAATGAGAATCTCATTAAATCATTCCCTGTATCTCAGTTACCTGCAACCCAGTTATCACGGCAGAAGAATAGGAAGAAGAAAAATAGGTATTTAGTTTATGAGAAATCCCATAGGAAATTTTAAGGTCTGGGCCAGGATTTATTACGTGACTACAGTATGTAGGAGAGCATTAGTTATCTGCCAGAAATACTATTTATGTTCAATACGGTTATTGATATGTGTTAATGGACTCAACATTAACAAGTAATTGAATGCCAATGGCGGAGTAATGCTCATTAAGCACGTACAACGAGAAAGTGTTGTAATCATGAAATACGGGGTTACTGTTACACCGCCCTCAGACGCTAGACGGATATATGACTTCTCCTGGACTAACTAGCTGAGGACAGAAATATCCTACAGTGTACAATGATACAGAAGGGAATCACTGGTACAAGACAAATCAATCCTGACCTCACGTCTGTCCATTACTAGATCTGGACGATGTAATAATAAGTTCGGGACTGCTGATATTATGGGAAATCCAATTATGGCATGTAGTCACGGAATTTTTAAGACTGTCAAAATTCACAAGAATTTTTGTGGGAGCAGTTTTTGGAAGAGTATTTCATTTCCTGAAGGAGTTTCGAAAAGTTTTAAAAGAGTTTTGGAAGAGTAGTTTTTTTCTTGAAGAGTTCTTAGCAGCGTTATGATTGGGCAGTACCTAAATACCAGAGATTTCGTCCCGTATTGTCTCCCAAGACGTGATACTAGGCATTTTTTCATAACCTCTTTTTAAAAAAATGCTAAAAGAAATACTCATATGAACAGGAAAGTACATTTACCATAGGAATGAACTGGGTGAGATTTCCAAGCGTTTTTGGAGTGGTTTAGAGGAGAAACATAACCTTGGGCTATGTGCCACACAGGTCGAGGAGTCCAATTTTTTTCCAATCTATGAATAATATAGAAACCATAGCATTTTTTATGAGGAACAACCATGACAAAATGCTCCAAAAAACTTTGTTTTTTTTCCGATCATCTTCTGAGGCTTTTCGTTGACTTGTATTTTAAAGTAGAGAGCAACGTCTCATTGAAAAACACCAGTAAAATGTCAGGTCACTTTTTAGAAACTTACAGTGGTTAAAAGAAGTTAAAAAAACAGCGAATCATTTTTACATAGCAATGCCTATGTTCGTTCTTTTCATTGTTTATTTTTATAGGATTTTCATATGGTTTCCATGGCATAATCTGCCTGAAAAAGACATTGGTGGTATATGGTCCCAGGCCTCCTCCAAATCTTAAAACTCCTGAAAAGTTGGAGGTTCTGCTCAATGACCATGTGCACACAACGTCAATTAGGCACAGGTGCAAGCAGCCAGAGTTTTCTTTCTGGCCAACACTAGTCTTACTTGTATGGGATCCCTAAAGAGCTTACAGCGCCATCCTTGTTCTTAGGCTATGTCTGGTATTACAGCTTAGGCTGCTTTCACATCAGCGTTTTACGCTGATTGTGGCAGTTGCGGTGAAAATCTCCACCGATAGAATTCATTCTCTACTTGGAACCCGTGCAGTGAAGACATGCATGCTGTGCTGCTGCCGATCTCTTCCATAGGAGTTGCTGTGTTTTCCTGGTCTGTGGGTGGATGTAAGGGCTCTTAACCTAGGGCTATTCAGGGAGCATAGGGCTAGGGTGGTGAACCAGGCCTCCTCACCATCTATGGTACCTCTGGGAGCAGGTGAGCTAGGGACTCCCAGTCTAAAGGTCAGACTAGCTCCCTCAATGCCCTTAGCCCACCTTACCATCTTGCTTACTGATTCCCTATCTGCTATACCACCCCATGACAGTACCCCAAATGAAAAGATATGGATGACTTTTCCTAAGGATTGATCATCAATATGAAAATCTCAGACAACCCATTTAAGTTGAAAGACAGAAAACTGTCCGAATATTTGCTTTTCTTCCATGATAAAATATCAGATCACACACAAAGTAGATACATGTAACAGTGCCGTGCTATTGCCAAAGTGAGCGACCTTTATGTAGAACGTTAATGGATTACAAGGCATTATGGAGGCAATTATTATAGAGCAGCTGGAATATATCAGTTTAGCTGTTTGTGCGGCAACAGATCAAATATCAGTTGTACATGGAAGACTAGAAATTCCCAGTTGTGGTCGGTTATTACTGATGGATATTACGGAAGATTATCTCCCAAGTGCTAAGTTTACTAAATGTGCTTTACTTATTATGTAGGCTTCATAGACAAGAGAGCTGTAAAGTCAGCTCACTTACAATAGAAAACCTCTGGATTAGATCTGTCAATAAAATACTTGCAGTGTACATATTTTCCATAATAATAGATGGCGTTGCATACAAACTGTGTGTACCGTAATCATTTTCTTTCTCAATTTTTATTTCTTGCTTAAATGCATGTATTATTTGGCTAAAATCAATTTTGCAATTTATTTTCATAAAAAATTTGCCCCATTTACCTTGTATAGCTTATGTGTGTACTGTCTATTCCTGGATGCAGAATGAGATAACTGAGAATCCATCAGTGAGCTCATTTTGATGGTCCAATGGGAGAGTTTCTAGCTTTTTTCTGCCTTCTTTTGAGCTCCTCTCGGTTGATAAATGACTACAGACAACATTGAAGATGAAAGTGCAGGGCAATAAAGAACTAGTTCAAGTTAGATGGTGCAAAATCTTCAACGAAACCAAATTACATAGCCTCTGTGTTGCACTGTCTGCAGGACGAGTTAACTGAGGATCCGTCAGGGAACTCATTTTGATGGTCCAGTGAGAACAGGGCTGTGGAGTCGAAGTTGTGAGTTGGTGTCCATTTTGGGTGGAGTTGGATTCAGGGAATTGAGGAGTCGGCGTTGGATGTTTGGCTTACTGACTTCCCAGCCCTGGTTGTGGAGTTGGAGTTGGTGTCCATTTTGGGTGGAGTTGGATTCAGTGAAACTGAAGTCGGATGTTTAGCTTACTGACTCCACATCCCTGAATGAGAAAACCTTTAGGCCGGCTTCACACCACAGTTTTGAGCTGTCAGGTTCTGTCCGGTGTTTTATAGGAAGCACCGGACAGAACTTAGCCGCCCCGGACAGAAGAGAACTGGAGGGCCAATATGTCCTCGGTCCTGTTTCTGCCGGAATCACCAGATGCAGATTTCAGGAGCTGTCCCCTGCTGAAATTTCAAAATCGTGGCTAGTGTGTGCTAGCTGCGGTCCTGAAATGTCAGTGGGAGCTCTCCACGGTGCTGAAGTTCAGCGCCGGCTGGCGCTGAGCCTCAGCACCCGGCGTACAGGAGCTAGACCTATTTTCTGTCAGATCCGTCGCAATCCGGCGCCATAGACTTCCATGTTATGAGGCTCCGGATCCAGGTGGATCTGGGAGGATCTGATTTGTTCAGATTTTTACCTTGGACAGCAAATCGCAGCAAGTGGCGATTTTGTGTCCGGGACAAAAACCCGAATTCCCCCGGATCCTCCCAGTTAGATGGAAACCGGATGGCAAAATAATGTCATCCGGCTCCATAGGAATACTAGGGCGCCGACATCAGACCAGGGGTTGTCCGGTTCACACCAGACAGCCCCGGATCAAGAAAACCGTGGTGTGAAGCCGGCCTTATCTGTCTTTTTCTGAGCTTCTCTCAGCTGATTTATAACCTCAGATCAAATTAATGTTGAAAGTGTAGGAAGATAAAAATCTGGCTGAAGTCCAACAGTGCAAATATGCAATTTGTTTTAATGAAACAAAATTAAAAAAATTATTTTAAGGGTATGCTCACATCTGGATTTGAAATCTTTGAGTGCAATCCGATAAAAAGTGGTGCTGCAACCGCACCAACGATAAGTAACAGGGCTCAAGATTTTTCCTCAGCTGGAATCAGGCTGAGGAAAATAATCTCAGCATGCTGCGTATGGAATTGTAAAACGGCCAAGATTGACCAATGCAAGTCTATAGGTGCATGAAGGTCTATAGGTGCATGAAAAAAATCATTCAGCACAGTCTGTGATTTCCTTGGTAGCATCCATATGATATCCACATGCCATGTGTTTTTTTTTCTCAGTCTCTATTATTCTACAATCCTTTACAGGACCGTTTACAGTGTTCTATGATACTGAATAGATGATAGAAAAGATAGAATAGAAAGATAGAATACAGGGTGGGCCATCTATATACATACACCTAAATAAGATGGGAATGGTTGGGGATATCAACTTTCTGCTATTAGTATATGGGAGGAGAAAACTTTTCCAGATGAATAGTCACCATGGCGGCCATTTTGAAGTCAGCCATTTTGGATCCAACTTTATTTTTTTCAACGGGAAGAGGGTCATGTGACACATCATACGTATTGAGAATTTCACAAGAAAACCAATGGTGTGCTTGGTTTTAATGTAACTTTATTCTTTCATGAGTTATTTCAAGTTGATATCACCGTTCATTCCCATTTTATTTAGGTGTATCCATATAAATGGCCCACCCGGGCAATTGGGCTTGTCATTAAGCCCAGATTAATAATGTTCAGGTCTTATGAGATCCGCCCATTATCAATCCTGTAAGGAAAAGAAATGGCTCATAAGTGGAAATAAAGCATAATTCCCTGATAAAATCTGTTCCTTTTTTTTCTTATACTCAGGTATACTACTGATTTGTTATATGCATATTTTATTCAAGGTTTGTTGAAAATAACTACGGTAGTTAAATGTGAGATTTTAAATAGTTTTGATTCTACATAATACATATACAGTTAGGGCCAGAAATATATGGACAGTGACACAAGTTTTGTTATTTTAGCTGTTTATAAAAACATGTTCAGAAATACAAATATATATATAATATGGGCTGAAAGTGCACACTCCCAGCTGCAATATGAGAGTTTCCACATCCAAATCGGAGAAAGGGTTTAGGAATTATAGCTCTGTAATGCATAGCCTCCTCTTTTTCAAGGGACCAAAAGTAATTGGACAATGGACTCTAAGGGCTGCAATTAACTCTGAAGGCGTCTCCCTCGTTAACCTGTAATCAATGAAGTAGTTAAAAGGTCAGGGGTGGATTCCAGGTGTGTGGTTTTGCATTTGGAAGCTGTTGCTGTGACCAGACAACATGCGGTCAAAGGAACTCTCAATTGAGGTGAAGCAGAACATCCTGAGGCTGAAAAAAAAGAAAAAATCCATCAGAGAGATAGCAGACATGCTCGGAGTAGCAAAATCAACAGTTGGGTACATTCTGAGAAAAAAGGAATTGACTGGTGAGCTTGGGAACTCTAAAAGGCCTGGGCGTCCACGGATGACAACAGTGGTGGATGATCGCCGCATACTTTATTTGGTGAAGAAGAACCCGTTCACAACATCAACTGAAGTCCAGAACACTCTCAGTGAAGTAGGTGTATCTGTCTCTAAGTCAACAGTAAAGAGAAGACTCCATGACAGTAAATACAAAGGGTTCACATCTAGATGCAAACCATTCATCAATTCCAAAAATAGACAGGCCAGAGTTAAATTTGCTGAAAAACACCTCAAGAAGCCAGCTCAGTTCTGGAAAAGTATTCTATGGACAGATGAGACAAAGATCAACTTGTACCAGAATGATGGGAAGAAAAAAGTTTGGAGAAGAAAGGGAACGGCACATGATCCAAGGCACACCACATCCTCTGTAAAACATGGTGGAGGCAACGTGATGGCATGGGCATGCATGGCTTTCAATGGCACTGGGTCACTTGTTTTTATTGATGACATAACAGCAGACAAGAGTAGCTGGATGAATTTTGAAGTGTACCGGGATATACTTTCAGCCCAGATTCAGCCAAATGCTGCAAAGTTGATTGGACGGCGCTTCATAGTACAGATGGACAATGACCCCAAGCATACAGCCAAAGCTACCCAGGAGTTCATGAGTGCAAAAAAGTGGAACATTCTGCAATGGCCAAGTTAATCACCAGATCTTAACCCAATTGAGCATGCATTTCACTTGCTCAAATCCAGACTTAAGACGGAAAGACCCACAAACAAGCAAGACCTGAAGGCTGCGGCTGTAAAGGCCTGGCAAAGCATTAAGAAGGAGGAAACCCAGCGTTTGGTGATGTCCATGGGTTCCAGACTTAAGGCAGTGATTGCCTCCCAAGGATTTGCAACAAAATATTGAAAATAAAAATATTTTGTTTGGGTTATGTTTATTTGTCCAATTACTTTTGACCTCCTAAAATGTGGAGTGTTTGTAAAGAAATATGTACAATTCCTACATTTTCTATCAGATATTTTTGTTCAACCCTTCAAATTAAACGTTACAATCTGCACTTGAATTCTGTTGTAGAGGTTTCATTTCAAATCCAATGTGGTGGCATGCAGAGCCCAACTCACGAAAATTGTGTCACTGTCCAAATATTTCTGGCCCTAACTGTACATTAATGACAAAAGAATCTAATAATAAGCTGGTCTGATGGCTGGGTTTGTAACCATTATTTGTCATTTAGGGTACGGAGATAGTGGTTCCAGACCCTTCTGTCAGACAGCTCACTGACAGATTCACTGTTAACTCATTTTGGAGAATATATCGTGACACAGGTGGCTTTATGTTACAATGAAAATGTCTATGAAAATGTTACCCATAGAAACGTGAAATAGAGCATACAGTAAGTACTCACATACAGCAAAAAATCTCAAGTATTGATCATCATAGGTGAGATATGTATGGTAGGCACTATAGATAACTGGTGACTAGATGCACATCTTACACTATTATGGTGTTAAAAGATGTATAGGTCACCAAGCAGCTGTGCGACTACTGCCGAGGGGTGCAGACGTGACCTTTAACTTCTCTAGTGATTAGTTTTCAAGCAGCCATGACATGTTATCAAAGACACTTAAAGGTTAAATAGACTGTAATATTTCTGTTCAGATATACATAAGAGAAATATTCTACAGCTAGCAAGAAATAGAGAGATGAGTAAGCCAAAATAGATAGATAATATAATTTAGATAGATAGATAGATAGATAGATAGATATAGATAGATAGATAGATAGATAGATAGATAGATAGATACAGTGACATGCAAAATTTAGGGCACACCTGGTGAAAGTTACTGTCATTGTGAATAGTTGGAGATTTGTCTGCTCAGTTAACTTTGACCAAGATTTCAGACCTTAATTAGCCTGTAAGGGTAATGGCTTGATCACTGTCATCATTAGCAAAGGCAAGATGATGCAAATTTCACAGCTTTATTAAAACCTGGCCTCCTCTACTCATGTGCCAAAAACAGCAGCCATGGGTTCTTCTAAGCAGCTCCCTAGCACTCTGAAAATGAAAATGGTGGAGGCCCACAAAGCAGGAGAGGGTAGCAAACAGTGGCGTAACTACCGCGGTCGCAGCGCCCCGTGCCCCGTGCCTCCAGCCGCCCGCCGCGACCGCGATAGAGTTGGACGAGGAGTGTAGGGAGGATGGGAAGTGAGAGAAGAGCGCGGGCACTCACACCCCCCCGCTCCTCAAAATTTTTCACCAGCTTCCCCCCCCCCCCTGCTCCTCAAAATTTTCCACCAGCTCTCCCCCTCCCCCCGCTCTTCACCTAAGGGTCCCCGGAGTGAATCCTGCACCGGGGCCCGCAGCGCTGAAGTTACGCCACTGGTAGCAAAGAAGGTAGGAAAGTGTTTTCAAGTTGTCCTTTCCTCAGTTCAAAATGTAATTAATAAATGCCAGTTAACAGTAACAATGGAGGTCAAAATAAGGTCTGGAAAAGCAAGTGAAATTTCAGTGACATTTGTTTATAGGATTGCTTGAGAGGCAAATCAGAACCCCGCTTGACTGTAAAAGACTTTCAAGAAGTCCTTAAAGGAGTACGGTACTTATGATTTGCTACTTATCGATTCACTGCAAATCAAATTTCCTAGAAAAATTCTAAAAAGCTGGCAAACTTGAATTTGAAAAGCTTCACCCATCTCAAGGAACTGGATAACGCTTTATTTCTTCTGTGGTGGTGCTGGAGGGATGTGGAAAATGTGCTATTGTGAAGTCTGATTGCTGGGTCCTGGCAGTGTCACATTGTATCACAGCTTCTTCATCAGGTGACCACAATAAAATATTATAATCAATATGATATAATATATATCATTATATATTTCAATATTATTGTATTTCTTCTGATTAAAAACATGGCTAAGGGCCCTTTCACATCAGCGTTTTTTTCAAATCGCGGCAGATGCTGTGAAAAAAACGCATCTGCCGCGATTACCGCATACCGGCTGCACTTGCGGCACGGTTGCGGCGCGGCTGACAGCATTTTTTTCGCGGCCGCACCTGCCGCAAGTCCGCCTGTACCTTGTATGGCGTTTACCGCAACAGTGCCGCAACCGTGCCGCAAGTGCAGCCGGTATGCGGTAATCGCGGCAGATGCGGTTTTTTCACCGCATCTGCCGCAATTTGGAAAAAACGCTGATGTGAAAGCACCCTAAGCTTGTAGAGAATAAACCACATTTCCAATATTTTCCTGGATTTCTTGGATCATCAGCAGCCTAGACTACTACTCCCATTTCTCTACTAAAAACTAATAAATGTCCACTTAACAAGTACAATTGGTCCAGTGCCCATTAGATAATAATAATGGACTCTGATGGTGGGTTTACACGTCCCGATATCGTGGCGATATCGTAGGCAACGGCGCGGGAGCGCGCATTTTTTGAGCGCTTTTCCCGATATCGCATCGGCGGTTTACACGCTGCGATATCGGGAAACAACGTCCGTACGATGTGTACGCCCATCAACCCAGTAACGACCATTTAACATGGGAGTTAATGGGTGAGGTGCGAGTACACATCGGAGTTGGGCTGTTACACGGTACGATGCTGCTGCAACGGCCATGCGATATCGGGCAGTTGAAGAGCACGCTCATTCAACCCCGATATCGTTTTGGCATCGTTCCAGCATTGCGTTGTACGTTCAAAGCGTACAACGTGCGAACGATATCGGGTCCAACTCCCGAACCACGTGACTTTTTGTCGGAGTTGGATCGGAGTTGGACTCCGATATCGCAACGTGTAAACCCGCCATAAGTGTCCCTTAATGTCCATTATTAGATTGAGAGCACTTACAAGCAACAATGCCCTGTGAGTTCCAATTAACAAAGATGCCCTAAGTGGCTAACAAAAATGAATAATGCCACCAAAAAGTAATAATAACTGGTAGCAATTATTAATGCCCATGAAATGCCCCCGAAGAGTAATGGTGACTATTTTGCGTCCGGTGACAATTAAGAATTTCTCGGTATCCCCCCTTAACCATTATTAATGCTCTCAGAGTGCCCTCAAAAAGTAATGATGCCCACTTTGTGTCTGGTAACAATTATTAATGCCCCAGTACTCCGACTGAACACTTACCTACCCCAAACTAATCATTTACAACCTTAAAAAGACTACATTTATACTCACCCACCCCCAAGTCTTTGATGAGCCTACCAACCAAGACTTCTGGCATCCATCATCCATGCACAATTATGCAGTGACTTCATTGCGCCGGCTACGCCAGGAATCAAGGGTTAAGGACCCCTGACGTAGATCATGTTAGGATAGAAGCTGGTTGTATGTAAAAAGAAACCATCCCGCACATGTGAATTTCCAGAGATGGAAGATAAAGCGTCCCTCTTTACTTTAAAATAGCAACTTTACATTCCTTTATGTACATTACTTAAGATCACTCTATCCATCCCAGCACCGTCCAGCATCGGTGTCTCCATACTTGCATGTAAACACAAAGACGCCAACAGCTGCCTCGAGTCTTAAGTATCTCAAAAAGACAAAACATAGAGTAATGAGAAGGACACACGAGGAACGAATGAGCTATACTGTACGTGTAATGCCTGGAATCCAAATGCTACAAAGTTTTCTTACATTATATAAAGGGTGAGAGGTAAACAGCGGGTTGTTGTGTGAAGCGACGGTAGTTAATATATCTCTTGATGTGCTGGCTCAGCACTAAGATGAATTTGAGCTGCATGTATCGTGAGGCTTTGTGGCCAAGTCTGCTTTATGGGAATATCTTCCTCATCAGGCTGGCCATGGTTATAATCTGAGGCTATAAATACGATTGAGATTTCCGGACTATATATAATAAAGTCCAGGCAATAAAGGGTTATCTCATATCATATGTCTTCAGTATTGATGTTGTAGGCACTTTGTTACAGTAAATTAGGATACTCGGAGACAAGACCCTCATCTAGTGCTCTTTATTATGCCAGGATGCTCAACAATATCATACTTGCCAAAATTTGGAGTAGACCCAGTCATAAGTGGGCAGTTGTTGCTCTTATTTTATTCCCACATTTCTCTTAATATTTCACTTTTTGTTTTTTTTTTAAATCCACCAGAGATATGAGCCAATTTGGTTTCATAGTTTTTAAGGTTGAAGGAAGACTTTAAGTCCAACTAGTTCAACCCATAGCTTAAAATGTTGATCCAGAAAAAGGCGAAAAAAACTCATGTGGCAAATACTAAGCTCCACCTTGGGGAATCAAATTCCTTCATAACGCTAATTTTTAAAGGGGCATTGCTCTTTGGATAATTATGTAGATCAGCTAAAGGAGACGCCCCAGAGGATCCTGTTAGACACACCCCATAAAATAAGATGAAATAATAATGCCCATATCTCAGGAACCATCCTGCTCACCGACCTCCCTGCTATCTCCCTCGCCTCTCTCCAAACCATCCTCAACTCCGCTGCTAGGCTCATCCACCTGTCTCCCCGCTTCTCCCCTGTCTCCCCCCTCTGACAAGCTCTTCATTGGCTCCCCATTTTCACAGATCCCGGTTCAAAACCCTAACCCTAACCTAACATATAAGGCCATACACAACCTGTCCCCTCCATACATCTGATCTTGTCTCCCGATACCTACCCTCACACAATCTGCGCTCCACTCAAGAGCTCCTCCTTTCCTCCCGTCGCATCTCCTCCTCCCACAATCGCATACAAGATTTCTCTCGTGCATCCACCACACTCTGGAATTCTCTCCCCCACCACATCAGGCATCCCCCTACATTGGGAACCTTCTAGAAAAACCTGAAACCCACATCTTCCTTAAGGCCTACAACCCACACTGAGACCTAATCCACCGCACCATCTTACCCTCACCTTTCCCCCTTCTACTGTCTCCCCACCCATCCCTCATAGACTGTGAGCCCTCGTGGACTGGGTCCTCTGCCCTACTGTACCTATATGATATGATTGTTGTAATTTTACCTTAGTGTCCTAGTCTGGAACCTAATGGCACTATCTAAATAAATAATAATAATAATTATAACCATCTGGCACATTTAAAAATCCAGAAAATTTAATAATCAGGGGAGAAAAAATTGTCACCTTTGAGGTCCACCTCAAAATCTAAAACGTTCATTCCCCATACCAGGACCACATAAATTTAACCAGGAATCCTTCCACTTGAGTTGAAGTTAACATAAGCCAGTCCTTTCTATAAATCAGGGATTGTTTCAGTAAAGTCTAGATTTTTGGTAAGTATACAATATTGAGATTATCACAACACTTCCGGCTGACCGGAGGGTAAATAATGCCCAAAGGATCCAATTGTCAAAAATCATTGTAAAATTTGGATATGTAAAGCTGAAGTGTTATTCCTCAATACAAGCTTGACAAAGACCAGAAAAATCAACACTTTGCTTTTTTGGGTGGAGGAAGGAATAAAAGAATATTTACTTTAGTAAACCTTGAGATTGTTTTAAGTAAGAAAAATGTTTAGATTTTTCAGAAGGTGTAAAATACCTGTCTATGAACTGTGCCTGGGACTCATGTAAAGTGACTTAGTCAGCATAGAATGACTCTTCAAACCAAGTACTGGTGCTTGGTGCACCAAGGTGGGGCGAATTATTCAAGTGCACCTTCTTACCTGCTTGTTTCCCTTCTATCTCCACCTCTATCTTCACCATCCTTTCTCTTTGATTGACAGCTTTGGCTTCATAGACCCAAAGGGCGGAGACAGAGGGAAAACAAGCAGGTGGGAAGGTGCAAATGAATAATTAGCCCCACCTTGGTGTACCAAGCACCTTTACTTGGTTTAAACAGTTATTCTATTCTTCCTGAATTCCTTAAATTAATTTTTTTTTAAATCTGAAAAAATAACAAATATATTTAGTATAGCCATGTCTCTTGGTTGGAATTTTTTAAAACAGATATTATGCACGCCAAGGCAAGCATGGGGAAATGGATCACAGAGGAAACACTGTGGCTGCTGACCCCCGGGGCAGGGACACAGGGTCGACTCAGCTACAGTCTCTGGTGCAGGCAGGTGACACAGAAACATATACAGATACAGTCTTTGGTGGAGACAGGTGCAGTCAGGGCAGTTGTAGCAGACAGGATGGAATATGTGGGCTGTTACAGAGGGAATGGCAGATATGGGCATGTATAGGAGGCAGACAAAGGGACAAGTAGGGGACACAGGGTAACAGGACCTGACAACAAGCTCAGTAGCAGACAGAACATTAGTGAAACTAAACAAGTTGCTCAGGCACCTCCCCTAGAGGGAGGATGCTTAAAATACCTAGTGCCTCTCAGCCATAGGTTGAGAGTTGCTTTCAGGTAATACTATGCAGGCTCTTTTAGAAAACAAAGGAGTGCAAGAATCTGCCTTAAGCGCACTCCTGGGGGACCTGTGCAGCATGCACAGGCCCTGTGAGTCAGAAACAGCAACATACACGTGGGGGGGAGAGGGAATGAGGCGGGTGGCATGGCCATGGCCATGAGTATGTTGGCGTCCCCACAAGGGATGTCAGCATTACACTAAAACTTTATAAAAAAAAATAAAAATCCCACAACTGTTCTTGAGCACCTCTTTTACCCCCAAAGATAAGAGGTAAAGAAAATGTCACGTATGACAAATTAAATAACTCAGTTTATCAGTTATTTATTTTTCAAAATTAGTTCAGATAAAAGATCTATATCCCATCAACAGAAGTTCACATCAGGACAAAGATCGCAGAACACATGATTTGGCTATTTGTCATCGCATAGCATTATATTCCAAAGAGTCAATCTTTAAGGACCACCCATGAGGATCTGGTCATTAATAAAAAACTGTGTGACATTCCTCATGCATGTTCAGCTTTACTATGTGAATGACTGTTAGACTCTACATTGAGATAATACTGATACACTTGTCAAAGACAGATTTTATAGGATACAATGTTTTCCCAATAGGCAGAAATCTAATATATAAAGCTGAATGTGTGTATGTATGTGTGTGTGTATGTCCGGGATTGGCATTTACACCGTCGCAACTACAGTCACAAACTTTTGCACAGTCACACGTCTGGACCCCGAGAGCATCATAGGCTAAGTTGTGAGGCAAAATTTTAACACTGCACATTCCAGTTCACCAAACAATTTTGCCCCTATCTACATAATGGGGAAAAAGTGACAGTTGACCTGGACAGCAAGCTTGATTGGAGGTGCCATATGGAGAAGGTTTGCAAGAAAGGGATGAGTAGACTTTACTTCCTAAGGAAATTTAGGTCGTTTAATGTGTGTAGCAAAATGCTTGAAATGTTCTACCAATCTATTGTGGCGAGTGCAATCTTTGCTGCAATAATATGCTGGGGTAGTAGTGTGCGCACAGCTGACGCTAATAAGCTGAATAAACTTATCAAGAAGGCTAGTGCGGCGGTGGGTCTACAACTTAGGACTTTCGAGGAGGTATTAGAGGTTAGAATTAATAAGAAATGCAAGGCTATAATGAGCAACAATACACACCCGCTCTCTGAACTGTTTGCGAAGCAGAAGAGCACATTCAGCAAACGTCTAATCCAACTAATGTGTAAAAATGAAAGATACAGAAAATCGTTTGTTCTGACAGCTGTGGGGATGTTTAACAAATGTATAAGTGTAAAGCGTCCCAAGACTAAGTGAAGTTCTATGTGTATGGGGGGAATAGGTGAGGTACATGTACCAGTCTACCCACATCTGCTGTCCATATAGACTTATTTTGTAAAGTGTGAAATGTTCTTGATCTTTGTTCTGCTGCTGTAATAATGTTCTTGATCTTTGTTCTGCTGCAGTAATACTGTAATTTCCTCCGGGATCAATAAAGTTTATTTTATCTTATCTTATCTTATAGTCACTAAGGTCCAGTCGCAACATTAGATACTCACCACGCGCCCGAACACACACACACACCACAAAGAGACACACACAACACAGAGACACACACCCCACGGGGACACACACACACCCTATAGCAACACATGCACTCACCCCACAGGGAACCACACACACCCACAAAGAGACACACACAACACAGAGACACACACACACCCCACGGGGACACACACACACCGTATAGCGACACATGCACTCACCCCACAGGGACACACACACACCACAAAGAGACACACACAACACAGAGACACACACACACCACACAGACCCCCCCACAGGGACACACACACATACACACCCTATTGGGACACATGCCCTCACCCCACAGGGACACACAGACAGACACAGATGTGCACAAATCGCCTCACACAACTCGCCTCATACGTCTGGTATCTTTAATTTCCAAAAATAAACATCTGTGCAACACATGTGCCATATAGGGAATTAAGGCAGATGTCAGTCACATGAGCTGTCTATTATGTGTATGTGTGAGGTAACATATACTGCCCGGCCAGGGGAATGGTTTACTGTTGACTGGAGATTTATCAGGCTGTCTATGGCAACCAATCACAGCTCAGCTTTTATTTTCCTACAGGTCATTAATATGACATATTCAAATTCTATTTTGTTATAGCTAACAGCAGTTATTTATTAACCCGGGCGTAGCCGGGTAGTACAGCTAGTCAGTAATAAAGGAAGGGTAGGTGGAAGTGGCAGGAGAAAGCGAGTTGATGAGATTACATATCTCTTCTAAAATGGATATTGGAGTGTGTTAATTTGAGCCTCCGTCTGGATATATTGTGTTCAGCTTGTTGCAGTCTTCAAACTGCTGATCTATTACTTCACAACGTCTATTAAAAATTTCTCTCCTTCATTGCCAGGGATCAGATGGATCTGTCAAAATAGGTGAGAGCATGTTCTCAAAGGTTCTCCAGCTAATAAAAGTTCTTAAAAAGTTCAAAGTAGTATATACAGAGTTCCACAAGCTGTTATTTACTGTGGCTATAACCACAACCCAACAATTATTTTTTTTCATCAGCTCTTCAATAACGTTCATCAAGATGGCAACCTCCATCAATAGGTCTCCGAAAACATGCTAAGTGACCCATTGTATTTCCTCAGGCTCTTCTTTGCCTGCTTTGCACTTCTGCCTATGCATTCTTTCTTCAATTAGCAAGTCCATTTCAACTACCAGCCCACAGACACTTCCACGATGGACAAGCCAGTCTGCCCATTGCCCATGATGGACAGGCCAAAGCTTAATAATTACACAAGTCAATTGCAGGGTTTCTAGGAATCAGACTTGACTTGGACCATCTCCACTTGTCCTTCTTGCGTCAAAAATCGACTCTTTTTTCAGTTCCTACATGATCCTGCTGTCAGCATTATGGCACAACATACTTGCCACACAATACACAACTATATTGGCATCAAGCTCTTTATGGGCCTAAGGTCATGGTGGCAATTCCACCAGGTATTTGTCAAAAACTTATCATTCTTGCTATTAGCAAGCATAACTAAGCATAGCAATGCTGCCGAGTTCCAATGCTTGCCAACATGAGCAACTAAAGATCTAAAGATGCACACATAATACAAGGCACATGATCAGGGTTTGGCTGGCTGGCTGTGTGGCACCCCAGGGGTTAATGTGCCACAGTAACATCACAAGGGTTAACTCCCCACACAACACTGGACACTGCACTTGCACCTCTAGCCAGAAGGGGGAGCTCAAGCAGCTCGCTGATATATTCTGGTCTGAGGAGGAAGTAGTTAGTTGAGAGTTGACAGTTGACAGTTCAGTTTAGTGCAGGGAGCACTAGGAGGAGGACCTTTAAATGGGAGCAGTGCTGAGCTCCTGACAGGGACCACTGACTACTTTCAGGCCTGAAGCCAGGGTCTGAGGAGAGGAGTACAAGAAACAGAGGAACATATCTGTGAGACTGAGTTACCTCATAACACGCCCCAGAAGAGCGCAGAGACCGGATACCGGATCCGAATCTGTGACTGAAACACGCAGCACAGAAAACACTGGGATAGTGGAGGTTGTAGATCTACCCTGTACCTCAGCAAAGCAACAAGGCAGGGTCAGAAGCACATGACAAGACTCAAGTTGCCTAGCAAAGGGGATACCTGTGAGGAGAGACAGGGCCAGCAACCTAGCTGAAGCGGCATCAGGGTCAGACACACAGCACAGCAGTGGGAAGCCAAGGACCCGGTCAGGTGTGGAGCAACCCGACCCCAGTACAGACTCCGTGGACAGTACATGCTGAACAACAACTCCAGTAAAAAACTTCAAAACCGTGAGTGTGTGTGATCCTTGTGCTCAAACCCTGCGTGCCCTCACAAACTACCATCATCTCTACTACTACCCCTATCCTGCAACATGCATAGCACCATCTATAGACTATTACCACCACTGCCCCGGGGAACCCAGCTCTACCTGCAGAGAGCCATTACATCCCCAACTGCCCAACATCATCCCCGGAGGTTCTGCAGCAGCAATGGTCACCCTGACCTCAACCCGTGGGTGTTGTCTCGACAAACAATATCCTCTGTAAATACCCCTTTTACTTGTGAGAACCCGGGACATAGTCCAGACCAAGACTGTCGTGATATCCCCAGCAGTACCCCAGACCGGTACCAAGTACCCTGTCCCAGTGGGCTCCACAGCTGTTCTTGCCCTGGGTACCTGGGTAGCGGTCCTAATTCTACAGCCGGGGGCCAAGTGAGGACTAGGGGGAAAGTGCTGCTGGAGTCAAGTGAAAGTGAGGAGAGAGGGAGGGTGGGGGGGTGCTACTGGAACCAAGTGAGGACTGGGGGGTGCTGCTAAAGCCGTGAGTAGCGCTGGGGGTGGGGGGATGCTACTGGAGCCAAGTGAGGAGGGGGGGGCACTCCTTGACTCACCTGCTGCCTCCGCTCCAGTCCTGGGTCCCACAGACACTCATGTGAGTGCGGCGGGTGCGGTCGCAATGCGCCGCTTTGTTGCCGCTCTCACTGTCTGGCCGGTCCTAAACACGGACTGAACAACCGGCCTGGGGGGCAATTGCCACCCTGTCATCTGGGCGAGTCCGCCCCTGCACATGATAATGCAATATAGCTTAAATACATATCATTGTGAAGCAGCGGCTTTTCATTAGCCAGAAAGTGAGGAAGTGACCCAGAAGAACGTTCAAACGAACAGTCTTTATTTTCCAAACACTACACCTTAACGACAGCCGTACGTCTCTAGACGTCGGCTGTCATTACCCCCGTGTTTGAAGTGAGCTCCTGCGTGGAGCTCACTTCAAACCTTCCACATCTCAGCTGATCTCACTAGCTGAGATGTGGGAGCAACAGCACCAATCGGTCCCGCCGTCCGATCGGTGCTATTAACCCCTTAGATCCCGCCCTCAATCTCTGAGAGCGGGATCTAAGGGAGCCGGAGCGGGCAGCGCGCGCTTACCGGGCTCCAGGGGAGATCTCATGATAGTATCGCGGGATCTCCCATGCTGATGTCACAGGCCAGGGTCCTGGCTTGACCCTGGAACCTGTCATGGAGCATTTCCTGCTTGTGGTTGGCAGGGGCTGTCAACCACAACAGGTCCGCCATTCTGACACATACAGAGGAGCTGCAGCTCCTCTGTATGTGTCAGAAGTGATCGAACTGTGCATCTGCATGCCTTTCTATGGGGCTTTGTAAAATTAAGAATCAATAAACAAATAAAGTTTTTACAAAGTTGAAAAAAAAACAAAAAACATAAAAGTTCAAATCACCCCCCTTTTCTCCCATCCACAATAAAAGTATTAAAAAATTAATTAAAATACACATATTTGGTATCGCCGCGTTCAGAATCGCCCGATCTATCAATATAAATAATCAAATAATGAGAGCCGTAAACTGCGTAGCGCAAAAAATGGTTCAAATGCCAAAATTACATTTTTTTGGTCGCTGCAACAATGCTAAAAAATGCAATAACGGGCGATCAAAACAGCGCATCCACCCAAGTATGGTATCATTAAAAACGTCAGCTCGAGACGCAAAAAATAAGCCATCACCCAGCCCCAGATCCCGAAAAATGAGGACGCTACGGGTCGCAGAACATGGCGCAAAAAGTGCAATGTTTTTTTTTTTCATGCTTTTGAATTTTTTTCCACCACCTAGATACCAATAAAGGTATACATATTTGGTATCTACAAACTCGTACTGACCCGAGGCATCGCACCGTCATGTTGGTTTTACCATATAGTGAACACGGCAACTAAAAAATCCAAAAATAAACGTGTAATTGCACTTTTTTTGCAATTTCACTGCACTTGGAATTTTTTTGCAATTTCCCTGTACATTATATGGTAAAACAAATGATTGCATCTGAAAGAACAACTTGTCCCGCAAAAAACAAGCCGTCATATGTCTATATTCACGGAAAAATAAAAAAGTTATGGCTCTTGGAAGCCGAGGAGCAAAAAAACGAAAATGAAAAATGACAAATTTCTTCGTCACTAAGGGGTTAACAGACTTAGATTTGTGGTGCGCCCACGATTCACACATGTTCCGTCCTGTTCAAAGTCCATTTGACATCTGCACCACTGTAGGAATCTCGGGTGCAGGGTCTGCTTCCTGTGTCCATTTGGCTCTTGCCAAGGTATCTTGTTCTGGTCTGTTTCTTTAACACAGGACGCTCACACAGAACCTGCAACTCTGCAAACTAAATTGGACTCATACTCACCCTTTCCTTTGCTGCAGGTTTAAATAGGAATCGTGGGCATTGGCCCTTTGTAAGACCAAGACTGGATGGAGAGATCCTTCTGACTACCATCCTACAGAGCTCTCCAAAAATAAAAGTCTAAGGGCCCTTTCACATCAGCGTTTTTTGAAATTCGCGGCAGATGCCGTTTTTTCACCGCAGTCAGCCGCGGTTTTTTTTCGCGGCCGCACCTGCCGCAAGTGCAAAACCGCACTTGCCGCACCTGCCGCAAGTACGCCTATACTTTGCATGGCGTTTACCGCAACCGCGCCGCAAGTGCAGCCGGTATGCGGTAATCGCGGCAGATGCGTTTTTTTCACCGCATCTGCCGCGAATTTCAAAAAACGCTGATGTGAAAGGGCCCTAAATTAGGTTTCCTTAAAGACTTTGTGTCTTTCGCACGCTTTTATTTTGTGTTGCACTAACAGCAGTACCTGTACTGTAAATGCAACACACTCCACCAGGTTCAGTAGGTTTCCATGTACACTCTGAGGGATACTGATATGATTAAGACCAGCACAATGGTCGAAACATGTCAATACTGATGGAATTTTAAAGTTACTAATAAATCTTGGATTTTATGCAAAGACGTCGAGCTGGACATTGTATAATTCTGAAGTTTGGGAGCATGCCTTACCAGCAAGGAGTCTCCTGCTCCGTCGACCAGAATTGCTACTCTCTGAGAGCTATTGACCGATAAACTGGCTAAATATCCACATATGTATATATAGCGACCTTCATATATGACACCTGCCTCACCATATATACAAAATTAATACCAAATAACATATTAGATCAGTTTTAAGTGGTCTCAAGAAGTTATAACCCATAATTTGTAGACTCAGCATTACTAATATGACATATCATGACTGCATAGTGCTAAATATCATGGATAACTTGCCATTTCAGGCTATAATTTAGTTATTCTAAAGTAAAAGCAAGGTATAACCTACCGTTTGTGCAGGGTATGTGATCTCTTATTGACTGGTTTAACCCAGGAACTCTCACCGATTGGCAAAATGATGCACTTTTATACCCATTGGAATGCATTTTTTGAACACGGCTTGGATTTATCCATTCTCTATGGGGCTGTCGAGCTCTGTGCTTGGCTTCTTTCTGCAAAAAATTGAAAGGCGGTTGGGCATCCACTCTACTATTCTGAAACGGGGATAATGGTGTCCGACTGGGCTAAAAGTGGCTCATTCTATATATAGTTACAGGTCTCAACAGGTGGTCACTATCGACCAATGAATAAGCTATACTATGGTTAGATGATAACTTATTTTTCCGAAAGACCAATTTTAAACCTGCCTGCCTAGCCGATGAGATTGTAGCTTTATTTGACATATACAGTATACATACATATATGGTATATGTCTACTCTCCTTGAAAATTCCTTGAGACTCCCTAAAAAGAGGTAGCCCTTAAGGTACCGTCACACAACGGGGCTGGAGATGTCGGCGGCGACTGGCGGGAGCGCGCACATTTTGGGTGCCTCGCCAGCGTCGCCACCCACATTTACATGGGGCTACACCTCCAACACCGCGCCGGCGATCTGACAGGCGGCATCGCTGCCGGGGTGTCTCAAAACCCCAGCGGAAATGCAGGACATGCAGGAGCCTATGGCTCCCATCGCCTGTCTGGTCGCCGGCGGCCGTTTACATGGAGCGATGTGTGTACATCGCCCCAGATTAGCCGCCTGGTTTCAGAGCACTGCTCTGAAACCAGGCGACAAGCAAATGGCGTCGCCCTGCCCCTTTACATTAGGCGACGTAGGGGCGATGTCGCCGCCGATAGGCCATGCCCCTACGTCGCCTATGTAATTGGCAGTGATGTCGCCAGGTGTAACGGGGCCTTAAGGGATTATTTTTCCAAGTATTACTGTAGAGGACCCATTGGTGTTTTGGTCAACCATAGAATTCTTCTCTGTTGCCTGCATAGTAGTGGATACATACTTGTGTACTAATCGTGTCATGACAGCAGTTGCCCATTGATTTCCTCTAAAGAGACTATAAAGCCTGCAAAACTATTGGCACTTTAAAAGGGCACTGTGAATTTCATTCTTTGGTGGCAGTGTGGATGTGATTGATATGGGTGAAGTGTGAATGGCACTTTTATAGGGTAGAAGTCATGAAGACATCCACCATGCGGCACTCGAACTCCCGGCTTAAAATGATCAGTATTAGGCTGAAAGATATCCAGCAACTACAACTTTAGTAGCTATAAAAATATCAAAATGTAAAAAATAAGAATAAACACACTAGGCTTACATATTTCGAGCACAATTGTGATTAAGAGCGCTAGTGCTAGAAACGCGTAGGCCTAGTGTGTTTACTTTTGTTTTATACCTTTTGACATTTTAATAGTTACTAATAAATAGTGTTTTCATAGTTCTTTCCATTGGGGTTGCAGGATATCTATCAGCCTTCTACCTGATTATTTTCACCCGGAGTTGGCAGCGGTCTATTTCATGCACCGCACCCTTGTTAGATTGTTACCTAGTCAGGGTGAGCTGATGTCATGTTAATATTTTTTTGCCTTTGTTTGCTTTCATGGGGGTCATCATTTTGCATTTTTGATATCATAACATGAGAGAAGGGTTTTACATTGTAGAGTGTGCAGAATGGTCTAATGTTTTATGGAGTAGAACATATCTTTGACATGTTTTAAAGTGATCCCAGTAGTTGATGAACAAGCCTGTGTGGTTTAAAAAAGAAACTGTCGATGAAAAAAATAATTGGTATTCTGAAAAACATGCCATGTACAAGAAATATTAGAGACAAGACTTTCTTTTTTTTATTTAGGTCCTAAAAAGGGAGGTGGCCCAGCAAAGCCACAATTGAAGCCAATTCCAAAACCAGCGGAAGCAACAAAACCACCTGCTCCAGCTGTAGAAGAAAAGGAAGTTGTACCTCAATTGGAGGTTCCTAAAGCTAAGGTTCCACCACCTGAGGCTCCTAAAGTGAAGGCGCCACCACCTGAAGCTCCTAAAGAAAAGACTCCGCCACCTGAAGCTCCACCTGCCGAAGTTCCTGTTTCTCCTCAGTCCCCAATTCCGGAGGAATCTTCAGAAGATGCATCTAAGGAGGAACACAGAGGTGAGGCAGCATAAATGTAATGCATGCTAATATCCTAAGTTGAAGTGGTATGCACTGTATATGCATATGTGTAAACAGCATTTTTCTTACGCAATTTTATGCATATACTGTATATTGCACTCAATTTCTGGATTCATTTTGTTCCTTTTGATCATTTAATTACACAAAGTTTAAGTTTTCAATAGTGTAAATCTTGAATTACTACAAAATGTTGCATTTAGACAAATTATCTGTGAGTTAGAATGCGAGTAGGTAAAATCGAAGCATGGCTAATGTACAAATCACTGGTTTGACGTTCGTTGACCATGGATTATCAAATTACGATTGTCTACTAAATATAAGATAGTTAACATTTTACTCATTTTTCATTAACGTCTTCTTCCAGACAATAAAAGTCTTCATAGAATTTCAGAACCTCAAACCAGAGGGGTGCTGCTAGATTTTAAAGAGATGCAAGAAACATTAGGGCATCCTAGCACATGTTGCTACCCCAATATTGCACTTGTCTTTGTTACCTTTACACTGCCTAATGCACCCACTACTGTGCTTTTTCAGTGTTCGTCTATGTTGTCTATTCCTGCCATAGTGCTCCCAATATTGTGCTTTTTGCCCTGTGCCTACTATTTTGCCTGCTGTGCTGCCTCTATATACTCTGCTTGCTGTTGCATCCCAAAACACCTGTGCCTGCTGTTATGCTCCAGCTACTCTGACTACTGCTATGCCTCCAATACTGTCCTTGCTGTTTTTGTCATCAATGTTGTGCCTGCCGCTGTACTATGCGCGCATGCTCAACCACAGTTGCTCCTATACTTGTTTTCCAGTTATCACTTTCCTTTCTTGGAATTGTGCACCTGAACACTTTAGATAGCATTCAAATGCATGGGGCACGTGACGTCTGGCATTGAAAAAAAATACCCAGGTCATGTTTCCCTCATACATAGATATAATTGCTTCACCGTAGCATGGCGATAGTGCCATAGAACCATCTTCAGGGACGTTGCTGATGCCTAATATTAGGGTGTTTACACTGGTCAATAGTGGCCATGTTACGTCCTCTGATCTGGAAACATAGAAGCCCATTGGTGATACTTTAATAGCCTGGTTAGACCGGGTGACAGCAGATCCCATGTGCATAGAACGATTGGTAATCAAATTGTTCTGTGTGTTTAGGCTTTCATTGATCTCGGCAGCACATTTCCTGTTTACACTAGACAATGTGTTGTCAAGAATGATGATTCTAAAGTCTAAAAATCACTGCCCAATGAATATGCATTTTACTTGTGATTGGAAGTTTATACTGCATGACTGTCGGGAAACAAGCATTTCTATGAAGCCTTGTAAGGGAATATAATACAGATGGCACTCACCGGGTGGATGAAGCTCCTTGTTTATTCAACCAGGAGGTTTGACATCAACGCGGGGAGAGGGAGCGAGGAGCCGGCTGACGACGGCACACCCATTCAAGCGGGATCTCTGCTTCAACGGGTACCGAGTAGGACCCGTTGAAGTGGAGACCCCCAAAATGTGTGCCGTCATCTGCTGACTCCTCGCTCCCTCTCCCCGCGTTGATGTCAACCCTCCTGGTTGAATAAACAAGGAGCTTCATCCACCTGGTGAGTGCGTCTGTATTATCTTCTCTTACAAGATTTATCATGTTTAAATGACGTGCAACTCCTGCTTCACGAGACAACCCACACGTTCTACAGGAGATACCTGGCCGGTCTACAATCACTATAATGGCTTTGGTGCCCGTTGTTATCTCTCTGTTCATTGATTTCTATGAAGCCCTATCCCAATTAGTCAGTGTAAATGCACCCTTAGACATTAAGTTCCTTTAACTGAGACAAATAAACACATTTAACATGTCTAAGGAGTGGGTTTTTCTCCTTGTGTAGAGTGACATGCCAGTAATGAGGAGACTTCATATCTGCAATGCTCCACTGGGAAATAAAACATGCAAATTGTCTCTTCAGAGAAGAAGAGGACTTGAGCTCTAGTGCCACCTATTGGAAATAGCAATCCTAAAAGTCAATATAGACCCTTTAAAATGCCTTGCCATATGAACTAAGATTAAAACCAGACCAGAATATCAGTTTGCAGAGATGGTGTTTCTGGGTATTGCCCTTCTGTGCAAAGTGGCTCTAGAGTTCAAGTCTACTTCATCTCTGAAGAGACAATTTGCACATTGAACATGAATATTATATTGAATCAAAACGGAAAAGACCCAACACTTTCTTAAACAAGTATCTTCTACATGCTAAGTATAATATAAAAATAACGGGATTGTTCATTACTTAAACAACTACCTATTTAGGGTCTGAGTCCCTTGAATACAATAAGAAAAACCACTCCAGCGATGTTGGTGCTGGGAATCCCAGCGAACGAGTCATGTTATGTCATATGAAGCGCTGCAGCTAATCAGCGGTTTGCTAAGTGGCTTCAGCCTCTACTATTTTGTCAGAGCGACCACTAACTGGCTGCAGTAGGGATGGGACTCAACATTGTCATGTCACCCATGAGCAGTAGCGCACGGAACGGTGCTGCTGTAGGTGGTGAGTATCCATTGCTTTATTTTCAATGGGGCACTAAATTAGTTAAACAGGTCTTGAGTAGAAATGGACAAACACGCTACGATTGCAGCCAAATTGAAATCAAACATCACTTGCAATTAGTCAGACCCATTATACAGCAGAAAGTGCACAGAACACCTAACTCCACAATGGGGAGGTGGTTTTTCTATGCAGAGACAAACCTATTCCTATCCTTATCCATAATTAATAATCTCTAAAAAACATACAACAACAGTCAAAGTATGTATTTCTGTATGGATAAACCACAGCTATAAGTGTGGCACCAGGGGCATAACTACAATAGGTGCAGGGGTTGCGATGCACCGGCCCTGCAGCCTAGGGGGCCCTTAAAAGTCCCTTTGGCCATCGAAAGAGACTAATATATTAAAGTTTGCAATAATTGGGGGCCCAAGTTGGAGCTTTCACATAGGGGCCCCTGAGCCTGAAGTTATGCCACTGTGTGGCACCATGTAGTGGCAATGCACTTTGCCTTAAAGGGATGTGATAGGCCATTCAGTATGAGATCAGCAGGGTCTGATTTCCCACTTACCCTCTATTCAGCTGATTGAAGGAGCTAGGGGCATCAAAAACAGCTTTGCGTAATACATTGTATCGTGGCTGTGATTGGTTCTGCAAGTCCTTTCACATTCACTTTCCAGCTAAGGTCAGGTCAGAGTCAGACTCCATATAACACAAAATGCTCGGACTGACACCGGCTCTCCTGACCTGGGTGTGACACCTTCATGTATTTCTATGCAGCTGTCATGTTCTGGTCAGGGAAGCTGCCGGCCAGTCCGGGCATTTTGATGTGACCGTCATCCGAGTTATACGGCCATCTGACCCAGACTAAGGCATGCAATTTATTAAGCAAAGTTCGAGGTACAAAGATTTATTTTCTAGTCAGGACCAATATTATATTCCAAGATTATAACATTTTTAATTGCTGTTTCAGTAATGTTTTAACCTCATGTTGCCACAGCCAGTTTAATGTTTGTGACAATACCAATTTTGTAAATTTTTCAACCCCACCTTCAGAGAACCATAGATTTTTTTTTTCATTTGAAAGCTTGTGTTTGTGACAAGAGTATTTTTCATGTCACTGTTTAGGCTGGCTTCACACCATGATTTTGGGACCTAGGGCTGTATAGGGATACAATGGGGCCGATTTTGGCCCCATTGTATCCCTAGGGGCCGGATGGGGCAGATGCAGTGATTTGTCATCTGGTTTTGTGCTGTCTGGGAGGATCCGGCAGATTTCATTTTTATTGCCCCGGACACAAAATTGGAGCTTGCAGCATTTTTTGTGCCGCAAAGACAAAAATCGGAACAATATTCGGAACCTCCCAGATTCCACCCTGGATCAAATGCCGTGCTCGTTCAGCACCTGGACAGCGCAGCTAAAAGAGCCACCAGTTGAAATTTCAGCACCTGGAGAGCTCCAGGCCTGAAATTTCAGCACTCGGAAGTGGCAGCCGCACGCAGGGAGGTATTCTGGCATAAAACAGGATAGAGGGCATATTTGCCCTCCGGTTCTGTTCTGTCCAGGGCTGTCAGGTTCTGTCCGGTGTATCCTGCAAAACACGGACAGAACCTGACAGCAAACAAACGTGGTGAAGCCGGCCTCAGGGGACATCCAATGTACTAATAGTATTTTATTTTTTGTTTCCGGGAAGGTAGCAAAAAAAGAGAAGTTCCTCATTACTATTTTTATATTATTTATATAAAAGACTAAAAAAAGACATAGTAAAACTACAACCCAAAACCATATGAAACCACATATAAGGGCCCTTTCACATCAGCGTTTTTTTAAAATCGCGGCAGATGCGGTGAAAAAACCGCATCTGCCGCGATTACCGCATACCGGCTGCACTTGCTGCACGGTTGCGGCGCGGTTGCGGTAAACGCCATACAAGGTATAGGCGGACTTGCGGCAGGTGCGGCAAGTGCGGTTTTGGCACTTGCGGCAGGTGCGGCCGCAAAAAAAACCGCGGCTGACAGCATTTTTTTTCGCGGCCGCACCTGCCGCAAGTGCCAAAACCGCACTTGCCGCACCTGCCGCAAGTCCGCCTATACCTTATATAGCGTTTACCGCAACCATGCCGCAAGTGCAGCCGGTATGCGGTAATCGCGGCAGATGCGGTTTTTTCACCGCATCTGCCGCGATTTTAAAAAAACGCTGATGTGAAAGGGCCCTAAGACCTACTAAAACTATTTGACAATGCTGAATTATTAGAATTGCTACTTTTTCACAATTTAAAGGTTATTTTTTTTCAAAATAAATTATTTTTAAGTCACAATATTCTAAGAACCATAATTTTATAGTGATACCTTACAAAATAATTACGGACTCAAACTGGTCCACTCATTATAGCAATTCCCAACTTTATGGTGCCTAGAACGGTGGTCTACTCCATCTAGTCCCTGTCCGGTTGTAATCTGTAATTGAATGCAGTTGATAAAATACGCTATCCATTATTACAGACTTGGAGCCTTATGTTATTTCTGATTAATGTGATGTGTTCTTTATATTTTGAGGAACATTTTAAGTTAAAGGGGTTACCTGGGATAAATAAAATTGGGCCTAAGCACTAACAGGCAGGTAGTTGCCATCTGCCTGTTGTGATTGGCACCATTCAATGCCGACATGGAGCAGTCACAGACCCCTTTTCAGGGGTGTAAAGACAATAGGAGCAGGGGTTGTGATCGCACCCGGACCCTGCAGCCTAGGGGGGCCTCAAACGTCCCTTTGGCCTATAGAAAAAGACTAATACTATTAAGGATTTGCAATAATTGGAGGCCCCATTTGAGCTTTCGCATCGGGGCCCCTGGGCCTGAAGTTACGCCACTGTCCCTCTTGTCAATATTTTGCTACCTCTGGTGACGTCACGACTTTAGAGGGGTAGCTTCTCCCCTCTGTAGGCGGATGCATAGCTGACGTCCTGTCGATTGACAGTCAACTCCACTAATCGGGTACCGAGGAGCCGGCTGTCATTCAGCATGACGTCGGTTATGCGTCCACTTCCACAGAGCAGAGCGGAAAAGAAGCCTGTGCTCTTTGAGGTTGCTTTGTTTATCTGCCATGCTGTCCCTGGTAGGAGCTGTCTGTGACCGCTCTGCGCTGACGGTGAACAGCAGTGACTGGCAGCGGGCACAACAGGCAGGTAGGTGGCAGCCACCTGCCTATTAGTGCTTGGGCACATTTTTTTCTAAAAACCCCGGATAACCCCTTTAAGATATATTATTTTAAACTAACCTGAAAAAACTCAATTCTCTCATTTTTTACAGTAGAATATTGTATTGTACTCGGTTTTCTTGTCTTCAATTGAATAAATTTGTTTCATCTGAACACACTTTTGTTGAAGTTCCTGCTCTAGCATGTCGTGTGTATTGCATATTTTTTGTGTTTATTGTGTATGTTCTGTTTGTATTTGAATTGTGTATTTTTTTTGTGTATGTACTTTGTATGTTTTGTTTGTGTATGTTTTTGTGTATTTATTGTGTATTGTTTTTTGTATGTATTGTGCATGCTTTGTTTGTGTATGTATTATATATTCTTTTGTGTTTATTGTGTATTTTTTTGTATGTATTCTGCATACCGTATGTTGTTTGTGTATGTATTGTATATTCTTTTTTGTATGTATTGCATATGTTTTGTTTGTGCATGTGTTGTGTATTCTATTTTGTGTAGGTATTGTACATGTATATTTTTTGTTTATATATTGTGTATGTTTTATTGGTGCAAAAGTGTAAAAGTAATGTGTGTCTTTGGTTATGTATGTACATACATGTGTTTTGTGTTTTGTGTTTTGTACGTCTTTTGTAGCTGTAACGTCTCAGAATTGTCCTTAATGTAGTCCCACTACCACAACAATAGTGGTATAAAAATGGTTGCTTCCTCGAATTTATCCAGCTATATCTACTGTGCAAACTACTTGGCTTCTTGTCTGGTCGACGAATATTCTGAGAAATGTTACTCAATGAGACCTTCACAAATGTGATCTCAAGAATTTATATCTACTATATAATAGACCATCTCTTCGAACCACAGGGTCCTATGTGATGTCCCTTCCACTCCTAGAAAGTATTGCAAAACGGATCCGGGTTAACAGGAGCACAAAAAGATCTGTCACTCCTGGGCCTGGTGGTTAAGAAGGTCCTAAAGCCACTTTGCCAGTATAAATGGCATCTAATAGGTTTCAGACTTTGTTCCAGTTTTTGCAATAGATTCCAGAATTTTCAAGTTACTCAAGTCCGTCTGCTTGGAATCAAGATAAATAGCTGGATTGGCCCACAAGAGGAACGAGGAGCAAATAAGATGGAAGGTGTGTCCAATCTGTATTTCGAGAGAGAGAGAGGGAGAGAGTATTGGAAAGGTATTCCATAAAGATCAAAGTATGCAAATAGCCTCTTCAGCAGTAAAAGGATCTGGTGCCATCTATTGGATGTAGCTATCCTTAAAGTCAATGTTGACCATTTTAACAAGCCTTTCCACATGACTTATTATAAGATCCAAATTAGAAACTCCATTTGCAGACAGTGTTTTGGAGTGTTGCCCCTCCTCAAAGCCAAGCAGAAGATACGATTTAGCTATGTGACTTGGTGGTCTAGGAGGGAACATTTCTCCAAGTACATATATTACAAATGTTTAACCTAACTCCTGGGAACGTTGCGCCATGGAAGTTGTTGCTGGAAAATTATGCAAAAGAAGCAAAAAGATGCAACAAGGCCACAACATCTATTAGAGGTGTCCAACCTTTCTGACTTTGAGAGGCACATCTAGTGCTGAAAGATGGTTGCAAGTCACATTCAGCTCCGAGAGAGGATTGCGAGCCACATCCAGCACCTACACTCCCCACAGTAGTGACACCAGAGCCCCGATTACCGGCATAATGACACCACAGAAATCACACAGTGTACCAGGATTCAGAGGTTCCTACATTTCCCCCACTCAGATTTGCGGTTCAATACGAGGCTTCTCACAAAAGTCATCACTTGGGACCTCCTTTTCATAGTTGTTTATCAGACTTGATGTTAATGTACCAAACTGGAGGATAGTTGCGAGTCACATATCACGGGCCCACCAGCCATATGTGGCCCCTGAGCTACAGATCGGGGACCCCTGACATATACAATGTGATATATTCAACATGATTATTCATCTCTCTGACTGGAAGCAATTAGTATGGATATCATGGAGTTATTGTAGAATCCTTTGTGGAAAGTTGTCAAGTCTGATGTTGATATGTAAGTTTTAAGAATCCAGCACCATAAAATTCTCTTGTCAATATAAAGATTGATCAGCCATTCTTACATAGATTTTAAAACTGAGTTCACTAGCCTCATCAAGTGTGGAGGTTTGTTTAATAGTGTATTCAATTTGTTTCTTGAAGCCTAGTAAAGATCTGCTTCAGTTCCACCTAGTAATAAATCCTCACTAAGTAATGAGTTGACTATGTAATGAAGGACAGGTTGGCTGGAACAAGAAACACTCTTCATAGCCATTTTCCACTCTGACCAGGGGCGAAAATTCAAGAATCTGTACCCCTTCTGTAATCTAACTTGGATAAAACCTCCATACACAGTCAAGTAACGGTTCATAGTTTTTAAGGTCAACCTATCGCCTACATGTTGATCTGAAGGAAGGGCAGAAAACCCACGGGGCAGACTCTAATAACTCCATTCTAGGGGTAATCGTTCAAAGCCGCCAATTTCAGCAGGATTGGACAACTATCTAATATGTATTGTGTCTCCAGAAGTTAGAGAGAAGGAGCCGGTCCGTTAAATTTCATTGGCAGATCCACTTGCTTGGAACAGAGGAAAGCTGCTTCCAAAGGTGTCTACAAGCAGCTCTCATTGAAGACACCGGAGCACTTGACTGAGCTTAGCATTCTTTTGAATCGGAAAATCAAGAGAGATAGCTATCAACCAAACTATCAATTGGCCAGCATCTAACTAATGTGTATGGCCAGCTGAAGACCATACAGATGTCACCTGATCTGATGAAGTGGCTGCTTCGAAGCGCAGTCTTTCTAGGATTGTCCTTCTGCTTCTACCATTCAATTACACCATGATATACATGGTTAGAGAATGCTACCTAAACTTTACTTTTCTGCCTTAATTTTGCCTGATATTCTCCAATATTAAGTCACTCAGTTGTTAAAACATGAAGAAAAGACTTCAGTACTGTGCTTGATTATCTATTTCAGCATTATTGCTCAATTTTATAGAGTGAACCTAGAGACTACTTAAGGAAAGACAGTAATTCTCAGGATGCTACTGACCTGACCAGAAACTTTGAATGTGCTGTTTTAAAACAAGGAGTTCATAACTTAATCGATACTTCCTTAGCCAGCTATTTCAACATTCTCACCTCCTACTTGGATATGTTTAATATTAGGAAGATTAAGGGTAACAGTTATTGGAAGACTAAATCAAAACTGTACTACCCTGTATATTTTCAGCCCACCTATCTTCTCAGTTCTGTCAATAGTCTAAGACTAATAGCCTCCATATTTAGAACTACCCAAGACTTTACTGGAGCTGCACCAGTTCCCTGGAATGCACTACCACCAGACTATCAGCTCAATTCCCAATAGCCACAATTTTAAGCATTACTTGCAGTATCTTATAGAAGATAAGTTAAGTTCTTTAATATACCTGTGGCTTTTAGTTATCTTTATGATACAACTGTTGTATTTTACTATACCATACATAAAAACATGGGAAAATAATCTTGACCTGAATTACTTTATGAGTTGACCAGTTCATATAATGGTTGCGCCAATGACTACAAAGATAAAAAGACCCATTAGTAAATTGTACAACTCATACAAGAGGAATCCTCCTGCTTCAACTATGGATCAAGGCATGGATCTAATTTGACTACATTTCAAAACATTGAGTTCCAAGCTTAACAGGATTGTTATCCACCTCAATGTAATGTTTTGATGACTGAAGATGTAGGAAGTTTTCCTCAAACTATTTGGAACGTGGTAATGGCCAACTCTTCAGAATGAATCATATATATGTGTAATTGTATTCAATGTCATTGTGATATGTCATGTTGGAGGTACCATCTCCATGCATGCTGTTTTGGTTGTGTATATGTATATATGTGGACTTGTGTTGACTTGTGTTGTCTTTATAGTCAGTCCACATCAGATTGGCATTGCTCTGTGATCTATGTGTGCTGAGTTGTGTGCTCTGTGTGTGTTCTTATCATTTTCATGCTTGTACATGTCAAGTATTCTACTTGTATTGTCCCAGATATTTGTAGTTGGCGTCATGTATGTTTTTGCATGCCACATTTTTCTGTTCATCATCTCCCATCGAAGGACCAAGCTGTTTCCAGTTTTGGAGTTACAGCTGAAGAGCCATTTTGCATGTGGCATGGAAGACCTGGGTCCAAGAGTCGTCAAGTCAGAAAACCCACTGGCTTTTCATTGACTTATCGCAATGAAGCTTTGTTTGCCAATTTTCTTGTTCATGGTTCGTGTAGCGCACGGTACACAACTACATGAATAATGCCTATTCTATACATTTTTTCTGAGCATACATTTTAATTTTTTGAATTTCAGAGTTTGATGATGAAGAAATGGCACAGGATGGTAAGTCTTCAACATTTAGAGACATAAGCAGTCAACAGAAACAGAATAGATATACAGTACGACACATCATTAGGAGTCGAAGAAAACCAAGATACTTTTCATTCAGTCAAGAAGATTGGATTAGCACAGCTTTATCTGAAATGTTTTTGAACTCAACAGGTGAAGACAAAGTAGTTTATCACAGCATGAAATGCATGATGGGTTATGGTACACGGCTGACCAACTATTTTCCAATGGTTGTTATTGAAACCCTGGAACACATAGAACATCAGAGCACCAGAATTATTTATCATCGATCGGTGGGGCATGCTGTCTACATGACATTTTGGTAGAAAACAATGTGCTTGGCTGGTGCGACCTCCATGTACAGCATAGCAAATAGTATTTGTTGCCTTTACTTTTTTATGAGTTTCCATTTTCATTTTCTAATTCACAGAGGACTACTTTGAAGACATGTCTTCTTATGGTAAGTTCTTCAAGTCCGGACAAGAAGCTTTGGAAAAAAGACAGAAAAACGGGCAGAAATAAGTATTTTCTTTCCAAGAACTTACCATACCTTTCAAAGAAAAATAAATATCAATAAATCTCAATTTCACATTCAGTAAGAATTAAACAAAAAACTCTAAATCTATTTAATTTAATTAATATGGATTTGGCTTAATCTTTTGGTCAAATCTATATTTTGGTGTACTACAATGAAAACCATTTAAAAAACTTTGGACTACAGATTTCACCGTATAATGAATTTCTAAATTTTCCGATAAACTATTTTATTTCCATCTAAAACATAATATTTATTACTAATTACAGATTTAAGCTATGTTCAGATTAGCATCAAGGCTTTAGTTTAGAGTATCATCATGATGGATCCTCTTGACTTATACAGTCCCCTGAGGTCAGTAGTTAGATTCAGTAACAACAGGAATGAATTAATTTGTTATTTATTTTCAGATTTATTTATGAAAAACTTCACTTGCCCAAAACAGTTAATATGGTCTAGCTTTTGTGTCTCTACCAAGTACTCTAAGTGCACAAAGGTGAAATGCTTTGAATGGGATGGTAAGTACACCCTTGTGCACTCAAAGTACTAATTCAGGAACACACCCTGCTTTTTGAAAGCAACTAGAGACTTTATAGTTCTGATCTGTACATTGTGCAGATAAATGACTACTCAATGAATAAATGTAAACAGAGGGAAAGAATAAAACATGTTATAAAAATTAATGAATTAACTAAAGGGCAAATTCAACCGCTATTTCTAATTACTTAAAAATACATCACAACTATGTGTGATTGAAAATGTTTTTTTGTTTTGCTTAAAGATGCCCCCGAACCTGATGTTGATTTGTCCACGCTGTCGGGATTATTTGTGAAGAAACCGCATGATTTACGCGTTCAAACTGGTAAGTGCCAGGTTCAAAATCAAATAAATTTGTGTTCCTTGGGGTAATTTAATATTATGACAGTGATAATGTTTTTTTTTTTCGAACTTTGAAAATTTTGGAAAAGTTGCAAGAAGAATATTTCACGTAAAGCATAGTTTGACTCTTTAAAGGGAACCTGTCACCCCCTTTGGGCATTCTAAACTGTGCCCACCAGCATTAACATATGTATATGGGGTTCATGAAACCCCTCTATGTGCCCAGATGTCCCCGTCATACCTGAGAACTCAACTTTTTTTCCCTCTCCTAAAAGGTTCGGAAGGTATGCTTTCTTGTCCTGGTGGATTAGGTCCTTGCCTCCCCTTGCCAGCAAAACCCACCTTGCATGTTAAAATTGCCGCCCCTCCTGTGGACGGCAGCTGAGTGACAAGCACACTTGCACCTGCACTGTGGAAGAGTCTCCGTGCTCCATTGAAGATAGTGCCGACGTCTTGCGAGACTTTGCAAATCTCGCGAGACTTTGGCACTATCTTCAATGGAGCACGGAGATCCGCTCCACTGCACACGCACTAGTGCGCCTGTCACTCAGCAACCATACACAGGAGGGGGTGGCAATTTTATATCTGCAAGGTGGGTTTTGCTTGCAAGGGGCGGCAAGGACCTAATCCACCAGGACAAGAGAGCAGTACCTCCTGAACCTTTTAGGAGAGAGAATAAAAGTTTATTTCTCAGGTATGAGGGGGACATCTGGGCACATAGAGGAGTTACAATGCTGAAGAAACATCTCAAGACATCAGCCAGGAAGTTAAAGCTTGGGTGGAAATGGGTATTCTAAATGGATAATTATCCGAAGCATACTGCCAAACTGTTTACAAAGTGGCTTAAGGATAACAAAGTCAATGTTTTGGAGTGGTCATTACCATGTCCTGATCTCACGCCTACTGAAAATGTATGGGCAAAGATGAAAAGGCTGCGAGCAAGGCGACCTACAAACATGGCTCGGTTATACCAGTCCTGTCAGGAGGAATTGGCCGAACTTCCTACCAACTAATATCCAAAATGTTTGACCCAAGTCATACAGTTTAAGGGCAATGGTACCAAATACTAATGAAATGGATGTAAACTTGTGACTTTACAGAATGTAAAAAAATGCCTTAAAATATTCTCTCTCTCATTATTCTGTCATTTGGAAAATATTAATAATTATTCTGATTTCAAATCAGATTGAGAGAAAAATATGCATTTTTTATATAGTGTATGTAAACTTTTGGTTTCAACTGTAAGTATCATAAAAAAGCAGTTTAGATACTTAGGTGTTTGCATTATGTACCTTCACGTTCAGTCATCGGGGTGGTTCTTCATTTTGCTTTAGTCGCGTCAATCCAGTCAATCCAGTTCAGTCTTGGAATTATTTAGAAGTAGTCACGCCACGCCCCTACCCCCCACACACACACATTGCCATGACTTGACATCTTGGAAATCTCACCTGTAATCACACAGTTGTGCAGTTAGTAGCCGTGGCCCAGACATGTGCTTTGCATCTGGGTGTATGCACCCAGATTAATTTGCGATGTGCACATGCTCCAGGCCTTTTATTGTCACGCAGGTTTGCGTCTCCTTGTCCCGGAATCTGCGCACATTGGAAATTATGCTGTTTCACAGCTTCAATGATGCAGTAGATGCCTAAGGCTGCATTTACACTGTACGTTTTTGGTCTGTTTTTGCTCATCAGTTTTTGTAGCCAAAAGCAGGAGTGGGTGATAAATACAGAAGTGTGGTCCATGTTTTTATTAGGCTAGGGCCACACTTGGGAGCATGCATCCGTTTACTAGATGCATTACTGGATCCAGTTTTTCCCTTTGCCATTTTTATAGGCGTTTTTACCAGATCCGGTACCGGATTCGTTAACACATGGTGCCTATATGTACCATGCATTAACGCATGCGTTTCCCATAGACCCCCATGTTAAAATAACGCATGCGTTTTTGAAAATACACCAAAAAACGTTGCAGACCCTATTGAAAACAGATTTCTCAAAAACCCAATCCGGTAAACGGATTGCATTGTTGCAATCCGGTTTTTGTATTGGAGTCTATGAATGCATTACCGGATCCGGTTTTCAAGATTTCAACATGTTAAAAACTGGATCCAGTAACTGGATTGCAGATGCAAGTGTGGCCCTGGCCTTATACTTTTCCTCTTGTTCCACTCCTGGTTTTGGCTGCAAAAACAGACAAAAAACGCAATGTGTGAGTGCAGCCTAATACCCTTACACTGGATATTCGTATTGATTGTACTCACATTCATATGAGGGTGTCTCCTATAGCTTAACTTAGCAACAAAGACATTGTAATAAGAATCCAGGAAAAGTGGAGGTGCTTTTTACTGAAAATCTTGTATTGATGTACAATACTGTAGGTAGAAAGAGTGATTCCTCATAGAGCAGCAAACGTGTCTAACTAAGATGGCTGCAGAATGATTACATGTGTAAGAAGGGAGGAATAAACTGAAGTCACAGAACTACAGGGAGAAGAAAGGGACCAAATACTAACAGAGAAATGCTTCTACCTAGCAAAACAGAAAAGCACAACAATAAACATTGAATAGTTCCCAATCGTGGGACATGACATAAATGAATATGGGGACATACACCGAGATTCAGTGTGCATGCTTGAGCCAGAGCTAGTAACTTGTAACTACCTCCTCTCTATGTGCTTCGCATTCATCTCGACTCTGTAAGCCTCTATTTGCGACTGAACCATAGCTGCATCACATCACCCTACTGCATCCTATCCCCATGTACTGTGCATCTGTTTGACTTTGTAAGACTTCCTCCGCACTGGACATCCCCGCTGCATCCCTTCCCTACGTGCTTTGCAATTGCCTGGACTTGACTGGTCTTCATCCGCTTTGCATAACCTTCCTATTACATCCGTCCCCCTGTCGCTCCTGACCCCTGCCTCAATCTCATCCGCCTTCCTGCTGCACATGTCCACCTGTTGCTCCTGTCCCCTGCCTCCATCTCAACCCCCGGCTACACCTCATCCTCGCAGATGCTGTTACTCCTCACCGCTGCAGCTGTTGCCCCCCTCTACGCCTGATCCCCAACTGCATCTCATCCCCCTGCTCTACCTCTCATTCTCACTGCATCCTATATCCTTATGCAATGATTCCCCTTCTCTTCACACTCACTCCTATCCTACTCCACTTCCTACTATCCCCCCATCCCTCCTCCTGACAACAAAATAACACTCTCCTACTTTATCCTACCTAGCCATCTCACCCACTCCTCTGAACTTTTCCTCCACACCCAAGCCTTTGTCTCAAAGCAAGCTCTCCTGCCCTGACCTCCTAACCCTCTCCCTCCTCCTCCTACTTACTGGCGACATCTCCCCTAATCCTGGTCCAACCCACCACATCCCTGCAGTCACCTCTAGCCCACACTCACTCCCCACTACTTACACCTGCAACCCCTGCAACCTTACACCCATTCCCCAAGCCTCCCCTCCCCCAATCCCCCTATCGGTTACACTCTGGAATGCCTGCTCGGTATGCAATAAACTGTCATTCATCCATGACCTTTTCATCTCCAACAAACCCTCTTTCCTTGGCATCATCGAAACATGGTTCACACCCTCCGATACAACCTCCCCCACCGCCCTCTCCTATGGCGGACACACCCTCTCCCACACCCTCCCCCAGCAACACCCGCGGCGGAGGTGTTGGCTTACTCCTGTCCAATAGCTGCTCCTTCACCTCAATCACACCACCCCCCTCTGCCTCCCTCCCCTCTTTCGAGGCGCACTCTGTGTGTATCTTCTCCCCCTGCAACCTCCAACTGGCTGTCATCTACCACCCCCCAGGATCCTCCTCCATCTTCTTTGACCACTTCACAACCTGACTTCTCCACCTCCTCTCCTCTGATATCCCCACCATCATCAGGGGCGACTTCAACATCCCCATTGACATCCCCCACACCATTGCTTCTAGACTCCTTTCAATAACCTCCTCCTTCGGACTCTCACAATGGTCCTACTCCGCCACAGACAATGACAGCCACACACTAGACCTCATCTCCACCCACCTCTGTTCCCTCACCGACTTCACAAACTCACCCCTCCCCCTATCTGACCATAACCTGCTGACCTTCTCCTCCCTCTCTCCCCCCACCACGCTTCCCCCTCTCCGGAAACTCCCTCACCCCCGAAGAAACGTTAAACTCATTGACTTCCACTCACTCAGCAAGTCCCTCCGCCCTCTCTCAGACTTGGCTTCCTCTCAAGATGCTGATGCAGTCGCCACCCTCTACAACACCACTCTCACCACAACCCTTAACCAGGCCACCCCCCTCTCATACAACAAAACCTGCGCACACAGACAACCTTGGCTCACCACCCACACTAAAATACTTTGATGGACGTCTAGGGTGGCTGAATGGAGATGGAAGAAATCCCACTCCTCAGCACGCTTCGCCTTGTACAAACAGTCTCTCATCGACTTCAACACTGCACTCACCGCCGCAAAACAAGCCTACTTCTCTTCTCTCATAACCACCCTGTCCCACAATCCCAAGCAACTATTCAAAACTTTTAATGCTTTACTCCTTTCCCCTGCAACCCCTCCCTCTCCCCTCATCTCCGCCGATGACTTCACCACCTTTTTCAAACAGAAAATCGACAAAATAAGAGAAAGCTTCAATCCACAATCCCCTCAGCCCTCCACCTCTATCGCCCAACCCCCTCATCCAAAAATAGTTTCTCCTCCATGACAGAAGAGCACCTCTCCTCCCTTTTAGCATGATCCCACCTCACCACTTGTACCCTCGACCCCTTCCCCTCCCACCTCATCCCTAACCTCACCAGAGTCCTCATCCCTGCCCTAACCCACCTCTTCAGCATTTCACTTAATTCTGGTGTCTTCTCCTCATCCTTCAAACATGCCTTAATCACACCCATCCTCAAAAAACCCTCCCTTGACCCTGCTGCAGTCTCCAACTATCTCCCCATATCTCTCCTCCCCTTCGCCTCAAAATTAATTGAGCAGGGGGCGTGGCTTAACCACCCATGGAGGAAGCCGCATAATCCAGGAGCTCCCGGTCCCTGAGGCAGAACAGCGAGGCTAAAAGCTTACACACAGCCCGTGCACGGCTCAAAACCGGCGTCCAGCGGCCTTAACCTGTCCCCCACCGATGGGGAGGGTTAAAAACCAACAGGCGATGTTACCCAAGCGGGTTTCAGACTATTTCCCCCCGGGCCGCCAGGATCCAGCTCTAACCTCCAGCATGGCGCCGCAATCACCTCGGGCTGCAAGAGCCTCCCGCAGAGACCAGCACACTCAGGAATCTGCTGTGGCTTCACTGCCTCCTGAGACCCCCGTGACCCTATCTATGATGAAAGCGCTCCTAGGGGAGCTTAGGTCCTCACTACAGGAGGACATGAGGTCCATGATTGCGGACCTCCGGGGGGAGGTGACGGAATTGGGAAACCGCACGGACCATGTGGAGTCTAAGATGGCCGAACTAATACAGTCCCACAACGACTTGTGGGATGACCACGAGCAACTGCAACTACAAATGGAGGCCGCACAAGCCAAACAAGCGGATGTGGAGGACCGCAATAGACAAAACAATATCAGGCTAAGGGGAGTCCCGGAGTCGGTCCCGCAGTCTGACCTCAAATCCTTCCTCCAGGACTTCATACGGGAGGTCCTCCCTGAACTTGAAACACGGGATCTAATGGTGGACCGCATCCACAGGGTGTCCAAGCCTCCGGGGGTCCGGGCAGAACTGCCCCGAGACGTACTGGGACGAGTCCACTTTTTTGAAGCCAAAGAAGGATTCCTGCAGGCCCTGCGTGCCTCTCCCTCCCTCTCTCCAAAGTTTGCTGAAATACAAGTATTTCCGGACCTCTCTCCTGCGACGCTGGCCATACGCAGAGCATTCAAACCATATACTTTGATACTAAGAGAGAAAGACATTCCCTACCGGTGGGGGCGCCCTACTCGCTTGATAATCAAGAGGGATGACTCCACCTTTGTGTGCCTAACTCCCCAACGTGCGGATCACCTGCTGCGCTCATGGGATATGCTACCAATCGCAGATGTCTCTTCATCTCAACGTTCTAACATGATTCCTCCGCCTAAACGACCCCCTCGGGGCCGTAGAATTGACCCTGAATGGAAAATTGTATGAACAATCCTGCACTTCTACGGGCTGTGTGACATTAAGTGTGGAAATTTTTTTTTCCCCGGACATGACCTTGCTGGACTGCCTCTTGGGGGATCCGCCTTCCTGGTCTCCTGTCAACACCTCCCAGGTCGTATCACTTCCCCATTTTTATACCTAACTTCTCCTATATTCCTACCTTTTTTTCTCTCCTCCGATACTTCCTCCCTCCCTCCCCTGATCTATTTCTTCCTGTCTGCTATATTCTGTTCCTTCCCTCCCTTTCTTCTGACCCCTAACCTGTACCATCTGGTTTTTCTCCCTTCTTCCTCTTTGTGTTCACCTGGGAGGCCTGCCCCACTGAGCGAACTGTTTTTTTCCCCCTTTTTCGCTCTGGACTTTCTGTTATTTTCTTCCCCCGGACCTGTTTGGTTCGGTTTGTTGAAACCTTAATCTCTGGGTGTGTGAGAGGTAGGGATCCTCCCCGGACCTTCTGTCCTTCTTTTTGGATCCCTGTCTCCGGTTTTCTTTGAAGTAACACCCTCTTCCTGTTATTCATTTTCCCCCCCTCGCTCCGTAGCGCATTTGCGTCTTTGTGTTGCAGCACTTGCGAAACGGATAGCTGAGTGGATTTTCTTTTTTTTTTTTTTGTTTGATTGTTCTTATTTATTTGTGTGTGTATAAATTTGTCTGCCCCATTTTCCCCTCTGAATTCCCTCCCTCCCTATGGATTTATGCAGCTGTAATTGGTTACTACAAGATTTTACAATGTGCCTTTTGTTTAATGTTTCTACTATTGATTTAATATGTCGATCACCGTATTATCGCTAAATGTTAACGGCCTGAACTCGCCGCAAAAAAGATCTCTTCTATATGGGCAATTGAAAAAATCCCGCGCTGACGTTGTGCTACTGCAGGAGACTCACCTGCTGGAGTCTGACAACGTGCGTATAAAGTCCCACCTCTACCCTGTCCGCTACTTCGCTAATGCGAAAGAAAAAAAAGCAGGAGTGGCAATATTTATTTCTCTCAAGCTTTCTTTTGAATTGATTAAGACAGTACCTGACCCCGAGGGTCGTTATCTCCTGTTAATTTGCAAACTAAATGATGTGCTTTACTCTCTCCTAGCTATTTACGCTCCCAACTCCAGACAGCCCTCGTTTCTCTCGCTCTACCCTTGATACTCTATCCCCCTCGATGATAGGCCACAGGCTAATAGCGGGAGACCTAAATGCACCGATAATCCGCTCCATGGACTGTTCTTCCCCGTCCGCTTATAGACTAGAACTGGGCTCAGTTATAGACCTCTTTCACTATCATGACATCTGGAGATACCACCACAGTACAGAGCGTGACTATTCCTTCTTCTCCCCCCGTCATCGTTCCTTTAGTCGTATAGATTTTATATTAGTGAATGACTCCCTCCTCCCCTTATGCACAGCATCAACAATAGACATCATAACCTGGTCTGACCATGCCCCTATCTCTCTCACATTTCAGGACTCCACTCCACGCAACCCTTTCACTGCCTGGAAACTTAATGAACGTTTATTAATCTCTCAAGCCAATTGTGACGCGCTTTCTACCCAACTAAAGGATTTCTTTCAATTGAACGACGTAGAAAACACCCCTCCTGACACACTGTGGTTCACACATAAAGCTGTGATGCGAGGCCATCTACTGAAACTCGCAGCTTACACGAAAAAACAGTACAATTTAGCTCTAGACTCTTTACTCCACAAATTAAAAGATCAAGAACGCTTGTATAAGTCCACCTCCTCCCCGACAGTTCTCTCTGACCTTATAAAAACTCGCAATAGTCTCCGTGCCCTTCTTCTCTCTAGAGTTGAACTGCAATTAAAAAAGACAAAGTCATCATTCTATAACATGGGCGACCGTGCCGGGGCGCTCTTGGCCCGTAGAATTAAAAAATCAGAAGCACGAACTAGAATATCCCACGTTCTCTCTCCTCAGGGCGTCACGATACGAAACCCCATTCTCATTGCAGAGCGTTTTCGCGCTTTCTATGATGATCTTTATAACCTCCAACTCTCAACGTCAACTCCCCAACCTTCATCATCTCTTATATCGGCATTCTTGGCCAAAGCCAACCTCCCCTCCCTCTCAGTCTCCCAACTCGCCTTTCTCAATAGTCCCTTGACACTCCAGGAAGTCTTGGAGGCAATACGCACGTCAAAAAAACGCTCGACACCAGGCCCAGACGGTTTCTCTTTTCAATACTATTCCACCTTTGCTCCTATTCTTGCTCCTCGTCTTCTAGCTCTATTTCACTACTGGCAACGTGAGGGGAACATCAAACCGGAGGGTCTCCGAGCTTCCATTTCTACAATCTTGAAGCCGGGAAAGGCCCCTTCAGACCCAGCCAACTATCGCCCAATAGCGTTGTTGAACTGCGACCTGAAACTATATTCTAAATTGCTAGCGGACCGTCTCAAGGGAGTTCTTCCGTCCTTGATCGCCGTGGACCAGGTTGGTTTCATACCTGGCCGACAGGCGAGAGATGCGACAAGGCGGGTCATTGACCTTATTGAGGTCCTAGAGAAGAGGGGATCCCCCAGTGTACTGGTCTCTCTTGACGCCGAAAAGGCCTTCGACCGAGTGCACTGGGGGTTCTTGGCAGCCGTACTTGACAAATTTGCTTTTACGGGCAACATTAGATCGGCTATTCTTGCATTATACTCCTCTCCCAGCGCGTTCGTGAGGGCGGGTGGCTTTACGTCATCTGACTTTGCGATCTCCAATGGGACTAGGCAGGGCTGCCCCCTCTCTCCTCTTATCTTCGCCCTTGTGATGGAGCCGCTGGCGGCCATCATACGCTCGCATCCAGAGATCTCGGGAATCTCGGTTGGTCCTGTTGACCATAAAATCAGCCTTTATGCGGATGATGTTCTCCTCACGTGCACAAATCCTGACTCCTCTCTTCCTGCTATTCTTTCCACCCTCTCGGACTTTTCGGCAGCTTCTTTTTATAAACTCAATCTCTCTAAATCATCAGTGTTCCCTCTAAATCTGTCTCCCGAAACACAGAAACGACTCTCCACCCTCTTCCCTTTCCTCTGGTCTACAACCGGCTTTAAATACCTAGGTATCCAAATAGCACCTTTAAAGCATATTGTAACCACGAATTGTGAAGCCCTGATATCCTCTCTGCGTTCTATGTGTTCGGACTATTCTTCTTTCCAGTTATCCTGGGTGGCGCGTATAAATACAGCAAAGATGATGCTCCTACCTAAAATTCTGTACATGCTCCGCTGCATTCCCCTTCCTTTCCCCAAAAAATACATCCGGGCCTTTCAAACCTTAATAGCCAAATTTATATGGAACAACAAGCCTCACAGAGTGGCGATGAAAATTCTAACTCTTCCCGTCGGGAGGGGAGGCTTTGGAGTTCCGGATGTAGCGGCATATTATGCAGCTATTGTATTAGAGACGGCTAGGATCTGGTGGGCGGAATCCCCGGCGATGCATTGGCTACAAATTGAGGCTCAGTTTGCCCCTGCGGGGTCCACCCGCCTTCTACTAGAAATGAACCTCCTCTCAGCCTTCTCTCCTCACCCAGCCCTTAGAGCGATTCAGGGTGTCTTAGTAGTTTGGCGTAGGTTGTCTAGGTCCCATCTATTCTTCCTTTTTAAGTATATTACTTTGAGGGCGGTGGAACTTCTTATGGGCGACATAACTCTCACACATTGGGGAGACCCTACAACCCCCTTTCTATGGAAACTATTAGATCAGAACCGTCTCGCCTCTTTCGAGTCACTGAGCCGAAAACATTCTCTCCCCCCTACGTCTTTTTTCTCCTACATTCGCCTGCGACATTTTCTTAACTCTATCTACATTCCCACCTCAGATCCGGCTGATGCTTCTCCATTGCTCCAGGCCCTATTTAAACGATCGGGGTATGTCAGTAAAGGGGTCTCCTCTATATATAAAGCACTCCAGATTGCAGACTCCCTGGATAAACTTCCATATATGGTCAGATGGGAGAGCAGACTCGGTTTCTCCGCCCCGTTAGAGAAGTGGCATTTAGCATCGGCGCATGCGACCAAATTCTCCCGCTGCGTCTCACATCTTGAACAGTCTAAAAAACTTATGTTAGATTGGTATCTGACTCCAATTCGAATAGCCAGGTTTGGGACTTCTGACCTACCCTCATCCCCTCTTTGCTGGAGGGGCTGTTCGGAGGGAGGCTCTGAGACCCATATGTGGTGGCACTGTCCTCACATCCGCACCCTTTGGGGGAAAGTGAGCTCACTTCTTTCGACTCTAACAGGCTTACCAATAACACTCGAGGCCCCCTTGGCCTTGTTGGGAATAGATATTGACTCTTTCCCTTCGGTGCTAAGACCTATTATCACCAATGTTTTAGTAGCTACCCGACTAACAATTGCGGCTCATTGGAAGGATGTATCCCCCCCCCTCCTTTGAGGAGATCATATCACGCTTAAATACGCACTGTACATACGAACTAATGTTAGTCCATGATCATCCTCAAAACATAAAGACACAAAATTGGTGGGACCCTTGGCTCTCCTCTATATATAATGAAGTGGAGATCTAAGCTAAAGATATCCCCGAGTAGCAGGCCCGAATTGTTCTATACTGAACGGATTATTTACTTGGACATTCAAACTAAAATGATATGTATATGATTGGCTCCTTGAATCTCAATGCTGCATTGTATTCTCCCTGATCCCTTGTCCTTCCCAACCCCCTCTTTATTTTGTTTTCGTACTTAATTGTTCATGATCTTTTATGTATTACCTTTCATTAATAAAAACTAAATGGTTTAAAAAAAATTAATTGAGCAAAACTTCTATCCCGAACTGTCCTCCCACTTATCCTCCTGCTCCCTCTTTGACTGCTAACAATCCGGTTTCCGACCCCATCACTCCACCGAAACAGCCCTAACCAAAGTCACCAACAACCTACGAACCGCCAAGAGCAAGCGAAACTACTCCATCCCCCTCCTTCTCAACCTTTCTGTTACCTTCGACACAGTCAACCACTCCCTCCTACTTCAACTTCTTGAATCTCTTGGCATCACTGACCTAACTCTCTCCCAGATCTTTTCTTACCTAACAGACCGGACTTTCAGCGTCACCCACTCCCACACCTCGTAAACGCCCTACCCCCTATCTGTTAGAGTTCCCCAAGGCTCGGTACTGGGACCACTACTCTTCTCCATTTACAAACTCGGCCTTGGCCAACTCATTGAGTCCCACGGCCTTCAATACCACCTCTACATTGATGACACCCAGCTCTACCTGTCCAGCCCCAACATCACCTCCCTACTATCTAAAATTCCACAATGCCTGTCCGCCATTTCATCCTTCTTCTCTGCTCGCTTCCTAAAACTGAACATGAACAAAACTGAGTTCATCGTCTTCCCTCACAGTCGCTCTTCCCCCCTACCCGATCTATCCATCACTGTCATTGACTGCACACTCTCACCCGTCCCCCATGCCAAGTGCCTCGGGGTAATCCTTGACTCTTCCCTCTCCTTCAAGCCCCACATCCAAGCCCTTACCACCGCCTGCCGACTCCAGCTCAAAGACATTACCTGAATCTGCTCTTTCCTCGATCTTGACACTACCAAAACACTCGTCCACGCCCTCATCATCTCCCGCCTCGACTACTGCAACCTCCTGCTCACCTTCCTCCCTGCTACCTCCCTCACACCTCTTCGAAACATCCTCAATTCCGCTGCCCGACTAATCCACCTGTTGCCTCGCTACTCCCTTGTCACTCCCTCTGCCAAGCCCTTCACTGGCTTCCCACTTCCCAGAGATCCCAGTTCAAAACCCTAACCTTGACATACAAACCCATCCACAACCTGTCCACTCCATACATCTCTGACCTGGTCTTCTGATACCTCCCCTCATGCAATCTGCGCTCCTCTCAAGAACTCCTCCTCTTCTCCCCATGCATTTCCACCTGCCACAACTGCATACAAGACTTCTTCTGTGTATCTGCCAGACTTTGGAACTCTTTCCCCCACCACATCAGACACTCCCCTACCCTGGGAACCTTCAAGAAAAACCTGAAGATCCACTTCTTCCTTCAAGCCTATAACCCACACTGAGACCTAATCTGCTGCACCATCTCACCCTCACCTCTTCCCCTCCTACTGTCCCCTCACCCACCCTCTTTAGACTGTGAGCCCTCATGGAACAGGATCCTCTCCCCTGCTGTACCTGTATGATTTAATTGTCGTTATTTTACGTTCTTGTTTTTGTCGGTCTTTGTTGGTGCTGTCCAGAGTTTTCTGGTGGACGGGGGAGTGCTGTCAACTTACTGTCCCTCACTGTGTCACCCGCCGTGTCTGCTGCTGTATCACAGCGCCGACCGCAAGGCACCGCGTCTGCTGTACTTTCACAGCGCCAGCCAAAAAGCGCCGCCGGCCGGGGGTGGGGGGGGGGCGGCCCTAGATGAAGGCTATACCACCAGCCCAGGGGGCCCTTGCCCCCCTGCCACCTGGGCCAGTCCGCCCCTGGCCCCTACACATGTAAAGTGCCATGGAACCAATGGTGCTATATAAATATATAATAATAATACGCAAGCGCAGGATTGCAGGGGAGATTGATGTGATGTCAAGACAGTCACAGGAATATGGGGGCATGACTACGTTTAAAAATACCAGCATTGAACTGTATTGACATCACTGATGCTAGCTGAAGCACCACCTGACACTGAAAGTAATGATACATAATGCAAAGACTTCAGCATCTAAACTGTTTTCTTATGATAATTGGAGTTTTTTAAACCAGGTAAGTGATGTACAGTGCATGGGGGTTTAAAAACAGAAAAGAATGCAAAAGGTTCCCTTTTATTGCATTTTTTAATCTGGACACATTGTTACATTTTGTGGCTGTGTACAAATGGAACAATGTCTCCATGATTTCACTGCAACCAGAGATCTGCCAACATTCTCTGCACAATTACTGTGTGTGTGAATACAATAACTAGGTGCTTTATTATGATCTACGGTATAAGAGGGGGCTGATATACAGGTGTAATGTCTGGGTCCACCCCTTACCCCTAGCCGTATTACGTGTTACTTTTGGTCCTAGGACTTTAATTTCTTTACGTTTTCCCCCACTTTCTATACAGGGAAAGATTTTCCTATAAAGATTACCGTTAACGGTACTCAGCTTACTGCAAAACCTACAGTCAAATGGTTTAAAGGAAAATGGCTGGAACTGGGAAGCAAAAGTGGCACTCGGTACAAGTTTACTGAGAGTTATGAGGAAGCAAAAAAGGTATGATTTTTTTTTTTCTGTCCCACAAAGTAATATTGATGATTAAAGTGTATAAACTGACATTGAAAAAATTATTAATGTGAATGTCCATCCTACAATACAATTTTGCTTTGGAAAATGTAGGTAGAGTAAATATTATGCTGATTTATGGAAACTAGTGCTCTGTTACTAAAGTTAACATGTAAAAGCCAACCTGATAAAAGAAAGAAAGAAGCCATACTCCCCATACTAATTTGCCCCAAGCTTCAGCGTTGAGGCTCCGACAGTCTCCGGCAAACCGGAAGTGTTGGCGTTACGAGCACCGGTGACCTGACCGGCTGAGTCTGCTTATTGGCTGCAGGGCTAAAAAAACCGGTTTGTATGATGTGGTCATAGGAGATCATCAAAGAGGCATATGGGTGGGTTAGGATGGTAGGTATGGCTTATTTTTTACCTTATACTCTTGTTAATATGTCTTCCAATATCTATTTTTTTGTGTGTATGAAGCAGGTACCTGCTGTGTTACACAGCCAACACCTTTCTCTAGCAGCAGTAGCCAGAGCTACCTCTGATTTTTGCTGTTTAACCCATTATTTATGGTTGTCAATCAATGACCGTGGCATCTACACTGACGGGCAAAAGGGTAACAATGTTTTTAACTTCTGTCAGGCTCCATATCTCACCATCCACTACAGCTTTGATCATGAGATTACCTTCATTTTATAGATAATCATCTTAGCTATCTTGTACCTAAACTTGAAACTACCGTATTTAGCATATGATTAAATATGCAGATTCTTGTCATGTCACTACATTGTTACTGTTTTGCATTTTTATTATTGTGTTAGCATTTTGTAAATCCACCTTCGGGTTTCAGCACTGCCTGGATCCTTCTGGGCAGCTCCCGATCAGATTCAAGCATGCCTCAACCAAAATCTGATCACAGATGTTCCTAATGCTGGTGCATACTGGTCGCTTCGCTTGGGTATGTGTACACTCACATATGTTGGATTGGATTGAGGTCTGTAGATTGAAGGGGCCAATCCAGCACCTCTACTTCATTGTCATTGTACCATTTTCTTTGCCAATCTTGATGTTTGCTTTGGGTTGTTGTCCACTATGTCGTTCTTTTCATATCCATAATACTCTACTGTACAACGTAGCTCGTCTTGTAGGATACTCACATATAGCCAGGGGCGGACTGGCCCAGGTGGCAGGGGGCAAGTGCCCCCTGGGCTGGTGGTGTAGTCCACATCTAGGGCCGTCCCTCTACAGAAATGGGCCGGCCGCGGGCGTTGCTTTGCGGCCGGCGTGGTGATACCGCAGCATATGGCGTCGGAGCTGGTAAGAGAGCCCAACCCCCGTCTTCAAAAATTTCTGATAGCACCCCCCCCCCGCTTCTCAACTAAGGGCTGGCAGTGCGATACTGCCACCCGGGTCCAGGGTCCCAGCCAGCCCCTGCATATAGCTCAGCATTGATTCCATTGATTTTAGTCAAGTTTTCAATGACTTAGGCTTTGAAACAACCTGATATCATCAGGCATCCTTGCCGAGCTTGACAGTTCCTTCATTTTCTCGATCCCTTAGCCCCTTTCTCCCTTGTATATTCCAGACCCATTTGCACCTATCAAAGCCATCTATTGACTTTCATCTCATCGCTCCAAATCACCCATCTCCAATTTTCTAATGTTTATTTTTGATACTTTTCTGACAACTCAAGGCAATGCTTCCTATGACGATATTGAAGCTGAGGCTTCTTCACCTTTTTTCTGGCCACCATTCCAGACTTGTGTAATGTATGTCGCACGGTGCTTGCATGGACATCTGAGATCTCACTATTAGGAAGCATACGAGCCACCTCCACCGACGTGTTTATCGCACCAGAACGGATAGACCTTCTGGTGAGCCAACTTGGTGTCTCTAATATGTTGTCTAGACGTCCATCTCTTGGCTTTTGAAAGTATAGACATATTTCATTTCATACTCTTCCAACTATCATGGCCTCACATGATGAAGTTTGGCAATTTTATTGGCTGAGAGAAGAGACTACAATTAATGATCTGGATGACGCTGTTTCTCGCTTCTTGTGAAACCTTCTTCATAGCGGCTCCCCGATTGGAACCAGTGACCATTCACTTGGGAATCAACTAATAAAACTCTGGGCTATTAGGAAATATGAGAACAGGCTGTAATGTGTAGTATACAGGGAGAAAAAGATATTTCCACCATTAGGAGCAAAACAGTAACAATGCAGTGACATTACAATAATCTGTGTAACTAATCATAAGCTTAATAGTTGCAAGTCAAATTTATGTATGACATAGCCAAGACGATTGTCTATAAAATGAAGGTAGTCTAACACTCAAAGCTGTAGCGGATGGTGAGATATGGAGCCTGAAAGACAAAAGTTCAAAAAATTGTTACCCTTTTGCTCATCAGTGTAAAATGTTTCTTTGTCAATGCATGCACATTACAATGCCCATTGTCCCCCCCTGAAATAAAATTGTGGAGTGAAAATGAGTTGCCTACTGAAGACCCGTCAATGTCAACTTGGTGATTCAATGAAATTCAACCTTTAGAAGTGATCAACAATCAACTGTATGCAGGTTTTATTCCTTAGGGCAATTAAAAAATAAATTGAAAGTCAATTAAGAATGTTTCAAAAAAATATTAGAGAAATAAAATAGGAATATGAAAATTAAAATTGCTTCCTTTTCCCAATCCAAAAATAGATTCATTAAAAATAATTAACTAATTAATGACTTTCAGACCACCCATAGATTTTAAAAGGAATCTGTCTGCAGGTTTTTGCCCCCTCATCTGAGAGCAGCAGGATGTAGCGGGAGAGACCCTGAATCCAAGGATGTATCACACAGATTACTGGGTGAAGGGGATCTGACAGAATCAGAGTTTTTAGATTTACCTATGCAGCAGAACTGAAAAATCTTTCCCCGTCCACACCAGGCTGTGTATGTACAATGTCTATAGATAGTGAACTGCTAATCGCAGCAGGGGGCATGTCAGACTAGCGGGCATGCTGCAATATAGTCAGAGCAATGATAATCTAATGGTGCTAAAACAAACATTGCAGGTAAACAACAGCACAGAGCTTGATAAGAGAGGCATCGATAAAATCTGTGTTTTAACACCTACAGTCTTCAAATTACATAGCAAAACCCTGATGACAGATTCCCTTTAAAGATCTGGACAGTCCACACTTTTTCCTGTACTGATGTTCTCAAATCAATGCAGTGTTTGCAGCTTGCGAGAGATTGTGCAGCAGTGTCGGTGGGAAGCTGTCAGACATAGGCAGACTCCTCACAGAGAAGAGTTTGCTACCATAATTGCCTTCTCCATCACTATAGATACAACGCTGAACCAGCACCAGTGTGTCTACATTAGAAAGGACTGACAGTGCTTCCATCTCCAGACTCAGTGATCATGTACTCACTGGGTATAGGGAGGGAGCTGGAGCTGTAGGGTCTTCGGAGACTCAGTCAACTATACTATGTAGGCAGGAGGCTGAGAATCTCTTGTAATTGGAGCCAATGTACAAGCCAAAGTTACAGGGGTACTAAGCAATAAAAAGAATGAATATATTAAAACTGACCTCACAAGGTCTCCAATAGACGTAACAAGAAATACAATAAAAAAACAAGTAAAAAACAAAACTAAAAAACTAAAAAAATAAATATTGAGGTCAGTCCAGGCATGCGAGAAATTATCACTCCAATGACGGAAAAAAGGAAAAGTGACGAGTCTTGGTACATGGGGACACAAAACAATTTTTTTATTTTGCAAAGTAAAAAGTAAAAGTACACAAGACTGTAATCCTACCGAATCATGCTGCCGGGGATTGTTGCTGCATTATTAACACCATAAGAATGAAACACAAAAAAACTAGGATAAATTGCATGTTTTTTAGGGATGGGCGAATCTACTCGCTAGGACTCGTTACTCGGCGAGTAGTAAGGGATTCGCAGGACTCGGTACTCAGCGAGTTTCCCAGTGATTACTCGCGAGTCCAATGCAAATCAATATCAATCCTAGTTTTGTCAGAAACGCTGACAAAACTAGGATTGCCATTGTTTGCATTAGACTCACGAGTAATCACTGGCTACTGTGCCAGTGATAGCAGGGAAACTCGCAGATAACTGCTGTTTCTTTGCGAGCTGAGTCCAGCTGTCTTCTCTGTGCAGCTCCAGGGTCCTAGAGCCCGCCTGCTGCCTGATGTAGCAGTGCTGACATTGTTCTCAGTCTGCTCATTCCCTGTGTACAGACATGAATGTCTGTGCACAGAGATGATGTAGCAGTGCTGAGATTGTTCTCAGTCTGCTCATTCCCTGTGTGCCGACATGAATGTCTGTGCACAGAGATGATGTAGCAGAGCTGAGATTGTTCTCAGTCTGCTTATTCCCTGTGCATAGACATCTATATTTATGCACAGGGGATGTAGCAGAGAGGACATCGCGTTTTGGACTGCGTCGGACGGAAGAGGATTTTTTTAATTAAAGATGGAGTCCCTAATGGCTTTTTTTTTTATTTCTAATAAAAATTTTTCCTTGTGTTGTGTTTTTTTTAAAACAATTTAATAGAAATTCATGGTGGTCATGTCTAATATTGGCGTGACCGCCATAAATTTCGGGCTTAGGGCCAGCTGATAATACAAAGCTGGCCCTAACCCCTTTATTACCCAGCGTGCCACCGCTACCAGGGCCGCTGGAAGAGCGGGGTTCAGCGCCAGAGGATGGCGCTTCAATGAACGCGCCATCTTCTGGGGCGGCTGCGGGCTGCAATTTGCAGCGGGGGGTGCCCAGAAAGCTTGGGCATCCCTGCGCTGTGGATTCCAGCCCCCAGCTGCTTAGCTGTACCTGGCTAGACATAGAAATTGCGCGGAGCCCCACGCATTTTTTTTTAATTATTTCATGAATTTCAGAGTCAGAGTCTCAGAGTCAGAATCTCAGAATTTCATGAAATAATTAAAAAAAAATGCGTGGGGCTCCGTGCAATTTCTATGTCTAGCCAGGTACAGCTAAGCAGCTGGGGGCTGGAATCCGCAGCGCAGGGATGCCCAAGCTTTCTGGGCACCCCCCGCTGCAAATTGCAGCCCGCAGCCGCCCCAGAAGATGGCGCGTTCATTGAAGCGCCATCCTCTGGCGCTGAACCCCGCTCTTCCAGCGGCCCTGGTAGCGGTGGCACGCTGGGTAATAAAGAGGTTAGGGCCAGCTTTGTATTATCAGCTGGCCCTAAGCTCGAAATTTATGGCGGTCACGCCGTTATTAGACATGACCGCCATGAATTTCTATTAAATTGTTTTAAAAAAAACACAACACAAGGAAAATTTTTTATTAGAAATAAAAAAAAAAAGCCATTAGGGACTCCATCTTTAATTAAAAAAATCCTCTTCCGTCCGACGCAGTCCAAAACGCGATGTCCTCTCTGCTACATCCCCTGTGCATAAATATAGATGTCTATGCACAGGGAATAAGCAGACTGAGAACAATCTCAGCTCTGCTACATCATCTCTGTGCACAGACATTCATGTCTGTACACAGGAAATGAGCAGACTGAGAACAATCTCAGCTCTGCTACATCATCTCTGTGCACAGACATTCATGTCTGTACACAGGGAATGAGCAGACTGAGAACAATCTCAGCTCTGCTACATCATCTCTGTGCACAGACATTCATGTCTGTACACAGGGAATGAGCAGACTGAGAACAATCTCAGCTCTGCTACATCAGGCAGCAGGCGGGCTCTAGGACCCTGGAGCTGGCAGCCAGAACACAGAGAAGACAGGATCTTATCTGTGCGAGTCAGCGATTACTTACAAAGTAAACGAGCAATGCAAATAAATGACAAAACTAGGATTGCTTCAGGCTGAAGCTTCCGAGACACATCTGCGATTTGTAAATCTCACACTACTCGCTATTACTCGCTTCCCCATTCATTAACATTGGACTCGCTAGACTCGCAACGAGTAGCGAGTCCTGGGCTCGGACTCGCTAGAGTCAAGCGATTCCGAGTAATTTAGGATTCGCCCATCACTAATGTTTTTCACCATTTCACCCAACATGGCTGTGTTTGTTTGTGCACAAGCTTGTGCAGAGCATTCTGCCTGCCGGCTGAGGAGACTTATAGCCTCAATGCTTCTCTGGGAAATATGCAGGTTGTCTCTTCAGTGAGGATGTAGACAAACTCTAGTGCCACCTAATAAAGGGAGCAATCCTAAAGGTCATAATTGACTCTTTATAAGCCTTTTAATATGACTTAGGCCAGTGTTTCCCAACTCCAGTCCTCAAGGCACACCAACAGGTCATGTTTTCAGGATTTCCTTAGGATTGCACAGGTGTTAGTTTAATCACTTGCACAGGGGATAATTCCATCATCTGTCTAATGATAAGGAAATCCTGAAAACATGACCTGTTGGTGTACCTTGAGGACTGGAGTTGGGAAACACTGACTTAGGCATTGTGCCAGATCAGAACCCCAAACTGCAGATGCTGCGTTTTGGGGTGATTGCCCCTCATCAGTGCAGTGTGTGGGAGATCTGATCTGGCTGTATGAGCGGCTAAAGCCCGGGTTACACGCTTCAATGTCTCAGCGATCCGATGAACGATCCGACTTGACCTAGATCGCTGAAACGTCGTTTAATGATCGCTAGTGAGGTGTCACATGTACAGGTATCGCAAACGATGCAGCAACAATTCCGCTACAAGCGACCGACACTTGCAGTCGTTTGATCACCTACGTCCTTCAGTTCTGAATAGACCAAGTCGTAAACAACATTGTTATCAAGGTGCCACACACACCCCTGCTGCAGGTTGGACGGACAATCATCGTTTGGTTCAAGGCCCGGTTCAAAAACCTCCGATCAACGATCAGCTGACTTATTGTTGTTCGTATCTATGTGACACACGCAACGACGTCATTGCTCCGCCTCAAAAACCGTGACACACTAACAATATCGTTAACAATATCGTAGTGTGTAACGGGCCCTTAAGACAAGGTCTGGGGAACAGCTTTCTACTAATGGAAATCAATCTGCCTGATGGCATGAGGAGACTTATAGCTGCAATGTATTAAAAACAGCTAGTTAAAGAGTCAATTATGACTTTTAGGATTGCTACCTTTATTAGGTATCACTAGAGTTCATCTGCTTCCTCATATTTCCCAGAGGAACATTACGGCTATAAGTCTCCTCATGCCATCAGGCAGATTGATCTCCACAAGGAGAATAGCTATTCCCCTAGATCTTGTCTTAAGGCCGCTTTACACGTCGCAATATCGTTCCCATATTGCATACAATCTCACGGGAGTGCGCACGTTTTTGGCATTTGTCCAAGATCGCATTGGAGATGTTACACAGGGAGATATCGGCAGGCAACACAACTACGATGTCGTACGCCCCTTTTTCACACTGTGTCTGAGCAACTCAGGGAACGACCAATTAACATTGGAGTGAATGGGGGAAGTTGCGCTCCAAATCGTAGTTGCGCTGTCACTCAGCACGATCCTGTCACATCGCCTATACAATATTGCACGGTTGAAGAGCATGCACAATCCCAAAACGATATTGTAGTTGCATCGTTTTTGCGTCGCGTTGCCCTTTTACACGAAACAACTCACCAACGATAACAACTGCAACGCCCGTACCACGTGACTTTTTATCGTAGTTGCGTTGCGATATCGCGATGTGTAAAGCGGCTTTTAGCCTCTCATACAGCCAGATCAGAATCCCACACACTGCACTGATCTGCAGTTTGGGATTCTGATCTGGCAAAAATCCTTAATCATATTAAAAGGCTTGTTTGGCTGGGGTCACACATCTGTTTTTTTTTTTTAAAACCTGATCCGGTTTTGAGCTTTTAAAAAGCTCAAAACCAAATCAGGAAACGCTCCTCATAGGAGCCTATGATAAAAACCAGATTGCTTCACAATCAATCCGGTTTCCGTCTCCGACACTGCAGCCTGCGTGAAAAATCATGCAGGCTGCAGTTTTCGGAGCGGTTGTAACATTTGCAATGCGGGAACCTGATTGCTCAGGATGTGTAATCATGAGCAATGCGGTTCCCGCATATACTTTGCCTCCTGTCAGCTGCTGTACAGTTTTATCAATGAAAGCTCCGGGCTCCTCTGAGAGCAGCGTGCATACTATAGCTATTGTAGCTATAGTATGTGCGCTGTCTGAGCTCCTGAATCCTTATACAGTAAGATCTATGGGCAGCGCTGCCCATAGATCTACTGTAAATGGCTTCAGGACCTTGAACAGCGCACATACTATAGCAATAGCTATAGTATGCGCGCTGCTCTCAGAGGAGCCCGGCGCTTTCATTGATAAAACTGTTCAGCAGCTGACAGGAGTCAGCTGCTGTACATAACTGATTCAATCATTATATGTCCACCTGAGTGGGTGGAATGTCTCTAGGGGGCACCCTAGAGACATTATAGAAACATTTATTAATAAAATTAAAAGTTTACACATGCACAGAACACTTTGCTCATCCCTGTAACCGGACTGCTCAGGATTACACATTCCCGGATTGCTGCTTGTCGGAAGACAATTGCGTTCATCGCATCCGGATCTGAATGCGGTGAATGCAATCCTATATTTAAGTGTGACCCTAGCTTTAAAGAGTCAATTACGACTTTTAGGATTGTTACCTTTATTAGGTAGCATCAAAGTTTGTCTACTTTGTCACTGAAGTGACAATTTGTATGTGCACAAACGCAGCAAAAACAGCACAAACCTACTGCATTTTTGCTGCATTTGTGCACATACAACCTCAGCACATAAAATAAGCACAGGGGGCATATAGCCTGAGGTTTTTTTCAGGCACAAAAACACATTTGATGCATCTTTGTTAGAGCTGTGTTTTCCAGCTCATTAGAACAGCTGGCAACTGGAAAACACAGTCCACAAAAAGCACAAGGTAATTGCAGGGACATAAAACAAAGCGATTTAAAGCCGCGCAAAAAAACACACATATGGGCACAGCTTCTGGAAAATGACATTGACCTTCATTACAAAACTGTGGGTGATGGGTTTTTGGTGCAAAAAACGCAGCAAAAAAAAAAAAAAGCTGCAAAAATGCACAGTGGGCTCATAGCCTAAAAGTAAAAAAAGTTTTGGAAAGCAAAAGTGCGAAAAACAATAAATGGCTGCGATTGGAGGGTTTAAATTATTTTGCAGAGAGTTTGGAGAAGTATTTAAAAAAATAAAGTTTTTAAAATGATGAAGGTAAGTTAATAAATCAGAACACAATTATTATTATTATGTATTTATTTTTTATTCTTTTTTAAACCTAAAAATTACTTAGACTGGTTTCACACTGCAGGATTTTCCAGTTTGGGTGCCAAAACCAGGAGTGTTTCCAAAACCCAGAACAGGTGTCAATCTTGCAATTATACTTTTTCTCTGCAAGTTCCTCTCCTGGTTTTCGCACACAAACCTGACCGAACCTGATCAGTGAAAATCCTACAGTGTGAAACCAGCTGGCTAGCTTCACACCACGGTTTGGTGCTTCAGGTTCTGTCCCATGTATCCCTATATTGCTGGATTGGTCCTATTTGGCCATTAGGTTTTGTGTATTCTGTGCCTGATTCGGTTTTGTCAGGTTTTTCACTGTCCCCAAAATCGAGCCTGCAGCATTTTCTGTCTCCGGTACAAAAATATGACAAAACCGGACAGAACCGGATCAGGCTCAATCCGGTTCCCATATAATGGGAGTCTATAGTGCCGGATCCGGTAAAAAATCGGATCGTTTTCCAGATCCGTTTTTGTGCACAGAGCATGCTCAGAAATCCTAGTGTTCTAACTTCAGCACCATAGACAGCTGTATTTCATGAACAGGCTGAGAATTCAGCACCAAGGACAGCGGCAGAGCAGACACAGGCAGACTTCAGGACCATGGACAGCAGCAGAAAATGAATCCTGCAAAAAAACAGGATCAGATGGCATATTTGGCCACACTTTGTGCACATCCTGTCCTGTCAGGTTCTGTCCGGTGAATCCTGCTAAAAACAGGATTCAGCCTCACAAACAAAAACCGTGGTGTGAAGCCAGCCTTACTGATAAAAAGTGGCATCTGGGTTTAACCCCTTCACGACCTAGGACATAGTGGTATGTCCTAGGTCGTGTCCCTTGATTTGATGCAAACTCACATCTTTCCCTGCACGTGTCAGGCTGATCTGATCGGCCATCATGTGCCCCTAACAGCCGCAGCTGAATCAGAGATCCGCTGTTGAGCAGTTTAATCCCACTATCAATCTCTGAGAGCGCAATTTAACATTGTTTCATTCCCCACTCCCATCAGTGCGCCAGTGATGTTATCATGGGATGCCAATGGTTGTCTTTACAGCCATGGGTCAACTGATGACAATGTCTGTGATGACGATCCTCCTGTGAACGCTGTCAACCGCCATTCATAAGAGATCATGATTCCTGCTTTACAAAGCAGTGTGATGCACTACTGTGTATAACCCAAGTGACCAGATTATTGCACCTTCAAGTACCCTAGGGTGTCAAGTAAATGCAATAAAGAATGGAAGAGCCGCGGAGCTAAAATTTGAGTAGTGGAGCTCTCCACGTGCTGAACTATAGCGGCGGCTATTTCAGGTGCGGAAGGAGCGGGGCTTGAACTTCAGAGCGTCCGGGAACCGGATCGTTTTTCTGCCGGATCCGGCGCGATCCGGGGCCCATTGACTCTCATGTTATCAGTGCCGGATCGTCCCGGATCCAGGAGGATCCGGCTTTGTTCGTTTTGTGCCCCAGACACAAAAAATGCTGCATGTTCACACCGGACAGAGCCGGATTAAAAAAATCGTGGTGTGAAGCGGCCTTAGATAACAGTAAAAGTATACATGTTTGGTATCTACAAACTCGCACTGACCTGAGGCATCACACCGTCACGTCAGTTTTACCATATAGTGAACATGGCAATAAAAAGCTTAAAAAAACTCTTGTGCAATTGCAATTTTTTTGCAATTTCACCGCACTTGGAACTTGTTTACCTATTTCCCGTACACTATATAGTAAAAGAAATAATATGATCCAAACGTAAAACCCGTCCTCATATGTCTATATTAATGGAAAAATAAAAACGTTATGGCTCTTGGAAGAAGGGGAGGGAAAAACTAAAGCGCAAAAATGGAAAAATGCTGATGGAGGGGGTTAATGGACAATAATGTGGAGATACATAAAAAGAATGCATGGGAAAATGGACTTGTAGACCTCAGAAACCAATCGGATCCCTTCATTTAGAGGTAAAATCAAATGCACAAACTTGAAATGAACAACGTCTCCTTTCCTTTGTCTTAGTGTTGAGATACGTTTGCAATATGAACTAAAAAGCATACGCCTGCTGTATGATTATGTTTTTTTTTTGTATTTTTATTTTATATTACATTGACATTGATATTTTTATATATATTATCTAGATACCATTAGCCATGTACCTATATAAATAATGTTAAAACTAAGTAAATTCACCACTGTTGTTTCTTGAAAAGACAAATAAGAATCAGGTTGTGATTATATTGCGCCAAACTCCTAAATTATTACTCATTATACAAAACTGTGTGAATCTATCGCCGCCCTCTAGTGGCAGAAACTTTGTAACGCAGTCATTTTATCACATTGTTATTAGTGATGAGCGGACCTGTGGATGTTCAGGTTCGCCGAATTCGCCAGACTTGAAAAAAAAAAGATTAGTTTGGGACCCAGATTTGTTTTTAATCAGATTATTTTTATTAAATTTAAAGTTACAACACGCAGAAGTACAATTTCAGAGAAATACAAAAATAATAGTATATAACACATCTACACAATGATATTGTACAACAGTACCACCCCCCCTCCCTATCCCCTCCCACCCAACCCAAACTAGGTCCTACTTAATGAAATATAGAAATTCCTCCAACAATGGATACATGTGTTATAAATGGACGCACTTAATTTACTCTCTATACAAGACTTGGTCTATCCCCTATCAGATCCACTGAAGCTGAGCCAAAAAAGTCCAACCAGCCTCCCCAGATCTTATCAAACATTCAACGTCCTCCAATTCACATTTGGGACATTTTGAATCCTGCCGTAGTCGCAAATTGTGCATCCATTTGGGGGTCCTGTATACCCCATAGAGGATATAGAGTTGCGACAAACGACTAGGTTCACTAACGGAGAGTTTGGGTATCATCTGGAGAATCGAGTCCCACTGCTCTCCCGAGACAGGGCACAGCTAAAGTTCCCATTTTGCCATTGCCCCAACTGGATGCCTCGACAAAACCACCCCCAAGAGCCCACCATCAATAAAAGATATCAGCCCCTAGTGGTCGTCTGCAAACCGAGCCTGTTAATTACAATATCTTGCTGTATAATTATAGGGGATCTTTGGTTCTGCATGTTATAGGCATGACGTAGTTGTAGATATTGGTAAAACATGGAGTGTTGCAGTGGGAACTCCTTTTGTAAGTTGCCAAAGGACTTAAAACACCCCCCAGTTATCAGCTGCGACAACCACCAAATTCCTATCCTCCTCCTATGCACAAATCCTTTGCAGGTAGATGTGAGTTATCCCAAATTGGGGAGTACTTTGTGAATGCCTAACATCTCTGAGCTGTTTAACTGTATCCCAAACCCTAGTCATAAGAAGCACAGTGGGAAATTTAGATGCAAGGGGTCGAAACTTACCAGCCTCTAAATTTGATATTAATGTACCCTGCCCCACCAGAAACTTGGGAATTCGTCTCCCTCCACCAGATTCCCTGTATGACAATCAATCCCCCCCACCAAGTGCTGGCACTGGGATATGACAGCCATGGGTTGGGTAACGCTAGTCCTCCTTCATCCTTGGGCTTCTGCAGGTGTTCGAGTTTAATCCTTGCACAGCGCTTCAGCCAAATAAGCTCTCTGAAAACAGCATTAATTTGTAGAATCTGCTCTGAGGGAGCCCAATGGGAGCATTGTGAAGGATATATAGAAGTTGTGGCATGACCACCATTTTCAACAAATTCACTTCCCACTACAGATAAATGTGATTTAGCCCAGGCTCGAACTTCTGTTATTCTCTGCAGCAGTGGAGAGAGATTCAAATGTTCATAGTCCGCCAAATTGGCCGAGACTGTGATTCCCAAATATTTAAAATCTGTCACCACTGCCACCGGAGCAACAATAGTAATGTCTGGGTCTAAGGGGAGCAATGCCAAATTGTCCCAGTTGATGACCAACCCCGAAATACCACCAAAATTTAGCAAGGAGTGTCATCCTGTTACGCAGGGAGCGATCAGGACCGGCCAAAAACAGGAGCAAATCGTCCGCAATAGTGCTATCCTTTCCTCATGTCGTATAATCCTTATAGGCTAATGGTTCTATTGCTAATGCAAACAGCAGTGGGGACAGAGGGCAGCCCTGCTCGTACCTCTATAAAGAGAGAAGGACTCAGACAGTGATCCATTTGCCCTTATCTTGGCTCTCGGTCTATGTATAGGAGTCGGATCCAGCCAATAAAGCCAGGACCAAAACCCACCAAAGCCCATAAGAAGTTCCATTCAACACTGTCCAATGCCCTTGCGGCATCAAGAGACAGGACCACCCTCGCCCCACATTATCTGCTCTCACCTGCATATTTAAGTATAGTCGTCTAATATTTATGGCGGCTCAATTTATGAGGCATGAACCCGGTTTGATCCTGTTTGGGACCCAGACTTCGACCCGAACTTGACCATGAACTCTAAACCCTATACAAGTTAATGGGGACCTTAATTTCTGTGCTGAAAAATGGTTGTAAAATAGTGATAGTAAGGGCTAGGGGGCTGAAAAGAAAGCAAAATAGAGACAATTGCCCTGGCAGCATGTGGATATGCATAAATTAAAACAAACAAAAGGGCGTCAGCTCGCACCTATTTTTGATAACCAGCACATGTAAACCAGACAGCTACGGGCTGCAACCCTCAGCTCTCTGTTTTACCTTGACTGGGTATTAAGAGTATAGGGGATTCCACATTGTTTTTTTTCATTATTTATTTTTGAATTAAAAATAATTAAAAAAATCTGTGTGGGCTACACCTATATTTGATAACCAGTCAAAGTAAAGCAGGCGGCAGAGGAATAGTACTATTAGGGTGAGAAGGTCCATGGTTATTTGGCCCTTCCCAGCCTAAATATTCCAGACCGCAGACACCCCAGATGTGGCACATCAGATTAGATGCGTCAATTCTGTTGCATCCCAATTGCCCTGGTGCATTTTCAATTGGGTAATAGATTAACGGGTTGATGTCAGCTGTGAATTGACAGCTGGCATCAAGCCCTGATGTCACGTGCTGACTGCTCCTCAGTCCATGTGAATTGTTCTGCTGCTGTTCAAACTAGGTTTTTTTTTTCTTTTGACGCAGTCAGGGTTGATATTGAAGCTGCACCTGCTTAATTTGTGTGGGCAGCTCTGCAGGTGGAGGTATAGGTTTGTCAGGTGATCACGCCGCTGGCTTTAAATAGCCACCATTTCCTCCAGAGGAGTCACTGATAGAGTTTCTCTGCCTTTGACCAAGCAAGCTGAAGTTGTCTTTGCTCTGCTGAAGCTTTGCGCCTATACCTGGAAGTTGCTATTTTCCCTTGTCCGTGGTGGGAGGTGAGAGGGACTAGTACTTGGCTGGTTGAGGAGTTGAGGGAAAGGGTAGTGGCCCGAACCTCCTCGCCATATGGGGTACCTTTGGGAAAAGAGCTAGTTAAGGACCCTAAGTCCATGGCCAGACTAGCTTCCCAGTTGCTCAAGCCTGTTATACCATCCTGCTTCCTTTCCCTCATCCGCTACATGTGTGACACCTGGCATTAGTAATGGATAGGCATCTATCAGACACCTTCGTTACTAAACCGTCAAGTACAGAGTTAACAAGACACACACAAAGAAAAAAAAAGTTTATTTGAATAAAGACTCCCCCACATGCCCTCACTAACCAATTTATTACTTCACAATAAATCCTGGAAGTTCTGATGTAATCCAAAGAGTAATGCCCACATAGCCCATGGATACCTATGTAGCTTTGTTCTGAGAACCTTTCCAGAATGAGGCTCCTGAAGTCACTCCCGGTTAGCTATATGTTCTGGTTATACATACCGCTGACTGGCAGTGACCTCTGGAACCTTGTTCTTGGAAAGTTCTCAGAACAAAGCTCCATAGGAATCCATGGGCTATGTGGACATTACTCTTTGGATTACATTGGAACTTCTAGGATTTATTGTGAAGTAATACATTGGTTAGTGAAGGTATGTAGGGGAGACTTTATGCAAATAAACTTTTTTTTTCCCTTTGTCTGTGTCTTTTTAACTCTATACTTGCCAGGTTAGTAATGGAGGTTTGTGATACCCATCCTTCACTAACCCCAGGGCTTGATGCTGTCAATTCAGAGCTGACATCAACCCAATTAACCTATTGCCCTGATTGCTAATGTGGCGCCCCTATGGCTAGGTGCCACAGGGAGGTACTGCACCCCGAATAGAAGTGTCAGTAGCTGTGGGTTTGGGGTTTAACTTGTGGAGTCTGTACTAACACACAATACTAGGCCCTTAGGATAGTTGGACTGGATATTCAGTAAGTCCCAGGGGTAGAGCCTAGGTTAGAGTGGTAAACCAGGAGAAAGTGAGAGTTTAGTGAAACAGTGCTGGGAAGGCAGCCAGATAGGACGTGCCTGGCAGGCTGCTGACAGGGGGGCACCTCCTTCAAGGGGGGGACCAGAAAAGAGGAGACGAACGGAACGTAGGAGCCGCTGAAAACTTCTGAGGTCAACACGACAGCAAGGAAGCTGAGGTGGTCAGTGGTCTATCGCTGACCATAAACCGATGAGCCACGGGACCAATCCACGGAAGCCATAGCACCACAGAACAGTACCTCCTCCTCGGTCCCATAATCAGCCCAAGACACCGATAGGTACCGGCCTGGATTCCGGTGACGCGAGGGTTCAAGTTCCACCTCTCCCATCCGTACCGTAAAGAGACAAACCGCACCTATCCGTAACAGGCCAGGGGATCGGCGAGGAAGCTCTGCCTAAGGGTGGTAAAGAGAGAATAGAAAGGACTAAGACCCGAAAGCCACTAGGAAGGAAACATCCTCAGACTCTTTGAGGGCACCCTGAACCTGCAGCTACCTTCCTATTTTACCAGACTGTACTGTGTACTATACCATCTGCCGTACCAGTAAAAGATGTTGGAGTTGAATCGGTGTCTGTCCTTCTTTCCCGCGGCACCCGGAGGCCTCAGCATCACCAGAGGGGTAAGAACAACTACTCCCCTCATCCATCCTCGCTGCCCAGATGTAAGCTCCACCTGTGGGGAGTTGGTACTACACTAAGCTGCATCCCATCACCTCAGTTGCCGGCCTACAGTACTGGTATCATCGTTATGAGGATCCACAGGTGGCATCACAAACCTTCCCTAAATTCCCCTTCCCTCCCGAACAATAAGAGCCAGGGCATGGAACCAGGAAACCAACCACCCGTGATCCCCCTTTACAGCCCCACAAACTCATCCCGGTACCCGAGTACCCCTCTCTCTGCTGCTCATCACTAATGCAGCAGAACAATCAGGAAGAGCTGGGTACAGTGCCAGAATTAGCATCTAATGTGATGCGTCAATTCTGTGGTGGTTGCACGCTAGTTTATTTAGGCTCGGAAGGGCCAAATAACCATGGCCCTTCCCACCCTTATAATACCAGCCCCAGCTTTACCTTGGCAAGTTATCAATAATAGGGTGGATACCACAACGTTTATTAAAAACAATTATTTTAAATAGTTTTAAAAAACAGCAAAGGATCCCCTGTATTTTTGATAACCAGCCAAGGTAAAGCAGACAGCTGATGGTTGCAGTCCATAGCTGTCTGTTTTACCTGCGTTGGTTATCAAAATTAGGCAGGAGCCATGTGTTTTTTTATCTTTATTGTTCATAGCAGCATACAGCCGTCTTCTCAAGCAATAATTCTTTTTATTGGCTGCACTGCAGCCTTTCAACAATCTTTATTAACCTATGTACAATACCCAAACAACAAACTCTGATACAGACTTATTTTTTAAGTCTCTTGTTAAAGTACAAGTGCCAAACTTTACAGTTTAGGTTTGCTCATTCCTAATTATTATTATTATTATTATTATTATTTATTTATAGAGCACCTTTGATTCCAAACCATCAATAACAGACCGGTACATAGGGGAGATGGCACTGCCCTTAGAGCTTACATTCTACAGGATAGTAGGGAGGAGACAGAAAGTTGTTTTGAAGCTTTATTAGTAAAATAGATGGGTGTCTGATGCTATCGCATCAGGAGGACGGTGATGTCACGATAGGGGCAGGAGGTGACGGCCATTTCTCCGTCCTGTCCACTCTCTCTTTACCCTGCTGTCTCTCTCTTTCCTGTGCTGTTTTCATCCCTCTCTGCTGTCTCCTTTGACCTGTCACCCCCTGTGTGCTGTCTTCTCCCCTTATGTGCTCTCTCTTTGAGCTGTCATCCCCTGATGCTCTCCCTGTACCCCTGCTGCTCTCCCCCATGTGTGGTTCTGACCCCCTGTGCTGTCTTATTTCATCTGTGCTCTCTTCTTTGTGCAGTCTCCCTTCTGGGTGCTGTCTCTCTCCCTCCTGTGCTGTCTTCTCCCCTCATGTGACCTCTCCTTTGATCTGTCTCCCCCTGTGCATTCTCTCTCCCCCCTTGTGCACTCTACATCTATGTGCTCTCTCTCCCCATTGTGGACTGTCCCTATCCCTTCTAGGCTGTTTGCTCCCCCTGTGCACTCTCTCTTTCCCTTGTGAGCTCTCTCTTCCCCCTGTGTGCTCTCTCTAACCAAGGGCTCTCCCTCCCTGTGGGCTGTCTCTCCCCATGTGTGCACGCTCTCCCTGCTGTGGGCTGTCTCTCCCCCCTGTGGGCTGTCTCTCCTCTTGTGCTGTCTTGCCCCCCAGAGGGCAATCTCTCTTCCCCCTGTGTTTTCTCTCCCCTCTATGGTCACTGTGTGCTCTCTCTTGCCTTGTGCTTTCTTGCCCCCATGTGGTCGCTCTCCTTTCCTTTGTGTGGTGTCTCTCCCCCTCTATGCTGTCTCTCCCCGTACACTCTCTCTTCCTCCTGTGGGCTGTCTCTTCAACCTGTGTGCTCTCTCTCCTCTTGTGCTGTCTCTCTCCCTGTGGGTGCTCTCTATTCCCCCTTGTGCTGTCTCTCCTGGTGCGCTCTCTCTCCACTGTGCACTGTCTCTGCACCCCCGTGCACTCTCTCTCCCTCTGTTGGCTGTCTCTTCACCCTGTGGGCTGTCTCTCCCCCATGTGCTTTTTCTTCTCCCTGTGTGCTCTCTCTTCCCTTGTGCTGTCTGTCCCCTTGTCCCATCTTTCCCCCCATGCGCTCTCTCCCCACTGTGTGCTGTCTCTTCCCCCCTTGTGCACTCTCTCCGCTGAGCTGTCTTTCTTCCCCCCTGTGGTATACAAAGGAGATGGTGGTGTGAGTAAGTGTGCATTTGTGTCACAATCACTGCCATTTTTGCATACCCAGGTGTCCAAAGATGGCAGCCTCCTGAGTAAGTGTGCATGCGTGCACATGGGCAGTTACTTAGGCGGCAAGGTGTGGAAGCTAGCGGCGGTAGGGATGGGGTTGCATATTTGTACTTGAATGTGCAAATTTGACTGCCACCGGCACATGATAGACATCGGTATGGAAGTGGATGACAGACGCCACAAGACGATTATGTAAGTAGATAGGTGCAGTCATCAGTGTATATCTCTCACCTTCCCATAGACATGCACACTCAAATCAATGAGTGTCCATATGTTCTGAATAGTGAGAGGGGAGTCAGCACTGTCTGAAATCTCTGGAAGCCGATTATCTATTTTGCTTTTCATTTACTGCAAGTTTGACGCGCTTTCTTATTTCTCTCCGACAGTAAATCATTCTTTCAATTACGGTAGTTTTTTAAAATTGTAATCAGATATTGTCATGTACTGTACTGTGCAGACGTTTTAGGCAGGTGTGGAAAAACGCTGAAAGTAAGAATGCTTTAAAGAAAAAAATACATGTGATAATAGTTAATTTTTAACAATTAACAAAATGCAAAGTGAATGGCTAAATAAGAAAACTAAATCACATGAATATTTGATGAGACCACCATTTGCCTTCAAAACGACATCAGATCTACCAGGTACTTGTATAAAGTTTGTGAAAGAACTCAGAGGTTGTTCCAAATATCTTGGAGAATCAACCACAGATCTTCTGAGTATGAGGCAAGTGCAGACCCCTCTGTCTCTTCTTTGTGATCCCAGACAGACTGGATGAGATCAGGGCTTCATGGGGAGAAATCACTTCCAAGACTCCTTGTTCTCCTTTATACAGAAGATAATTCTTAATGACTTTGACTGTATGTTTGGGGTCTTTGTCCTACTGCAGAAAAAATTTGAGCCAATGAGATGCCTACCTGATTATATTGCATGATGGATAAGTATCTGCCTGTATTTCTCAGATTCGAGGACACCATTACCTCTTCCCGACATATAAGCGTACTGGGTACGTCATGTGTCAGGTGCCCGCCTTTGATGTGACCTCCGGCGGTGAGCTCACATCGTTTCCCCCCACATCTAAGCTGATCTCATCAGCTGAGATGTGTGGCTACCACTGCCGATTGGATCCGCGATCTGATCAGCAGTGTTCACTGAAAGCGGGATTCAAAGCACACTGTCAGGGATTGAGGACGTTTCCCACTGTGATTGGATATCCCGGATATCACCTGATAGCTTGGAGTCCTATGGCGACCCCAGATGCTATCAGGATTCACTTCCTGCTGATGGTTTGCAAGCATTTCCATACACAGAAAGTGATCATTTGTCTATGCCCCGATGTGCTGCAGCTCATCAGGACATAGCACAAGCAAACGGCAGTGCAGCACTGTGGTGCCCTATGGGGCAGTGTAAAATAAAGTACAAATAAAAAATATAAAGTTTTAAAAAATATGAAAAAAAACACAAAAGTTCAAATTACCCCCCTTTTGCCACATTCAAAATAAAAGTAGTCAAAAAATGTTAAAAATACACGTATTTGATATCGCCACGTTCAGAATCACCCGATCTATCAAATATAAAATCAATTAATCACATCTGTAAGCTACATAACGGAAAACAAAGTCTAGGTGCCAAAATTAATTTTTTTTTTGGTCGCTGCAACATTGAAGTAAAATGTAATAACGGGCGAAAAACAGCACATCCACCCAAAAATAGTGTCAATTAAAAACATCATCTCAAGCGCAAAAAATAAGCCGTCACACAGCCCCAGATCCAAAAAATGAGGACGCTACAGGTCGCGGAATATGGCTCAAAAACGCAATTCTTTTTTTTTTTTCAAACTTCTGTATTTTTTTTCACCACTTAGATAACAGTAAAGGTATACATGTTTGGTATCTACGAACTCGTACCGACCTGAGACATCATACCGTCATGTCAGTTTTACCATATAGTGAACATGGTGAATAAATAACCAAAAATTAAATGTGTAATTGCACTTTTTTGCAATTTCACTGCATTTGGAATTTTTTCCCCCATTTTCCTGTACACTATATGGTAAAATAAATGATTTCTTCTAAATGTACAACTTGTCCCGCAAAAAACAAGCCCTCATATGTCTATATTGATGGAAAAATAAAATGTTATGCGCTCTTGGAAGTAAGGGGAGGGAAAAAACAGAAACCGAAAAATGGAAAATAGCCGGGGGAGTGAAGGGGTTAATATTGATCAAATCCCCCAAGTCATTTTGTCAAAATTCTACCCTAAACTTGCAGAACCCTCCATATTCTTCACTGTTATACTATAATAATATTAGCTCTTTTATATAGCGCTGTTACTTACTCAGACACTTCTTGCATCTATGGACGTCTCTGCTCAGTCATTGGTAGTGTACCAGCTGATGTGCCAACCGGCAAATGTTTGTCACACGTTGCTTCATTGCACTTAAGGCAGATTCCAGCATTTTAAAATTCATTTTATTTACATAACAAAACGTCTTTGACGGAAAACTCGGAGATGCAAAAATTCAGACCTTTTTTTGCATTTTTTCCACACTTTTAAAAACTGCCCTAAAAAACTACAAAACAGGTGAGACGAGCAACTGCTGTTTCACACATACATTTTTGCAAAAACTTTCATGGTGGCCTTTTAAAATTTTTATTATTTTGTTTATTTCGGGTATTTTTGAGGTTAAAAAGTTTTGCCAGTGGAGAACGTCAGAAAATTTTTGTTTCCCTACAAACAATGGTAAAAATGGCAACAAAATAATACAAAATACTGGTCTGTAGAGTGAAACTTCATAGTACTGTCTACCCGCAGCACTTTGGGGGGCTCTGTCCAGTTCTCTTACATATAAGTATCTTTCGAACTATTATTTATTTATCTATCGGTCCTCTATCTCAAGCCATGGTGACTTGACGGATGAATGCTCTGTAGGAAGATCGATCTTGTGCAGCACAGATATGTCCACCAGGGTCTTCTCCAAGATAACATAGGCTCACTAGGGATTCTCGAAGCCTAGATAGGTCCACCTGGGTCTTATCTAAGCTTAGATAGCTCCACCAAGGTCTTCTCCAAGCCTAGATAGGTCCAACAGGGTCTTGTGCACCTATCTAAGCTTTGAGAATCCCTAGTGGACCTATGTAAGCTTGGAGAAGACCCTGTTACACCTATCTAGACTTGCGGAAGACATTGGTGGACCAACAGGGTCTTGTGCACCTATCTAAGCTTTGAGAATCCCTAGTGGACCTATGTAAGCTTGGAGAAGACCCTGTTACACCTATCTAGACTTGGGGAAGACATTGGTGGACCTGTCTAAACTTGGAGAAGATCCTGTTGGACCTATCTTGGATTGGAGAAGACCCTGGTGGCCTATCTAGGCTTGGAGAAGACTCTGGTGGACCTATCCAAACTTGGAGAAGACCTTTGTGCACTTATCTAAGCTTTGAGAATCCCTAGTGGACCTATGTAAGAAGGGTCTTCTCCAAGTTTAGATAGGTCCACCAGAGTCTTCCCCAAGCCTAGATAGGTCCACCAGGGTCTTCTCCAAGCCAAGAGAGGTCCAACAGGATCTTCTCCAAGTTTAGATAGGTCCACCAATGTCTTCCCCAAGCCTAGATAGGTGTAACAGGGTCTTCTTCAAGCTTACATAGGTCCACTAGGATTCTCAAAGCTTAGATAGGTGCAGAAGGGTCTTCTCCATGTTTAGATAGGTCCACCATAGTCTTCTCCAAGTTTAGATAGAGGTCCACCAGAGTATTCTCTGCAATTTTCTTAATAGTATCAGGCCATCAAGTTGCCGGTCTTCCTCTTCGCCTTGTTCCTTCTATTCTTCCGACCATGGTATCCTTCTCCAGTGATTTCGCTCTTCCTATGATGTGTCCAAAGTATTGATATTTGTCTTCATTCCCATGTGCTTTGTGCAGCAACATCAACGTGACGATTGAAATGTACGGGTATATCGATTTTCATTATTCCACTCTATATTTCTGCAGCTATATCATTTTGAACTGAAAGTTTTTAAAGCCGTCAAGGCCGATAATGGGACTTACAGGTGTGAAGTGAGCTCTGCTGACAACCGGGAAAACTGCACCTTTAATGTTTCCGTTGAAGGTAAGAATACCTAAACAGTAATATTACTAAAGTACCACTATTTACAGGCAAATTAGACATAGACTCATAAAGCAAATAGAACATTCTTATTGTTTGTCCTAGTGATCATGGGATTCTGCAATGTAATAATTCCTGGCCACCCAGCTGGGCAAGGAAATGCACAAGACCCATTTACTTGAAATAGGCCAGAATGATTTTCTCTGTCTGGAAGACAGCAGTATAGGGAAAAAAAACTGTGAAAGAGACATTGCATTAAGTTAGTGCTGCCATCTCTTTTAATTCTCAGGATAATTAATTAATTACAGTAATGTCACATAACAGAGAGAATAAACACAGTGATGTGACATTAAATAGAAAGCTGTGAGCTGTGACATCCTCTAACTATCCAGATTCTCCCCAAAATGGCTGCTGCATTTACTACTTCTGCTTTAATACAGTCTAAGATACTGCCTCCTGATTGGCTGTATTATATCATGTGATGTGATAACTGCAAGGCATCATGGGTAAGCGGCCTACACTGGAGGTCTTGTGAGCCATGTCAGGCTGATTCAACCTTCTGCAATGTGCAAAATGGTACAAACTGTTCTAATTTGAAGGACTCCTGCCTCAGAGGGCCTGCAACCTCTACACAGTGGCTTACTGCCAACTGCAGAAGATCATGTGGCCACTATGGGGCCTGTGATTCAGAGGGACATGATGCCAGTGCAGACACAGCCACCTCCCGCCCAGTATCACACTTTCAACTGCATCAGCATTGTGGATGCAGATACAGTTGAAAGAAATGATGAAAGAGGGAGTGCTCTGCTTCTTTCTCCATCATTCTCCTGCAGTGTCTGAGACATTCTAATATATGTGGGTATATAATATATGTGACTGTGTGGGTGCAACATAATATATGGAAGACTATGGGGGTGCATTATAATAAACTGAGGACTATGGAGCGTATATTATAATATATTTGAGACTATGGGCATGCATTATAATATATGGAGTACTAAGAGGTGTGCATTATATTACATGGAGGATTATGGGGTGCATTATACTATTTGGAGGACTATGGGATGCAATATAAACTATAGAGGACTATGGGGGTGCATCATAATATATAGTATGGAGGACTATGCAGTGTATTATAATATATGGAGTACTATTGACAGTGCATTTTATTATATGGAGGACCATGGGGGTGCATTATAATATATGGAGGACTATGCGGTGTATTATAATATATGGAGGATTATGGGGTGCATTATAATATATGGACTATGGGGTACATTATAATATATAGAGGACTATGGGGTGGCATTATAATATTCCCAAAGGGCTTTCCCAATGGTCCTCCTCTCCCACTCATAATGATGGCCATACACTTGACCTCATCTTCACCCGCCTCTGCTCCCTCACCGACCTCTCAAAATCTGCCCTCCCTCTATCCGACTACAACGTACTGACTTTCTCCTCCGTTTCCCCTCCCACTACTCTCCCCCCTCTCCGGAAACTCTCTCATCTCTGCAGAAAACTTAAACTTATTAACTACCACTCATTTTCTGAGTCCCTTCTCCCTGCCTCAGACCTAGCCTCCTCACCTGACACTTACTCTGCTGCCACCTTCTACAACACCACAATAACTACAGCTCTTGACCTCGCTGCCCCCCTCATTTACAAGAAAGCACATCTAACCCTGGCTCACACACCCTCACTAAAGAGTTGCGTCGAGCATCCAGGGCGGCTGAGCGGAGATGGAAGAAATCCCATTCTGCGGCACACTTCGCCATGTATAAACAGTCCCTCTCTACCTTCAAGTCCGCACTCGCTGATGCAAAACAAGCCTACTTCTCATCTCTAATAATCGCCCTGTCCCACAACCCCACACACCTTTTCAACACTTTCAACTCCCTTCTCCATCCCCCATCACCTTCTCCCTCTCCCCTCATCTCTGCCGACAACTTCACCTCGTTCTTCAAACAGAAGATCTACAAAATCAGAGAAAGCTTTGACCCACTGTCCCCCTGGCCCTCCCCCATCACCACTCAGCTCTCCTCATCCAAAGGAAGCTTTTCCACCAGGTCAGAAGATCAGCTCTCCTCCCTTCTATCACAATCGCATCTCACCACTTGTGCCCTCGACTCACTCCCCTCCCTTCTCATCCCGAAACTCACCACTGTCCTCATTCCTGCCCTAACCCACCTCTTCAACCTATCACTCACTACCGGTGTCTTTCCATCATCCTTCAAACATGCCTTGATCACACCCATCCTTAAAAAAATCCTCCCTCAATCCAACTTCTGTTTCCAACTATCGCCCTATATCCCTTCTCCCCTTTGCCTCAAAACTACTTGAACAGCACGACCACTCTGAGTTGTCCTCCCACCCTTCCCCCTGCTCCATCTTTGACCACCTACAGTCTGGCTTCCGTCCCCATCACTCCACTGAAGCAGCCCTAACCAAATTCACCTCTGACCTACTGACCACCAAGAGCAAGCGCCACCACTCTGTCCTCCTCCTCCTCAACCTATCTGCTGCCTTTGACACCGTTGACCATTCCCTCTTACTCCAGATGCTGGAATCCCTTGGCATCACTGACCTAGCCCTCTCCTGGATCTCTTCTTATCTAACTGATCAGACCTTCACCATCACCCACGCCCATACCTCCTCTTCGCCCTACCCCTATCTGTCGGAGTCCCCCAAGGCTCGGTTCTGGGACACATACTTTTCTCAATTTACACCCTTGGCCTCTGGGCAACTCATCAAATCCCAAGGCCTCCAGTACCATCTCTACGCCGATGACACTCAGATCTACCTATCTGGACCTGACATCACCTTTCTTTATCCAAAATTCCGCAATGCCTGTCCACCATCTCCTCCTTCTTCTCTGCTCGCTTCCTCAAACTGAATATGGACAAACTGAGCTCATTGTCTTCTCCCAAATCACTCTCCCCCAATACCGGACATATTCATCAAAGTCAATGACTGCTCACTCTCACCAGCCCCCTACGTCAAGTGTCTCTGGGTTATCCTCGACTCCTCCCTCTCCTTCAAACCTTACGTCCAAGCCCTTGCCACCTCCTGCCGCCTCCAGCTAAAAAACATTTCCGGATCCACTCTTTCTTTGACCACGACACGGCTAAAACACTTGTCCATGCTCTCATCATTTCCCGCCTTGACTACTGCAACCTCCTGCTTACTGGCCTCCCTGCTACCTCGCTCACACCTCTCCAATCTATCCTCAACTCCGCTACCCGACTCATTCACCTGTCTTCCCACTACTCCTCTCTCCCCTCTGTCAAGCCCTTCACTGGCTCCCCACCCCTCAGAGATCTTGCTTCAAAATCCCAACCTTAAGGTACAAAGCCATGCATAACCTATCCCCCCATAGATTTCTGAAATGGTCTCCCGTTACCTACCTTCACCCAATCTGCGCTCCTCTCAAGAGCTACTTCTCGACTCCTCTCTCATTTCCTCCTCTCACAACTGCAGACAGGATTTCCCCCGTGCATCCGCTGTCCTCTAGAACTCTCTTCCCCAACACATCAGGCACTCGCCTACCCTGGGATCCTTCAAAAGACACCTGAAGACCCACCTCTACCGGCAAGCCTACAAACTGCAATGAGACCCAGTCCAAGCACTGTCTCATGATTCGGCACTACCCCCTCCTATTGTATCCCCTCAGGTCCCCCATAGGCTGTGAGCCCTCGCGAACAGGGTCCCACTCCCTCCTGTTCCTGTTTGTAAGGACTACATGAATATATTGAACTTGTCCTCGTTTATCCTCCCATCATATAAAAGGCCATGGAAACTAATGGCGCTATATAAATAAATAATAATAATAATATATGGGGGACTATGGGGTTGCAATATAATATATGGAGGACTATGGATACATTTTGTTATATAGCAGTGCATTTTACTATATGGAGGACTATGGGGGTGCATTATAATATATGGAGGACTATGCGGTGTACTTTAATATATGGAGGATTATGGGTGCATTATAACATATGAAAGACTATGGGGTACATTATAATATATAGAGGACTATTGGAGTGAATTATAATAAACTAGCTGGGTGCCCGATGCACATGCATCGGATTCTAGAAGAGCGAGTCTCTGACTCGCAATGGCCGCTTCGCGCTGCTAAGGCGACTCGCCATGCCCGCTGCGCGGGCATAGCGAGTCGCCTTAGAACTGCTCGCAATGGCCGCTGCGCGGCCAATGCTTCGGGCGTATCCACATGACCACGCTGACTCGCAGCGCGAGCGGACTCAAAAGGGGCAAAAAACCCATTCGTGATTATACAATAGATAGAGGAATATGGGGGTGCATTATAATATATGGAAGACTATGGGGGTGCATTATAATATATGGAAGACTATGGGGGTGCATTATAATATATGGAAGACTATGGGGGTGCATTATAATATATGGAGGACTATGGGGGTGTATTATTATATATGGAGGACTATGAGGTGTACATTAGAATACATTAAAAACTATAGGGTGCATTACACTATATGGAGAACTTTGGGGATGCATTATACTATATGAAGGACTATGGGGGAGCATTATACTATAGGAACAACTATGGAGGTGCATTATATCATATGAAGGATTATGTAGGGTGCATTATACTATTTGGAGGACTATGGGGTGCAATATAATGTATGGAGTTCTATGGGGGCACATTATAATATATGGAGGACTATGGGTGTGTCCCTCCTTGTGTGCCCTCTGTGCCACCAGTGCGTGCTCTCTCTGCCCCTGTTTGTGCACTCTCTGCCACCTGTGCAAGCTCTTTGCCCCCCCTGTGGGTGCTCTCTGGTCCCCCCTGCGCACTCTCTGGCCCCTCTTGTGTATTTTCTCTGTCATCCCTGTGCACTCTATGCCTCCCTGTGCACATTATGTGCCACCTGTGTGTGCTCTTTCTGCCCCCGTGTGTGCACTCTCTGCCACCTGTGCATGCTCTCTGTCCAACCTGTGCATACTCTCTGATCCTCCCTGCATACTCTCCGGCCCCTCCTGTGTGCACTCTCTTCCCCCCTGTGCACTGCCTCTGCCCCCCATGCACACTCTGTGCCTGCCTGTGCATGCTCTGTGACACCTATGTGTGCTCTCTCTGCCCCATGTGTGCACTCTCTGCCACCTGTGCAAGCTCTTTGTCCAGTAAATGCTCTCGGGTCCCCCTGTGTGCGCTCTTTGCCCCCTATGCATACTCTCTGCCTTTCTGTGCGCACTCTCTTCCCCCGTGCTTGATCTGTACCCCCCCTGTGCGAGTTCTCTGGCCCCCATGTGTGTGCTCTCTGCCCCCCATTTGCGCACTCTCTGTCCCCTCTGAGTGTGCTCTCTGCTCCTTCTGCGTGCTCTCTCTGCCCCCCTTGTGTGTCCTCTCTGGCTCCCAGGCGCTCTATCTGCCCCCTATGTATGCGATCTCTGCCCCGCCTTTGTGAGCATGAGGAAGATAACACCTGCGATGATCCTCATTCGGTGGTATGTGCGGTGGGCTGCGGGCACCAGGCTGTAGGCGGCATTTGCGGCAGATTCCTGGCATCGGCAGCACCGCTAGTGGTACTGTGCAATGGGCCACTACTGGTAGAAGGCGCCATATTTTCACACCCATCACGTGGTAGAGGAACGACCTGATGGCAGTTGATGACAGACGCCACAAGGTAAGTATATATTCGCTGGAGGACTATGGGGAAGCCTTTATACTTTATAGAGGGCTATTTGAGGGCCATTATGCTGTATGCAAGCAATTAGACAGTGTGAAGGATTGTGTGCGATCCATCATACTGTGCGGAGGGATGTGTTTTTTTTGGGGGGAGGGGGCAATTAGAGTTTCTGCTATGAGGCCCCATTATTTCTATGTAAACCCCTGCTCAGCCCCAATATTTATATCCAACATGACCAATACACAGGGCACCTTGGTGGTATTTTTGCTATGGATTTTGTTCATGTAAGAAACTTCCCCTTTTATTGTCATTGCAGATGCTGTGATGATGGAAACATATTAAAAGCGTTCAAGAGATCGTAAGTATCCAATTTATCACCGTACCTTTCCCAAGTAAATACAATGTAAAATAGTAAAATAGGGGTTATCTAAACTTGATAGCCTCTTTAAACACCTACTACAATTGTATGTCATTATTTTTGTTGTATTGCTAACCTTTAGTTATATTCTATTTACTTCTAGACCCGGTGGAGAAGGAAAGAGAAAAACTGATGCTGGGGAGTTGGATTTTAGCGCTCTTCTTAAGAAAACGTAACTAAACATTAATATGCAAATTGATATAATGAGTAAAGATAAAAATGGTCCGCCTATTTTGATGTTAGATTTTACCATACCGAATAGAGATTCAATGTTTATTTGCCCTTCATGTTCCTCTTTTTCCTTATGTGAAAATCCAAACCCCTTTGCTAACAATACACATCTTTTCATTACAAACCAAGTACTTATCGGAGGGTTCCCAACACTTATAAAATTAATAAAAGTATAGAACAAATGATTAAAGTGTAACCGCCATTGAAATTTTTATTTAATTATAATGTAGAGCAAGTGTTTATAATAAATTTTCAAATATACTTTATTAATGAAATCTGGAAGGAAACATTTCATAAACCTTCCACAAGATGTCCCCACTAGACTGTGCCTGAAGCTCATTCTCTGGGAGATCCGTCTTCACTTCTTACAAAGACTGAATACCGCCATATAACCATATAAGGGTGAAGGGGGCGTAGCCTACACAGTGTGCCTGTCTAGTGTGGCTACAGCTGATCATTGTTAGTTTACCACAAGCACGGACAGTGTGAGCTCAGGCTGTCAGCACACAGGTCCTGCGATCTTATCTGACTCCTCTCCATTGACATCTCCCTGCTTGCAATCAGCTGATAACACAGAACAGTGCGATGAGAATGGAGGAATCAGATAAGATTTCACAGGACCTGTGCGTCGATAGACTGAGCTCATACTGTCCCTGTATAAGGTAAACTGACAATGATCAGCTGTAGCCTCACTAGACAGGCACACTGTGTAGGCTATGCCCCCTTCACCCTTATATGGTTATATGGCCGTATTCAGTCCTTGTGAGAAGTGAAGACGGATCTCCCAGAGAATGAGCTTCAGGCACAGTCTACACTGATACACTGATAAGCTGTGAACCTGTTTAGGCAAAGCATATGTCAGGTTTAGAAAAAACCTAGGGGGACATCTTCTGGAAGGATTATGAAAGGTTTTCTTCCAGATTTCACTAACAAAGTATATTTGAAAGTTTATTATAATCACTTCCTCTACATTATTATTACAGAAACATTTTGAATAACTATTACACTTTAAACAATCACAGATTCAAGTCTAATAAAGGGGCTAAAAAAATATATTTTAAAAAAGTGTTTAAAGCATAAAATAATTAAAAAAGTAAAAGTATAAATTACCTTCCTTTTCTTAAAACAAGATAATAACCAATATCACATTTAATAACACAGCACACTGGCAGATAATTTTTCAATTTAAAAAAAGCTGGCCAAAAATGACCTATCCTAGTTATTTCTGATCAGGCAGATCATTCTGTGTAGAAAACTCAAACTGGTGTCCCTGTCAGAGGTAGCATCATTCTGCTGTGATTGAGACAAGTATGATGTGGCATATATTAATAATTCTATCACTTCCACTTGACTAATGCACTTGCAGAGGCAAAGGAGTCCAATTGTGGGGTCCATTTGGTAGGACTACTGCCCAGATGGTAGTGGAGAAAGCAATATGTGGCAATAGGCTTCAATACAGATGTGGCAAGTGATTCACCCAAGGGCCTATGGGGACTCGGTACCCGGGCGTGGAGTCGCAGGGATGTCACCGGTGGCCCACCCGGACCCGTGGCACTAGTGAACAGACTAAAAATTGGGAATGTTTGAAGGGGAATAAAAGTTTGTAAGTTTATCGTCCCATTCTCTTCCTTGCGCCTCCTTACTTCTTTGCGCTACCCTGCGCAGCCCGTGTGTCTACCAAGCCCTTCTTCTCTCTAAAGGCTCAACCCTGTCTAGTGATCCAGGTGGGGCTGATTGTTCTGGACGGGGGTCGAGGGCTGATAATTCAACCTCTCTACTGGCCTGTTGTTGAAGGCTCTGGGGTGAACTCACCTGTACCTTGACTCGGAGGCAGTTCTCTGTTGGTGGACTAGGATTCCCCTGGACTGTAGCAAGTCCGGCACTGGGTCTCCTCTTTCTGTCTGGGTTGCCACTCTTCCTGGGCGCCCTTCCTGAGGTGTCCCCTCAAGGGTCCTTCTCTGTCTCTCTCCACAGACTTTCTGCTTCTCTGCTCCCCGCGCTCACACTGCTTTAGCCTGAAACTCCTCCTACCGGGACTGGGTCTCTCAGCAGAGGATTTAACCCTGTAGTCCCCTGCTCTAGAGTGTGTGGATGCAGGATAAGAGCCTCAGGTTGATGTTACACTCCCCAATGACAGGAATACTGCACACTCAGTCATGGGTGCAGTACCTCTACTGTGGCGCACTGACCAGTGGGGCGCCACACAAGTTCTCAAATTGGACTAGTAAAACAGGTGTCCAAAAAATTCACGTCTACTTTTTTTTCTATTGTTCTCCAAAATTCAACCCCCATCTTAAAATTTACAAAATAAGAAATGATAGGCAGAGATCTGTGGAAAAATTGAGTACCTTGATCAAATTATGTTATTAGAGTAGCATGTATAGTTGTAAAATTTGACTAGTAAAGTGGATCAATAAATTTGGTGGAATTTTCTTTTCTATTTAAAAAATATCATTAATTTTTCCCCATTCACAATATATGATTGCACAAAAAAGCAGCCGTGGCGCCCGCGGTCCTGACTTATCAGCAGCGGGAACTGCGTGCGCTGCACACAGGACCAGAGGGCATAATAGCCCCCAAGTCCTGTGTGCTGATCCAGTCCGCGGCTGTCAGGGTCCTCCCGGACAGACCCGGACCGGATCACGCCGCAGTGTGAAGCGGCCCTAAGTCTGAGTCATATCTACCCCAGAGCCTGCTCCTGAGACATCTGCTTCTATCATCAGGCAATGCCGTATCCACTCAGTAGTATATGGTGCTGGTGAAAAAGGGGAGCTTAAAGCCAGAAACTCTGATCAGTGTAGTCTCTGCCCATCCACTAAAGTTAGAGTGGCTAGGACCTGCAGTACTTTCTAGTCTGACAAAATGGGTGCGTGTTGTCCAGCTGAAGTCATAAACACCTGGCTGCAGCCTATTGGAAGGCACCACACCCTACTAAAGCCTTCAGCTTACTGCTGGAAGCTGCCAGATATAGCTAGTGTTTCCCTGGCTAGTCTCCTGCTCTGTATTGGTGTTTTCCTATTCTATCTCAGTTTGATTTTTTGAACGCTTTCTCCCTCCTGATGATTTTGTACCTTGCTGCCATCTTAGTTTTCACCCGGCTCGCTGACTACTCTGACGGATTCTGCTTTTGTCCTTTCCATGACCTCCTGGCTCTGACCTTGATTGTTGACTTTCCTAGCCCATCCATAGACAGCAAACTCCTGGACCCTGTTGTAAATCCAGATCCCCGTGCAGGGGTTAAAGTTTGTCAGGGTTTCTCTGGGTTCTGCCTAATGGAGCTGCTTGTGCCAAATCTGTCTAAGGACGCCTTTTTGAGCCTGTGATCTCAGACAAGTGTCACTGTCTGTCTTTGATTGTTCCTCCTGATTGTGAGTCACCAACCGGAACCGTGGGATACTCTGAATTGGGCCCTCTCATTGTTGTTTGGGGCTGTGGGGTGTCACGGTGACGTGACCGGGCTCCATCGTCCCGGGCGAGTCAATAAAGAGGGGAAAAATAAATTTTAGTGATAGATCGTGATGCCACTCGTGGTTTGTGGCCAAATGTAGCCACTGCTGTGTTCGGGACCTCTGGGGATGGTGGGAATTGCAGCCAGAATGATGCGCCCTCCACGAGTAGGGCTGGTCCCCAGGGCTTCCGTGTAGATGGTGCGGATAAAAGGAAAGAAAATTGTCAGTATTCCCGTGCAGCTTCCAGCTGCCAGTTCACCATACCAATCAGCCCTGTCTCGGGCGCGCAATTAAAAGTCAAACGCAGTTCGGAACTTTTACCAGGTTTTACTAAAGCTCTGCAGTTCTTAACGTACAGCCAGTACACTAACGGCTACGGTCACTGATTAGCAGCTAATACAGTTTGTTAGCAGCACCCCCTCTCTGGTTCCTCTCGGGCCTTGCTCTCAGTCCTGCACAAAGACTACAGTTCAGCCGTCATGGGCTTTTGTGGGACACCCTTCCAGGCCTCCTAGCCCTCATCCGACAGCCTTTTCTTCATTGTGCCGGGAGTTGGGTTCGGAATATAAAGGCTCGGCACCCCGTCGGTATTCGTGGTTGGGGCATGCAGCTTCCCTGCCACTTCAACAGAGATGGCACCCTGGTTCCGGCCCAGTCCCCCGGTGTCCCCGCTGACTCAGACACACCGTGGACCCCTTCTTGCTCCCCTCGTTACACAGCCTTGGACCTGGGCTAGCCATTCGGTGGCATAGGCACTGGGTCCGGGTTCTTCCGGTCTTGTGTCCCAGTTGACTAGGCTGCAGGGTGTCTCTGCTTAGGCATTCTGTTCTCTCCTCTTTCCCTCTTCTTCTCCCCTAACTTAGTTTTCCTGGATTTTATTCCAGTTCCTCCACACCTTACTGGGATCTTTCCTAGCTCTCCACCCTCCACTTAGCTCCTCCCGCTATCCCTTGCCTGACATGAAGTAACTGAGACTAGGGATTAAGTGATGTGTTGGGTGTTTGTGCACGGTGACCAACTTATCAGTCCCACCTGCTATACCACTTAGTGGCGACCAGTCCGCAGGGGCGCAACACTTGCAGTATACCACGTGATGTGATAGCTGCAAGGCATTATGGGAAAACACGGGCAGCGGTACCTGGGTTCATGTCGGCCTTCTGTGAGTGATGCAATTTTCTTCCACTTGTAAAATGCTGGTGGCCTTTCTTTGGCGATTTGCACCAATCAAATTGCAACTTGTTTGAATTTTCGGGGACCAGGGACTTACATAACATTCCAATTGGAATTTTATTTCCATTGAATTGATTTGATTGACACTAAGAAAAAATAGAAAAATAACCGCATTTGGTATTGTCACGAAAGCCTTATCTATAAAATTATAAAATTAGTTAACGAATACGGTAAATTTTAAAGATAAGAAGAAAACACCTTTTTTAAAAAATGAAATAAAAATCAATTAAAAAAACTATATGTACCCAGACTGATACCAATGAAAGTAATAGTTCACCACCCAAAATGAGCAAAAGATGGAAAACATATTTTAACAACTAAAATATAAAAACTATCCTAGTTTGGTTTTGTCTTAATCATAATGACCTGAAGAAATATGTTGGCTTGTAAAATGTACTGCATAGTGAATATCATAGAAACAAAACTAATATAACTATGGGGTAATTAAAGGGATGGTGCCATGAACAATTGTACATTTTAATTAAAAGATCTTAAAATAAAAATAAGTTACACAATTGCATGTGTTAAAAAAATGTTCCTGTCCCAAAATATTCTTCCCAGTGTAATCTATGTGTCTGACCATGCAGGAACAGGTCAGATATACCACAGTCCACAGCTATATTCTGTGATCCCCGGCTGTAATGTCAGTATACTCTTATATTCTGTGATCCCCAGCTGTAATGCCTGTATACTCTTATATTCTGTGATCCCGGCTGTAATGTCTGTATACTCTTATATTCTGTGATCCCCAGCTGTAATGTCTGTATACTCCTTTATTCTGTGATCCCCAGCTGTAATGTCTGTATACTCTTATATTCTGTGATCCCTGGCTGTAATGTTTGTATACTCCTATGCTCTGTGATCCCCGGCTGTAATGTCTGTATACTCTTATATTCTGTGATCCCCGGCTGTAATGTCTGTATACTCTTATATTCTGTGATCCCCGGTTGTAATGTCTGTATACTCTTATATTCTGTGATCCCTAGTTGAAATGTCTCTATACACTAATACTTCCTTCTCTGCCCAGGAGCTGTGGTATATTCAACCTGTTCCTGCATGGTCAGACACATACCTTACTCAGGGGAACATTTATAAGAATACTTGATGGGGACATGATGTGTTCTCCCAACTGTCCACTCTCTCTCTCGCCCCTGTGCGCTAACTTTCTCTCCCCTGTGCTGTCTTCTCCTGTCTGTGCTCTCTCCTTTGAGCTGTCATCCACCTTGTACACTCTCTATCCCCTTGTGGGCTCTCCCTCTGTACGTGCTCTCTCCCCCTGTGGGCTGTTTCTTCTTCCCCTTGTGCGCTTTCTCTTTCCCCTGTACACTCTCTCTTCCCCCTGTATGCTCTCTACCCCCTGTGGGCTATCTTTGCCCCCTGTGAGCTCTCTCTCCCCCGTGGGCTCTTTCTTCCCCCTATGTACTCTCTCTCCCAACTGTCCGCTGTCGCTGCACACCTGTGCGCTCGCCCCCCCTGAGCTTTGTCTTCCCCCTTGTGCACTCTCCGCACTGTGTGCTCTTTCTCTCCCTCCCATGCGCTCTCTCTTCCCTGCGTGCTCTCTATCCCCCTGTATGCTTTCTCTTCCTGTGTGCACTCCCCCTTGTGCTGTCTCTCTCTGTGTGCTCTCTCTCCCCACTGTGTGCTCTCTCTTCACCCTGTGGGTTGTCTTTTCCCCCTGTGGGCTGTCTCTCCCTTTTTGCTGACTGTCCCCTAGTGCTGTTTCTCCCCTGTGTGCTCTCCCCACTGTCCGCTGTCTTTGACCCCTTGTGCACTCTCCCTGCTGTGTGCTGTCTCTCTTCACCTTTGATGTACAAAGACAGCAGTGACGTGAGTAAGTGTGTATACGTGCTTCGGGTCGTGCCACCAACATCTTGGCATACCTATGTGTCCAAAGATGGCAGCAGCATGAGTCAGTGTCAACGGCAGTGGTGGTGGTTGCGAGCATCGGTTCCTGGTATCAGTTTAGGTTGCAGGTGGTGGCGGTTGGAGGACAGAAAAGCAGGAAAATTAAGTCTTTCGGTAAGAGGTTAAAGACCCCATAAATCATCATAGGGCAGGTCTCCACGCTCTCGAGAGCGAGTGACGTTCACCTTGGGAACTTGAGCTGTCCATTCATCTAGAAGTCTACAATGTATTATAATATCAATGCAGGGATAATTTATGGTCTTAGAAGGTTTCTTCTGGCAATGTCAGCTGTTTGTAAATCCCCATTTTCGGGGGATTTCTGAAACCACATCCACGGGGAGCTGGGTGGGCTCCTTCAAGAAAGAGGTTAGCTTCATGCAACAGTAAAGTCATTCATTCAAGGTCTGACTACTGTGTTTTGTCACTGTTTACCCAAGTGAGAGAGAAAAGAAGGAAAAAAAAGAAGAGAAAGTAGAAGTAAAAAAAAAAAAAAAAGAAGACGAGGATGACCCCATGGCAAATATCCCACCACATGTCTTGGAAGAATTGAGGAACGCCAAGCCAAGCGAGTACGAAAAGATTGCCTTCAAAAATGGTATAACTGATCTCAGAGGAATGTTGAAACATCTCAAGAAAAAGAGAGTTGAAGTCCAGAAAGCTGAGGGTAAGTGTGAAGCTTTCTTCTGAGTTTGGGCTACTTCATAGGCGTAGCTGGGATTTCTGAAGTCAATCAGTCCTTGGGTGATGACCTCAGGCAGAATTCACAAAGTATACCTTTTAGTGAGTTTTCGATTTGCTGAGTTTTCTGATTTTTTTAGCTATTTTTATTTGGCATTTACTCTTCTACAAACTGAAGCTAAAATAAATAATATCTGAGAAGCTTTATTAATTTTTTGTTGACCACCCAAAGACCTAAATAGGCGAATCTCATCAAAATATGTTAGATTAGTGTGTGCTAGTGTGTAATTTGACTCATGTGACGAAACTACTATCTGCCCAATCCAAGTGATGTCCGTCTGAGGTCTGTTGTCTACATGGACCAAGAATCTGTTGCTTTGAAGGTACCATCACGTGAAGTAGCTGGACATTGCCTTCAGCCTCACACTGTTGAATGGCCACATTGATTGACATTGTCATGTAATCTGGGATTTAGTTTTTTCTACAATTTCTTTATGAAAACTATCTTTTTTACATTTTTTAATCAGCAACTTAATGTCCCCAACTTCAGTGAGGTACTAAACACTATCTTCATTACTTTTTATCCCTTTATTATCTCTGGTACCTTCCTAATTCTGTGGATGAGGGGTGTAGAGTGCAGAGTACTCAATAGAGATGAGATAATATATTCAAATGGAATTAAACTCTACTCAAATTTTTTTAAAAATCCATACACATCACCAAACTGTACATTTTTGTAGTCTGCTTCCATGTGGATTCAGCCCATGGTTGAGCACTGGGCCATCAAAAGATTAAAAAAATTAAAAATTCTTACATTCACGTCACCCCTCACATATCGGGTCCCTCCACTGCTCACCTCACCTGTTCGTTCCTCGCTGCATCTTCTGATCCCCTACTGCTCACCCTGAAACTTCAGGCATCTCAAGTGGTGTGGGAACTTATGGCTCAGGAGGATTCTTCACATGCGCAGGAAGGTCACGGCATGCATCATAATGTCATGACGTCACGACCTCCAGCGCACTTGTGCAGACCCTTCAAGGCCCATGAAAGCCAAAAATCTAGGACAGCATGAGAGGCACAGGGAATCCAGTGCAAGCACTGGAGGATCAGAAGATGAACTGGGATGACTGGACAGGTGGCGGTGAGGAGTGAAGGGACCAGAAAAGTGTGCAGTGAGGTGAGCATAAGGATTTTATATATTTTTTTAACATATTATGTTTATTATTCTATGAGGACCCCAAACAGGGGTGTAATTATCGAGATTGCAGGGGTCACAACCGCAACCAGGCTCAGGGAGACAGAGGCCTGCCGACCCCAGTGCCTATTTTAGCTGGATGTGCATCATGGCACAGAGACCCATTGGGTTGACTCAAACAGTGGCTGGCAGCTGATGTCAGCCGCAATGTGACGGGGGGCAGCACATGACAGCGATGTCGTGTACCATGGCGCACACTTCTCCAATGTCAGCTGCTGGCCACTGCGCGATGACTACAGAGGGCGCTGGGCGACTTGGGAGTTGTGGAAAAGTAAGTAGAATGTTTTTAGTTTTAATTATGAGTTAGAGACAAAATGAGGATATATGTACAAGGATGTAGACGAAATATACCATATATACCAGGATGAAAGACATATATACCAGGATAGGGTACCATGTATACCAGGATGAAGATCATATGGACTATATATACCAGGATTGAGACATATATACCAGGATGGGCCCATATATACCAGCATAGGGACATATACATCAGTATCGGGGACCTATATACAAGGACACCAGGATGGAGATCATATATAAAAGGATGGATCCAGGATGAGGACATATATACCAGTATGGGGAACCTTCATACCAGGATTAGGATAAATATATATATATATATATATATATCTATCGGGATAATATATGCCAGGATGGAAGGCATATATACTTGGATGTGGGACATATATACCAGGATGAATAACATATATACCAGGATACGGACCCATATACCACGATGGGGGACATGTATACCAGGATGAAAGACATATATGCCTTGGGAACATATATACCAGGATGGGCGACACATATACCAGGATGGAGGGCATGTATATACCTGGAAGGGGGACATTTATATACCATGATGGGGGACATATATACCTGCATGGGTGACATATATGCCATGATGGGAACTTATATACCAGGATGGGGGACATATATACCAGGATGGGCGACACATATACTAGGGTGGGTGACATATCTGTATGGGGAACATATATAGGCAGGATGGGTGACATATATGCCAAGATGTGGGACATATATACCAGGATGAGGAACATATATACCAGGATGGGGGGCATGTATTCCAGGATGAGGGACATATATACCTGGATGAGTGACAAATATACTAGGATAGGTGACATATATAGCAGTATATGGGACATATATGCCAGGGTAGGGGACATATATACCAGGATGGAGGGCGAATATACCAGGATGGAGACATATATACCAGGACTGGGGACATATATACCAGGATGGGGGGTGAATATACCAGGATGGAGACATATATACCAGGACTGGGGACATATATATTCCAGGATGGGTAATAGACATAAATATAATGATATTGATATAGCGAAGAGCTAATATTTGTTTATCAATAGCAAAATATTTTTAATCCCGTGATGACTGACTTAATTTCTTGTTTAATTCTGCAGCTTTTACGAGGAAGCTTGATAACTGTTACACTGTGGACAGACATCAGAAAATTAAGATACACGTAGAGGTGTCAAACCCTGATCTTCCAGTAAAATGGATGAAAAATGGGCAAGTTATAAAACCCAGTGCCAAGTAAGTAAATATCTGCTGCAGTTTGGGAAGACGTTTGCATTCTGTACGGTTAGTTCTCCTCTGACCTTTGTAGGATGGTCCACACTTTTTAACCCCAATGTAATTTTTGTCTATAAGTTACTTTTGCAGTTAAGAATTTTGCACTGTTTGCCATCTATAGTCTCTGTGTTGCTCGGACTATTGTTGGCTGCAGAATAAGTTAAATAACACTATCAGCAGTTTGTAGTTACCTGACTTTTTCTGAGCTTCTCTCAGTTGATTTATAGCCACAGACCACATCAAAGTTAAATGTGCAAAGAGACTGCAAAAGCCAAAGGTGCAACATTTTTAGCAAAACCCAATTGCAAAAATTATTTTTAGCCCCAAATATATGCTTTTAAATGGGTTGTCCAGACCAGGACCTTAACATTGATGGATTACCCTCAAGATAGGTCATCAAAGTCTGATGGGTGGGAGTGGGACACCCGGCATCCCAGCTGATCAGCTGTTCCCGGTACCATCAGCAGCTGGAACTACTCAGTTGAGACACGGCACAGCACAGCTCTATCAACAGAATAGTAGCCATGGCTGGGTACAACAAATTTGCCCCTTTTTGATTTGAATAGGGGGTGAATATGCAGTACCCGGCCATGGCCAGTATATAGTTGATGAAGATGTGTTGATCGCCACTGACACCAGGAACAGCTGATCAGTGGGAGTGCCTGTTTGTCAGACATCGATGACCTTTCCTGAGGATAGGGCATTGATGCTAAAGTCCCGGACAACCCCTTTAAGTTAAATAAAGAGTCTCCAAAGGTAGACAATCCCTTTAGCACAATGTTGAGTCATATTTTGAGCTGAACTGAAGAGGACATATTAGGTAAAGTCATATTGGTTACCATGATGGCATATGTAAGCAAATAAACACAGATTATTGTCATATGTCAGTCCCAATGTAATCATAAACTAGATGGCACATATGAAATTCCATCTGCAGCTCAGAACTGAACTATGAATTATGTCTGGAGATTTAGACTTACAGCCCCACCTGTTTTACTTATTGGGATTCCCCTAGTTTAATGCAAGTAGATAAGTTAGTTCTTCCTACAGGTATCTTATACAGATGGCAGGGCATTGACATAATGGCACTTTATAAGCTTTATAATAGAATCTGTTTTATTTACTTATGATAGATCCTACCATAGATATCACTGGACTCCTAGCAAAATTAAGTTAGGTCCATTTTCACACTATCAAACTCCAAAACTCCTACACAAAGGAGGGAGTCATATTGCTTTCATCTAATAATAATAATTGTTAATATTTTTCCACCTCAATTCCAAAGCCTCCCATTGGCTGCAAGGATTTCCTATTTGGTAAATACTTAAAATGAGCAAATCGATTTGAGGCAATTCCAGTTTGTCTCGGATTTCATGAATTGTGAATTTTTCATTAGCATAAATAGAAAAATGAAGGCCATTTTGCTATGTTCTTTGCAAAAGCTGATACTCACCTTGTCTAGGACGGCCTTTGACATGTCCTTCTACTGCAAGACCTTCTTAGGCTGGCTTCACATTAGCGTTTGTGTCTGCATGCTGATGGCATGCAGACACAAACGCAGTGCAAAGCAGGGCCTAAAGATGTGTCCGCAGCGGAGAATGTCCGCCTGCGGACACATCACTGTGGAGCCCAGCAGCCAATCAGCGGTGTCCGGGGGCGAAGATCAGCACCGGAGATCTCCGCCTCCTGGCCGCCGGTAAGCTCCGGGACCTGTCGGCGGGGAGAAACAGCTGATTTGACAGCTGTTTGAATCTCCCGCGCCGACACAGAGAGGAGATGTCGGCGCGGGAAGATTCAAACAGCTGTCAGATCAGCTGTTCTCCCCGCCGACACCGCTAGCAGATTACCAGCGGCGGGGAGGAAGAGGACAGCAGTGGCTCAGCTGATCTCCCGGTGGCCGTCGGTGATCTCCTGTGACATCACCGGCTGCCACTGGGAGATTTTTCAATGGGTCCGCAGCGTTCTCCTGCGCTGTCAAGCGCTGAACACTGCGGACCCATTGAAGACAATGCAGGTTTTGTGCGCTTGGGGACGCTTGCCGATTTTCCAAGCTCCCCGAGCGCACAAAAAAAATGCAACTGGCTGCGTCCCGGGTGCGGATGCTGGACACTGGAAGGAGCAGATATCGTCCGCATCCGCACCCGAACGCAGCAAACGCAGGCACTATGCGTTCCTATGTTAAACATAGGAACGCAAGGCGCATGCGTTTGACTGCGTATGGGAACGCAGCAATACGCTGCCTTCCCATACGCAAATGTGAAGCCAGCCTTAGGTCCTCTATTCATTCCCTCTGCTCACTGCTCACTCTTCAGATCTTCCAACACTAGATCTTAGATGGTCCTGTGATGTCCCTGACCATTGGAGGTCTATATCTTGAAGATCTGAAAAGAAAGGAGTAACTAGAGGGAGAGTGGAACAGCAAGACAGGTGACAGGCTCAACTAGGACAAGTGAGAATCAGATTTTATTATTCTTGGACCCATTCTTAGTTCATTCAAAGAAGACAAAGATATTGACTACTGGACTCTATGATTGGGATATAATTGAGATGAATGGCGATGAGCTATAAGCGGTAATGGACTGCAACCTAGTTGGATCAATGACTGCACAAGATGCAGTGACAACACCAGAAGTCAACAGGAGAATAGCGATGGAAAAATCAACAACAAAGTCACTGGACAAGGTCTTCAAATCAAGGAATATTTAATTGTTGACAAAGACATGGGTCGTACATAGTCTGGTCTTTTCTGTAGCAACACATGGAAGTCAAACATGGACGATAAAGAAACAAGACAGAAGAATCAACGCCTTCAAAATGTGGAGTTGAAGAGGGATGTTATCAATACTACGGATGGCAAGAAGAACAAGCCAATCCATTTTGATACAAACCAAGCTGGACATGTCACTCGAAGGAAAGATCACCAAGCTAAGACTTACCAGCTTTCGACACATCATACGAAGAGAGAAATCACTGGAGAAGAACCTCATGGTCGGAACAATAGAAGGGACAAGCAAGGAAAAGATGAAGACTGTAACCTGATAGCTTAATACTATCAAGATAATGGCAGAAAAGACCTTAGTGGACCTATCTAGGCTTGCAGAAAACCCTGGTGAACCTATTTAGGCTGCACAAGATTAATCTTTCTACAGAGCATTCATCCATCCAATCGTCATGGGTCAAGATCTAGCTGAAGGCTATTAAAATGACAAATAATAAAATTCATTTATTATGCTCTGTGGTCTGGAAAAACGTCAAAGCATAGTAAATGACATTCATGGTAATTTCGATTCAGACATCTTATTTGGGCCACATTTGCCATCTGATTCAAGCCAATCTACTCAAAAACATTTTGAGAAATCTGCTACACTCTAGTACCTATGGAGTTGACCCATATTTCCCAAATGGATTCTCATTCATAAAAATTACAACCTCCAACAATCTGCTGAATTCTTATTTACCAGCACTGCTCGATAACATCTACATTTTTTTTTCTATCCACAGATATTTATTTGAGAGCATTGGACTTAAAAGAATTCTAACAATCAATAAGTGCACTCTGGCCGACGATGCAGAATACACTTGTGTTGTCGGTGATGAACGGTGTTCCACCGAGCTCTTTGTTAAAGGTAAGTTAATATTTTTTCATGTGCTCACTCCTTTTCTGGCTCAAAAAAATAAAATTGTCTTCGTCCCTAAAAAGTTTTTTGGTCCCCGATAAGAAATGTTGACCTATTTTTCAACATAAATTATAGTATGTGTCTAACTAGTTAATTAATACTTCATGAGTACAAATTTTTACTTTGTACTTCATAAATCAATCGTGCAAGTTAAAATAAGAAACTTTGTAATATGTCTTGTTAAAGAAATTGGCTTCTTTCTCCTCCTGAACTGACCATTCACTCATAAAATTCTCATTCTGTGCAAAAACAGAATAATCACATTTTCGACAAAAAAAGGACAAAAGCAAAATATATGGTGAAGATCTCTTCATTAAGGTGGTACCAAAACCAAGATCAAAATATTTTTGTAAGTTAAGTTTTTCCTTATTTCTTTTAGAGCCTCCAGTGACAATCGAAAAACCCCTTGAGGACCAACAGGCATTTGTGGGTGATAAAGTGGAATTAGAAGTGGAGGTGTCAGAGGAAGGAGCTCAGGTTGTCTGGTAAATCTCACAATTCTCCTATTTTTGTCATTTTACTTGTGTCACATGCCATATGTTCCGGTATGTTATATGATCTTTGTGACTTTTAAAGGACAAGAGATGGAGTAGAGCTGACTCGTGATGAAATGACCAAGTATCGTTTCAGAAAAGATGGCAAAAAACACATTTTGATCATTAATGAAGCCAATAAGGAAGACACCGGCCGATACGGAGTTGAAACTAATGGCGGATCTTGTGAAGCTGACCTTGTCATTGAAGGTACTCTTCTGTCTATGAATGACTGATTATTCTACAGATCCATAAGCTCAAGCTTGCTTATATCATACTTCTTGCAGATAAGCAGTTAGAGGTCCTCCAGGGCATTGCTGACCTGACTGTAAAAGCAGCTGAACAAGCTGTCTTCAAATGTGAAGTCTCAGATGAAAAAGTAACTGGCCGGTGGCTTAAAAATGGAGTGGAGATCAGACCAAGCAAACGCATTACAATGAGTCATAAGGGCAGGTAACAAGCTCTATGCACATTGTTTGAGGGTTAGGGTAATGTTCTACCTCATGTAGGTGTATGATACTGCGTTTTATATACTTGTAAAGTAGAATTCACATGTCTAGCGATTGGTGGGGGGCCACCTAGTAGCTAAAAGTAATGGCTTGCTCCCTGATTTTTCCCCATCACGATAGGGGTTACCGATAATAATTATTGGTACTCCATTTTGGCGGGGCTTAGCCAATAAAAGGGGCTTCTGGTGGGGTGCAGTCCAGGAGAGTCCCCCAGAAAGAGAACCAAGAACCATCCAGCTGCTGTACAAAATAATTCAGCCAGGCCCTTTCGGTTACTTTCGGAACTTAAGGTCCTGGATACAGGACGTAGACCCCAAACCATCCGTGAGTGTGCCTCTTCCTGTGCTAGCCCCAAGCTCCTTGCTTGTAGGATAGGTCATCAATGTCTGACCAGTTGGGGTATGACCTCCAGCTTCCCTGCTGATCAGCTGTTCCCAATGCTGATGGCGGCAGCAGGTAATTAGAAATGCTCAGTTGTCAAGCTGATTTGTCTTCTTATAGTGGCCATGGCTGGGGACTGTATATACACCTTCTATTCAAAACAATAGTGGTGCAATACTAAGAAGACAGAGCAGTTCTGTAACTGAGCATTTCCAGCCACCTGCTACTGCCAACGGCCCCAAGAACATCTGATCTGTGGGAGAACTGGGTGTTGGACCCCAGCCGATCAGACATTGATGATCCATCCTAAGGATGGGCCATCAATGTCAAAGTAGTGGAGAACCTTTCTAACTAATAAAGGACAAGTCACCTTGGTGTGAGATTGGGCATTTTTTCAACATGTAATGCTTTGTGTGTATTATATTTTAAAAGTGATAAAGATCCATTTCATCTGTCCACTCCAAGAAGGATATTTGATCTGGTATACCTGTCTATTACTATGTCCCTGCAGAATCCATAAATTGGTGATTGATGATGTCAAACCAGAAGATGAAGCTGACTACACCTTTGTTCCTGATGGATATGCTTTGTCTCTCTCTGCCAAACTCAACTTCCTTGGTAAAGAATAACTGACTCGAAACAAGTTGAAACACTTTCAATTAACTTTTTTATACGTTTATACAGTTTTTCTGTTTATCTAGGTCAATTTTTTATGCATTTTATGATAATTTAAAGTTTTTTTTAAATGTGTTATTATTAGTATTATTACTCACAAAGTAGTACAGGCCATAAATTATAGTAAAATACCATAAACAAGATCAATTATGGATTTATAACATAAATAATTCTAAATATATTTTTTCCTCTTTTTTCAGAGGTCAAAATTGAATATGTTCCACTGGAAGGTAAGTCGAAAATATGTACTCTGTTCTTTTAAGTTCATTCTTGTACATGAATATTCCACAAATATACAAAAAAAGGACATCCGCTTTTAGTGGTAGAATTTCTCCTTACAAAATAAGCTATAAACTTATTTTTGTCTATACTTAGATTACTATTTTACAAGAAAAAATGAAAACATTAACAGTTTCCTAATCTGTAATGAATGATAGTTGAAGTGCATTTACAATGAATAATAATCGTCAACGAAGCCTCTTGAGCAAACTACTTGATAAGTTTTCAGTATAAACAGGCCAACGAATGCCCGGTTGTTGAGCACAACGTTTGTTCGTTGGGTGAAATGATCTTTTGTGTTGCACAAAAGTTCATAGTTCTCGAAAGCACACTGCCCGTCGCAAAGAGGACTCGTGCCACCGAGAACATTTGAGGCCAAACCACCTGAATGATCTATTACACACTGTCCAGTCTGCATCATTCACTATGGTCAGCCTGTGTAAACTGCTATTAAATGACAGCCAATTGGTGAATATTATAGATTTTACTTGGTTTAGGGTTAGCAGTTGGTCCATGTAAATGCACTTTTAGCTCATATTGAAAGACGCAATTTTATGTCTGGCAGATCACAACATTAGAGCGGCACCTCTGAATTCTATTAGGGTGATTAGGGTGATGATTTATGTCACCTTCATAGCTATGATAGAGCCATATAATGAGCTATTTTTCCAAACTGCCACCAAGGGTTGGGTGAACAAAGTCTTATGCAATTTCTAGAAAAAAATGCCCCCAAAATTGATGGATTATAATTAGTTCAAGAAAAATTAATAATGTTACCCTTGTATCTCTATTTTGTCAAGAACCACCCAAAATCCATCTTGACTGCAGTGGAGAAAAGCCCCTTAACGTCATTACAGTTGTGGCAGGAAACAAGTTACGTTTTGATGTCCCAATTACTGGAGAACCTGCACCAACTGTTGCTTGGTTTAAGGAAGATGTGGTAAGATACTTACTATTATTATTTTCTTGAAGAAAGGAACATGGAACTCATTAGAAAGCCAATGAAAAAGGTCAAGAAGAAAGAGATTACGTATTATAATATAGAAAGGACCATTGTTGGATAGTTATCATACAAACTGCCACTTTCCTCTTCTCTGCACTACCATGTGAAGTGCAGGCGTGGTCAGACTTTTGTAGTATGTAATTTTGTTGTGTCTCCCAGGTAAAGCATTTATAAAACTAACTACTTTAGTCAACCCCTTTTTTTTACTCTTTGCTTCAGAGTATATTAGCATTACGTTATTGTGCAACAATGTCCAGTCCTTGCTTCCTACATTGTTTATACTGAGCCCTTAACTAGAAAATATTATCTAAAAAAGTTGAGAATGCGCAACAGGGTCTTATCTTTTTTACACAGGTCAAAAAGGTTCGAAATCAGAATTGCTCACCTGAAAAGGTTGTGTCACACACAACCAGCTTGATCGCTCAGAAATACAGCTGCTGCAGGGACCGTACCTCCACAGGTCACTGCGGTTATCGATCAATCTTCTGGACAAAGTACCTCAGGTCTGCACTGCGGCCAGATGGATACAAAAGACACCAGAAACAACGGGATGTCTGGATCAAAGTGATGACTTGGTTTATTATCCGACGCGTTTCAGAGCCACATACCGAGCTCCTTCCTCAGGGTACAATTGTCCAGAAGATTGATCTTAACTAGAAAATAGTGTATCAGAAACAGATTCTAATTGTTATAGGGTGGCCATTAGTTAAAACCGCCATAGTTATTTTACTAAGATTGGACAAACCCGACAATATCTAATGGTTTGGCCAACAGTCTACTATGTATAGTGGTGCCGGTCAAATGATGGTCTAGGAAAATGTCTATTGGGTATGTCTGACTTCGGACTGCCAATCGCATAGTTCTTCCTGGAATATGCTGATTACCAATGTGGCAGTCGGGCTTTGTCATAGAGAAGACAGGAGTCCTCAACTGAACAAGAACTCCTATGTAAGGGAGAGTTTGCCAATATGGTTGTCAGCTGAATGTTTAGCCTAAGAATTGTATAGCTAACAACCATCTAATGTGTATGGCCATCCTTAGAGCCTGGTTATCTACTACAGGGATTCAATGAACTCATGGACTCAATTTAATGAACTTATTAAGGTCAAGTGTCTTTAGTCTTTTATATGACAATGATGCGTATGGTGCCATTGCATCATTTTTTGTTTTAGATATACTTTGTTAGCCTTTCAAAATGAACTAGATAAGAAAAATCGTACCAAAAGGTTTAGCCAGTCATAGAAACTATTTCATTTTGGAGAATAGTCTGATGGATAAACTAAATCTTCAAAACATCATACCACATATACTCTTTTCCAACCCAACATAACCAGATATCAATTTGTCCAAATTAGTGCTGCTGGAACATACTGTGATGCCTACTATGTTCGTATGTGGGAGTCAACACTTATCTCTGCCAGTCCCTTCCAATTTTCAATGTTAGCACTGACGTTGGTTCGTAGTGGTCATAAAGCTTCCAACACGTTTTGTAAACAAAGGTTTCCTTCCCTGAGTTTTTTTGAGGTTTCTATATTTCTTATTGCATTTTATAAACTCATTGTGTTGGTTTCTAGGTTGAAAAATTGCATTTGCATTACTGATAATTTTGACTCAACACTTTGGGAGATACATGACCCATGACATGAGCCATGTATAGCATCACCCAAGCCTCAGTCAATTGATAATGGTCAGGTATTCACATGGATCATATTCACAACCCTGAAGTCAAAGGCTACAACCTGTATCATGTGACAAGGTCTATTGGAAAATAAAGTATACAGATGATACATAAAACTAATTACCTTTATCATTTTTTTTTCCCTTTTTAAATGCATTGTCTACAGGAGTTTACTGAAATTGATGGAAGAGTACGTATTGATGCAAAGCCTGATTTAAGCAGCTTTGTCATAGAAGGGGCAAAGCGAGAGGATGAGGGCAACTATAAAATTGTTGTGTCCAATCCTTCTGGAGAAGATAGCGCTACACTCTATGTCAAAGTTGTAGGTGAGTAAAGACACACTGTCGTGTTGTGTTATAATTTCACCTGATGGGTTCTCTAGTTTATGAAAACAATTTTCATAGGCCCCATTAGGGAATTCTGTAGTTGTTATCCTGTTTAGGACTCAATTTCCTGCCTACGTGGTACAAAGATCATCTCTCACCTTGGAGACCAGTCTTATCATGCACTAAAGGAAATGTCAGTAGGATCAACCCTTCTAAGCCATATATATATGGACAGGTAGGTCATAAGAAGCTGAATAACATGATCTCTTTCTATCTGTAATCTGATGTCTTATTCCAGAGAAATCCATGTGTTTCTTACATGCATATGAGCAGTTAAGATCTATGGGCCGGATATAGATCTCCCTGAGAAACTGCCTCCACAGATTATTATAAATGGAAGGGGTGTTACCAGTGTGAGACATGTAGACGAGAAGAGCAGACTGTCAGTTGTTACATGTCTCACACTAATAGTGCCTCCTTTATTTATAATATCTCTGGAGACAGATACTCAGGGAGATCTATGTCCAGCCCATAGATCTTAACAACTCATTTACATATTAAAAATATATTGATATCATTTTAATCTGTTTCCTATGACCTACATGTCCATATAGATGGCTAATGAGAGTTAGTCCTACTCACAGAGTCTCTTTAAATAAGCACTGTGTAATACTCTATTTCTCCTGTGGGAGTGCTGCAGGGAAACTAAACAGTCACTGCTAGGTCTCCCTACAGATAATAGCTTTTTACCGGGTGTCCCAGAACTGGGGCACTTTATTATTACCATATTGTTAAGTGAACTTTCTAAGGCTAGTTTGACACCATTGGTTTTTAGAATCTGTGTGCATCCAGCTGAAACTGTATGCGCCTGCATTCATTTTCTGCCCTATTATCTTTTAATGAGGCCACAGGAACTTGGAGGTGCATCCGGTTGTTTACAGTTCGCCCTGGACCGGGTGTCCACAGTTTATAACTCAAACCAAAAACACAATTTGTAACATTTTTGGTGACCGTTTAAAAACCAAGAGCACCAGGGCAATCCAGGGCAATGCAGGTTAAATTATACAGGGGCTCTATGGAACCGGCATTCAGAGGAATCCCAATTCCACTGGATCCGGATCCGTTTTTTGTTTTTTTTGACTGAGCATGCCGAGAACCCAGTGTTAAATAACACACCCACTGGGGGCGGGTAATTTTTCACCGGATCCATCTCAAAATCTAACACAGCCTGATGCAACTGGATGCTACTGCATCGGTATCACTGATCTGTGAGACGAATCAGTGATAATACTGGTGCCGGTGCATCCAGTTGCATCAAGTTTTGCAATTGCGGGGGAATCCTGGAGGATCTAGTGGATGCAGGTTTTACCCACATTCCCCCAGATTCTAAAAAACGGTAGTGTGAAACCAGCCTAAGATGTCAACCACACCCTACACTTAGTTACCATAGTGATGTTCCTATATACTAATAAAAGTTTAAATTAAGAAAAAATAAATACCGTATATTATTTTTCCTTTCAGACGTTCCTGATCCTCCAGAAAATATAACAATTGTTGGTGTTGGGGAGGACTGGGCCGATGTTGTTTGGGAACCTCCTAAGTATGACGGCGGACAAGAAATTTTAGGTAAGATATTTGTTTAGTCTTTAACATAAAGATTTTTCATATTTCACTATTTCTGTTGAAGCATTTTTTAAGACTTATGGCGGGTTTACACGTTGCGATATCGTAGTCCAATTTCAATGAAAAGTCACGTGGTTCGATCGTTGGACCCGATATCGTTCCTGCGTTGTTTGGTGTGAACGTCCAATACGATGCAGGAACGATGTCAATGCGATATCGGGGATTGAATGAGCGTGCTATTCAATGCCCCGATATTGAAGGGAGATTGGAGTTCACTCCCATGTTAACTATGCGATCCTGGGTTGGGAGGCGTAGACATCGCACGGACGTTGTATTCCGATATCGCAGCGTGTAAACATCCAATGCGATGCGGGAGAAACGTGCACTAATTGCGGGCTCCCGCGCCATTGAGTTGCGATATCGCAACGATATTGAAGCGTGTAAACCCACCATGAGTATTGTAATAATCTTCAAGTACGGTATTTATCTTTCCTTTGTGACTATTTTACCAAGATTTTAATAACCGTTTCCTGTTGGGAACAACCTTCCTTTTTGTGTTTGTGTTTTTTATGCTCCTCTTCTTCAAAGAGTCCTAAATTGTGTATTTCTCCATTTATGTACACGTATGGGGGCTTTTTTGTGGGACAAGTTTACTTTTGAATGACATTATTCATTTGACCGTATAATGTGCTGGAAAACGGGAAAATATTCCAAGTGATGTGGAATTGGAAAAAATTAAAAAACGCAATTCCAACATAGTTTTTGGGGTTTTGCTTTGACAACAGTAATTGTGAACTAAGAATGACCTGGCGTCATGATCCTCCAGGTTACTGTGATTACAGAGATGTTAAACCTGTCCAGATTGTTCATTTTTTGCGAATTTTGTAAAAAACTAAATATTGGAGATTGTTGCCATGTTCGAGACCCGTAACATTTTTATTTTTCTTTCGATGGAGCTGTGTAAGAGCTTGTTTTTTGGAAGACGAGTAGATGTTTTTAATGATGCCACTTAGGAAAATATACAAGATTTTGATCGTTTCTTACTTTATTTTTTTTGTAGCATTGTGGCAACTTAAATACCACAATTTTAGCATTTTATATTTTTTCTGTTTACGGTGTTTACCGATCGGGTTAGTTCATTTTATATCTTGATAGATCTGACTTGTATGGATGCAGCAATACCACTTTTGTGTATTTAAAAAAATACTTTTATTAAAGGTGAGATTTTATTTCTTTTGTTTTTATGCTTTGCTAATATTTTATAAAACTATTTTTTTCTTTTCACTATATTTGATAGTCCATTCAGGGGATTTGAACCAGTGATTGCATAATTGCTTATTAGTTCATTAACACTTAATATTGGTGGGTTTCAATAGAGTGCTGCCATGGCATCATGGGGGTCTAAAGCAGCTGCTATACCAACCCATTGGTGCTTTGTGATTGCATCATGGGGCCAATCGGTATGTGGAACAGCACACCATGCGGACTGTGCATTGTAACTGTGGCTGTGCACCGCCGATTCTTGGAAACATATCATTGTTGTGTGTCACCACTCCATATACCCGCCCCAAATGTGCATGGTATTAGGAATCCTGCCAAAAACAAATTACAATATTTTGAAGACTATGAGATACACAGGATAACTAACTGTTTGCACCATTTTGAATAGTAAAACAAATATATATATATATATATATATATTGACCTACCATTACATTAAAATTCTACGGATGCACTCCTTACTACTCAGTTGTTACACACTCATTGTCATGATTGCACTTTCTGCCACCCCGCCAAGCTAGCCCTATATGTAGGATAAGTGTTTTCAATGGACTTACAGGTTTCTTTTCTCACTCACTCATGGAATCAGATGTATAGAGACTCTTAACGTAATCTCTTCATTATTGTCGGATGAATGATGGTTTGGTAGCTATCTCACCCAACTCTTTGGCTGGCTTCACATTTGCGTTTGTGTCTGCATGCTGATGGCATGCAGACACAAACGCAGTGCAAAGCAGGGCCGAAAGATGTGTCCGCAGCGGAGAATGTCCGCCTGCGAACACATCACTGTGGAGCCCAGCAGCCAATCAGCGGTGTCCGGGGGCGGAGATCAGCGCCGGAGATCTCCGCCTCCCAGCCGCCGGTAAGCTCCGGGACATGTCGGCGGGGAGAACAGCTGATCTGACAGCTGTTTGAATCTTCCCGCGCCGACACCGAGAGGAGATGTCGGCGCGGGAAGATTCAAACAGCTGTCAGATCAGCTGTTCTCCCGGTGGCCGTCGGTGAGCTCCTGTGACATCACCGGCGGCCAGCGGGAGATTTTTCAATGGGTCTGCAGCGTTCTCCTGCGCTGTCAAGCGCTGAACACTGCGGACCCATTGAAGACAGTGCAGGTTTTGTGCGCTTGGGGACGCTTGCTGATTTTCCAAGCTCCCCGAGCGCACAAAAAAATGCAACTGGCTGCGTCCCAGGTGCGGATGCTGGACACCGGAAGGAGCAGATATCGTCCGCATCCGCACCCGAAAGCAGCAAACGCAAGCACTATGCGTTCCTATGTTAAACATAGGAACGCAGTGCGCATGCGTTTGACTGCGTATGGGAACGCAGAATAAGCTGCGTTCACATACGCAAATGTGAAGCCAGCCTTTCATCTACAAGAGCACCTACTCCGCGGAGCGCCATAGTGATCTATATGAATTAGCAACTGGTATAGCTCTGTGTTGGTGGGTAATCTCTTAGAGAACAAAAGGATTGCTAGTCTGAAATCAGACATGCTGGGTCCTTATCAGTCCCCATATAATCTATTGATAGGACAGTTGAAAGACCACATACATATTAGACCGTCAGCAAAACCCAATGATATTGGTGGATGCGGCGGGTATTAGTCTAATATACATGGGGGCCTTTAGAATGCTCCATATATTATAGTTTTAGCCTATCTGTATGGTTGGCAATCATTTAGTTTATTTAGTTTATGACTTCATTAACCAAATCATAAGCCCTATCACAACTAGCTAGAGATGCTCATGCTCTTTCATCAAAGATGCATCAAAGATGCATCAAAGATCAACATTAGTATACCCTTCTTTTACCATGTATCATCTGTCATGAAAACACATAACACTTACGCATTTTTGCCAATGTGCATAGTGGCCTTAAGTTTCTTTTCATAAAAATACAGAGATGGCTTATAATTCAGTAGAGTAACACAAAAATAAAGTGCAAATAAAATATGTATTGATAATTATTGATGGTAGAATAAATGACAGTACCATTTCAGAAGTACGCCACAAAAGTAGGATAGGTCCATCAAATCGCCTATGCAACAGGCATGGCCCATCACAAAAAGTCTGCACTAAAAAGGTATATATTCAATATAAAGTGGTGGATGCATCAACCACAATCACCAAAATGTGTTATTGAGTAGTCAGAGAAGAACAATTAAATTGATCGAAACATAATTTGTGTTTTCAAAGGGTCCAGTAGTAGTACAGATTATTTAGGACAATTATTCCAATTTTTTGTTTTCTACATTCTTCAGGATATTATATAGAAAGGAAGAAGAAAGGCAGTCAGCGTTGGATGAAGATGAACTTTGAAGCCTACACAGACACTAAATATCAGTCAACCAACATGATTGAGGGAGTCTTGTATGAAATAAGAATCTTTGCTGTCAATGCCATTGGCATTTCTCAAGAAGCCAACACCACCAATCCATTCATGCCTATCGGTAAGGATTTTTTTTTATGTTGGATTATGCATAAAATTTATGTAATGTGGTAACAAGGTCAATAATGATTGGTTTGCAATTGTTTGGTAAGACTTAATTCCATAAGGATAGATAAAATCAACACATAATTATATCATAGAATCATAGAATGGTAGTGTTGGAAGGGATCCCCTGGGTCATGTGGTCCAACCCCCTGCTCAAAGCATAATAAATAATTAATAAATCAGGAGCATCTGTCTTCAACATGCCCCATCATTAAGAACAGCAAGAAAATGAAATCAACGGTCTTGATGAATCAGGCCAACAGTTATAAGTTATCCCTGAACCACACCCACTCCAGGACCGGGGAAGACTCGGGAACTGGGCGGTTACTTCACCTCTCCTCGGGTTCTTTTCATGGGGACAGACGGGCACCGAGACCAGGGGCATTACACTTCCTAACTGTGGGAATGCAGTACCTCTGGAGGCGGCTTACCCGACGTGGCGCCACACATGAACTTCTCCATTTCATCAGTTCTCTACTTATACACTAAACTTAAACATGTCATGAAAACCATTTAAAATGCATCTGGATATGTAAAGATTTAAAGATAAACCCACGATCTACTTTCTTTCAGCTCCAACTAGTGAACCTCTACACTTGACGGTTGAGGATGTTACAGACACAACTTGCACTTTGAAATGGAGACCACCAGATCGTATTGGCGCTGGGGGGATTGATGGGTATCTCATTGAGTACTGCAAGGAAGGAAGTAAGTACTGGTAATATTTTCCATATACAATATGTCCCCGTAGCTATGGAGGGAGGTGCGAAGGATGCAGTACCGGCATTATAAATAGCACCTGTTGGGGTGGGGGACTGTGTGGAAGATTTTGCATTGAGCTCTGAAGTATCAAGTTACATCTCTGATACATGTGTATGTGACATTAATAAAAGGGGATTTCTGCTAAAAATTCTTAAGATATAACAGTTACAAATTATTATAGAAGTAGTGAAACACTTTCGGAATGCTTTAGAACTCATTGTTGTTATTATTGTAATTATATTAATAACCATAGTTTCTAATTATAATTATCTTAGATACTTATTATTATAGCATACTAGTGCATCTCAATGAATTAGAATATCTTCAAAAAGTTAATTTATTTCATTAATTCAATAAAAAAAGTGAAACGCATATACAGTGATACCTTGGTTTTCGTTGACTTTGTATTTCGTCAGTTTTTTAAAAATTGAAATCATGTCTTGGTTTTCATCGATTCTGGTCTGTACTACTAATATAGCCATACAAATGAGATTCCCCTTCCAAAAAATAAAAAAGTGCACCCCTCTCTCCCCTCCTCAGCATCTCCCGTACACCAAAAATAGCTGTTTTAAAAAAAAGAAAAAAAAAACACAATAAATGTTTATTTTTTTCTTTAAATTAGTGTCTGAGTGATTCTATCATTAACCTCTATCTTTATTCACTATGAAATGTTTTTTTTTGTAGGTCTTTTTCGAACCAATTAATTAATTTAAAGAGGACCTGTCACCCCCCTGGTACATGGCAAACTAAATGCAGCATGTCTGCTGCATTCAGGGAAGGGGTCCGCCATGTCTCTAGCCCCCCTGTAAGCTTTACAAAAGACATTGGAAAACTTACAGATAAGTAATCTAATGGGTGGGTGAGCCAACAGAACAGGAGGAGGTGCAGAGACATAGTAGGGGGTGGAATACACAAGGAGGAGGCTGGAGGACTGTGCCAGCAGTGAAGACCTCTTAATAAGATCCCACCCATTAGACTACTTATCTGTAAGTTTTCTAATGTATTTTTTAAAGCTTACAGGGGGGCTAGAGCCATGTGAGACCCCTTCCCTGAATGCAGCAGACATGCTGCATTGAGTGCTGCATTTAGTTTGCCATGCAGTAGGGGGTTATAAGCTCTCTTTAACACTGATTCCTATGGAAATCGTTGCCTCAGTCTTTGTTGATTTCGTTTTTTGTCGATAGTTTTCGGACAAATTATCGATGAAAACCGAGGTATCACTGTATTATATAGAGTCATTACAAACAGAGTGTTCTATTTCAAGTGCTTATTTCTGTTAATATTGATGATTAAAAACTGTGCTGCCTTATTCCACAAGACATCAAAGGGTGAATATAATATTGATTTATTAGTTAACGTGTTTCAGGCCTCCCCGGCCCCTTCCTTAGGACAATCAATATCACATTGCCATGTCTTAGAAGCTCTGAAACACGTTGACTAATAAATTAATATTATATTCACCCTTTAAAGTCTCGTGGAATACAGCAGCGTGGTTTTTAACCCTTCATCCTCCCTACTCTATAGGCACCACCCTGGGGACTGCAGCAGCCGTGATCTGCTCTTATAGTGGTTGTGACTCTCACAACCACACAAGGTAAAGCCTCTGATACCTATTTAGGTCATATTTTATCTCTCAGACCCTTCATCCTCCCTACTTTAATTTTCTGAGATAATGACCTTTGGCTTTTCATTGGCTGTAAGCCATAATCATCAACATTAACCGAAATAAACACTTGAAATAGATCCCTCTGTGTGTAATGACTCTATATAATATATGTGTTTCACTTTTTCTATTTAATTACTGGAAAATATTAACTTTTTGATGATATTCTAATTCATTGAGATGCCCCTGTATATTCTTCTGAAAGAGTTGCCATAGTTGGCTTCATTGCTTTTTACTGAAATACATGCATTTTGGGCTAAAAATAATTTTTGCAATTAGGATTCATTAAAATGTTTGCACACCTTGGCTTTTCCAGGCTCTTTGTTTTCTTGGGCATTACATTTTACGTGGTCTTTGGCTGTAAATCAGCTTAGAAAAAGGTGGATAAAAGAGAGACAAACTCTCCTGCCCATCACAATAAACTCATTGACTCATCCTCGGGTCAGCAATGAACAATGCAAAACAGAGGTTATAAAAGGCAACCGGTGCAAAATCTTTAAATTAAACCTAATTGTAAAAATGTTTTTTTAAGCCCAAATACATGCATTATAGTAAGAATTATGAAATATATGAAATTTAGCATGCAAATATGGAAAACCCCTTTGATAAAATTTTCTGTAAGTCGACAATTTCCAAACTACAAGTTGAAGAAAAAAAGAAAGCTCGCCGCGCTGATATTGATCCCTATGACCAGGGCGTAGTGTGTGCCAAGGGTGTAGTGTGTGCCAGAAATGCATATGGTTGTATCCTCCTGTTTTAATACAAATTTCTTATAAAAAAGATAAGCCTTTCTCCTTGTGAAGCGTGACATGCCAGAATGAGGAGACTTAAAATCCACAATGCTCCTCTGGGGGATAAAATATACAAATTGTCTCGTCAGTGAGGAAGACGACTTGAACTCTAGTGCAAGTGCAACCTATTGAAAGTAGCAATCCTAAAAGTCAAAAATGACCCTCTACCAAGCCTTGCCATATGACTTAGGATTTAAACCAGATCAGAAACATTGTGTCTGCAAATTGAGTTTCTGATATGGTTTTTATCCCAAAGGCCAAGTTACACGGTACCAGATCGTGAACGATATCGCTGAAACGTCACGGGTTTGGAGTCGTTCAAACGTCATCGTCAGGACGTCGTTGCGTGTTACACCGAGATACGACTACGATAAATCGTTGGATAGCAGATTTGAGATCATGTTCTCAAATCAAATGATCCTCGATCAGCCAACCTGCTGCATCGTTGTGTGTGACACCGCGATAACGACGTCCGACACGACCTCCCCTATTCACATCAGTAAACAAGTATCATTCACTGGGTTGTGCGAACGATACCTGTTCGCTGGATCGTTGGTGCGTCGTCCACGATATCTACATGTGTGACATCTCACCAACGATGTCAAAACGATGTCCTAACGAGCGCACTTCCCCGAGATCGTTAGTGATATCTAAACGATATTGAAGCTTGTAATGGTACCTTAAGTCATATGACAAGGCTCATTCAAGGGTGGCGCTAGAGTTCAAGTTCTCTTCCTCTCTGAAGAGGCAATTTGGATAATATAAAGATTAATTTTATGGGTTGAAGTGTCAGAAAGTCCTTTTTTTCTTCAATGGTTCTAATTTACATTCTACGTTGATTGTAGCTGACGAATGGATTGAGTCCAATAAGGAGCTTGTGGAGAGATGTGGATACACTGCAAAGGGTCTTCCCACCGGGGAAAAACTGTTCTTCCGAGTCCGTGCTATCAACATAGCGGGCAAGAGTGAGCCAGCAACTCTTGGTCAGCCAGTTACAATCCGGGAGATTGTGCGTAAGTTACTTTTACGTATTACAAACACATGTGCAGTTTTTTAGCCTAAACCAGTGGTGAATTGAAAGGAAGGGAAAAAAATAAAGAAAGAACATTTACTACTTTTCTTGCCCACAATTTTGGGTCACTGTCATTTTCTCCAAGGTTGCATGTTCTAGGTGGATTTAAATTGATAGAAACTTTCCATAAAAAAACAAATAACAGATAAGGAGAAACAACCAAGTAACTGTGCATGACTAGGTCCAGGTTAGAAACTGGCCAGGCTGAAGAACAGAAGCACCAAGGACATTCTTTGTTCCAATAGAGCACAGTCTTTATAAAAAAAGGCTCACGATGCATTTTTTGTCCTATAGGTGTGCTGTAAACACAATATATTTTGCAATATTTTTCTATTCTAATTACAGAGTCACCAAAGATCCGACTACCAAGGCAACTGAGGCAAACCTATATTAAGAAAGTTGGAGAACAGGTCAACCTTGTCATCCCCTTCCAGGTATAGTTGACTTGACAATCGAGGAAGGATCTCCGGTCGGTAATTGACCAACCCACTTACTATCCACCTTCCCTTACGATGAAATAATCACACAACACTGCAGTGACTTGGTTTAAACAAATTGGCCACTGAAGCCTTTATTGCCTATTGTTTACACACTAAACAAAGATAAATGGGTACACCGTCCAACGGGCGTCCCGACTTAAAATAATAGGCCCACCCTCATATCACCCATGGATAGGCCTGGTCCATAAGCCTCTAAACCTTGTCCCTGGCCGCAACCACCGACCCCAGGGACGAGGTATTGGTTGCCTAGAACCAATACCCTGACCTTGCAGAACCCCGTGCCTGCAACATACCTTTAACCAAAGCCACTCTAACTTTGAAGTGGCTCAACTCCCCATTCCAAATGTAGATCCCCTGCCTTTGGACCACACCTATCCCCGCTGCCGTGATAACAACCGAACTACCCGAATTACAATATCAACCCACTCGCATGCCATCCGCACACAACACTTCCAATCGCTTCCCAACATAAACGCAAACAAGGGAGGGTGGGAAACTTCACACAGTGTTCCCCGGAAATGGAGTAAGGGGACTTCCTTCTCTGTCCCTCAAACTCCCCCTCTTCCTCTCCTAAACCAACCCCCCAGCCAGTTATACCCTTTTTGCATTGTGTAAATTGACCATTCCTATCCTACCCCAATTAACTCCCTCCCTGAATGTCATGGGGCCCCTCCACCCTATGGGTTCCTTGGTCTGCTGATCAGGGAGCAGATTGAATACCCTTCAGACGGGTGAATCAATATTGATGTTTCAGTGGCCTCTTGTAATATAGAGATTTGACCTATAATCAATTTGACTGTAATCAGTAGGGGTCTCCCCTCTCTGATCCAACACATATCACCTACTGTGTCTATAACATGATACTTCTAACTTGTTTCGACCCACATACATGATACTTTTGACTTGTTTAAACCGACATACCCTTTTCAACACAGGTTTTTCTATTAAAAGCATTGTAAAAAGGTGCATAAAATCAATTATAAAATGATAGACTTCCTATGGAAAAACATTGGTAGTCATGTTAGTTCACCTAAAAAAACTAAATTTTTCATGAGTCTTGATAGTCCAATGTGTTAACAAATGTCGGCAGCACTTGCTCATAACGACTGGTCTGGTTGCACTCTAATGTGCATAGGGGTTGCCAACTGACGATCATTAGTAGACAAGTTGATCGGACATATCCGACTGTTGATTAGTGATGAGCGAGCAGCGAAGTATTCGTAATCACTATACTCGTAACGAGTACTTTTTAATACTCATGTACTCATCTGAATAGCGAGTCTAATGTTAGTCAATTAGTGATAGGCTACACCCAGGGGTGTAACTACAATAGGTGCAGGGGTTGCGATCGCACCCGGGCCCTGCAGCCTAGGGGGGCCCAAAAGTCCCTCTGGCCTATAGAAAAAGACTAATACTATTAAAGATTTGCAATAATTGGGGGCCCCGTTGGAGCTTTTGCATCGGGGCCCCTGGGCCTGAAGTTACGCCACTGGCTACACCCACACACATCGGGCCATAAAACTAGCATTTCCAGGACAGGACAGGAGAGTGGGCTTTTTTGAGTTTTCATTGCATAAAACACCTTGCGGTGGCCCCCCCCAGAGAGACCCTAACATTCAACCTGCTCTCCTTGAGGTGCCAGCTCACTTTGTATACTGAAGGGAGCTGACAATTTGTATCAGATCAATAATAATTGACACATCACTCACGAGCACCAGCCATACTTGGTGAGTAACTAGTTTCACCAATTCTGTGCATTCCGTGTGAGTAACGAATAGTAACGATTACACTCGCTCATCACTACTGCTGATCGCATTGTACTCCCAGAGATAAGACATTGGCAGAGATGTTTGTCGCCGACCTTCACGTAGAGAACACAGGAGCGCTTGGCGGAGTGAACACTAATGTGTGTGAAACTGATACCCAAAATGGCTGCTGGCTGAATGATCGGCTAAAGCATCATTCCATTGACAGCCATCTATTGTGCATGAGGGACCTTAAAAGGAATCTGTCACCACGTTTTTGATTTAAAATCTGGGAGCCGCATAATATAGGGGCTGAGACCCTGATACCAACAATGTGTCACTTACTGGGCTGCATGCTGTTATTTTGAAATAATCTCTGTTTTCTCTGCTGATCTAGCAAAGAGTGTATAACCCCACCCATACCACTGATTGGCAGATTTATGGATATAGCCACACCCACATACCATTGATTGATAGCTTTATGAATATAACCACACACACACCCACTGATTGGCAGATTTATGGATATAGCCCCACCCACATATCATTGATTGACAGCTTTATGAATATAAGCCCACCCACACACCACTGATTGGCAGCTTTTTTGGATATAACCACACCTACACCACTGATTGGAAGCTTTCTATGTACACTGTACATTGACATAAAGTTGCTAATCAGTGGTAAGGATGGGATTGACTAGGAGGCTCGAGACACCTAGTCCTGTAGTGATTATCTACTGAAACAATGATATTATTGAAATATCAACACACTTCAGTAAGTGACACATCACTGGAAACAAGATCTCCGTTCCTACCTCATACTGCTCTAAGTTTACATAGCAAAAACCTTTTGCCCTACTGAAAATCTAACTTATTAATAATGAGAGCATACTACAAGGAAAGGGCGTAAATGTACTCTAGTTCCCTACACCCTCCGTAGAGTGATCGTATGCATGCCTGAAATGTTTGCACATGTTTTGTGACAGTTTAGGAGAACACATGACTTACTTTGCTATACAAAAGTGCAAAACAGGTAGAAGATAAAAATAAATAGCACTTTTGCAAAAAATTAGTGAACAACGTACTCCATTTTCGTGAATTTGACTGAACTAATTCCACAAGAAAAATTACTTTAAAAATATGCATGATGCACTGTGCCCTTAGTGTCTGATCTCTGGTATTCAGTTGCTTGAACCCTGTTTGTTCCCTGTTCTTCATTACAATCATTGTTCCGTCTCCCAGGTCTCCATCATAATCCTGTTAGTTCCATGGTCTTCTTCATAATCCTGTTGGTTTCCAGGTCTCCATCAAAATTCTGTTTGTTCTCTCTCTCCATCATACTCCTCTTAGTTCTTTGGTTTTCATCATAATTCTGTTGATTCCCTGGTTTCCGTCATAATCCTATTGGTTTCCTGGTCTTCATCATAATCATATTGTTACCCCAGTCTTTATCATAATCATGTTGGTTCCCTAGTCAACATTACTATTCTTTTGGTACCCTGGTCTACATGGTCTCCATCATACTCCTGCTGGTTTCCTAGTTTCCAACAAAATCCTGTTGCTTCTCTGGTCTCCATCATAATCCTGTTGGTTCACTGGTCTTTATTATAATCCTGCTGATTTCTGATCTCTACCATAATCTTGTTGGTTCCCTGGTTTTCATCATAATGCAAATGGTTCCCTGGTCTCCACTGTCTCCATCGTAACCCCCATTGGTTCCTTGGTCTCCATCATAATCCTGTTGATTCCCTGGTCTCTACCATAATCCTGTTGGTTTTCCTGTTCTCCATCATAATCCTGTTGATTCCCTGGTCTCTACCATAAGCCTGTTGGTTCCCTGTTCTCCATCATAATCCTGTTGGTTCCCTGGTCTTCATCATAATCCTGTTGGTTTCCTGGTTTACTCATAATCCTGATGGTTCCTTGGTCTCTATCTTAATCATGTTTGGTCCCTGGTCTTCATCATAATCCTGTTGGTTCTTTGGTCTCTACCATAATCCTGTTGCTTCCCTGGTCTTCATCATAATCTGTTGGTTCCCTGGTTTCCTCATAATCCTGATGGTTCCCTGGTCTCTATCATAATCATGTTTGGTCCTAGTCTTCATCATAATCCTGTTGGTTCTTTGTCCTACCATAATCCTGTTGGTTCCCTGGTCTTCATCATAATGCTGATGGTTCCCTGGTCTCTATCATAATCTTGTTTGTTCCTTGGTCTCCATATAATCTTGTTGTTCCCTTGTCTTCATCTTAATCCTGCTGGTTTCCTGGTCTCCATCATAATCCTGCTGGTTCCATGGTCTCCATTGTCTCCATCATAATCTTGTTGGTTCCCTGGTCTCCATCAAATTTCTGCTGGTTCCCAGGTCTCTTTGGTATTCATCATGATCCCTACTGGTTGGGTGACTTCATCTTGCTTGTGATGACACTGCTTTCTGGCTTCTCCATGTATTTGCACTCCCATGTGTTTTCTGTTGGGAGCAAAATTCTCTCACTAGTGTGTCAGTCCCCTAGAAACTACGAGCCATGGTAATTGTTGGCATTACCCCATGAATGCAATCCAATATACAGTATAGTGTGTAGTGTGTTGTTAGGTGGCAGTGGGACTACTGTTGTCACCAGGCTGATAATCTACAGTTTTATCCGGTATTAACACTAGACGTCTGGTGGCAGGATTGTTTTTTACAAGCAATAGTTAGTCCATAAAGTTTAGAATTTCTGGCACAGTCAGGTAACTTCCAGTAATATTGTATTAGCAGTAGCGGAAAATTACAACAGGCAGAGCCAGAGAGACTTATATTAACAAGCGAGGCTTGTGTAAACTGTCTACACGACCAGCCCTATGTCTGTCTGAGACACATTGGCCCCGTCTCATTGTTGTTTGTCCAGTTTTCTGGAGCCATGTGCTCTGTATTAGTTATGTTAGTATTTGACCTTTATTCTAGCCATTTTTTAACTTGTCTTCTATTTAGGCGCAATGGAAGACTAATGTGCAAAATTTTAATAAGTATCTTTATAAGTAAATAATTTAGCTCAAAAAGTTACTTAATACTTTTAAAGAATGATTAAAGTCATAAATAAAGATCATTTATTATTTTGCACCCTGGTCATGAACCACGTGCACCATTTTAATAGTTTTGGTGCAAAAAAAATAATTTAGTGAATACTGCAATATAAAAACAAGAAAAATGACTTAAATTTTTTTAGCAAATGATGAATCAGGAAAATATGCTTTAGAAAGGGGTTCTCAGATGAACCTCACTTACGCATTAGGTAGTGGAAGGCGATTTTACTAGGTGTGAACAAGTTTTCTGCATGCCCGGCAGGGATCTTGTACCTATCCAATTAATTCAAATTTGAAATATACACAATAATTTCCTCCAACATATCAGACATGTCAAACAGCCATTGACACAATGTCAGAAGCGTCTCTCACCATATTGGATAGCTCGGTAATAAAACAATTCCTACAAAGAACCATTGACAATGCAGGGATCTACTAACCATAAATGCAGTGAACCACTGTCCATAACTGCAAAGAACAACTAACTATAATTTCAAGAAAACACTGAGCGTAAATGCAGGGAACCACTGACTGTAAATGCAGGGAACCACTGACTGTAAATGCCAAGAATCACTGACCATAAATGCCAGGAATCACTGACCATAAATGCAGGGAACCACTGACCATAAATGCCAGGAATCACTGACCATAAATGCCAGGAATCACTGACCATAAATGCCAGGAATCACTGACCATAAATGCAGGGAGCCACTGACCATAAATGCCAGGAATCACTGACCGTAAGTGCAAGGAACCACTGACCGTAAGTGCAAGGAACCACTGACCGTAAGTGCAAGGAACCACTGACTGTAAATGCAAGGAACCACTGACCGTAAATGCAAGGAATCACTGACCATAAATGCCAGGAATCACTGACCATAAATGCAGGGAGCCACTGACCATAAATGCCAGGAATCACTGACCGTAAGTGCAAGGAACCACTGACCGTAAGTGCAAGGAACCACTGACCGTAAGTGCAAGGAACCACTGACCGTAAATGCAAGGAATCACTGACCATAAATGCAAGGAACCACTGAGCGTACGTGCAAAGAACCACTGACTGTAAATGCAAGGAACCACTGACTGTAAATGCCAGGAATCACTGACCGTAAATGCAGGGAACCACTGACTGTAAATGCCAGGAATCACTGACCATAAATGCCAGGAATCACTGACCGTAAATGCCAGGAATCACTGACCATAAATGCAGGGAACCACTGACCATAAATGCCAGGAATCACTGACCATAAATGCCAGGAATCACTGACCATAAATGCAAGGAACCACTGACTGTAAATGCAAGGAACCACTGACCGTAAATGCAAGGAACCACTGACCATAAGGGCAAGAAACCACTGACCGTAAGTGCAAGGAACCACTGACTGTAAATGCAAGGAACCACTGACCGTAAATGCAAGGAACCACTGAGCGTACGTGCAAAGAACCACTGACTGTAAATGCAAGGAACCACTGACCGTACGTGCAAAGAACCACTGATCGTAAATGCAGGGAACCACTGACTGTAAATGCAGGAAACCACTGACCATAAATGCAAGGAATCACTGACCGTAAATGCAAAGAACCACTGACCATAAATGCAAGGAATCACTGACCGTAAATGCAAAGAACCACTGACCGTTAATGCAGGAAACCACTGACTGTACAATGCAAAGAACCACTGATCATTAATGCAATGAACCACTGACCATAAATGCAAAGAACCACTGACCATAAATGCAAGAAACCACTGACCGTAAATGCAAAGAACTACTGACTGTAAATGCAAGAAACCACTGACCATAAATGCAAAGAACCACTGACCGTAAATGCCAGGAATCACTGACCGTTAATGCAAAGAACCACTGACCGTAAATGCCAGGAACCACTGACAGTAAATGCAGGGAACTACTGACTGTAAATGCAGGGAACCACTGACCATAAATGCAGGGAACCACTGACCATAAATGCAAAGAACCACTGACCGTAAAAGCAGGAAACCACTGACTGTACAATGCAAAGAACCACTGATCATTAATGCAATGAACCACTGACCATAAATGCAAAGATCCACTAACCATAAATGCAAGAAACCACTGACCGTAAATGCAAAGAACTACTGACTGTAAATGCAGGAAACCACTGACTGTAAATGCAGGAAACCACTGACCATAAATGCAAGGAACCACTGACCGTACGTGCAAAGAACCACTGATCGTAAATGCAAGGAACCACTGACCGTACGTGCAAAGAACCACTGATCGTAAATGCAGGGAACCACTGACTGTAAATGCAGGGAACCACTGACCATAAATGCAAGGAATCACTGACCGTAAATGCAAGGAACCACTGACTGTAAATGCAAAGAACTACTGACTGTAAATGCAGGAAACCACTGACCATAAATGCAAGGAATCACTGACCGTAAATGCAAAGAACCACTGACCATAAATGCAAGGAATCACTGACCGTAAATGCAAAGAACCACTGACCATTAATGCAGGAAACCACTGACTGTACAATGCAAAGAACCACTGATCATTAATGCAATGAACCACTGAGCATAAATGCAAAGAACCACTGACCATAAATGCAAGAAACCACTGACCGTAAATGCAAAGAACTACTGACTGTAAATGCAGGAAACCACTGACCATAAATGCAAGGAACCACTGACCGTAAATGCCAGGAATCACTGACCGTAAATGCAAAGAACCACTGACCGTAAATGCAAAGAACCACGTAAGTGCAAGGAACCACTGACCATAAATGCCAGGAACCACTGACAGTAAATGCAGGGAACCACTGACCGTAAATGCAGGGAACCACTGACCATAAATGCAGGGAACCACTGACTGTACAATGCAAAGAACCACTGATCATTAATGCAATGAACCACTGACCATAAATGCAAAGATCCACTAACCATAAATGCAAGAAACCACTGACCGTAAATGCAGGAAACCACTGACTGTAAATGCAGGAAACCACTGACCATAAATGCAAGGAACCACTGACCATAAATGCAGGAAACCACTGACCATAAATGCAAGGAACCACTGACTGTAAATGCAGGAAACCACTGACCATAAATGCAAGGAACCACTGACCATAAATGCAATGAACCACTGACTGTAAATGCCAGGAATCACTGACTGTAAATGCAGGGAACCACTGACCATAAATGCAAAGAACCACTGACCATAAATGCAGGGAACCACTGACCATAAATGCAAAGAACCACTGACCGTAAATGCATAGATCTACTGACCATAAATGCAGGAAACCACTATCCGTAAGTGCAATGAACCACAGCCCGTAATTTCTTTTTCTTTTCAAAATTCTCTTTATTAAAAGTTGAAGGGCAAAACAATGTGAACAGGTATAGCTAAAAAATATCATTTCAGGCTAGTATTGAGGTACAATATTGTACATTTAGCTTCAGTGGAAGCTGACACAAAAACTTAGAGTGTGATAAGGTTACCAGGCACGGAGTTCAGGATATGAAAAAGAAGAAAGAGCCTTGTTTTCTTGACAGTGGAGCCACTGGTTAAATCTTCAAAGGGAAGTGTAGATCACCTTTATAGTTTAGTAATGCCTGAATGTTCATCAAAATAAAAATAAACATTTAATCTGAAAAATAAACTCATTAAGGTAAATAGAAAGATTATAAAGAAGTTAGAAGGGGGGGGGAGGGAAGTGGAGGGGAAGGATAATAAGGCACGGAAAGCATGGAGTTTGTGGTTTAGTCATGTAACTCCTTAGATCTGATTAATCAAAGTTGAAGACATAAATCTGATCCACGGACTCCAGGTATCCAAAAGGGCCATTCGTGTATGATTTACTAAAGCCACTTTTTCGGCTACTTGAAACAGTAAATGCACTTTCTCTCGTAGTTGTATTTGTGTGGAGAATTCCAGTGGATCGGGATTAACAGTTTTGCTGCAGTGATAATATGTTGGGCCAAGGTAGAGGCTTTTTTATGATCCGACCAAATCGGGAAATTTAATAGAGCCATTTCCGGTCCCAGTCTTAGGTCTTTATGCAGCACGTTTCGAATGAGGCTTTCAACTTATGTCTGGAATAGAGAAAGGACAAGGCATAGCCACCAAATATGGAAGTAATTACCATTAGTAGCCCCACATCTCCAGCACTTGGATGAAGCTTCAGCGTTCCATCTATAGCTTTGACTTGGTGTGATATACCATCTTGTAATAATCTTAAATGAGTTCTCCTGGGCGTTTACGCATTGCATTGGGCCGTGCGAGTGTTTATATATGGGGAGAATTTGAGTAGGTGTGAGTCTGTAGCCCAAGTCATTTTCCCAGTGTGTGATGGATGCACTTTTAGTGCAGTTATCAATGCTTGATAAATAGTGGAGAATATGTTTTTGGGCCTGGGAATTTTTGTGCACAGAGCTTCATACTTGGTTAAGTTAGTAGATTTGAGAAAGTGTCTTAATAGCTCTTTAATTGAATTGTATTGAATGAAGTTTAAGGTTGAAAGACCAGGGATCTCTTGTAGCTCAGATAGCGAGAGGAGTGATCCATTGCGGACCAAATGGTCTATAGTATAATTTGAGAACCTCCAGTCGTCTCTCATTCTATTTCCAGGGGCGTCTAGGAAGTAGGCAAGAATATCTTTAAGCTTGATTAGAGGAGATAGAGGTGGAGTAAGGGTGCCAATTGATTCCATCCATATTTTTAAAGTGGCTTTAGTGTGAAGGTTTTGGAGCATTAACTTGGGCTTTAAGCGTGCGTGCTCTAGGAAAATGGATCTAAAGGGGAGAGGTTCAAGGGCCTTCTCCACCTCAACCCACTGTCTATCTCTAGAGCCTCTAATTATATCCACCATTCTGGAGAGTAATGCAGTTCTATAGCATTTCCTAATATCTGTTGCTCCCATTCCTCCTATTGATTTGGGGAGAGTCAATGTGTGATAAGATGTACGTTGCTTCCTTCATTTGCAGATGTAGGTAGGAAACAGAGAGTTCACTTTGGTAAGGAATGATGAAGGGATTGTTATGGGTAGCATCTGGAACAAATAATTGAATTTGGGTAGGACCAGGCTTTTTAGTATGTTCTTTCTCCTCATTCACGACAAATAGGTATCTTTCCAAGTCTTTATAAGAGCAGTTGTGCATTCCAGCAAAGGAAGAACATTTAATTTAAATAGGTCAGTGTCAGTTCTACCCAATTTCACTCCCAGGTATGTGATATAGTATTTGGGCCAGGTAAAGCTTTTGTTCGGGTGTTAGGGGAGATTTGTAAATCTAAGGCTTCTGATTTGCATATGTTTATTTTAAATTTAGAGAGGCTGCCATACTGGTCCATGAGACTCATAAGGGCAGGGAATACCTTCAAGGGGTTAGTCAGCATGACCAAGAGTTCATCAGCAAAAGCTGCAGTTTTAAAATAAGACTTGTTTATTCTGATGCGCTCGATATCCTGTTTTTGCTGAATGGCTATTAAAAGAGGTTCCATTGCCTTCACAAATAACAATGGAGACAGGGGACAGCCTTGTCTAGTTCCGTCTTTGATGGTAAATATGTCCGTTAAGGAATCATTTATACGTGCTCACTAGCTGTCATTTCAAGAAAGCACTGACCGTAAATGTAAGGACCCACTGAACAGAAATACAAGGAAACATTGACTGTAAATGTAAACAACCACTGACCATAAATGCAGGGAACCACTGACCGTAAATGCAAAGAACCACTGACTAAATGCAAAGAACCACTGACTAAATGCAAAGAACCACTGACTAAATGCAAAGAACCACTGATCGTAAATGCAAAGAACCACTGATCGTAAATGCAAAGAACCACTGACTAAATGCAAAGAACCACTGAACTTAAATGCAAAGAACCACTGACCTTAAATGCAGGGAACCACTGACTGTAAATGCAGGAAATCACTGACTATAAATGCAAAGAACCACTGATCGTTAATGCAGTTAACCACTGACTGTAAATGCAAGAAACTACTGACTATAAATGCAAAGAATCACTGACTGTAAATGCAAGGAATGACTGATCGTAAATGCAGGAAACCACTGTTTGTAAATGCCTGGAACCACTGACCATAAATGCAGGGAACCACTGACCATAAATGCAAAGAACCACTGACCATAAATGCAGGAAACCACTGACTGTAAATGCAAAGAACCACTGACCATAAATGCAGGGAACCACTGACTGTAAATGCAGGGAACCACTGACTGTAAATGCAAAGAACCAGTAATTGTAAATGCAGGGAACTACTGACTGTAAATGCAGAGACTTGTTTATTCTGATGCGCTCGATATTCTGGTTTTGCTGAATGGCTATTAAATGAGGTTCCATTGCCATCACAAATAACAATGGAGACAGATGTAATTTCAAGAAAGCACTGACCGTAAATGCAGAATATTACTGACTGTAAATGCAGGACACCACTGACTGTAAATGCAGGACACCACTGACTGTAAATGCAGGACACCACTGACTGTAAATGCCAGGAACCACTGACCGTAAATGCCAGGAACCACTGACTGTAAATGCCAGGAACCACTGACCGTAAATGCCAGGAACCACTGACCTTAAATGCAAAGAACCACTGACCTTAAATGCAGGGAACCACTGACTGTAAATGCAGGAAATCACTGACTATAAATGCAAAGAACCACTGATCGTTAATGCAGTTAAACACTGACTGTAAATGCAAGAAACTACTGACTATAAATGCAAAGAATCACTGACTGTAAATGCAAGGAATGACTGATCGTAAATGCAGGAAACCACTGTTTGTAAATGCCAGGAACCACTGACCATAAATGCAGGGAACCACTGACCATAAATGCAAAGAACCACTGACCATAAATGCAGGAAACCACTGACTGTAAATGCAGGGAACCACTGACTGTAAATGCAAAGAACCAGTAATTGTAAATGCAGGGAACTACTGACTGTACAATGCAGAGACTTGTTTATTCTGATGCGCTTGATATCCTGTTTTTGCTGAATGGCTATTAAAAGAGGTTCCATTGCCTTCACAAATAACAATGGAGACAGGGGACAGCCTTGTCTAGTTCCGTCTTTGATGGTAAATGTGTCCGTTAAGGAATAATTTATACGTGCTCACTAGCTGTCATTTCAAGAAAGCACTGACCGTAAATGTAAGGACCCACTGAACAGAAATACAAGGAAACATTGACTGTAAATGTAAACAACCACTGACCATAAATGCAGGGAACCACTGACCGTAAATGCAAAGAACCACTGACTAAATGCAAAGAACCACTGACTAAATGCAAAGAACCACTGATCGTAAATGCAAAGAACCACTGACTAAATGCAAAGAACCACTGACTAAATGCAAAGAACCACTGACTAAATGCAAAGAACCACTGATCGTAAATGCAAAGAACCACTGACTAAATGCAAAGAACCACTGACTAAATGCAAAGAACCACTGACTAAATGCAAAGAACCACTGACTAAATGCAAAGAACCACTGACCTTAAATGCAGGGAACCACTGACCTTAAATGCAGGGAACCATTGACTGTAAATGCAGGAAATCACTGACAATAAATGCAAAGAACCACAGACCTTAAATGCAAAGAACCACTGACCTTAAATGCAAAGAACCACTGACCTTAAATGCAGGGAACCACTGACTGTAAATGCAGGAAATCACTGACTATAAATGCAAAGAACCACTGATCGTTAATGCAGTTAACCACTGACTGTAAATGCAAGAAACTACTGACTATAAATGCAAAGAATCACTGACTGTAAATGCAAGGAATGACTGATCGTAAATGCAGGAAACCACTGTTTGTAAATGCCTGGAACCACTGACCATAAATGCAGGGAACCACTGACCATAAATGCAAAGAACCACTGACCATAAATGCAGGAAACCACTGACTGTAAATGCAAAGAACCACTGACCATAAATGCAGGGAACCACTGACTGTAAATGCAGGGAACCACTGACTGTAAATGCAAAGAACCAGTAATTGTAAATGCAGGGAACTACTGACTGTAAATGCAGAGACTTGTTTATTCTGATGCGCTCGATATTCTGGTTTTGCTGAATGGCTATTAAATGAGGTTCCATTGCCATCACAAATAACAATGGAGACAGATGTAATTTCAAGAAAGCACTGACCGTAAATGCAGAATATTACTGACTGTAAATGCAGGACACCACTGACTGTAAATGCAGGACACACACTGACTGTAAATGCAGGACACCACTGACTGTAAATGCCAGGAACCACTGACCGTAAATGCCAGGAACCACTGACTGTAAATGCCAGGAACCACTGACCGTAAATGCCAGGAACCACTGACCGTAAATGCCAGGAACCACTGACCTTAAATGCAAAGAACCACTGACCTTAAATGCAGGGAACCACTGACTGTAAATGCAGGAAATCACTGACTATAAATGCAAAGAACCACTGATCGTTAATGCAGTTAAACACTGACTGTAAATGCAAGAAACTACTGACTATAAATGCAAAGAATCACTGACTGTAAATGCAAGGAATGACTGATTGTAAATGCAGGAAACCACTGTTTGTAAATGCCAGGAACCACTGACCATAAATGCAGGGAACCACTGACCATAAATGCAAAGAACCACTGACCATAAATGCAGGGAACCACTGACTGTAAATGCAGGGAACCACTGACTGTAAATGCAAAGAACCAGTAATTGTAAATGCAGGGAACTACTGACTGTAAATGCAGAGACTTGTTTATTCTGATGCGCTAGATATTCTGCTTTTGCTGAATGGCTATTAAATGAGGTTGCATTGCCATCACAAATAACAATGGAGACAGATGTAATTTCAAGAAAGCACTGACCGTAAATGCAGAATATTACTGACTGTAAATGCAGGACACCACTGACTGTAAATGCAGGACACCATTGACTGTAAATGCAGGACACCACTGACTGTAAATGCAGGACACCACTGACTGTAAATGCAGGGAACCACTGACTGTAAATGCAGGACACCACTGACTGTAAATGCAGGACACCACTGACTGTAAATGCAGGACACCACTGACTGTAAATGCCAGGAACCACTGACTGTAAATGCAGAATATTACTGACCGTAAATGCCAGGAACCACTGACCGTAAATGCCAGGAACCACTGACTGTAAATGCAAGAAACCACTGACTGTAAATGCAGGAAACCACTGACTGTAAATGCCAGGAATCACTGACCGTAAATGCAGGGAACCACTGACCATACATGCAAGGAACCACTGACCATAAATGTAAGGAGCCACTGACCATAAATGCCAGGAACCACTGACTGTAAATGCAGGGAACTACTGACCATAAATGCAAGGAACCACTGACCGTAAATTCAGGGAACCACTGACCATAAATGCAAAGAACCAGTGATTATAAATGCAGGGAACCACTGACTGTAAATGCAGGGCACTACTGACTGTAGATGCAAAGAACCATTGACTGCAAATGCAGGAAACCACTGACCATAAATGCAAAGAACCACTGACCATAAATGCAAAGAACCACTGACCATAAATGCAAAGAACCACTGACCATAAATGCAGGGAACCACTGACCATAAATGTAGGGCACTACTGACTGTAAATGCAGGAATCACTGACCATAAATGTAGGGCACTACTGACTGTAAATGCAGGAATCACTGACCATAAATGTAAGGAACCACTGACCATAAATGTAAGGAACCACTGACCATAAATGCAGGGAACCACTGACCATAAATGTAGGGCACTACTGACTGTAAATGCAGGAATCACTGACCATAAATGTAGGGCACTACTGACTGTAAATGCAGGAATCACTGACCATAAATGTAAGGAACCACTGACCATAAATGTAAGGAACCACTGACCATAAATGCAGGGAACCACTGACCGTAAATGCAAAGAACTACTGATTGTAAATGCAGTGCAAAACTGACAGTAAATGCAAGGAGCCACTGACCAGAAATGTAAGGAACCATTAGCTGTAATTCCAATAAAGCACTGACCGTAAATGCAAGGAACTACTGATTGTAAATGCAGGGAACCACTGACTATACATTCAAACATGCACTGATGTCATTTTTTTCTATTATAACAGGGAAAGCCCAGACCGATTGTCACCTGGACAAAAGATGGTGAAGCACTGGATCCAAAGAAAGTCAGTGTCCGAACCTCTGACTCGGACTCCATTATCTTCATAAGATCATCTGAACGATCTCATTCAGGAAAATATGATCTTTCCGTAAAAATTGAGAACATGGTTGATTGTGCAACAGTGAGCATTCGCATCGTTGGTGAGTACACCTGCATTATACCAATACAATTACCTGACAGCAGGGTCACATCGGCATAGTAACTCTTGTCTTACACACACAGACTGTTTCATTTACTATTTTTAGCAGAGATAACCTGTATTACAGTTCATATAAATAAAGTAAAATGGGGATAACAGCAGGATAATTATACCTCCTGTGTTCACTGGGAGATCAGACAGCTGTCAAGCTCTTTCCTGACCTGCTCATTCAGCCTTATGAATATTGACTGCTTCCCCGTCCACTATCTGTGACACTGACTGTGATTGGTTGCAATCAGTCTGCTATACAGACACCCCACCCTCTGTGTGGGCGTCTGTGATTGGTTACAGCCAGTCTGCTGTTTCCTGCAATCATCACACTAGCTGTCTGACTCCTAACCGTAGTGTAGTATAAAATAAGTAAGTAATTTTTAAAAATATAGTGGGGTCTCCCCTATTTGCCAACCAGCCAAGGTAAAGCCATCAGCTGGGGATCACCCCATGTAGTTTTTCTAATTATTTATTTAAGACATGGGGTCCCCTCTATTTAGATTACCAAGCACAGTTATAGCAGACAACAGCAGGTTGATATTATCAGGGTTAGAAGAGCCATGGACATTGGCCCCTTCCCACCCTAATATTAGCCCCCAGCTGATAACTTTAGCTTGGCTGTTTAGCAAATAGGGGGCACCCCACATTATTTTTTTTTAATTATTTATAAAATTTACACTACACTTTGTTTAGTAGCCAGACAGGTGGTGTGATGATTGCAGGAAACAGCAGACTGACTGCAACCAATCACATTTGCCGCTACAGAGGGTGTGGGCGTGTATAATGGTACCTTTACACGCCGCGACGGCAGGCTGGATACATCCCGCTACAGGCTACAAATGTAGCTTGTAGCGCCAATGTAGCCCGTCGTAGCGGCGTCTGAAGACGTGACGCTGCAGCCGGCAACAGATACATCTGTTTCCTAGGTCTGCTCGAAAACTGATGGCTACAACGCCGATAGTAGCGAGCTGTATCAGCGTGTAAAGAGGCAACGGAAGGGAACTCTGGACACCCGGGGCTGTAGCTGCAATGTAGCTAAGGCGTGACCCAGGCTCCGGGATACCGCGCCCCATCACCGATCATTGGAGGAAGCTCCTGCATGACGATTGGTAGTCGCTGCCTACGGCGGCATATTTAAGGAGCTGACCAGTCACACTACACAATCGCTCGAGCGTGCTGGATGTCTCAGCCTCCTGCGATGCCTGGCCAATCATGATGATATTGCGCTGTCCTATCATCGTACGGACGGCTCGTAATCCAAGATTGTGGCACGCCTATGTGCTGTCCCTGCTGTACCAGGTCCGCCCATATTAGCTTATTGTAGCGCTGTGTAAACGTGGTACGCTAAGCTACAGCTGGCTACTTGACACACCCGGCGATATAGCTAGCTATAGATGTAGCGTGGCGTAGCGCACCTTGTCGCGGCGTGTAAAGGAGATGCGTTGACCGTTTGTAGCCGTTTGAGCGTGCTCGTGCACGTGAAGTAGCGGGATGTATCCAGCCTGCCGTCGCGGCGTGTAAAGGTACCATAACAGTCTGACTGCAACTAATCACAGACATCAGCACAAAGGGTGGGGTGTATGAAAGGGTACCTTTACACGCCACAACCGCGGGAGACATTTTTGGCGGCGATATTTCTTGCTGGAATTATTGCTTCCCAATTGCCTCCTTATTGCGGCATGTATTTCAGGAATTTGGCGGTGATAAGACAAATGTCGCCTGGTTTCGATTTTACAGCACTGCTCTAAAACCAGGCGACATTTGTCTTATCACCGCCAAATTCCCGAAACACATGCCGCAATAAGGAGGCAATTGGGAAGCAATGTGGCAGCGATATTTCCAGGTCGCAATATCTCTGACAATATTTCTTGCCGCGGTTGCAGAGTGTAAAGGTACCCTATAGCAATGTGACTGCAACCAATCACAGATGCCACAGAGGGTGGGTGGGGAAAGCAGTGAATATTCATAAGGTGCAATGTGCAGGCTACGAAAGAGTCTGACAGCTGTCATATTTTATGGGGAAACATGGTATGTATGATTGTCCTTTTGCAGCCCCCTAGACTTGCTGATTTGGTTACTCTGCTGTCAAGCTTTATTTGGTTGCCGAACCCAAAAAGTAACAGGACGTACAGTTAGAAGACCGTGTTCGGGGTTCGGCACCCGACACTAGGTTAAACCTGCTTTGGAGGTAGTATGGGCCCCCTGAACTCTTGGGATACTGCGCAGCTGGTTTCACCTATGATATGGGTCTGTCTGCTATTTAAACTCCTGTGTCTCTGAGTTCCACCGCCATTTAATGAGTCTTGCTACCTGGCTTGTGCGTTAGTCCTGTCTCTTGTGTTGTCTTCTTGATTCCTCCTATTTTCTGACTTCGGCTTGAATTTTAATCATCCACTTGCTTTATTTTTTTCCTGATGTGACCTCTCGGCATTGACGCCACGTACTCGTAGAGATCCTTCCTGCCTCTGATTTTCTTCTCTGGACGGTAGCTCTTCCATGGAAGCAATTGACTTAGCCTTGGTTGTAAACCAGAAACATGTACAGAGGTTATAGGGTGAAGGTCGGGGTACCTTTCGAATCTGCTTGTACCATGACTGTTTGGGGTAGCCCTTATGAAGAATGCGGCCTCTAACAAATGAGCAAGAATAAACTCTCGAATACAGTACAAAAGGGATTTTTAATTTTAATAAAAAAATATTTAAAAGCTGAGCAAAATAATATGTTTTTTTTCACCTTTTGACAATACTCTTTTACTCATGTTGCATAGGGATATCAGTTGAGCTGCATGAGAACTTATAATTAGTGGCTTCTTGTTGCTGGCTGGATCTGGCTTATATCTATGTCAGGGGCGCTAATTCCTCTTTTGGCACAGACTATGGTCAAAGGCCTTGTATCCTTTTTCGGACAGGAGTCCAGATTATCTCTGGTTGGGATTGCAGTTTACTCCCACCCCGGTTTACAGTCAATCTGGTTTTTATTTACTTATAATATATTTTTATGTAACTATTTTAAAAATACAATGATAAGAAGCATGGGTGCAAAAAAAGAAGAATGAAGATGTTGGAATTTTTGGAAATACAAGCAAATTAGGACCAGTTCCTTTTCTGCTTTGTCACTCCCGGAAGGAGCGCTTGCTTACCATATTTTGCGGATTACAAAATGCACCCGAATATAAGACACACCTCTAATTTAGAGGGAGAAAATGGGGGAAATTTTTTTTACATGTTTAAAAATGGGGTTGATTTTATAATCCTGGAGTGCAGGTTATAATCTTCATATAGTATACCAGGGAGCGCTGTGGAGCAGGGTCATAGGAGGCAGGGTTGCCACTGATAAATTTGATATCGGCAGCATGTGTTGGGCAATGCTGAGGACCGAGGATGGGTGGAGGGGGAGTTGCAGAGCAGAGATGTGATGCGAATGCCATTGATGTCTGGGTAGTGTAATTGATGGGCATAAGGAAAATGGCTGCAGGTGCAGTGCATATTGAGATCTTGAAGAGCCGAGATATCAATTTGCGCATGCGCTGCCTCTGCAGTCATTTTCTTTATGACCATCAAGTACATTGCTCGGACATCAATGGCGTCTGCATCGTGTCACCATTACGCCCCCTCTTTCCATCCTCAGACTCGGTAGTTGTCTCTCAGAGATTTCAGTCTGTGCATGCGCTGCATCAGGAGCCATTTTCCTTATGCCCAACAAGTACACTTCCCGGACATTAATGGTGCCCGCATCGCGTCGCTGCGACATCCCCTCTTTGGGTCTACAGCTTGCCCTACATATGCCACTGACGCCAACCTTATCAGCAGCAACCCTGACTCCAGGGACCCATATAATCTCCATAGTACTTTAGAGACATTATCATCCCTGTCCTCATTGGGGCTCATAATCTATATTTCCTATCACTATGTCTTTGGAGTGTGGAAGGAAATCTGTGAAAACAGAGGAAGACCACACAAACATACAAACTCCTTACAAATGTCCTTGGTGGGATTTGAACCCAAGTCCTCAGCACTGCAAAGCAACAGTGTTCACCATATAGCCACCTTACAGAACTAACTACTTAAACTACCTTACAGTTCTAATTACTTGAGATATCTTAAGGCCCCGTCACAACTGGCAATGGGGCTGGAGATGTTCGCGGCGACTGGCGGGTGCGCACACGTTTTTGGCGCCCCGCCAGCGTCGCCGTCCCCCATTTACATGGGGTGACATCTCCAGCCCTGACAGGCGGCATCGCCACCGGGGTGTCTGAAAACCCCAGCGGCGATGCAGGTCAATGGGAGCCTATGGCTCCCATCGCCTGACAGGTCGCCAGCGGCCAGTTACATGGGGCGATGTGTGCACATCACCGCAGATCAGTCACCTGGTTTCAGAGAACTGCTCTGAAAACAGGCGACCTCCCGGCGGCGCCGACATGAGGCGACGTAGGGGCGATGTCGCCGCTGATAGGCCATGCCCCTACGTCGCCTATGCAATTGGCGGTGATGTTGCACCGTGTTCGGGGCCTTTATAGTTGTAACTACTGAGCCACCATGCTAATCACTGAGCTACCTCACTTTGCTAACCAGTGAGCCACCATGATAACCACTGAGCCACCATATCACAAATATGCTGTATATTGGTCATTTCTTTTCATAGTGCCAAAAGATATCTAAAGTGTTTTCTAAAATCTGTCGATTTCTACGGTGTCTTGGGACAAATCCTTTCTGGCAATACAGAATATATTCCATGGTGTAAATGTATGCAGACGGCCTGACTAGTATGTTCATGTCTGTCTTCATATTGCTGACTGATGGAAGAACAACATCTAAAGTTCACTGGGGAGGAATATCTGTAAAGATCGGGTTTCCTTATCTGAACTATATTTAACTAATCCTAGCGGATAATATCCAGTTATGGATGCTTCACCCCAGCCCCGGCGAGCTGCAGAATGTGTGAGGTTTATTTTAAAACATCCTAATTCCGATTTTAAAAGGTACATTTATCAGTCTTGAAATAGTTTTGAAAATGATCTTATCCGTCTGAGACGTCTGAGGTTTCCATCTCTGACTTCTTATGTATGGTACGTAATTGGCCTCCCAAAATAAAAAGAAAATAATCGTAAATTAAATCTACCGTCATCTTAACCCTCTGTCTAACAGATTTTATTTTTTATTATTTGATTATTTTATCCAAAAATATTAAGGCAGGGGGTTTCTCAACTTTGTATTATACAGTTGGCAACTGAACATGTAATTCTCCATTTGTCCTGCAGTGGCCACTGTAGGGTAACTGTAGGGTCACTCGCATCTTTCCCTCGGAATATCAATAGATCTTCAAGGGTTTCGGATGTCGGAGCAACGAGGATCAGCTGATCACTGAATCATCTTCAAGGAAAATCAGTTTTGTTGATGAGACAGACACTTAAATAGGTATATAGCTTCAATGACTATTGCCTCAATAAATAAAATTGTACCATAGTGCTATGTACAATATATTTGCACTGTGTGAGATCACATTCATATACATATTCCTAAAAATTAACAAATCGATTTGATACAAATTTAATTCATGTCAAATTTTAGAAAGTTTACTGGACCGAAAAAATTTGAGTAAGTTATGACTTGATATGCACGAATAGCCAAAAATGCCCACCATTAATTTGCACAATGCAGATTACAACAGCCAGAGAATTCAAATGAGTAATCTTGCAATTTTCACACTGGCCACTGGAGACTTTTTAGACTCTACTTCCTGCCCTTTCAGGAAATGTTTTCAGCAGATTCCTTATCATCAAAGGCAGGATTACAATGACAGGTAACACAGGATCTACCAATGTAGATTGTCCTGAGGAAGAAGGTGGATAAACTTTGACACACATTGACAATAAATCACTTACTGTAATCCTGATCTTGGACCTTTTATTAGCCAGGAGCACTGATTCACTCCACTAGCCATTGTTGCAGGTTCCACCAATAACATAGGGGATGTCACAGCAGAGCCTGCTCCACCTCCCATCACAATGACCTTTGTATACTTTCATTAGGCATGTCAGTATGAAAAATAAGGTTAGGATCAACCATTATGGCTATGTACATGTGTAGTTTCCTGAAACCACAGTCTAATCCTTTGTGACCAGTTTTGTATCAAACTGATGGAAGTGTGCTGTATAGCGTTAGAACCGAGGGGGTTCCTTGTCATTCAGTAATGACACAAACAGAAATGAAGCCAGAAGTCGATTTAACTAAATTAGTTCTTTCCTTAGGGGATGGGGAAATGGATTAATAAAATAAGATTTTGCAATGGTATGCAACATCCGACTCCAACCACAGTAATATTCACAAACACCCAGCTCTGAGAACAGGGATCACAGTGCTAGTCCAAGGGATCCCTGCAATATATCAGGAACCGGGAAACCATTTACTTTACCGAACGGCTCCACACCTGAGTGTGCAACAGCGTGAGCCATTGGAATAGCATGATGATTCACAATCTTATCAAACTATACACAAACCCTAACAGAAGGAATGTCTCGGTATCTAACTCATTTTTACTAACACAGGCCTGTGAGATGGGCTGTAGCCTACAAGATAGCTCTTTGGTGCCAAAAACAGAGTCCGCAGTTACCCACCAGAATTTTGCCACATGTGGGGCCCGACCTTGGGACTTACGGTTACTTGATAAATCCACACAGGAAACAGGTCCAAAAGAGTTCTTGGCCAAGTGTCTAAATCATTTTCTTCAGCGGCTGTGAGATAGGCCCCTGCCAGAAGTGTCTGACAACAGCTTAATCCTCTTAACCCGTTCAGGTGAGCAAAGTGTTCATGTATCGAGAGATAGGCAAGCAATTGTGTATGAGCATCTTTATGGGCTCATGTGGAGTTTCTCTATCTTTTATAACAGGTAACTAGGGTTGAATGACCTTAAAGGGGTTTTATAGGCATATCATATTGATGATCTACCCTTTAGATAGATCTGGGGTAGGGAACTCCAGGCCTCAAGGGCAGCCAATAGGTCATGTTTTCAGGATCTCCGTGGTATTGCACAGGTAATAATATAATCACTTGTGCTGGCGATGATTCTAATGCCTGTTCAATGCAAAGGAAATCCTCAAAGCATGACCTGTTGGTGTCCCTTGAGGCCTGGAGTTTCCTGCCTCCGAGATAGATCATCAAAATCTGATCAATGGGTGTCCAACATCCAGCACCTCTACAGATGAGCTGATCTCAGCTGGCGGCAGCAGGAGCTAAACAGGGAACATAGTATACTGCTGCATATACTGTGCAATGGTTCCTGAGTACTGCAGCTCAGCTCCTACTTATTTAAGGAACAGCTGATTACTGTTGGTGCCTCGTGTCGGCCAGCAATCAATCAGATAGTAATGACCTTTTTATAAAGATAGGTTATCAATATGATATGCGTGGAGAGCCCCTTCATATGGTCGGCCTGGCATGAAGCCTAGAATTTTTGGGAAATTCAATTCCGTTATCTTCTTGTCTGATAAAATGATATGAAGTCACCGCACACAGATCAAAGCCGAGACGTGACACAAGACAAGAAAGTCATCTAGCTCGGATACACAAATATGGAACTCGGACAACATGTTGTTCGTGGGGTTTTTGTTGCTGATCTTCAGAGACATATTTTTTTTCCTTTTATAAAAAATTTGTAAGATTAAAATGTGAATAGAGGACGTAGTAGTATCCATTCATATTTTCTAGCAGTGTTTGCATTGCTTTAGCGCAAGTCAACATTTTTTTTTTTTAATCAGATAGTTTTTATTAAACAATATATTCGATACATGTCCAATAATAACAACACTCATTTATGCAATTTTATAAATTCCAAAAAATTCCCCTCCCCACTCCCATTGGAATCCCTTTCCCTTCCTTCCCTTATCCCTTCCCTTCCCCTCCCCCCCCATCTAGACGGCAGATACAGTCCTTTTATGCTTGTATAAAAGAAATAGAACATACAACATAACTAATTACCCATATTTACATCATTCCGTAGATGTTACATATTACATTAAGTTCAGGCAACATATCTATCCTACTCCATAGTTGTGCCAGGGAGACCATATATTATCATAAAGATCCATCTTTCCCCTCTTACGGTATATTCCTTTCTCCAAAAGTGAAATATAATTAGCCTGCGTCACAAACTCCCTTCTCGATGGCGGTTCCACCCCAATCCAGTGCTTTGCGATCAGCTTGCGTGCAATATACAACAGACGTGCAATGGTCGTTTTAGTTGCGTCATCTGCCTGTAACTCATCCACAAACCCCAGCAAACACACCACTGGATCTCAAGGTATACTGCACCCGTACGCACCTCCCACCCTAGCAAGCACCATGATCCAGAATGCCGACAACCGTGGACAAAGCCACTACATGTGCAGCAGACCGGCCGGCTCCATTCGACGCCTTGCACATTCCGAGTTTGATCTTAGTTTAATTTTGTGTAAAAATTCAGGCGTTCTATATACTCTGTGCAAGTTGTAGAGTTGTGATAGCCTGCCAGGTTCACTTAGTGACTGCTTCGGGATCCACTGCAATATTGATTCCCATTTGTCATCCTCCAGAACTCCCACCTCCATCTCCCACCGATTCCTGGCCCTAAAAGGATATTGAATCATAAAGGTATGCAATATGTCTCGGTACGTTGTTGCTATCACCCCTCTCGTGGGTCCCCCTTTGCATACATAGTCAAGGACCAAATCCCTCTGTATCGTCAGTACTCTTCTCTCCGCCTGTGTCTGAATTGCATGTTTCATTTGTAAGTACTGATAGGTCTCCCTCTCATGTAAACCATATTCTTCCCTCAGCTTATGGAAAAGCCTAAGTCTCCGTCCCTCCAACACCTGTTGTGCCAACACAATTCCTTTCTCCCTCCACTCCACCAGGCATCCCATTTTTACAATCTCTGGAAGCTTGGTGTTATTCCACAAGGGGGAATGGTTTGTCAATCCCTTCACTCCCCTAATCGTTTTCAATTTTTCCCAAATTCCCTGCATCGATAGCAAAGTAGGATATTGTCTTCCCATTCTTTCCATCGACCCATCTTCTACACTCAGTATCAGTGGGCTTCTATTGGTCACTCTTTCCATAATTTTCTGAATAGAATAGCTTTCCGCCCTCTGTGCCCACCCCCTCACATGCTGACTCTGTGCCGCAATATAATACAGATAATGAAAAGGAGGAAAGAACCAGAAAGCATGTACAAATGACCGGGATCAGAGAAACAGACCAATAATTCAAAAAAATTTTTTGTAAATCTTTATTAACAATAATACAGAGAAATATGAGCAAAAAACAAAAACAGAATAAAAACACTTAAAATGTGTGATGGGAAACCACCAACACAGCAATAACTATGGCCCCAGATGTCATCAGAATAGCTGTATCATGAGACCCAAACATGGGTTTAAATATTTGATTAGGACCTGCTGGTGACTAGACTCACAGGAAGGCAAGCCTGCTGACATGAAAGAATGAACAAAACAAGAGATTCCAGGACAATATAGGTGGCATTGATCAAAAAACAAGAAAATCATGAATAGCAATCATCAAACCCAGTTGAAGGATGATGCAGCTCAGCTAATATTGAATCAGAATATATTGCACCAATGTACAAAACAGTGAGATGCGACTCATAGACTCCTGTGATAAAGTATAGTACAGGGACCTAATGTCCCTTATGGAGTAACAAGAATGAAAGTCACAAATGCTATAATGTCAGTCCTGCCTAGGAGCTAATTAAGGACAAAGTTCTGAGCTCAAAAACACAGGTCTAGGAGAGCACACCATAAACTGGAATGGTCAGTTCAGTTAATGCTGAGGCATCAAAAATCAATCACCTGTGAGCAGGGTGAGAAAACATCCCGAGGATGAAGCCGTTGTGTTAGAGCGGCGATACGCGTCGGTCCCTGCTGCTATGTGCCCCTGGTCTCCTGACCTGCTATGGTGACTATAACTTATTTTTGATTCCTTTTCCAGGCACTGGTATTGCATTGTCCTGACTTTTGTTTATCCTTCATGTTTTCTCACCCTGCTCACAGGTGATTGATTTTTGATGCCTCAGCATTAACTGAACTGACCATTCCAGTTTATGGTGTGCTCTCCTAGACCTGTGTTTTTGAGCTCAGAACTTTGTCCTTAATTAGCTCCTAGGCAGGACTGACATTATAGCATTTGTGACTTTCATTCTTGTTACTCCATAAGGGACATTAGGTCCCTGTACTATACTTTATCACAGGAGTCTATGAGTCGCATCTCACTGTTTTGTACATTGGTGCAATATATTCTGATTCAATATTAGCTGAGCTGCATCATCCTTCAACTGGGTTTGATGATTGCTATTCATGATTTTCTTGTTTTTTGATCAATGCCACCTATATTGTCCTGGAATCTCTTGTTTTGTTCATTCTTTCATGTCAGCAGGCTTGCCTTCCTGTGAGTCTAGTCACCAGCAGGTCCTAATCAAATATTTAAACCCATGTTTGGGTCTCATGATACAGCTATTCTGATGACATCTGGGGCCATAGTTATTGCTGTGTTGGTGGTTTCCCATCACACATTTTAAGTGTTTTTATTCTGTTTTTGTTTTTTGCTCATATTTCTCTGTATTATTGTTAATAAAGATTTACAAAAAATTTTTTTGAATTATTGGTCTGTTTCTCTGATCCCGGTCATTTGTACATGCTTTCTGGTTCTTTCCTCCTTTTCATTATTGGTGTATAGCATGTGACTGGTGGATCGCCCTCTAGTGCCACTCTAACACATTTTCTTTGCAATATAATACAAATAGGGATTAGGCAGCGCCAGTCGTCCCTCGTCCTTGGGTCTTTGAAGAAGTTCCAGTCTCAGTCTAGCCTGTTTTTTGCCCCAAATCAAGCTTCGAAACAGAGAATTAATCTGTCGGAACCTGGCCCTGGAGGTGGGCATTGGTGCATTATGAAACACATAAAGTAGTTTAGGCATTAACATCATTTTAATCAAGTTTATTCGGCCCACAACTGAGAGGTGTAACTTATTCCAGGCTTTCATTTTGTCTTTAATAGTCTCCAATACTGGCGTTAAGTTTAGATCCAGGAACTTTGTAATGGGAGTCGACACCCAAATTCCAAGGTACTTAAATCTATCCACTACTCTAAGGCCCCCACTCTCCATCACAGATGTCAGCTCCTCGTCTAATGGGAACAATGTGGACTTGTGCCAGTTTATTCTGAGTCCCGACATATCTCCATATTGGTTAATAATACTCATAGCTCTTGCCAGTGAGTTTCCGGAGTTTTCAAGGAACAGCAGAACATCATCTGCATAGAGTGCCACCCTCTCTTCCATCTCCCCATATCTAAACCCAGTCATTTCCCTATCACTCCTTAATTTAGCAGCCAGCGGTTCTACAACCAGTGCAAATAGGAGCAGAGAGAGGGGGCACCCCTGCCTAGTACCCATCTGCAGACTTATCGGCCCAAATAGTGCCCCATTAACTCGTACCCTAGCCACCGGTTGGGTATACAACAGACGTATCCATGACAAAAAGATAGGTCCAAAACCCAGGGATTCCAACACCGCCCACAGAAATTGCCAACTGACACAGTTGAAGGCCTTATGGGCATCCAAAGAGGCTATAACTCTCCTACCCGCATTATCAGCCTGTAACTGCATATTAAGAAACAGTCTCATTAGATTCACAGCAGTGGACCTGCTAGGCATAAAACCCGACTGATCAGGATGTATCACAGTATTGACAACACCCGTCAGTCTATTAGCCAGGGCTTTAGCTAGTATCTTAATATTTGCGGATAGTAGTGATGGGCGAGTCCTAAATTACTCAGAATCGCTTGACTCTAGCGAGTCCGAGCCCGAGACTCGCTACTCATTGCGAGTCTAGCGAGTCCAATGTTAATGAATGGGGAAGCGAGTAATAGCGAGTAATGTGCGATTTACAAATCGCAGATGTGTCTCGGAAGCTTCAGGCTCTATCTGCTACAATAGCTAAATCATGTTTAATAGGCTCCCGCTGTCACAGCACAGTTAACTCTCGGCTTACCGGCGCTGCAACAAGAAGAAGAAGGAAGACAGAAGAGAGAAGAAAGAAGAGAGAAGACCTGGGTCTTTGGAGGGATATGTGGTGGTAATAAAGTTGGAGTCCCTAATGGTGTCTGTGTCTTTATTTTTAATAAATAATTTTTCTCTGTGTGGTTTTTTTTAACCCTTTATTGGAGATTCTTAGTGGCCGGGTCAAACCTGGCCTGACATTAAGAATCTCGGGCTTAATACCAGCTTGTATAACAAAGCTGGTATTAACCCCTTTATTACCCAGCATGCCACCGCCACCAGGGCCGCTGGAAGAGCGGGGTTCAGCGCCAGAGGATGGCGCTTCAATGAACGCGCCATCTTCTGGGGCGGCTGCGGGCTGCAATTTGCAGCGGGGGGTGCCCAGAAAGCTTGGGCCTCCCTGCGCTGCGGATTCCAGCCCCCAGCTGCTTAGCTGTACCTGGCTAGACATAGAAATTGCGCGGAGCCCCACGCATTTTTTTTTTATTATTTCATGAAATTTATGAAATAATAAAAAAAAAGGGCTCCCCTATATTCTTGTGTCCGGCCAGGTACAAATAGGCACCTGGGGGTTGGGGGCAGCCCATCGCTGCCTGCTGGATCCGGCTGGTTCCAGAAATACGGCGAAGCCCATGTAATTTTATTTCTGAAAAATCAATAAAACAATCCTAAAAAAGGGACTGCATCTTTATTAACCCCTCGCCCATGGTCCAGGGGTTAATAAAGATGCAGTCCCTTTTATTTACATTGTTTTATGGATTTGTCAGAAAAAAATTTGACGTGGGCTTCGCCGTATTTCTGGAACCAGCCAGATCCAGCAGGCAGCGACGGGCTGCCCCCAACCCCCAGGTGCCTATTTGTACCTGGCCGGACACAAGAATATAGGGGAACCCTTTTTTTTTTATTATTTCATGAAATAATAAAAAAAAATGCGTGGGGCTCCGCGCAATTTCTATGTCTAGCCAGGTACAACTAAGCAGCTGGGCACCCCCCGCTGCAAATTGCAGCCGCCCCAGAAGATGGCACGTTCATTGAAGCGCCATCCTCTGGCGCTGAACCCTGCTCTTCCAGCGGCCCTGGTGGCGGTGGCATGCTGGGTAATAAAGGGGTTAATACCAGCTTTGTTATACAAGCTGGTATTAAGCCCGAGATTCTTAATGTCAGGCCACGTTTGACCCGGCCACTAAGAATCTCCAATAAAGGTTTAAAAAGAACACAACACAGAGAAAATTTTTTATTAGAAATAAAAAAAAAGCCATTAGGGACTCCATCTTTAATTAAAAAAAATCCTCTTCCGTCCGACGTAGTTCAAAACGCGATGTCCTCTCTGCTACATCCCTGTGCATAGATATAGATGTCTATGCACAGGGAATGAGCAGACTGAGAACAATCTCAGCTCTGCTACATCATCTCTGTGCACAGACATTCATGTCTGTACACAGGGAGAGCAGGCGGGCTCTAGGACCCTGGAGCTGCGGCAGCCTGCAGGACCCGAGCTCGGCACAGAGCAGACAGCCGGACTCGTTACTGTGCGAGTTTCCCTGCGATTACTTGCACAGTAACGAGTCCAATGCAAGTCAATGGCAATCCTAGTTTTGTCAGAGTCTCTGACAAAACTAGGATTGCCATTGATTTGCATTGGACTCGTTACTGTGCGAGTAATCGCTGGGAAACTCGCAGAGTACCGAGTCCTGCGAGTCCCTTACTACTCGCCGAGTAACGAGTCCTAGCGAGCAGACTCGCCCATCCCTAGCGGATAGTAAAGAAATAGGTCTATAGGATTCTGGAAGTCCCAAGTCCTTACCTTCCTTTGGTAGAACAACAATTGTCGCCTCTCTCATAGACCCTAGGCAGTACCCCTTCCTCCCTTGAACATTCTAACACCTCTTGCAGTTTTGGCAACAATACCTCTTCCAAACGTTTATAAAGTTTCACTGGTAGTCCGTCTGTCCCCGATGCTTTATCATTGGCCATAGATGTCAAGGCTATACTTAATTCCTCATATGTAATCGGAGCCTCCAAGCTAGACCTGTCTGCTTCTGACAACCTAGGTAGTTTCAAATCAGTCAAATACGCCTCAATACTATCCGTGCCGACCTCCGCCCCATAGGAATATAACCTCCCATAGAAGTCCAGGAAAATGTCTCCAATATCAGCGGAGTTTGTTGTTTTAGACCCATCTGGACTATCCATCGAGTAAACAAATGGAGTTTCCCTCTGCGCCGAGGCCACCAATGACAGCAAATGTCCAACCTTCTCTGCAAGTCAACATTAAATAAAATATCTTATAGTCCAAAAATTACAGTATTTAAAAGAGCAAATCTCAAGTAAATATCCTTATATCTATTTTATTTCTTCTTATTTTCTTAAAGCAATGGTATATACCGTATATATATATATATATATATATATATATATATAACAGACCAAACGTTTGGACACACCTTCACATTCAAAGAGTTTTCTTTATTTTCATGACTATGAAAATTGTAGATTCACACCGAAGGCATCAAAACCATGAATTCACACATGTGGAATTATACACTTAACAAAAAAGTGTGAAACAACTGAAAATATGTCTTATATTCTAGGTTCTTCAAAGTAGCCACGTTTTGCTTTGATTACTGCTTTGCACACTCTTGGCATTCTCTTGACGAGCTTCAAGAGGTAGTCACCAGAGATAGTCTTCCAACAGTCTTGAAGGAGTTCCCAGAGATGCTTAGCACTTGTTGGCCCTTTTGTCTTCACTCTGCGGTCCAGCTCACCTCAAACCATCTTGATTGGGTTCAGGTCTGGTGACTGTGGAGGCCAGGTCATCTGGTGTAGCACCCCATCGCTCTCTTCATTCTCAATATTTTAATTTCAAAGATAGAATGTGTCTCCAGTGATTACAGATTTCGCTAATTAGTTTTAAATTACCAACTTCATTATGATAAAAAATAAATCTCTTTATTATAAGGGATTTAAAAGGTCTACTGGACTTACCAAAGTGACAAAACGTGAACAAATAACACAACAAAGGAAACACGAGACTTGGACTACCACATGAAATATCCTATAGGACCCTATAAACTGCTCCTGCCTACCAGTGGAGATTTTACGCAGCCTAATTTTTGGTCCCCGCACTCACCAGTGGCTCACCCTAAAAGCTTGCCCTGTCTGGCAAAAATGGGGTGAAGGAGAGGAGTGTCCTAAGTCAGACTTAACTTGATACTGTATAGTCCTCAGGGGAATCTTTGAGGGTCCATATCAGGTTCCTGGTATAGATGAAAGAGTTTCTCCAATAGCTTAACGCGTTTCGCCCCATCCTGTGTAACGGGGCTCATCAGAGGGTTTGGCGATCATTTTGTAACTTGTTTAGAAACAAGATGTCAAACAGTTAGAGTCCATACACTTACTCTGATAGATAGATTTTTGGAGTTAACTTCAACAGTTTAGTTTAGTAAGTCCATATCAAGAACGATGCTGATTTTTCTGGCAGAATGAGCACCCCAATGCAGCAAAGGAACACACATGCATGTGTATAAATAGGCCTACCTTCTTACAGGTCAATCCTACAGATTTCCACTGGAAGACTTTATGCGAGGCAAGGAACATCTGATCATTTTATCTGGATTGACCTGTAGGTAGGCCTACTTATACACATGTATGTGTGTTCCCTTGCCGCATTGGGGTGCTAATTCTGCCAGAAAAACAGTGGGGGCACCACGAATTAGGCTGCATAAAATCTCCACTGGTAGGCAGGAGTAGTTTATAGGGTCTTATAGGATATTTCATGTGGTAGTCCAAGTCTCGTCTTTTTTTTGGTGTGTTGTGTATTCACGTTTTGTCACTTTGGTAGGTCCTGTAGACCTTTTTAATCCATTATAATAAAGAGGTTTTTTTATCATACTGAAATTGGTAATTTAAAACTAATTGACAAATCCTACTCCATTACCTCCTATTCATATCTTGTAATCACTATATACTATGATTACAGATTTCCCCATTACTGAGGTTGGAGATGACAGTCGGTTCTCATAATGTTCTATGGAAAATGGGTAAGGAGGACGGAGGAGCTAGACACAGAAAAATACATTCTGCTGCAATTTCTCCTGAATTATGTTACTTGTTTTTTGCTTTCCAGAAATACCACCACTCTTAGGCTAGGGTCACACTTGCAGCAGGGCACTGCAGATCCCTATCCGGTTTTGAGCAATAAAAGTGCTCAAAACTGGATCAGGAACCGCAGCCCATAGGAGCCCATTATAATAACTGGATTGCATTACATGCACTGAAATCAGGCGACTGGAGCGAGGTGACATATCGCCGCCAAATTCCAAAATTACACGCCGCAATTGGGAGGCAATTTGCTGGCGATGGCTCCAGGGCGACATATCGCCGTCAATATTTATTGCCACATTAGTGGTGTGTAAAGGTACCCTTAAATAAATAAAATTGATTGTGGGAGAAACAAAATAATAATCTTGTAGTTGTGATACCTTTTAATGGCTAACAAAAATAAAGTAATTGATGTTACAAAGCAGCAAGCTTTTGAGACGTCTCGTGTCTCTTCGGCTGGGGTCACATTTGCGGTCAGAATAGCAGATCCTGATCCGGTTTTGAGCTGTACAAATGCCGGATCAGGATCCGCAGCCCATAGGTGCCCATTATAAAACCAGATTGCACCTAATGCAATACGGTTACCAGATTCCAGTTTCGCTGCCTGCATGAAAAATCATGCAAGCAATGTTTTTCAGACCGGTTTCAAAACCGCAGTGGGGCTGCTATAATGGGCGCCTATGGGACCCCATCTGGCTACCGCAAGGCACCTGTGAATGTCTGCAGTTGCTAGATGGATTTGAGGCGGTCGACAGGGTATGGGGTACTCGGGTACCAGGACTGATTGCAGCTGTGATGGGGTACAGTCCAGAGAAATAACCAGGTCCCCGTTGCAACTTGGGACTTCCATCTTAGAAAGTTGTGAGGCCTCCTCTGTCTCTGTGCTCTGTGGTTTGGGATGAGTCCTGCCTGTGCCTGAACCCACCTCTTCTTCTCCCTCTCTGGCTTTGCTCCAAACTGACTATGAGGTCCTTCTGCAGGGTCCCTGTTTCTCCTATGGCCCCTGGTCCTGTACTTGGTCAGTTTTAGCGTTTCTTACTTAACTTGCTTTTGAGATGAACTTCTCCTAAGTCTTCCGGGCTTTTGCTGTTCAGTAAATGATGGCAGCGTTGGACTCCGGCGTCCGGGTGTACTAAAGGGCTGTATTAACTGGTTCCCTTTCTTGGTTCCCTGTTTCCTCCATTTGCCTCCGACCCTTTCCCTAGGGTGCAACACAGCGGTCAGTGGTCCCTGGTCCTGGACCTGGATCCTTCCCAGCGACCAGCTCCTCACTCCCGCTCTCTCCTCTGCTTACTACAGACTCTCTCTAGGGACTGACTAACTCCTCCCCTCAGGCCTGGATGTTTTAAAGGGGAACTGGCTTAAGGCAGCCAGTAGAGCTCCCCCTTCAGGTCTGGGGTGGAAGGTGTGGTGTGCTGTGCGAACCAAGGTGTAATTCCCTCCTTGCAACGGTGGATCCTGTGGCAATCTCCCGCAGGGGTGCCACACTTTGTTCATCCCTGCTGTTGTGGGGATGAACAAAGGGTTAATCTGTTAAATATATGTAGAAAAACTACTAGAAGAAAAGCAGCATCAGAAAAACTTACCATCCATGCCAAAAACAGAAACCAAATGCACTTACAGGACGCAGTCAGAGCCCAATTGTGGAGCAAGCCCAGCTGCAGGCTGATGAATCACCTCTACCAGCAAAATGTGGGAGGCGAACTGCCATGCATACACTAGGCCTGCATAGAGCACCATTCACACTGATACATATGATGCAGAGTGTCTGAAAGCTACCCAACCGCTCCGCTGCCTGAGCATTGGGCCGCACAGTACGATGCTTCTGCACCACTAGATGAATGGCGCCCCTATGGGCCCAACTGCACCCTGGATGGATAAAAAAGTGCAAAAGTTTTTTATATGATAAATAAAAAACCTTTATAGATGGGATTTTGGTTCATGTGTTGGCCCAAGACATTTAAGCTGATGACCCACGACAAGGGATCCCATGCTCATCAGTCCTAACAAAATTGTACAAAAATACTAGAAGAAAAGCAGCATCAGAAAACTTACCATCCATGCCAAAAACAGAAACCAAATGCACTTACAGGACGCAGAAAACTGACCATCCATGCCAAAAACAGAAACCAAATGCACTTACAGGACGCAGTCAGAGCCCAATTGTGGAGCAAGCCCAGCTGCAGGCTGATGAATCACCTCTACCAGCAAAATGTGGGAGGCGAACTGCCATGCATACACTAGGCCTGCATAGAGCACCATTCACACTGATACATATGATGCAGAGTGTCTGAAAGCTACCCAACCGCTCCGCTGCCTGAGCATTGGGCCGCACAGTACGATGCTTCTGCACCACTAGATGAATGGCCCCTATGGGCCCAACTGCACCCTGGATGGATAAAAAAGTGCAAAAGTTTTTTATATGATAAATAAAAAACCTTTATAGATGGGATTTTGGTTCATGTGTTGGCCCAAGACATTTAAGCTGATGACCCACGACAAGGGATCCCATGCTCATCAGTCCTAACAAAATTGTACAAAAACTACTAGAAGAAAAGCAGCATCAGAAAACTTACCATCCATGCCAAAAACAGAAACCAAATGCACTTACAGGACGCAGAAAACTGACCATCCATGCCAAAAACAGAAACCAAATGCACTTACAGGATGCAGTCAGAGCCCAATTGTGGAGCAAGCCCAGCTGCAGGCTGATGAATCACCTCTACCAGCAAAATGTGGGAGGCGAACTGCCATGCATACACTAGGCCTGCATAGAGCACCATTCACACTGATACATATGATGCAGAGTGTCTGAAAGCTACCCAACCGCTCCGCTGCCTGAGCATTGGGCCGCACTGTACGATGCTTCTGCACCACTAGATGAATGGCGCCCCTATGGGCCCAACTGCACCCTGGATGGATAAAAAAGTGCAAAAGTTTTTTATATGATAAATAAAAAACCTTTATAGATGGGATTTTGGTTCATGTGTTGGCCCAAGACATTTAAGCTGATGACCCACGACAAGGGATCCCATGCTCATCAGTCCTAACAAAATTGTACAAAAACTACTAGAAGAAAAGCAGCATCAGAAAACTTACCATCCATGCCAAAAACAGAAACCAAATGCACTTACAGGACGCAGAAAACTGACCATCCATGCCAAAAACAGAAACCAAATGCACTTACAGGACGCAGTCAGAGCCCAATTGTGGAGCAAGCCCAGCTGCAGGCTGATGAATCACCTCTACCAGCAAAATGTGGGAGGCGAACTGCCATGCATACACTAGGCCTGCATAGAGCACCATTCACACTGATACATATGATGCAGTGGTGCAGAAGCATCGTACTGTGCGGCCCAATGCTCAGGCAGCGGAGCGGTTGGGTAGCTTTCAGACACTCTGCATCATATGTATCAGTGTGAATGGTGCTCTATGCAGGCCTAGTGTATGCATGGCAGTTCGCCTCCCACATTTTGCTGGTAGAGGTGATTCATCAGCCTGCAGCTGGGCTTGCTCCACAATTGGGCTCTGACTGCGTCCTGTAAGTGCATTTGGTTTCTGTTTTTGGCATGGATGGTAAGTTTTCTGATGCTGCTTTTCTTCTAGTAGTTTTTGTACAATTTTGTTAGGACTGATGAGCATGGGATCCCTTGTCGTGGGTCATCAGCTTAAATGTCTTGGGCCAACACATGAACCAAAATCCCATCTATAAAGGTTTTTTATTTATCATATAAAAAACGTTTGCACTTTTTTATCCATCCAGGGTGCAGTTGGGCCCATAGGGGCGCCATTCATCTAGTGGTGCAGAAGCATCGTACTGTGCGGCCCAATGCTCAGGCAGCGGAGCGGTTGGGTAGCTTTCAGACACTCTGCATCATATGTATCAGTGTGAATGGTGCTCTATGCAGGCCTAGTGTATGCATGGCAGTTCGCCTCCCACATTTTGCTGGTAGAGGTGATTCATCAGCCTGCAGCTGGGCTTGCTCCACAATTGGGCTCTGACTGCGTCCTGTAAGTGCATTTGGTTTCTGTTTTTGGCATGGATGGTAAGTAAATATATGTAGGCAACATGTCTCCAGGGAGTGTCCACCCTCCCTAGAGACATGTTGTCCAAGAACTGTGGCATGTCAATGGTTAAATGTCTATTATTACATTATCGTCGCTATTGTCGGCTTTATAAACTTCTCAATGAAAGCCGATGGCTCCTTGCTGTAAGGAGGATATCAGTACGTGATGTGGTAAGCACATTGCAGGGCAGCATCCTCAATAAGGAGCTGACCCTGTTGCTTACGCAATTTGCGTACTGTACTCGCTGCTATCCATGGTGCTGAAGCCTTAAAAATCAATTCTATGGCATGCTCACCGGGAGTGTCAATGTGCGCTGGCCATAGAAGTGATGTTTACAGCTTCAGCACCATGGATAGCAGCGAGTACAGTACGTAAATTGCATAAGCAGCAGGGTCAGCTCCTTATTGAGGATGCTGCCCTGCAATGTGCTTACCACATCACGTACTGATAATCCTCCTTACAGCAAGGAGCCATCGGCTTTCATTGAGAAGTTTATAAAGCCAACAATAGCGGCGATAACGTAATAAAAGACATTAGTCATTGACATGCCACAGTTTTTGGACAACATGTCTCTAGGGAGGGTGGACACTGCCTGGATACTTGTTCCTAACATATAATATTAACATTAACCCTTTGTTCATCCTCGCAGCCGCAGGGATGAACAAAGCATCTGGCAATCGGATTGCACATTATGAGCAGCAATCCGGTTACCGGATCCGGGTTTAGGGACACATTTTGAATACAAAATGTGTCTGAAGTCACATGAGATTACCGCATCCAGATCTGGATGCTGTAATCGCAATTTGTCTTCCATGTGTGACCCTAGCCTTCATCAAGCATGGTATAACACAATGTAATATTATTATAATTCTTCTAGCTTAAATAAATAAATAATTGGAAAATATGAGGTGGGCTCCTGCCTATGTTTGATAAGCAGACATCAGCAGACTGGTATTATTAGGTAGAGACGATCTATGGTTATAGACCCGTCCCAGCCAAGAGATATCGGCCCGCAGACGCACACTAGATGCCCCAAATCTGGTGTTTTATCCGGCTCTTCCCAATTGCCCTGGTGCTGTGGCAATTGGGGTAATACATGGGGTTGATGATAGCTGTGATTTGTCAAAAATCACAGCTGCCATCAAGCCCTGGGTTAGTAATAAATAGGTTTCTATGAGACACCCCATTTCTAATTCTATAAGTCAAAAGAAATAAAGGCAAACCCAAATAAATTCTTCTTTTTTTTTAATTATTAATACAGGCAACCTAGTTTACTCACTTATTAACCCCCCAAAACATCCCTGCAGTTCCAACATAATCCACACAACGACCCACAGCAATCCTCAGCTCTGCTACATCCGGAGGTCACAGAGAGTGGTGACATTAGAAGTCATGACCACTCACAGTGGCCTCCAGAACACACTGTTGGCACCATGGAAGCCATGGCTGTGACAGCGGAGACATCAGTGAGGTCACTAGAGTTCACAGCTAGCGGTTCTCAATGTACTTTCTGTGACCACTGCTGGTCTGCCAGACTGCTCTGATGCTGTGTCACTCAGTCCAACAGTACAGCATGCTCAAACGATTCCTCCACGTTACATGGTTTGTTGGACTACCGGCCTGTCAGACTGGGTAAAGGCATTGTTTCTTTGCTAGCAATCTTTTAATATTGGAAGTTGCCGGCTATGCTGCATTTTTCCAAAACATCCAATTCATGAAAAATAAATTTTTAACAAATCTTAATACTGCAAGGACTCTAACTGCCTGGAAAGTGTGTATATAACACTCTGTGTTCTCCTAGGATTGCATTGGAACCCTACAGAGTGAATGGCGGTAATTAAGAATATTAATACACAAGGGCTGCAGTACTTCAGCACAGCTTGATTTAGTCCGTTACTATCCCTATATGTAATGAGCTGTGCACTCTGACCCTCTACTCCTATGTACAGACGGTAAAATCCTAAAATTTGTTTGACTGGCTCTAAGTTGTTTTGCAGCAGATTTATCTTCTCCTCTCTTGTCTTAATAAGTCCTTTTTGCTAATGCTGATGATCTTGAACTGATCCCACTAGATAAATCATCTAAGAAAAGGCCATCAATGCTGTTCTCTGGATAAGTCTTTAGACATGTAGCATTAGGACTAGTGATGAGCGAGCAGTAAAATGCTCGGGTGCTCGGTGCTCTGGCCGAGCATCTCAAGATACTCTTGTACTCGGCCAGAGCACCGAGCCCAATGTAAGTCAATGAGTGACAGGCTCCGCCCACAGACTTCCGGTTATAAAAAGAGTAATTCCGGAAAAGGGCGGGAGGGTGGGCTTTTTAAAATCGCCGCAGCATATAACACCTTGCTGTGGCCCCCAGAGGGATCCTATCAATTAATCTGCTCCCTATATGGTGCCAGCTCACTGTGTGCACTGAAGAGAGCAGTGTATGTGTCTCGGATTGCTATTTATTACCGAGCAGTCCGAGCATCTCGGCAGTACTCGGTGCTCGCCGAGCACCCCGAGTACCGAGATACTCGTGCGAGTACCGAGTCGCGCCGAGCATACTCGCTCATCACTAATTAGGACTAGTGATGAGCGAGTATGCTCTGTGCGACTCGGTACTCGCACGAGTATCTCGGTACTCGGGGTGCTCGGCGAGCACCGAGTACTGCCGAGATGCTCGGACCGCTCGGTAATAAATAGCGATCTGAGACACATACACTGCTCCCTTCAGTGCACACAGTGAGCTGGCACCATACAGGGAGCAGATTAATCGATAGGATCCCTCTGGGGGCCACAGCAAGGTGTTCTATGCTGCGGCGATTTGAAAAAGCCCACCCTCCCGCCCTTTTCCGTAATTACTCGTTTTATAACCGGAAGTCTGTGGGCGGAGCCTGTCGCTCATTGACTTACATTGGGCTCGGTGCTCCGCCGAGTACAAGAGTATCTTGAGATGCTCGGCCAGAGCACCGAGCACCCGAGCATTTTAGTGCTCGCTCATCACTAATTAGGACGTATTGCTAATACTACTTTTTTCTTCTATTCCCCACATAGATAAACCTGGTCCTCCACAAACTGTGATGGTTAAAGAAGTCTGGGGCTTTAATGCTCTGGTAGAATGGCTACCACCCAAGGACAATGGAAATTCAGACATTACAGGCTACACGATTCAAAAAGCTGACAAGAAAACAATGGTAAGATGCAGTGGAGTAACTAGAGTCTGATGGGCCCCGCTGCGAAGTTTGGACCTGGGCTTCCCCCGCACACGCACACATGATGGTCAGATGTATTGGCCCCATGTAACATTCTAAATCCTGTACAGACTCACAAATTGACGCCTCTCCACCTTCATTATGTATTAATATCCCTCATCCTTCTTTATATGGTCCTTCTCCTGGAATATGCACTTATCCTGGTATATATGGTCCTCCATTATAGTATAATGCAGCCTCATAGCCCTCCATATAGTATAATGCACCCCGATAATCCTCCATATAGTATAATGCAGCCTCATAGCCCTCCATATAATATAATGCAGTCACATAGCCCTCCATATAGTATAATGCAGCTTCATAGCCCTCCATATAAGGCAGCCTAGTATCCCTCTATATAGTATAATGCAGCCTTATAGCTCTCCATATATTATAATGCTGCCTACTAGCTCTCCATCTAGCATAATACAGCCTCATAGCTCTCCAGATTGCATGAATTCTCCCAAACACAGTCACACTGCCCCCTGTATAACCCGCCACACACAGACACACTGCCCCCTGTATCACTCCCCCACACACACAGACATACTGCCCTTGTATAACCCATTACACATAGACATACTGCCCCTGTATAACAACCGAACACACAGACATACTGCCCCTGTATAATCTCACACACACACAGACATACTGCCCCATACCACCTCCTCACACACATATACTGGGCCCCTGTATATCCCCCTTACACAAACACATGCAGACATACTGCCCCCTGTATTAGCCCCTGACATAGTGCTCCTGTATAACCCCACACACACACACACACATACATCCCCATACCCCCCTCCCCACACACATATATTGGCCCCTTTATATCCCTCCCACACACACACACACACACACAGACATATATACTGCCCCATACCCACTCCCCAGTAAGTGTCAGGATTTAGACTCTTCAGCTCCTGCATGGATCGCACACCTACCACTCCCACTGGCCGCTACATCCTGTAATACAGTGCGATGACCTCATCACGGTGCTGCACACAGCGGCCAGTGGAGTGACAGAGTTTCCCGGCCACTATTAAAGTTACTGTACCAGTCCATAGGCGACTGTGAACAGCTGACTGGGGACCAGTCCGGACATACTTGTGCACAGTGACATGGATATGCATCCATGGGGGACGCACATCATCATCATTATTATTATTATTTTATTATTATTTATTTATAGAGCACCATTGATTCCATGGTGCTGTACATGAGAAAGGGTTACATACAAACAAATGAAATATACAATGAGAAAACTAACAGTGACAGACTGTTACAGAGGGAAGAGAGGACCCTAACCTTGCAGGCTTACATTCTACAGGGCAGTGGGGAGAGAGACAGTAGGTTGGGTCTGCTCCAGTGGGGGTGGAGCACTGGGTCCAATGGTGGTGAAGCACCAGGTCTAATGGCGGTGGGGCCCTGGTCCAGTGGTGGTGAGGTGGCACCGTGGTCATTGCAGGTTGCATGCTGTTCTGAAGAGATGGGTTTTCAGGTTCCACTTGAAGGCTCCGAGAGTAGGGGACAGTCGTACGTTATGAGATGCTGAATTACAGAGAATGGGGGATGCTCGGGTGAAGTCTTGCAAGCAGTTAGATGAGAAATATACAAGTGTGGAGGAAAGGAGGAGGTCTTTTGAGGATTAAAGATTATGATTCGGATTATATCGGGAGATTAGTTTAGAGATACTGTATATGGGGGGGCAGATTGCAGACGGCTTTGTAAGTCATTGTTAGTAGTTTGAATTGGATACACTGGGGAATTGAGAGCCAGTGAAGGGATTTACAGAGGGTAGAAGTGGAGGAGCAGTGAGCAGAGAAGTGGATTAGTCAGGTAGCAGAGTTGAGGACAGATTGGAGAGGTGCAAGAGTGTTATAAGGGAGGCCACAAAGGAGGAGGTTGCAGTAGTCGAGACGGGAGATAATGAGGGCATGCACTAGTAGTTTAGTAGATTAATGGTACCTTTACATGCCGCTACTGGATGGTGGCAACAACCAGGTACTTCACGTGCACGAGCACGCACAAACGGTTGCAAACAGTAATCGCACCACCTTTACACGCCGCAACAAGGTGCGCTACAGTAGGTTACATCTATCTCTGGATACACCGCCGGGTGTCTCAAGTTACCTTCTGTAGCTCACCTTACCTCATTTACACACCGCTACAACAAGCTAATATGGGCGGACCTGGTGCAGCAGGGACAACACATAGGCGTGCCACAATTGTGGATTACGAGAATTCAATACGCTGATAGGACAAAGCAATAACATCATGATTGGGCAGCCAGCGCAGGAGGCTGACTAATACATGACGCTCGAGCAATTGTGTAGTGTGACTGGTCAGCTTCTTAAATATGCCTCCCTATGCAGCGACTACCAATCGTAACGCAGGAGCTTCCACCAATGATCGCTGATGGGGCGCGGTAACCCGGAGCCTGTGTCACGCCCCAGCTACAGACCAGGTACATAGCCTGGTGTCCACACACCCCTTCTGTTCCTTCTTTACACGCCGATACAGGTCGCTACAATCGCCTGGGTAGCCACCTGTTTTAGGGCAGTGCTCGGAAACAGGTGCCGCTACTGGCGGGTGGCTACAACCGTCTTCACACGCCGCTACCATGGGTTGAATTGGCGGTGCAAGATACATTTCTCTCATGTACCCGGTTGTTGCCACCATCCAGTAGGGTACCTTTACACGTGGCTACATTTCTAGGGTAGCTACAGGTAACTTACTGGTTGCTGGTTGTAGTGAAATCATGGAAACAAGGTTCTATCTTGTTGCTGTGTACAAATGGAATAATCTCTCCATGATTTCACTGCAACCAGTAAGTTACCTGTAGCCACCCTAGAAATGTAGCCGCGTGTAAAGGTACCCTAAGAGTTGAGGAAGGGATGGATTCTGGAAATATTTTTGAGTTGGAGGTGGCAGGAGGTAGCGAGAGCTTGAATGTGTGGTCTAAAGGATAAGGCAGAGTGAAGGGTTACTCCGAGACAGCGGACATTAGGTACAGAGCAAAGTGTGATATCATTTATTGTGATAGATAAATCAGGTAAGGAAGGTGCGCGAGATGGGGGAAAGATGATGAGTTCAGTTTTGTCTACATTTAGTTTAAGGAAATGAGAGGAGAAGAAGGAGGATATGGCTGATAGACACTCTGGGATTCTGGACAGCAGAGAGGTGACGTCTGGGCCAGAGAGGTAGATCTGAGTGTCATCAGCATACAGGTGGTACTGGAATCCATGGGAATTTATGAGTTGTCCTAGGACAAGAGTATAGATGGAAAAAAGAAGGTGTCTTAGGACAGAGCCTTGAGGGACCCCAACAGAGAGGGGATGGGGTAAGGAGGTAGTGTTGGAGTGGGAGACGCTAAATGTGCAGTTGGAAAGGTAGGAGGAGATTCAGGAGAGGGCAAGGTCAGTGATACCAATGGAAGAGAGGATCTGTTATAGGAGGCAATGATTGACTGTGTCAAATGCAGAGGACAGGTCAAGAAGGAGGAGGATGCAGAAGTGTCCGTTAGCTTTTGCAGTAAGTAGGTCATTAGTAATTTTGGTTAAGGTGGTTTCGGTGGAGTGGTGGGGGCAGAAGCCAGATTGAAGGTTGTCAAAGAGAGAGTTGGATGAGGGGTAGGATGAGAGTACAATGTGGACATGCTTTTCAAGAGGTTTGGAGGCGAACGGGAGCAGCGATATGGGACGGTAGCTGGATGTGGAGGTCAGGTCAAGAGATGGCTTCTTCAAGATAGGTGTAATTGTTGCATGTTTGAAAATGGAAGGAAATGTACCGGAGTTTAGTGATAGATTGAAGAGGTGGGTTATGGCTTGGATAAGCGTGGTGGTGAGGTTGGGGAGGAAGTGAGATGGGATGGGGTCTGACGCACAAGTGGTGAGGTGTGAATTGGAGAGGAGGTCTCCAAGTTCTCCTTCAGTGATGGAGGGGAGGAGGGTTAGTGGGGGAGGGGAGTGGTCTCATATACATAGCGGTTGTGATGGTTGGGTAGCAAAGACTTGTCTGATCTGATCGATCTTGTTGGTGAAGTGTGTTGCGAAGTCTTCTACAGAGATACGAGAAATAGGGAGGGGCAGTGGGGGGCGAAGGAGGGAATTAAATGAAATGAATAACTGCAAGGAGTTGTGGGACAAAGAGGATAATGCATAATAATGAAGTAATTTTGTTTAGTGGTGGTGAGTGCTGACTTGAATGTGAGAAGTGCCTGTTTGAATGCTGTGTAGTCTTTTTGCGAATGTGTTTTCTTCTAGCGCCGCTCAGCAACCCTAGACTCTCGCCGCTTCTTTTTAGTGGTGTCTGTGTGCCAGGTTTGTCTGTTGATTTGTCATGTTCTGCTGTGAACGAGAGGGGCAACTGCATCAATCACTACTGTGAGTGTAGAGATGTAGAAAGCTGTGGCATTATCTGTGTCATGGAATGAAGACATGGAGGATAGTGGTAGAATAGTGTCAGAGAGTATGTGAGTGTCAATGTGTGTGAGGTTTCTGCAGGGTGTGCAAGTTGGTGGACATGGGTGGCAGGTGAGGAGGACATGGATGAGAAGGTAAGAAGTAGATGGTGGTCAGATAGTGGAAGAGGGGAGGTTGTGGGGTTAGTTAGGTGGCAGAGGCAGGTGAAGATGTGGTCTAGTGTATGTCCGTCTGTGTGTGTGGCTGTGGAGGACCATTGAGAGAGGCCAAAGGATGAAGTGACAGGAGTTTGGAGGCTGTTGGCTGGTTGGTATCAATGGGGATGTTGAAGTCACCCATGATGATGGTGGGAATGTCAACAGAGAGGAAGTGAAGAAGCCAGATAGAGAATTGGTCAAAGAATGGATGGTAGAGCCTGGCGGTCGATATATGACAGCCACTTGGAAATTTGACGAAGAGTAGATACGGACAGAGTGCACTTCAAAGGACGAGAGGATAAGTGAGGGAGGAGGAATTGGGTTAAAGGTGCAGTTGCTAGAAAGGAGAAGACCCACTCCTCCACCATGTTTGTTGCCAGTGCAAGGTGTATGGGAGAAATGAAGTCCGCCATAGCACAGCGCAGCAGGGGAGGCCGTGTCGTAGGATGTCAGCCATATTTCTGTGAGGCCCAGGAAGAAGAGTCTGCGAGAGGTAAACAAGTCATGAATGAAGTGGAGTTATTTCTTTGTGTTTGTTTAGTTTAGACTGAAACTGGGCACCAGTGTCAAACAGGCTTCGGCAATGCAGCAGCGGTGACCAGCCGGTGGGCAGTGACCGGCGTTGCTCTACTTCATGTAGATACACGTGAATCAATCATTAAAGAAAGTACGGGTGGCACTCACCATGTCTTCAGTAACTGTGCAAGAGTTTTTATTCCGGTTTACAGGAACATGGGGTTACAAATAGTGCAGGGAGGAAGGAGTGCAGGGCAGACAACTGTTTCTCGTGCTACTGCTTCAATGGGTTCAGCGCACTGGACCCGTTGAAGCGGGAGCACGTGAAACTGTGCTCCCGTTGTCCGCCCTGCACTCCTCCCCTCCTTGCATTATTTGTAACCCCATGTTCCTGTAAACCGGAATAAAAACTCTTGAACAGTTACAGAAGACCTCGTGAGTTCCACCCGTACTTTTATCATGATTATTTCTTTGTGTCTTGAACTGACATTTTTAGCAATACATTTTGGGTAGATGCAATGTATGTACAGTTAGGGCCAGAAATATTTGGACAGTGACACAATTTTCGCGAGTTGGGCTCTGCATGCCACCACATTGGATTTGAAATGAAACCTCTACAACAGAATTCAAGTGCAGATTGTAACGTTTAATTTGAAGGGTTGAACAAAAATATCTGATAGAAAATGTAGGAATTGTACCCATTTCTTTACAAACACTCCACATTTAAGGAGGTCAAAAGTAATTGGACAAATAAACATAACCCAAACAAAATATTTTTATTTTCAATATTTTGTTGCGAATCCTTTGGAGGCAATCACTGCCTTAAGTCTGGAACCCATGGACATCACCAAACGCTGGGTTTCCTCCTTCTTAATGCTTTGCCAGGCCTTTACAGCCGCAGCCTTCAGGTCTTGCTTGTTTGTGGGTCTTTCCGTCTTAAGTCTGGATTTGAGCAAGTGAAATGCATGCTCAATTGGGTTAAGATCTGGTGATTGACTTGGCCATTGCAGAATGTTCCACTTTTTTGCACTCATGAACTCCTGGGTAGCTTTGGCTGTATGCTTGGGGTCATTGTCCATCTGTACTATGAAGCGCCGTCCAATCAACTTTGCAGCATTTGGCTGAATCTGGGCTGAAAGTATATCCCGGTACACTTCAGAATTCATCCGGCTACTCTTGTCTGCTGTTATGTCATCAATAAACACAAGTGACCCAGTGCCATTGAAAGCCATGCATACCCATGCCATCACGTTGCCTCCACCATGTTTTACAGAGGATGTGGTGTGCCTTGGATCATGTGCCGTTCCCTTTCTTCTCCAAACTTTTTTCTTCCCATCATTCTGGTACAGGTTGATCTTTGTCTCATCTTTCCATAGAATACTTTTCCAGAACTGAGCTGGCTTCTTGAGGTGTTTTTCAGCAAATTTAACTCTGGCCTGTCTATTTTTGGAATTGATGAATGGTTTGCATCTAGATGTGAACCCTTTGTATTTACTGTCATGGAGTCTTCTCTTTACTGTTGACTTAGAGACAGATACACCTACTTCACTGAGAGTGTTCTGGACTTCAGTTGATGTTGTGAACGGGTTCTTCTTCACCAAATAAAGTATGCGGCGATCATCCACCACTGTTGTCATCCGTGGACGCCCAGACCTTTTACAGTTCCCAAGCTCACCAGTCAATTCCTTTTTTCTCAGAATGTACCCAACTGTTGATTTTGCTACTCCAAGCATGTCTGCTATCTCTCTGATGGATTTTTTCTTTTTTTTCAGCCTCAGGATGTTCTGCTTCACCTCAATTGAGAGTACCTTTGACCGCATGTTGTCTGGTCACAGCAACAGCTTCCAAATGCAAAACCACACACCTGGAATCCACCCCTGACCTTTTAACTACTTCATTGATTACAGGTTAATGAGGGAGACGCCTTCAGAGTTAATTGCAGCCCTTAGAGTCCATTGTCCAATTACTTTTGGTCCCTTGAAAAACAGGAGGCTATGCATTACAGAGCTATGATTCCTAAACCCTTTCTCCGATTTGGATGTGGAAACTCATATTGCAGCTGGGAGTGTGCACTTTCAGCCCATATTATATATATAATTGTATTTCTGAACGTTTTTGTAAACAGCTAAAATAACAAAACTTGTGTCACTGTCCAAATATTTCTGGCCCTAACTGTATCTCCTATTATTGCATTTTATTGCATTGTTGCTGTTTACTGATCAGATTAATTGATTTTATATTTTGAGAAATCGGGCATTTCTGAATGCAAAGATACCAAATATGTGTATTTAAAAAAAAAAAAAAAAAATTAATTATTTTCAATGGGCCAAAAGGGGGTTGATTTAAATGTTTTTTTTTATTTTTCAGATTTTTAACAACTTTTTTTCCCCACTTTTTATTGTTTTTATTAGTCCTCTTAGGGGAACTTGAAGCTTCCACTATCCAATTGCTTGAGCTTTACAGAGGAGTGCATCAGCCTCTGTAAAACACAAATGATCATCTCCTGTGAATGCCGGCGCTAGTTCGCGTTCATAGGAAGTTCATCATAACAGAGACAGAAGTCAACAGCTGACCCCTGGTTGTCATGACAATCCATTATTCCCCGCATTTTCATCACGGGGCAACTGATGGGAGCTGGTAATGGTGCTCTACCCGCTAACAAAGGTTAAAAATTGATATCAGAGCATGACAGTGGGATTTAACAGCAGTGGGGCGGATCTTCGATCTTCCCACTGCTTTTAGCTGCGCTTCCCGGCTGATCAGATCAGCTGACATATGCAGGGAAAGATGTGGACTCAGCATATGAGCTCACATCAAAGGGAGGGAGGCGACCTTGGACGTATCAGAATGTTCAGTGTCGTGAAGGGGATATATATCACATTGTTCAAAAGTTGCTTTCCAACCCTTCTTGCTTGCATCATCCTTGATTAACTCAACAATTGTGGTCCTATATCAGGAACATGCATTACTTGTATCTCTAAGAATTCATAATTTCTTCTTTTCTAGGAATGGTTCACTGTATATGAGCATAATCGTCAGCCACGTTGCACAGTCTCCGATTTGATCATGGGAAATGCATATTACTTTAGGATATTCAGCGAGAACATTGTTGGCTTGAGTGAGAATCCAGCTGTTTCCAAGAACACAGCCGTCATCGAGAAAACAGGTGGGTGAGAAATAAGGCTTCCCTAACAAGACAAATGAAAATGTGTTCTTTTAACCAAATAATACATATTCTATACTGAAAGGTTTTATAGAGTAGATACATTTTAAAGGGCTTACAATTGTGAAAAAACAACAATCAAAAAAATAGATATCATCACTGATACTTGACAGCTACTTCTTGGTCTGGTCTTGTGTATCAGAAGTAAATAAAAAATACCTGCTTAGCCAATCATTGGCTGCAGTGGTGACCTCCTCTGGCGTAGCCACCTGACATCATCAGGGCTGGAGGCCAACTGTATCTTCTCCGATGGTTTTTGCCCCTGCATGGACTGTACAGCCTTTGTTAGTTCAGCCATACCTTTGGTTAGCTGCTGCACCTGCAATTGTAAGGCATCAGGGGTAAACGTTTCTAGGGTCTGTGCCCTGGCTCCCACTGTGGCTGGGGAAGAGGGTACCACCTCCAGGTAGTACATGCCAGTCGCTGGGCGGGTGATGTGCTACTGGCAGTTGGTTCTTGCAGCACTCGTATGGCCTGGTCTTTAAATTGCGCAAAGTCCAGGTCAGGATTTTGTAAGGCCAGTCCGGTGGGCATGGGACCGGAACCCCTCAATAAACTGCTCAGTCTACAGCTTGTTTTCATCTCATGCACTGTCGGGGTCTACATGCTTCATGGTCCTCAGCTCCTCTTGGAGATTTAGTGCATAGTCCAGTATACAGTCCTGCACCCATTGTTTGCACCCATAAAACCTCATTTTCATTTCCGCTGCAGTACGGGTGTCAAAGGTTTCTTTCAACCTGGCTATGATTTATTTAACAGTTTTTTTGTCAGTGTCTAGCCAGGACTTTACCTCCCTATGGGCCACACCAGTTAATTGTCCTGTGAGGATGGTGACCTTCTGGCTCTCTCTCATGGAGTGTACTTCAAACAAGCTTTCAGTCTCTCCCTGAAGTTTTGTTCTGGTTTCCCTGAATATTGCGGTAGCCATGTCGCTCCCGGGATATGCGGCATTAGGAACGGCATGACTGGTGCGGCTGCGGATGCCACGGCTGCGGCTGCAACCAGGGTTTCGGTTGAGGCTGCATTGGTGGCCGGGGCTGTGGCCTCGGCTTGCACGGCGGCCGGATCCACTGTGGGTTCTTCTTCCTCCGATTCAGACATCTTTCTCCCCCTAGTGAACCGCAGCCAGGTTCTCAGTCTTTTCCGGCTTATCAGTCTACCGCTCCGCAGGCGGGGGGTCGAGTGTACAGGGGATTTCCGGGTCAGGGCTTCCTGCGTCCCACTGGCCGACATCAGCGTGCAGGGCAGGATTTCTCTTTGCGCCCTTTTTATGGTTCCACCCATGATGGCACACCCCTTTTGGCTTCCTGCATGGCGCGTAGTAATGGCGGCTATCACACTGTTCAAAAAGGTCTTTGGCACCCAGTACCCGGTATCAAATCCTGAAATCTAAAGCATGAAATCCTGTTTATGATGCCAAGTTGACACGTTCCCCCCCTTCCCCCGGGCCGTAGGGTACTCGAAACTGAGCTATGATGCTTCCAGGGAGTCACAGGGCTCGAGACCCGGCTCTGTGACCCTGGCGATGTCAATAAAAGTTCGGGGATTGTGGTTTTTTGGGGTAAAATGTCATGACACCACCTGTGATGTTCGGCTAATGATGGCGACGTTGCCGTGCAGTATGTCTGGGGATGATGGGATTGCAGCTAAGGTGATGGGTGAAGCAGTTCCCCAGGGCAACCGGTATAGTCTATAGCAATGATAGGCCTTGGGGTGCAGGACTGAGGGCGCTGAATAACCAACAGACACACAGTGCGTAGTTTCCTTTACCTTTACTGGTAGTTGCAGGTTCAGTGCAAGACACTGTCCACAGGTAATGTTAGGAATCTGGGAGGCCTGAAAGCAAGTTGGGGATTTCCTCACACGGTAAGTTCTGAGACCTCCTTTTTGCTCTCCTTTTGCTAGTCCTGGCTGCCTGTACCTAAACTACTACCCTTTCTTCCTGATGGTAAGTTTCTTACCCATGTGGCAGACAGCTTGAGCCCATCCCGGGCACCACTTCTCTGGCAACTGTCCCTGAGTTCTCCCGTGCTTCTGTGCCCCAGGTGCTTTGGTGTGGCCGGGAGAAGTGACGTCTCCCGTCCTCCGGTTTTGGCTGCTGGGCCGGTAGTACCCTCACAACCTCAGAATCCGGTGTCCATTTCTGGCGCTCTGCTCTGGGGTGAGCCGGGCAACTGGCTCCTCTCCCCAGGCCTACTTCTCTCTTTCCTCAGACCCTTTTCTACTGGTCCCTCCCACTTGCTAAACTCTATACTGGGACGAGCCTGGCACTGCTCTAGTTCACAAGATGTCTTCACAGTCCTCCAAGGAACTGAACTGACTAACCCCGCCCCCAGGCCAGAATTTATTGGGGAGCTCCCATGAAACCAGGTACAGAGCTCCCCCTTCTGGTCTGGAGTCAGGAAAGTGTTGCATGCAATGGGTTTACCTCGTGTTTATACCCCTTCTTGATTCCAAGCATGACATCACCCCCCGAGGGAGGCAATGCCACTGTGGCAACCGGACTCTAGGATGCCACAATTTTACTATATCATTACCCTTACACTCATGATCCCTAACAAACAGGCAAATAAAAATATTCACTACAATGGGTACCATCTGATGGTTTATCACATATATTGTACCATCTGATGGTTTATCACATGTATTCCAAAAGGTAATTGTAAAATCTAACTGTAAGTTTGTACTTTACAGGATTGATCCACAAACCTCGTGATTACAAAGAAATGGATGTCAACGAGGCTCCAAAGTTCCTTACACCACTCATCGACCGGGTTGTAGTAGCTGGGTACAGCACAGCCTTGAATTGTGCTGTAAGAGGTCATCCAAAGGTATAGCTGTCTCTTGTGAAAATCCTAAACACTAAACTGAACACTAAAATATTCTGTATAATTAGAAGTTAAAAAGGTCTTCTGCTTCTAGTCTGATCCTCTTTCTTTTGGCCTAACTCTTCCTAACTAACACTTTCCCAATATATGTCTGCTATTTACCCTGCTCCTGTAAATTATCTCTCTGAGGGTCTTAAATACCTTTATTGTTGTTGTAGCTTTGATCTTCAGGTCTGTAGACCAAATCAGACGAGCTGAGTAGGACACGTCACTGATGGGGGTTGGAAGGTAGTGAAGTGTAAACTGGGCATGCGTGCCCAGACTACTGTCACTCAGTGAGAGGCAGCTTCACCCCCAAGTGAAGTGACCTGCTCTATTGGTCCTAATCTGGATCCCAACAGGGATGATCAAAGCTACAACAATAATAAAGGTATTTACAATCCTCAGAGATTTAAGATTACAGAAATAGAGAGGATAGTAGAAGTATATTGTGAAAGTGTTAGTTAGGAAGAGTTAGGACTAAAGAAATACTGGAAAACCTTTTTAACTTTATGAGAGGGCTTTTTAGTCATTGTAGAACCTATTTTTTAAGATATTCAAAAGTAATTTTATGTATCTAATTTAGCCCAAAGTTATCTGGATGAAAAATAAAATGGAGATTAAGGACGATCCCAAGTTCCTCATGAAACATAACCAAGGAGTCCTTACACTGAATATCCGCAAGCCAAGTCCCTTTGATGGTGGAACCTACACCTGCAAAGCCATCAATGATTTGGGAGAAGCCGAGGTGGACTGCAAACTAGAAGTTAGAGGTAATCAGAAATTATTCAGGGGTGTTTAAACCCACAATCTGCTAAATGGTGGTAATTTTTTATGTGCTTTAGTGTTGAGGTCTGATCCACTGCAACAAAAGGATCAGATTTTGACATTCAAAATTCCTGACCATTCTTTCTCCAAGAATCTTTTACGCGGAAGAGTCGAGAGGCCACCATATAAAACAAATAGTCAACCGGTCCTACTGAAATTCACATGTTTAATGAATATTATTCTGAAGTGTATTATGTCCTTTAGAGTTTATGGGGAAAAATGAGATTTTTGATGATTTGATTTGTTAGAAATGGATGAAATTAACTAAATTTACATTTATTAGGAAAATTGGAATATCAAAGGCTGTCATATAGCCAGAAAATGGTATTGACGCTTGATGTTACTAGATTAGTGCCATTTTTTTTGCATCACTATCTAGTTTAAAGGAGTAGGTACTCCTAGAGTTGGTGCCAATCAGTTTGCACATCTTATTTCACTGTGGTCATTGCTTGAGGCCCTGCCAGTATCTGTGACTCTTCTATTGATTAGCGCTCTGGCGTGACATCATCATTGCAGTGTTAATCACATTTGGCATTGCGTCATGCCGGCTAACCAAAAGAAGGGCCGCGGATGCCGTAGGGCAAGAGTTGGCACACCTGCTCCCATGAAGTGGCCACTGACGCAGTTGTGGCTGATGGAATGGGACGTCAAATTGACTCACACCAACTCTTCACACTTAAGGCCCCGTTACATGGTACAAGATCATGAATGTAACGGGTTTGGAGTCGTTCAAACGACATAGTTAGGAAGTCGTTGCATGGAACACCAAGATACGACTACGATAAATCATTGGATCGTTAATCACAGATTTGAGAACATGTTCTCAAATCAGACGATCCTCAATCAGCCAACCTCTTGCATCGTTGTGTGTGACAATGTCGTTACGACTTCCACAACAATGAACAAGTATCATTCGCTGGGTTGTGTGAACGATAGCTGCTCGCCACATCGTTGGTGCTTTGTGCACGATATCTAGACGTGTGACATCTCACCAACTATGTCAAAAAGATGTCCTAACAATCCCGCGTACATGAGATCGTTGGTGATATCGTTACAACATTGAAGCATGTAACGGTACCTTTACACTTTTTGGTTTTTCAATATGTGAAAGGGCATAAAATCTTCTGCAGAAAAGTGAGGATACAAGTCCTGTGACCTCCACTGTTTGCTCAAAACAAGTTACACATGTGCTACTCAGGAAACAGAAGAGTTCTGCTCCAGCATTGAGTGTGCACACAGCATTGTTCAGGCTGAAACATTCTGTGAACCTACTAGTGCATCATTCTCTATGAATTAGAGTATCATCAAACAGTTAATTTTTTCAGTAATTCAATACAAAAAAGTGAAACACATATATTATATAGATTCATTACACACAGAGGATCTATTTCAAGTGTTTATTTCTGTTAATGTTGATGATTATGGCTTACAGTCAATGAAAACCCAAAGGTCATTATCTCAGAAAATTAAAGTAGGGAGGATGAAGGGTTGAAAATCGCGCTGCCGTATTCCACAAGACATCAAAGGGTGAATATAATATAGATTTATTAGTCACCATGTTCCAGGGCTCCGAGAAATGCAATGAAACATGGCAATATGACATTGAATTTTCAAGATATTCTTATTCATTGAAATGTACTAGTGGACACGCTCATGTAGGAGCAGAGTTCTTTGCTTCCTGAGCAGCAAAAATGTGACTATTTTTGAGCAAATGGTTGGATTTCAGGAACTGTATGTCACCTATCTGCTGGATATAATCATAGAATGGTGGATTTGGAAGTGACCTCCCGGGTCATCTGGTCAAACCACCTGCTCAAAGTAGCATTCACTAAATCATCTCAGACAGATTGTCTGTCCAGCCTCTGTGTGAAGATTTCCATTGTAGGAGAACTCACCACCTCTCATGGCTGCCTGTTCCACTCTGTCCTGCTGTTATAACGCTGATGTCATGTGAACAGTGTATAGCCAATAACTGAGCTCTGAGCGGCTCGAGCCGTCTACATGGGCAGAACTGCTGAGCTCACTGACTGACATCAAGAGCAGAGGTGGAGACTCAGTGCTGGACCAGGGGAGGGTGAGTAAAGAACAGTTTATGTTTTAAAGCAAATTATGCCTGCCAATGGTTTTCAGAAACCAGGCAGTTCAGTTAAAGGGAATCTGTCAGGTCCCTTAAGCCATTCAAACCAGCAGAAGTCACACTTGCTTATCAAAATTCTCTTCCTAACCAGCCCGGTATAACATCAATCTCTAAAATCAATGTGTAAAGAAAAGCATTTATTGCCTTCATTTTGTGTATGCTAATTAGGGCTAACACTAATTGAACAGGGCATTGTTTTCCCCAGAGTCCCTGACCTCTTTCCATGCTATCATGCCCCTCTGGGCGTCATAACATAATTTCCATAAGTTGATGTGATGGCCAACTACTGGAAATCTTGCGCATGCACAACTTCATTTAAGATCAGTGCGCCTCTGAAACCGGGTGTACGTGTCCTGGCTTCAGAGAGTTGCACTGCTCGTGATAGGGAAACAGGCTATCTACTTCCGATCATGTGCATCTGAAGACAGGACGCGTACACCCGGATTCAGAGGCACGCCGATGTTAAATGAACCACGTGCATGCGCAAGTTTTCCAGGAGCCACAATGATATCGGCTCATGGAAATCATGTTATCACACCCACATGATAACATGGAGAGAGGCAACTTGTCTAGTGAAGCAATGCCCCTTTGACTAGGCAACGCCCTAATTAGTATACAAACAATGGACCTAAAGGCACTTCACACACACAGATATCTGAGTCCCAATATCTGAACAGATCTTGGTTGCAGTGAAATCATGGATACATTGTTCCATGTTGTTCACAGCCACAAAATGGAGCAATGTATCATGATTTCACTGCAACCAGAGATCTGTTCAGATATTGGACTCAGATATCTGTGTGTGTGAAGTGGCCTTTATAAATGCTTTTTTTTAATTGATTTTAGAGAATGATATTATACAGGGCTGGTTAGGAAGGGAATTTTGACGTGCAAACGGGACTGATGCTGGGTTGGAGGGAATAAGGTCCGGACAAATCCTTTTAAAGTGATTAAATTACTATGTGCAAATAGAAAATAGAGATGTGTGTATTGATCTTTATCTTTTAGGCACAGACCACATATTTAGTGACAACCTATTTAATTTATTTTCTTCTCTTTCAGTTCCCCAATAGATGACAAAGGGATAACATAGAGTAAGTATCGTATATGACAATTGTCCCTCATTCAGCTTTGAGTAATAGTTAACCACCAACTTTCTATGCAAAAAAATAATAGAAAATATCAAGTACTTCTATGAAGATGTCCCGCTCAGGTCCAGAAACGCCAGTCTGTGCATGGCAATCCAAAATCAGACTGATTTGCACAGACATATGACAGAGCCCCGACATTCATATTTAATGCATGAAAATGGGGTTGCGGTAGCCCGTGTTCACAGGCATCCAAAAAAATTACGAACAGGATTTCTGCCTGAGCAGCAGAAAATACTCTATTATGGCTTGTCAATAGTGATGGGTGAACTTAGTATGTAAAGTTTGAGGTTGTACCAGACACCTAGTGTCCATCCACAGACCCTGAACTTGGACTTGTCAGGGAAGTCTATGTTACTGTTCGGTTTTGGCTAGGGGGGCTGCAAATGGAAGCAAAATGGTGGTTAACCAATTAAATGATACTTACTGTTACTGCACTTCTGTGATGCTCTGACACTTGCTTTCAGGTCTGCTCATTAACCCCTTTACAATAAGGATGTGAGCCCCCGATGTGACCTCAGACGTTGAGCTTGCATTATCCCTCACACACCTCAGCTGATCTCATCAGCTGATATGTGTAGCTAACAGGACCGATCTGATCAGTGATCCGATTAATGCTGTTAACCCTTTGGATCGTGCTGTAAATCACTGACTTTGCGATCCAAAGCCCTGTGGCAGGGATCGTGCTGTTTCCTGCCATGATGCGATCACGGGACCTTCATCTGTTACCTTGACAGCCTGGGGTCCTCTGATGACCCCAGATGCTGTCTGCAATTACTTCCTGAAGATGCCTGGCAAGTGTCGACAGCCACAGGAAGTGATCATTTGTGCTATATAGAGATGTGCTGCAGCTCATCTCTACATAACACAAGTGATCGGACTGTGCAGCACTGATGCCCCCTAGTGGCCAGTGTAAAAATAAAGAAAAAAAACTAAATAAAAGTTTCTAAAATTATGAATAAAAGACATAAAATTTCAAATCACCCCTCCTTTTGCCCCATTGAAAAAAAATATATATTAAAAAAATGTAAAAATACACATATTTGGTATCACCGTGTTCAGAAATGCCCAGTCTGTTAACATATAAAATCAATTAATCAGATCTGCAAATTGTGTAACGGAAGAAAAAAAGACCAAACGCCAAAATTACATTTTTTTTAGTCACCGCAACATTGCAATAAAATACAATAACAGGCAATCAAAACATCACATCTACTCAAAACTGAAGCCACAACAAATACCCATCACCTAGCCCCAGATCCTGAAAAATGAGAGCACTATGGGTCATGGAAATGGCGCTAAAGCACAATTCTTTTTCTTTAAAAACTTAAAAAATATTTTTTTACCTCTTAGATAACAGTAAAAGTATACATGTTTGGTATCTACTAACTCGTATCAACCCGAGATATCACACTAACATGTCTGTTTTACCATATAGTGAATATGGTGATTAAATAATCCATAAAACAAACATGTAATTTCACTTCTTTTGCAATTTCACCTCACATTTTCCTGTACACTACATGGTAAAATAAATGATAACAAAAAAATAAAGGTATGGCTCTTGGAAAAAAGGGAGGGAAAAACAGAAAAATGGAAAATCACCCGGGGGTGAAGGGGTTAAGACTCATACATACTCACTGTATCCACCCTGTCCACCCTCTGTAATAATGTCTGTGATTGGTTCCAGTCTAACGGCCTCTGTGCCAGCATCTGTGATTGGTTGCCATACACACACTAGTGTAAAAATTAGTAAATCATTTTAAAAAACAGTGTTTTTCAGTCCAGCTATCCAACCATGAAAAGAACATACCAAAAAGCAAGCAGATCAGACAATTTTTATTATTATTATTATTTATATAGCCCATTGGTTCCATGGCGCTTTACATGTGTAAGGGCAGAACAAGGACGAGAACATAAATAACGACGACTAAATCATACAGGTACATTAGGGCAGAGATGTTCTACATAGCTAAAGTAATAACTCAATAGGTTCAGGTATAGCAAAAAGACAAATAAAAAATGGTCTCACCCATCATGCTGCTGTCCATGGAGTGAGATTCACTCGTTGAAGTCTTTCCCTTTCAACCAAATGCCAAAAGGTGATTGAAAAAAGGAATGACTTTTATTGCCTCAGAATTTGGTATAGCAACATTTTACGGTCTATCCTAAGAACCATAATGTTGTATACATGTAAAAAAAAAAAAAAGGAAAGCCGGAGGCGCAATGTGTAAACCCTTTCATACATGGATGGTGGTTAAATTTAGGTGCTACTTGCACTCACCTTTGCAGGTTGTGCAAACCTTGCACAACCTCGGTGAAAGCGTTGGGCAAAGGCGCCTTCGGTCCCAAGGGAGTGGCGTTGCCTGATTGTCCCTCCATACCGCCTCCCGGTTACCTCCTCACCTCCTCCTCTGGCTCTTCCCGACACTTCCTCCGCTAGTCACGTGGTCGGGTTGGACCGGATACATGTCACGCAATGTCCGTCTCTCTCTCTTTGCTTGTTGCTCAGCAACGCCAGGTCCTGCAGTGTTAGTAGTACAAGCTGCTCCTGCCACTGCCGCTGCAGGGAGGAATAGAATTTGATTACATACCAGTCGGTCTAATCTGGACTAAGTCTACCAATTTGATATTAATATTCAACAGACCTTTATTGAACCTCCACAGCCCACTACGCGTCTCAACGGTGCCAAACCTCTTCTTCAGGGAAGAAACGGTTGGCACGTCGAAGCGCATAGTGGACGGGTGTTCAATAAAGGTCTGTTGACATATTAATAATCAAGTGTCTGTAGTACTTAGCGCTCCAGATTAGACCGCTGGTATTGTAATCAAATTCCAAGATCCATAAGGGGCTTAATCCCTTTAAAGGAGCCATTGTCTCCGAGGTCAATAGCCTTTGTCAAAATCTTGGCCAGAACCTGGATGTTGTTCTGAGACCTCTTGCTGTTTCTTTTCAGTCTTAAGGCCGTGTTAACACGAGCGACACATTATCTATGTCCTGCAACGTCACAGGTTTTGTGACGTTGCAGTGACATCATCAGCGATGTCACTGCGTGTGACATGCCACAACAACCAGCGATAGCTGCTGATCATGCGGAATGGCAGGACCATTTTTTGGTTTTGGTCTGTCGCTGGGCGACTCGCGTGTGTGACGCCTTTCTAACCCGATGTGTTTCCTGGTAACCAAGGTGCATATCAGGTTACTAAGCAAAGCAGGCTGGTAAGCAGGTACACATCGGTTCGCTGTGCTTAGTAACCCGATGTGTACCCTGGTTACTAGCGTTCTCCCGCTGAATATAGTAGCGGGACCTCGACATCAGTGGAAAAGATTAGTTCATATCCTTTCCCACGATGTCAACGTTGTTACACGGGTCACTTGTGAGATCTGCCAGTCTAGGGATCTCACCCAAGCGATCACATAGCGATGTTCCAGTGATCCCGATCATTGGTCAAGTTGCAGGAACATCGGTATGTGTAACCCGGCCTTTACACCAGAGTTACAAATGATCTCCTCTCAAAATTGAGAACATTTTGAGGGCAGCATCGAGGTTGAGGCTCTTTACTGCTCAATACTGCGCAAAAATAGGTTCCTGGCCATGGAGCATTTCTTGTCAATGAGAGGTCGCCAAGAAAGATATGTGAATGTTAGTGACCTGCCACAAACCTCCGCCACAGATATTGCTTAATGGTGACATATTTATGTATTCCTCTTTTATCTTCTTTTTTAAGGATATACTCTTTACGGATGTTTTTAAATAACTACTTTTAAAACATCATATTATAAGTTATGTCTTATATCAGTATATTCACAGTGGTGCTTTTTCTATAATATGACATGTTCTAACACTATTATTCTACCTTCATAACAGTTTTTCATGCCATAATCATGTTTTGTAATGAAAATAGTATAGAAAAATAAAATCTGTTACTGATTTGCTTTTCCTATATGTTGCAATTCAGGGTTTGGAGGAGTCACTTGCGGATTTTAAAATCAAAACCACAAGAAAAGGAAAGAACACCATTTCCATTGTTTCTCGTTATTTCGCGCCATATATGTTACATCATTGCTACTGTGTTTTGTGTATTTTTCCCTGAGAATCTTATGACTGGTCATCAAAATGCTTCCCCGTCCTGTTTTCGATGTATCGTTCATTGTGACAATCTGTTGCTTGGTTCGGCCATAACACAGCACAGAGGCAGCAGCTTCATTTCATGTTCTGTTATTTCTTGCATTTCTTTGTACTTACACTGTATATGATCATTTTGAATGTGTGGCTCAAAAAGCCGCCAACTAACCCTAAAACTAGCAAAGCTTCCACCTAATATAATGTACGTAGGTCAGTCAGTCCAGTATATGTTATGTATAACTTGAGTTTTGCAGTACGTCGTTCAGTCCAGGCAATGGGCTTGTTCTTTAACACATTCAGGCCACTTATGTAACAAGCTGCCATGTGTATGTGCATGACTAATAACACTATGTTTGGGCATTGCATGACTTGTATCCTGCATTTTTCACCAGTTTTACCCTCTTTCTCTAATTTTCAGTTCTTTCTGAGCTGGTGGATTGAGACTAGCTGCTATGATATCTCAAATACACCACACATAGATAGACTCCTGTTCTTTCTTCTATAGCACCATATGGAAAACATTATACATGAGTATTGAGCTGGGTGACTGTGAATTCAGCACAGGAGTAAGGTTAAAATGGTTGTGTGAGGGTGTGCAAAAGAAAAAACACCATGTCTGGCCATGATATGACTTGTACCTGCATTCTTCACTGTTTTACCCTCTTTCTCTAATTTTCAGTTCTCTCTGAGCTGGTGGATTGAGACTAGCTGCTGTGATGTCTCATATAACCGAACACATAGAAAGATTTCTGTTCTTTTTTCTCTAGCATATCATAGAAAACATTATACAGCAATAGTGAGCTGGGTGGCTTGAATTCAGCACAGGAGCAAGGTTAAAATAGTTGTGTAAGGGTGTGTAGAAGGAAAAACACTATGCCTAGCTATTTATGCTTTATCCTGCATTTTTCACTAGTTTTAACTTTTTTCTCTATTTTCAGTTTACTCTAGCTGATGAATAGAGACTGGCTGCTGTGATGTCTCAGATACACAGCACACATAAATATGTTTATTTTTCTAGCACAGCATGGTAAACATACAGCAGTAGTGAGCTGGTTGGCTGTGAATACAGCACAGGAGTGAGGTTAAAACAGTTGTTTGATGGTGTCTATGAGGATAAACACTATGTATGTCTATGATATGACTTGCTATGCTGCATTTTCACCAGCTTAACCCTTTTCTTTCATTTTCACTTGCCTCTGAGCTAGTGGATGGAGACTAGCTGTTGTGAAGTCTTACGTATATATACAGCACACATAGATAGGTTCTTGCTCTTTTTTTTCCCTAGCACAGTCAGAGGCAGCACCATGAAAAACATTATAGAGCAGTAGTCAGCTGGGTAGATGTGAATCCAACACATGAGTGAGGGTAAAACTGCAGCTTGATCTACCTGTGCTTGTCCTGTCTGCCTATGTCTCACAGTCTTCATAGAATTTAACAGGAGGTCTAACCTGATGTTCACTGTGCTTTAAGTCCAACTTGCTTTGACCAAGACAGATTTGAGCTGTATTTTCAGAGAATATGGTGAGTACAGCAGGTGGAGGCACCTGAAGTGGCTCATAAGTGGAGAAAGAAGCATATTTTTCTGATATGATATATAATAATGTTTCTTATATTCACCAGTATTATTCAGTTATACAGTTTGCTGAAGTGTTGACCATGTAGAGAAGTAGAAGGTGAATATTTCTATATACTCCTTGCACTTGAAATAGTATTGAAAACTAAATTTAAGAAGTTAGCTTAACTAATTTATGTCACTCGGCTCATATGATTTGTGTAGGGCTGTGGTCATTAAATACCTACTAAATAGTCTGTAATGTGATAAAGACTAAGAATGCATAGTAGAGATCAACAACCACACTGTAATAAGCAGATCTAGGAAATAATTAAACAACGAAGGCTTTAAACTAGATCTGCTATGTTGGCAGATGTCAACAGTTTAAAGGGAATCTGCAGCCAGGTTTTTGTTATGTAATCTGAGAGCTGCATGATGTAGGGGCTGAGACCCCGATTCCAAAAATGTGTCCCTTACCGGGCTGCTTGTTGTCACTTTGATACTATTTCTGTTTTATCTGTGCAGATCTAGAATGTTGAGCCCATGTCCCTGATTGTCTGATTTCGTGTACAATGTATATTGACTGCCGCTAATTATTGATGGGGGTGGGGTTACATAGAGCATGAAGACTAGGAGGCACCAGGCACCTAGTCCCGAGATTAGTGTGGAGACACCAGGGTCAGTGGGTGCTCTCATTCGCTGCATGTCTGTCTTTAGAAAGACCGTATGGGCCAGGGCTCATCCCACTGAAGGCCCAAAGTCCTTCCCCATAGGCACTATTCAGATAACACAGGGTGAGGGAACCACACATTGATAAATCTTTACTGAATCATCAACATCAAAATCAATAGTACATTCCCAGCAAGAAAACAAGATGGTAAAAACAACAGTCTCACCCTTCCTTTGGCTCACCAGGAATTAGAATCATCATACCTTCAGAGCTTCCAGAGCCAACTATCCCAACCAACAGCATCCCTTGAGAAGAGATAGCAGCAACCTTAGGAAGCTAACTGAGCACAGAAAGGTATGTAACCAGGTGACCAAATTGTCCCCAACTCTTGTTCTCCAAGCAAATTCATGGGCTCCGTATTAGTCAGAGAAGCAGTTCTATAATCCTTCTGCTGAATCCATAGATCCTAGGTGATGTCCTGTAGAATGAATATGATGACAGAAGCAAGGCCCTTTTTATACCTCTCAATTTTCATTTCAGGGTATTGTATCTTAAAAGATTGGTGGGAGTGCTGTTTCCTTATTGGTCACTAGTTCAATCCGACTGCAACATTTTCCTCTGCGTGATGTAGTCAAAGGGGCTGAGGCACTCCACATTTACCATGTAATCCATGAAATAATAGTCAATAGGGCTCCGTTCAGTTACCGAACAAAAGAACAACACGTCTGGCCTAATTAAGAACAGTTAAACACACAAGCCTCCAGACGCTAAGTCATCACAATAAAATCCTGCTGATTTTATTGAAACAACACACAGCTTAGTAAGTGACATAGCACTGGAATCAGGGACTCTGCTCCTATATCAGATTACAGAGCAAAAACCTGCTGACAGATTCCATTTAATTTTAATGTAAGTTGTCATGTTTTGGATTAAATAGGTTTGTCTCAGTTTATGTGGTTTGAGTAGTTACACACTGTATATTTTATTACCTATGAAATCATTTTAGCTAATTTGTTATTGATATTTTGACACTCATTGGATGTGTGCTGTAAGAAGATAATAATGCCAAGTTATGGTCTAGATGGGCATTTCAGGATGTGTAAAAGGGTGAGGTTTGAAGAAAAATCGATGTACAATTGAGATGGACAAATAACTGTCTCCAGCAAAGAAGACAACTAGGTACAGGGTTAGCGACTTTTTAAAAATCCATTTGCAAATATGTTATTTGGGAAATCTGAGCTTCTTAATATATGTGTCAATGTATGAAAGGCAACCCATTGATTTTTGGATGTGTGATGCTTTGTTCCTCCCGGAGGGGGGACAATTGCAAGTAGTTTGATTGCAGATTTGGTCACAGGTTACAACTGATCAATGGGGGTCAAAGCAGCTGGACAAGTTGTGGTCAGTTTATAATAATACATGATACTTGGCTAACCCGGGAGAATTGCAATTAAGAAAAAAATCCAATATTTGTGACCTTCCTCTTCTGCTCAAGGTTACAAGCTGACATGCACAGATCAGAAAAGTTGTGATGTCTGACTAGAGTTGAGCGAATTTGTTCAAGGTGAATTGAATAGTTTCAAACCTAAGCACAAATTTGGATCCTTGGGAACTCAAACTTTTGCAACTTGCTTGGTGCAAATTCAGAAAAATGGTGGTCAACCGGCTACCGGTCTTGTAGAACTGTAGAGAGATAGGATAGGGGTTAAAAAAAACAGACCTCCTGTCTCTGCTCACCTGTACCCATGCCACTGCCTGAAGTCCTGTGCTGGTACAGAGTGGAGTCCCTAAAGAGGACGTCACATGACGGAAGGAGGTAAAAGCCAAAAAGTGGACAAGACATTGGGTTGTGGCAGCAGTGGGACCGGTGAGCGGCTGGGTAAATATTCATCTGGTGATTGTAACCAGATTATCAAAACTCTTCACAATTCTATCTACTCTCCTTGAGCTCTAGAGTCACAATTTAATTTGGACACCAATGATTTTTGCATTAATGTCTTGTTTAATGTTGCGTATTGTGGCAGCATTGATTGTAATAATGTTGACATTGTCATGTTTGTTCGTGATCATTGCTCTATCTGGTGGGAATCGCCATCTCTTCATTATGAAAGTTGTGGAAACTTTTGTTGCTGAGATCTTTTCTGTAATTTCTGGAATGGATTAACTGTAGTGCTTTAATTTAGCATTATTAATGTTATCTGTGAAATAAAAAATGAAGAAATTAAATATGGACTCTTTACTTATGTCAAATCCGGGGGACGCAGTGAAGGCATGGGAGAAGAGAATGCTATAGAAAGAGTTGGTGGTACATTAGAAACAAGAGGGACAATGTATTCCATTTTATAGGAAATAAAGAATATTTTTCAAGTACGCAAGTTGGTTTAAAAACAAAAGATGCAATATTTATCCTCCCCAATCTCCATAGCTCCAGTTCTGATGCTCACCCGGTCCTCACCCATCGTTATTTACTAGCCCTGTCTAAAAATGTTCAAGAAATCGCTGCTTAGCCAATTGGTGGCTTCAGGAGAGACCCGCCGCAGCTTTCGATTGGCTGATCATACCATTGCAGCCTAATTCTTGGGTGTCGAAAGAAAACCAGAATGTGGAGGTCAAAGCGAATTTGGTAATCGGAGATTCCAAGGATGAGTGAGGTCTTTTTTTTAAGGCAGTCTAAACCCTTTGAAAAAAAATAGTTCTAGCCAGTGGATAACCCCTTTAAAACAGTTATCACATCTAATCTAACTATTGCATACAGGCAGCTATCCATGTTAAAAAAACATGTGAAGTAACATACACTATGCTTACCTTTTACTCCAGGCAATTTCAGTGCCACATTACTGATGCCACAAATGTCACAACTAGGGATTAGCGAACCAGACAGAGTTAGTACCAAACACAGACTTTTAAAAAATGTCAGTGTTCAAGTTTGGAGTTCAGATGCTTTACACACACAAACCACTGGAGCGAGCATCACTGTGCTGAGGTACACTTCGTGCTCGGCCCAGTGCAACCCGCTAGTAGTGTTTGAACAACTCGCACTAGGGGTAAATTCAGCGTTATCAGCTGTAGTATGTACAAGAAAAAGCAAAAAACTGCCCTCCTGCCCACTGACGTGCTTTGCTTATGATTGGCTGATTGGTGGCGGAGAGCCCAACTGCCCAATCAGTGACTTCCATTGAGGTTCAGGTCAAGTTTGGGTCCAGAACTGAACTTTAAAAAAAGAGCGGTTGAAACCTCAGAACCAGAACTTCCACAGGTCCGCTCATCTTAAAGGCTGGTTTACACGTGTGGACATCACTAACGATGTCGCTGCAACTTGTGACGTTGCAGCGACCTTGTAGCGAAGTTGCTGCGTGTGACATCCCACAATGATCAGCGATCAGGTCACTGAACGCTGATTATTGCGGAATGGCCAGGGCTGTTTTTCGGTCGCTGGTCTGTTGCATTGGCATGTGTGACAGGGGCAACAACCAGCAATCCCCAGTCTGCACCTGAACAATCATAACGACCGTCGGGTGACGGGTGCAGACTGGCTGATTGCTGGTGAGTCTGCATGTGTGACAGCTCCCCAGCGATCAGATAGCGATGTTCCAGCTATTCCGATCATTGATCGGGTTGCTGGGACATTGCCTTTAGTCACAACCTGTATACCCAATGTGACTTCTGCAGGGATTCACCGGACTCGGAAATCTCGAGCTATGGACATGATTGGCTCAGACCTTACGTGGGGTAATTGGGTAGTGAGGAGATACCGAGGATGAGTGGTAAGTGTTGGGAACGGCGGTGGTATGATATTTAATTATTACACATATTCTGATGCGTGTGTGTAGAGTTTGGATTATCTTGAACAACCCCTTTAAAAAAAATATTACAAGAAAACTACGGGTTTTTTTCCTTCAAAGACACTGTGGAATAACCAAAACGTATACGCTCCTCAACATTAAAATTGCAACAAGAGAAAAGGAATAGTCGTGCAATTATGGAAATCACAGGATTGTTAGACAGGTTCATGAGATTCAAATTATGGAAAATTGTAAATAAAATTTTCACTGACGACCACTTACATCCCAGATGTGCCCAACAGGAGACAAGTCTGGAGACTCTGCATCCATGGGAGCAGGTTTAGACCTTGCAGACTGCTAAAGGTAGCCCAAGGAAGATGCGGCCTGGTATTGTCATGTTGACAAAATGGTTCCTGGGTCACTTTAGAGAAATGGCCACACCACCAATGTAAGGTAGCTGTACCCTTCTAACCTTCATTCCGGGTAGAGTAACAGCTTGTTGTTATATTGATTTGGGGGTGGAACCTGTGTTGCAGGAAACCATTTTTCAACACCACAATGCCAGACCGCATGTTGCTTGTGCTACAATAAGCAGTATACAAGGCCAATGGGTGGCATAACCTCATTGATAGCAACCAAGTGTTTTTACTTCATTGCATGACATCCACTCTTGATACTGAATAATTCAACATGTTGTTTCCATTTTCCATAATTTGCAGATCATCAACGTGTCCATCCATCCTCTGATTTCCATAACTCCATTACTTTTCCTTCTTGGTGTTGCAATTTCAATGTTGAGGAATATCTTAAAAATTTCTTATTGGTGGGGGTCTTACCTAAAGGATGGGGGTCAGTCACCTGAGGATCACAAGTTATGGAGCTCATGTTACACCAAAGCAAAGTTATTTTTTGACTTGTTACGAGGACCCTCAACTTGCACCTAAAATTGACTGGGGCTGCTTAAAAGATGTCATCATAGGTGACATCACTGGGAATTTGGAAGTGGTGGATGCACAGACGCATAGACATTTGTGGTTGAACGTCCTACAAATTCAAAGCTTCTCAATCTTGAGATTTATAGATAGGAAAGGAGCTGACTAAGGCTCCATCACACTCGGAACACTTGGGAGTATTTGAGTTCAATGATCCTTAATAATTAGCTCCTGACATTAACCACAGATAGAAACAGGGGCGGACCTACCGTGGTGCAGCTGGTTCAGCTGTACCAGGGCCCCGACCGGCTAGGGGGACCCTCAAGCCTGCAGAGGTGCCCCTAGCCGACCCCCAACACCCGATGTCATAGGAGAGGAGGGTCAGGCAAGAGAAGCAGGAAGCTTCCTGCTTCCCTTGCCTGATCCCGCCCCTCCTCTCCTCTTCCCCACTGCCGCTCCGGCTCCCAGGAATTCATGCATTTGGCGCGGCTCACCGCCGACAGCCGCCAGCCCTGTCACACCCCCCCCCCGCTCCTCACCAAAACTGCACCAGAGCCCCCTGGGCTCAAGGTCCGCCACTGGATAGAAATATTGCACAAGATCATTCTTCAAATTGGGACAACTGTGACTGATGATATAGTTCTACAAAATGAGGTCCCTGACTACAACCCAGTCTGAAAAAGAAAACTAATCATAATAAATTTCAGCAACATTAAAAGGTTTATCCACTCACTTCTGGGATCTAAGGGTTAAGGTTTCTCCTTGTGGAGAGTGACGTGCCAGTATGAGGAGATTTAAAAACCTGCAATGCTCATCTGGCAAATTTTTTCTTCAGAGAGGAAGAGGACTTGAGCCCTAGTGCCACCTATTGGAAGCATCAATCCTAGTAGTCAATATTGACCCTTAAATGAGCCTTGTCATATGACTCAGGATAATAACCAAATGAGATTATCAATTTGCAGACATGGTGTTTTGGGTGTCGCTCTTCATCAGTGCAATGTATGAAATCCGATTTGGCTTGGTGAGAGGCTAAGATCTATGAGGGTAAGGCTAATCCTTGTGGAGGGTGACATGCCAATATGAGGAGACATATAAGCCTGCAATGGTCTTCTAGGAAATTAAATATGCAAATGTTCTCTTGCTCTTAGTTATTATCCTGTCATGTGATAAGGCTTGTCACAGGGTTGATATTGACTTTTAGAATTGCTCCTTCCAATAGGTGGCACTAGATTTCAAACTCTCTTCTATGAAGAGGCAATTTGCATATTCCACGTCTGGGGACATTTGTTATTAAATGCGTGTATTTGGGGCTAAAAATCAATCAATACTTGCCATTTGGTTTCAATAAAAATGTTGATTCGTTCTTCCGTTTTGTGTTTCTGCACATTTAACATGCAGTGATCTGTGTGTCATAAATCAGCTAAGGGCGGCTTCACACCACGGCAAGATAGCCCCGGACCGGATTTTGGCCTCATAGTATCCTATGGGGCCGGATGGAGCCGGATGGCAGCTATCTGCCATCCGGTTTCCATCTCTCCGGGAGAATCCGGGAGAATTCAGATTTTTGTCCCGAACACAAAAACGTTGCTTGCGTCCGGGGAGAAAAATCTCCCCAAATTGGCGTCTCCCAGATACTCCCGGATTTTGGCGCTCCCTTAACATGGGAGCCTATGGGGCCGGATTGCCACGATCCAGGAGGATCCGGGAACCAGATACCGGCGGTTGCACGCTGCTGTTATTTCAGGACCGCAGGTAGCTCCCTGTGAGCCGCGGTCCTGAATCATCAGCAGCGGCAGGTGCGTCCGGCTGCACACCGGATCGCAGGGCATATTAGCCCTCCGGTTCTGTGTGCTGATCCGGTCCGGGGCTGTCAGGTTCACCCCTGACAGCCCCGGATCAGATCTTGCCGTGGTGTAAAGCTAGCCTAAGAAGAGCTAAAAAAAAGGCATAAAAATGAGTTAAAAATTCTGACTGTCAGAATGAGCTCATTGATGGATTCTCAGTTAAAGGGATCCTGTCAGCAGTTATTTGCATATAAGCTGTGTCCACCACCAGTAAGGGTTTATGTACGGCATTCTGGAATACTGTATATAAGTCCACAAGCGATCTGTAAATGCAAAAAAAACCAGCTTGTATTATACTCCCCTGGTAGTGGTCCCATCCAATTGGCATCACTGGTGCTAAATGGCAAATGAGCTTTAATGGGGATAAATGTAAAGTCATACACTTGGGCAGAGGAAACAAAAGGTATAATTATGTGCTTAATTGTAAAACACTGGGCAAAACTGTCACTGAAAAAGACCTGGGTGTATGGGTAGATGACAAACTCACATTTAGTGGCCAGTGTCAGGCAGCTGCTGCAAAGGCAAATAAAATAATGGGATGCATTAAAAGAGGCATAGATGCTCATGAGGAGAACATAATTTTACCTCTATACAAGTCACTAGTGCGACCACACTTAGAATACTGTGTACAATTCTGGTCTCCGGTGTATAAGAAAGACATAGCTGAACTAGAGCGGGTCCAGAGAAGAGCGACAAAAGTCATTAGAGGACTAAGGGGTCTGCAATACCAAGACAGGTTATTAAACTTGGGGTTATTTAGCTTGGAAAAACGAAGGCTTAGGGGTGATCTTTTAATAATGTATAACTATATGAGGGGACAGTACAGAGAACTTTCTAATGATCTCTTTACTCTTAGGCCTGAGACTGGGACAAGGGGGCATCCTCTACGTCTGGAGGAAAGAAGGTTTAATCATAATCACAGACGTGGATTCTTTACTGTAAGAGCAGTGAGACTATGGAACTCTCTGCCACATGATGTTGTAATGAGTGAGTCACTACTAACATTTAAGAAGGGCCTTTCTTGAAAACTATAATATTACCAGTTATACATACTAGATTCTTTGATAGGGCGTTGATCCAGGGAACTAGTCTGATTGCCGTACCTGGAGTCAGGAAGGAATTTTTTTCCCCAATGTGGAGCTTAGTGTTGCCACATGGGTTTTTTTTGCCTTCCTCTGGATCAACATGGTAGGCTATGGGTTGAACTAGATGGACTTAAAGTCTTCCTTCAACCTTAAAAACTATGTTACTATGTTACTATGTCTTGGCCCGGTGCCTCCTTTCTTCCTGTGAATGTCCTCATCTTCCCTGCTTCTAGTAGGTGACACCTCCTATGTCACCCACCTACAGTCTCCTCCATTGCGCTCCTGTGCATATGTAATTTTCTCTGCTTTGCTGAGGGCAGAGCAAAGTACTGTAATGTGCAGGTGCCGGGAAAGATCAACAAATGCCTGTGCATGTCCAGAAGTGTTCTTTGACCTTTTCCCGTGTCTGGGCATTTTAGTACTTTGCTCTGATCTCAGTAGGGTAGAGAAAAGTGTGCATGCGCAGGAGCACAATGGAAGAGACTGTGTGCGGGTGACGTAGATTGTGTCATCCACAAGAAGCAGAGAAGACAACACATAGGAAGAAAGGAGGCACCAGACCAAGATCAGCGACACCCATGGGACAGGACCGCTCCCAGGTGACTATAATAATGCATTATACAGATCGTCCTGGGGGCATATATGCAATATTCTAGAATGCTGCATACAAGGCCTTACTGGCGGTGGCCGCAGCTTATATGCAAAAAATACTGCAGGTAGGTTCAGTTTAATTCATTCTGCAGCCAAGAATAGAGTTCAACACCAGAGATACAGAAGGCAAATAGTAAACATTGTATATGAAACCCAATTACAAAAATACATTTGCATTAAAATAATGTTATTAGAAGATCTCTCCACTGATACAAAGATTTCTTAATCATCTAAATGCAGAGATAATGCCACTCAAAAGATGTCTTATCCATAAGAAAGGTAAGTGAACTGAGGAGTTATGAACTGTGACATTTATGACATGGAAAGCAGAAATACAATATCAAGTGGCTGAGAGCCAGAGCCCATCATATCATCTGATTACAATATACCCAAAGCATCTATGATATCCTCTAATGAGGGAGAAGGGACGTAATGCTCCTATCTGTTAAAGGTCTCAAGTGTGGCTTCAACTTCTATATCTTCTATATTATGTCACTAATTAGTGCTATAATTATAAATGCTATCAAATATGTATTGACACACTTAAACTCTAGTGTGATATACTGTATATGTCTTATGCAGTAATATAATCTTGTGGGCTCCATTAATAAACACGGGTGAAAACTGACATGCCAGTGTAAGGAGACTTACAGGTCATGCAATAAATATGCAAATTGTCTCTGCAGAGAGGAAAAGGACATAATAATAATAATAATAATATTTATTCATTTACAGTATATAGTGCTATTAATTCCATAGTGCTTTATACACATTTGCAGCACTGTCCCCATCGGGGCTCACAGAATTGAAGTCTAGCGCAACCTATTGGAAGTAGCAATCCTAAAACTCAGTTTTGACCTTTTACTGAGACCTGTCATATGACATAGGATACAATTAAAATCAGGATGACTATTTGCAGACACGTTTCAGGGTATTGCCCCTCATCAGTGAAAAGCATGAGATCTGATTTGAATGTTTTAGAGGCCTGTGACTGGGGTCTAAGAGGTAACATTTCTCCTTGTGGTAATGTAATAAACACAGAAAGGGACACAATGTGAAAAGCACCTAATGGTATATGGGCTTCTGTGAGAGGGGCCAAAGGGCCTCTCACCTATCTTGGTTATGCACCTCTGCACAACCGGAGTAAGAGGCACCGGGTTAGAGGATCCGTGCAGGGCTGGGAAGGTCCCGGAGAGTCCCAGGGCTGGTTCAGAATTCTCCCTGTGTCACTTCCTGTTTTGGTCACGTGATCTGGAAGCTGATGACATCACGGCAGGTCCTTGAGTGCTTCTAAGTGTTACACAGGCAACGTCGGGTCCTGCAGTCTGTTTTGGATCTCCCCGAGCTGCTCCTGTCACCAATCCCTCACAAGGGGAACATAGCAATGTGAAAGAAACAAGTGGCAATCTTTTAGGAGCCCTGGGGCACTTGGGCAAACATAACACACTCAGAGTGTTTGATTTACAAACCTTTATTGCCCTTTACTTCTCACTACCCTGGTGCCTGTTTTACTCTACCTGAGGAAGACGGGCACCCTGTCGAAACGTGTACTGGGAAGTAAGGGGCAATAAAGGTTTGTAAATTAAGCACTTTGAGTGTGTTATATTTGCCCAAGTGCCCCAGCGCTCCTAAAAGATCGCCACTTGTTTCTTCCACATTCCTTGTGGATAATGACATGCCGTTGTAAGGAGACCTATAGGCCTCTCCTAAAGCCAAATCAGATTTTTGCTCTGCTTGATGAGGAGCAATACGTCTGATGATAAATATTCTGGTTTAGCTTTAATCCTAAGTCATCTGAAAAGGCTCATTAAAGGGTCGATGTTGACTTTTAGCATTGCGACTTCCAATAAGGGGGCACTGGAGTTCAAGTCCTCTTCCTCTCTGATGAGGTAATTTGCATAATTCATAAACATATCTCCCAGTATTCCCCAATAATTCCACAAGATAGGCATGACCAGGACTATACAGATCTCAGACAATATGGAAAATGATTTTTTATTTAGCAGTAAAAGAACTGAAATAACATTAGTTCCAAAACTTAACAAGGTATTATTAGTTTATTTTTTGCTGCAATGGGAATCATACATTTGATCAATTCCTATCATTTCCAATTAACATACTAGTGCATCTCAATGAATTAGAACATCATCAAAAAGTTCATTTATTTCAGTAATTCAATACATAAAGTGAAACACATATATTATATAGAGTCATTACACACAGAGGGATCTATTTCATGTGTTTATTTCTGTTAATGTTGATGATTATGGCTTACAGCCAATGAAAACCCAAAGGTCAGAAAATTAAAGTAGGGAGGATGAAAGGTTAAAAACTGCAATCCTGTACTCCACAATACATCAAAGGGTGAATATAATATTGATTTATTAGTCAACGTGTTTCAGGGCTCCCAGATATGCCCTGAAACATGGCAATATGATACTGATTTCTGATAATATTCTAATACATTGAGATGCTCTAGTATTTATAGCTATCAAAATCTATTGCCTGAAGTTTTGATCAATCAGCTGATATTGCCAAATGTCTCCGGTAGAGCACAACTATTATTTCATGTGCTTTCTTAGAAGGTCTCCATCCCATGACATTATGGACACATGGTTATTATTATTATTATTTATTTATTTAGTTATAGAGCACCAATCATTCCATGGTTGATGGCAAGTTTGTCGAGACATCTCATTGACATCTACTTTTTGGAAATTGGATAAGCAGGGTTCTTTTTTTTACATTTTTAAACTATAGGATGGATCAATAATTACAGTTTTCCATATTAATTTGCTGTGTATTATGAATTTCTTAATTTTCCTTCATAAACAATGGTCCAACCGGAAAAAAATGTTGCCCATCTGGCCTAATCATTTTTATCTTTTCGGTTTAAGTTTCTTCTTTTAACCCAAATTCCCAACGTATAATAAGGATCTTATGGCAACAACACCTAGAATTCAGTATGTAAATGGTTAATTTGACGAAGAGCTGACTCTGACTTGGGCTCCTAACTTGACACCTCTTCTGTCCTCGGCCAGAGAGTTATCACTGTTTGCAGCTGTTCTCTACTGTATGTGACCGGCTTGGAAAAGAACTACCCCCGCTGAACACTTAAGTCCCCCTGTAATCATATTACACTCATTGCTACTTTTTATACTTTTACGCTATAAATTAAGTCCCTGTGAAATCCGAAAAATTAGAAGCTTCCTTTGAAAAATTTCAACCCCACCATCCATTGACGTCATCGTGGACATCAGAAAACGATCTTAGTGTTAATGACTATAATGAATGATCACATATAGGGAGGTTTTATAGAAATACAAATAGAATAATTACAAATTTGATTTTTGGAATTTTGTTTTGCACCCCACTTGGAGTTTATTTGTTATATGATATCAGTGACAAAGCAGGATAGAGTCTGAAATGTTTCCCGGTGATTAGGAATGACTCAATAAGAACAACCGTAAGCTGTTACTTTGCAAAAATGCAAAAATTGCACTGTAAGCAATTATGAGCTATAATTTAGTATGGGCGAATGGGTTTTGTGAACAAGACGGCAGCAAACATGGCTGTTAAAATGAAGCGGGAGTAGGCATAGATCAGGGTGTCACGCTAGTATCTGTGTGGTAGCTGGGTGCTACACACATGCAGGATTAGATATCACAGTCTCTCTCTGTAGCCACACCACTACCCATCTGGGTCCTGTACAGGCTAGTGCTTCTGACTGAGTAGTCCATAAAGGCACCCGTACAAATAAGATTGACCATAACAAAGGACTGGAAGGTGACTGCTCGAGCTTCGCTCCCTGATAGGTCTTTAAAGGTTTCCTGTAATCTCCTAAGGAACCAGGAGAGGGGTTGCTTAGCACAAGGCGCGCGGGGAGTGACCTGTGACCCTGTGACACAGCTAAGTACTATACCAAGATCCCGCTCATAGAGTATATGTGACCGCACTGTCTATATTATCAACTGAGGCGGGCAGATAGCCAGTTACCAATAGAGAGTGGGATAGTCTGGTTTCTAGGCACCTTTCTATCTATCGTGCTAGATGTGTACTTAGCCACGAGGCACAGTTCCTTTTAATACTGGGACATTGGTATAGACTACCCAACCCATAGATATCACCCTAGGGTGGGGAGCACCATCTTCCTCCTTATAGGGTGAGCTTAGAGTGAGTGGAGGATAAGCCGACCAGGAGTGGGGGCGCCATATCGAATTAAGGGCGCCGACCCCCGCTGGAAGGTAGGGCAAGGAGGGAGGTATCTGTTTATAGGGGCAGCCCCTTCCTTCCTTACTATCACCTGTGCACCCAGTTTTTAACGGGTTTTGATGGGGATTTAGCATACGTGCTTAATAAACTATATCTTTTTAACAGGAATAATGTTTATGATTTACAGTTTATAATTCCTGGGAAATCAATACTAATATTTGTTTAGCACAACAACTGCAACGGGGAAAGCATACAGAGGCAGACAGTCAAAGTGTGACAGTGCAGGAGCAGAGATTAAGTAAACCTGAGTTGACCCTCCAGCTAGGAAACCCTGGGTTAATCCATGTCCCCAAGATTACCTCTGATGGTGGCGTTGCCTGCGTCTCATACCTTACTAGACTCTTGAAATGGACTAACCTAGATGTCCCCCTCAAGGAAGTAAAGTTGCAGTAGAGCAGGAGAACACTGGCAGAGCAACAGGTAAGTTAAGACTCCAGAGACTTCTCCAGACACAGGCTTCATTGCTGCAAATTGACTGACACCTCTGTGACAGGAACAAGCATACACCATGGGCTGAATACAAAAGCTATATCTGACATGGAGTGAGGTTGGAGGTTGGGTAGGTATAGCAGAAGGGGAGGGTGATAACAAGCTACAGCTTAGAGGCTAAGAGAGGATTATACCATCAGTGAAAGGATCCTTAACCCTTACAGCATAGAAACACAAGCACATGAAAACCATATCAATTAGGGTCCCTAGAAAATATGCAATTGATTAAACACCGAGACGTTCTGACCTCAGATCCCCAAGGGATGACAGCAGGACTTGGCACTCTCATGACACAGGGATAGCACATAAACGAAAACATACTTATTTATATTTTAAAGCATATTATTTTTAAATGTTGTCTTTATATAAGCTCTTTAAATAGGAACCGCCATGTCTGCCCTATTAAATATTATTCTCCCCCATAAAATAGCAATTCGGGAGCGTATTTTCTTAGAAGTCTAAATTCCTCTCTTCCTATTTAGTCTTCCTGAGAATGCAAAAATACATTTAACTGACAACTTGTCAATTGATGGTGTGTTCCCACATTATGATACTGTCCAATTAGTGCTGACACTGAAGGCACACCCCCAGTAGGAAGGTGAAACCACAAAAAACTGTTTAAAATAGTTACACAGACAAGTAGAGAATCAGGATAGATAAATGTTCTGGGGTCAGGTAACAGGAGATAATGTCAAGATTAAGGGGAAAGGCAGAGGCATAGTCAGGTCACAGAATACAGGAGGGTAGTGGATCAAAGCAGATGGACAAGACAAAAGGATGATCAAACAAAGTCAATTGTCAGGCAGTATAATATCAATTCCTAGAGCACAGATTCAAGAGGCAAACTAGCACAACTGAGCAGAAGACTAATGGCCACTTTACACGTCCCAACGTCGGTCCGATATTGGATACAACACCGCGGGAGCGCGCTTTTTCTGCCCAGATTTCCAAGATCGCATCGGAGATTTACACAGCGTGATATCGGCAGACAACGCCACTACGATGTGTACGCCCCCTTGTACGGCCGACCCAGGAACGACCATTTAACATGGAGAGGATAGGGGAAGTTGGACTCCACATCGTAGTTGGGCTTTTACACAGCCTGATCCGGCCACAACCTCCATCCAATATCGGGCCATTGGAGAGCAGGCTCATTTGATGCCTGATATCATTTTGGCATCGTTCGTGCATCGTATTGGACATTTACACCCCACAACGCACGAACGATATCGGGGCCAACACACGAACCACGTGACTTTTGGTCGGAGTTGGACGCCAATATCGCGACGTGTAAACCCACCATAAGGCTGGAAACAGACTTTCCGAGTGACTTGCGAGTTATTTGGACAAATCACGGATGATTAACTCGGAATGGCCTCCCCCTGTCAGGACGGGAGTGTCAGCACCTTGTGTTTTTAAGCAGCTTCACCCTCCTGTCCTGACAGGGGGGGGCCATTCCGAGTTAATCATCCGAGACTCGTCTGAGTGACTCGCATGTCACTCAGATCAGTCTGTTTCCAACCTAAGACTGGCAGTGTTCTGGGACTGACTGCACATCTAAATAGCTGGACAATCAAACTGAGCAGTGCACACCTGAAAAACTTAGAACCTTCGAGTCTCAGATTGGACGTCTGAGTTGTACACCGCAGTACGCCACCCTGGAAAATTGAGCTGTCAATTAGCATAAAAAAAGTTACCATCCATTCTCCAATAGCCACAGATAGTATGTTGGGGTCACTAAGACTGTGTTTGCATTAAAATTCTTGAAATGGGTTCAATACAGTCCCAAGAGACATCACAGTTTTTACATAGATCTTTTCTAGGTGTTTGAAGGTTTTGAAGTACCTGTGATTCATGGAGAATTTTTGTTACATATAATGGATGCCTATGAATTTGGATTTCATCCCTTATTTGGGCCAACCATTTGCGGAAGATCCAAGAAAAGCTTCACTCTCGTAGAGTTGTGTCTACAAGTGGATGACATCATTATTATTACATCATCAGACCTCCACAACTCAGACTTTTCACCACCTTGACTTAGGGACAGAGGTAATCCTCACAGACAACACTCTAGATATCCAATTCCTAAAAATAAGTTGGAATATATTTTATTTCCTTTTATTAATTGCCTCTTATGTACTAATGCAATTCCCAGTCTCACATGACAATATATTCAACTTAAATGTTTGGCCAATAACTACAGGGTGGACCACAAAAAGATCCCTGTTTCCATTGTGTGGTTTAGAGGGCGTCACTTAAAGTGTAAATGTCATTTCATTGGGAAAAAAAACACAATACTGCTCCACTGGTTGTTAATGAGTCACATAGCAGCTAAAATAATGTTTTTGAGCCATATGACTTATTTTCTCACATTTTCTTATGTTCTATTAAAAACTGCATTTTATGGCTGTGCTAGCGTTGCCGCTATCTGCCAGCACTCTGTGTGTATTTCCACAGCTTCTACCAGCAAGCTGATAGGGAGCACTGTGATGTGCTAGCAGAAAAAGGATTAATAGAGATCCTGACTGAGCTGTGTGGAGCCACATGACAGATCAGAAGCTTGTGCCAAGTAAAGAGGAGTTTGTATTGATCCTGACATTCTCACATTGCTCAGCACTGTGCTGCAGCTTCAGCTAATCTGATACATTGTTTCCTCACCAGCTGCAGTCAGCGGTGTAGACCATGCCCCCTCCCTTATATGATTACATGGCTTATATTCAGTGTGAAGATGGATCTGACCGATAATGAACATTTGTATGCTTCACACATAGTGCAATGGGGACAGCTTGTGGAAGGTTTATGAATGGCTTTCAGATTAAATATATTTGAAAGTTTATTAAAATCACTTGCGCTATGTTATTATATAAAGATTTAAATGGTGGTTACACTTTATGGGATCTCATTTAAGAGAAAGGTCCTATAGTAAACTTGACAGTACTGCCTATTCCAATCACCTGGAGCTCAGATTTCATTTTACCAAAATATTATGAGATGAATTAAGTCCATCGTGTCCTCCCTGCCAGTTGAGTGCTGCTTTGTGAGAGTGTCCATCATGCTGTATTGTGAGAATGCAGGTCTATATACACAGGCTCAGTCACAAAAACACAGAACTGTTTGGCTGGTCAATCTTTGTGCCTTTGTGTCCCTACAAAAAGCAGAATACATGGTTCGATCCACATGTGGCATAACACAGGATCCATGGCGGGTGCTAAGAAAAAATAGACAAACCAGTGTGAAGACACTCATTGCAACCTGTATAAATCAACCTGAAAATGATCTTTACAGGATCATGTCTTAAAAACATGATGGGTATTAATTCCTTCACCACCAAGGAAGTATTTGGCAATGTCCCTCCTTTGGCAATGTCCCTCCCTTTGATGCGAGCTCACGCGCTGAGGTTGCATCTTCCCCCACACATCTCAGTTGATCTGATCAGGTGAGATGTGTACCTAACAGCACTCATCTGATTGGCGATTGAATCTGCTAACCCTTTGGAACGCGCTATTAATCACAGACAGCAAAATCCAAAGCACCCCAGCGAGGATCGCACTGTTCGCCGCTGGTATTGGAGGTCCGATGATGCGATCATGGAACCTCTGCTGTCACCTTGACAGCCCAGGGTCCTGTGATGACCCCGGAAGCTGTATGTAATCACTTCCCACTGGCGAGCTCCATCGCTGGCAGAAAGTGATTATTTCTCCTGTGTTCAGCTGTGCAGCATCTCATCTGTACAGAGGAGAAGCAATCGGTCTGTGCAGCACTGAAGTCCCATAGGGGGACAAATAAAATTAAGTAAACAAAAATGTTTGGAAAATATGGAAATAAAACACAAAAGTTCAAATCACCCCCCTTTTGCTCCATTGAAAATAAAACTATTAAAAAAATGTAAAAAAATACACATATTTGGTATCCCCATGTTCAGAAATACACGATCTATCAACATTTAAAATCAAATAGTCAGATCTGTAAACTGCGTAACGGAAAAAAAAAGTCCAAGCGCCAAAACTACGTTTTTTTGGTCGCTGCAACATTGCAATAAAACGCAATAATGGGCGATCAAAACAACATCTACACAAAAATGGTATCATTAGAAACGTCAGCTCAAGACACAAAAAATAAGCCCCAGATCCTGAAAATGAGACTACTACAAATTGCAGAAAATGGTGCAAAAGTATAATTCTTTTTCTTAAAAATCTTCATTTTTTTTTCACAACTTAGATACCATGAAGTCTGCGAACTCATACCAACCCGCGGCATCATACCGACACCTCAATTTTAGCATACAGTATACAGGGTGAATATAAAACCAAGAAAAAATGTGTAATTGCCCTTTTTTTTCAATTTCAACGCATTTGGGATTTTTTCCCATTTTTCAGCACACTATATGGTAAAATAAATGATTTCATTCCAAAGTACAACTCGTCCCGCAAAAAACAAGCCCCAACATGTCTATATTGATGAAAAGATAAAGTAATGGCTCTTGGAAGAAGGGGAGGGAAAAAAAAAGAACAGAAAACGGAAAATCACCTGGGGGTGAAGGATGTAATATCACTTTATCAAAAGCCATTCCGAGTGTAATTTGTGCAAAATGTTCCATAGACATTGTCCAAAACCATTTCCAGCATCTCCTGTTTTGTCAGCCATTATTCTGTACAATCAACGCAAGGGGAAAAAAGAGACTCTGATTTTCATGTACTACCCTGAATAAAAACGTCACTGGAAACATGAGGTATAAAAAGGTTTTACGTAACCCAACACCAATTTAAAGTGTTATCAAATGTTCAATGGGATTGGCCCACGAAGATAAGTTATAGATTGGTGGGGGGGTCGAACAGCGGGGGAACCCCCCAATAGGCAGAGAACAGGCCAGACGTTAGCACATGTATCACCACTACATTTTAAATGGTGATAATAAGGATCAACGTGTGCTGTTCTGTCCAATGGTGCAGGTTCCAGTAATCGAACCGCCATCAATTTATTGATTAGCACATGTCCTGTGCCTGAGGGATAGCTAATTTACGCTGCATAATTTCTTTTTTTTTTATTTAATGTCCTTCAGTTTGATCTCGAACCATGGCGACTTGCTGAGTTAACACTCTATAAAAAGATCAATCTTGTACAGCATAGATAAGTTCACCAGGATCCTCTCCAAGCCTAGATAGGTCCAGCAGGGTCTTCTCTAAGCCTAGATAGGTCCACCAGGGTGTTCTCCAGGCCTGGATAAGTCAACCAGGGTTTTATATGCTGTTTTCTTGATAGTATCAAGCTGGTCTTCTTTGCCTTGTTCCTTCTATACTTCCGACATGAGGTCCTTCTCCAGTGATTTCTCTCTTCTTATGATGTGTCCAAAGTAGGCAAGTTATAGCTTGGGGATCCTTCTGTGGCGCCCCGCACCGAGTGCGTCACAAGAGGGTATTGCAGCCAAAACAGCAGCAGCAAATATTCTCTGACTCAGCAATCACACGGTTAACTCAGAGATCCATACCCTACATGCATCACCTAGCATAGAGGGCCAATCAGGTCCTGGTGGGCGGAGTGTAAGGGTAGTGTGTAGTGGAAGTTTAGTGGAGTCTAGAGGAGTTGGAAGTTGTAAGAGCAACGTAGAAGACCTTCTGCAGAATCCGAGCTCTGCAACCTAGGAGAGGGGGCTTGCACAGTCCCGTGCGGCCCCCTGGCCACCTTAAACCGGCCGTCTCCCTACCGTCACACGGTTGAGCACCATCACTCTCGGTGCCTAATCAACCGAACTACGGGCGTCAACATGCGGGTCCAAAATAATCCCGTGCCCATCTACAGCCGGTTTGCTGGTACCGAAGCTAGCAGCAGCTCAGCTCTGCTATGCAAACCAGAGGAGTGGAGGGACCGCTTTACAGGAGCACCCCACCATCGCCAAATCCAGTCGTCTAACCAGCGGTGTACCCACCAAGGGACCCAAGGCTCCCCAAAGCATCCAGAACGTATACCCCGGATAGGGCATTCAAGCAGCCTCCCTGTACCCGATCTGGTATTCCTGGGCGACAAAGGCAACTTACTTAGATAGAATGGAGGAACACCGCGGATCTCTGAGAACACACTGGTCATTGCTGAGTTCACCCGGTCCACTACCTACAAGCTGTATACCATGTACTGCCTGCTGGTTACAGTAAAGAACCCGTTACAGAGACTTACAGTGTCCATGCCTTCTTATGAACTGTTTATCTGCATACTAAGGTAACCGCAGTTGCCTCACAACATCTTGTGCAGGCTCCGGGGATCACCGCTCAGCCTGTGGGGAGAGTTCCATCTTGCTGCATTCCATCCCCCGGAGGCCCCGCAGCTTCAGTAAAGTTACCGAAACTCTCATAGGTGGCGTCACGACAAATTAGCCCCTTAATCTGTTCCCACAAGACGTCTTCACTTTTGATCTGTACCACCGGGCCCCACTACCGGCAGGCGCGATCCACGCATGACAAGGAGGAAGAAGCAAACGCCTGTCTAAACCGGAGTCCCGGCCGCGGTGAGTCACTTACTTAGAGTGACAAGTCGTAGCTTGGTGATCTTTGCTTTCAGTGACATGTCTGGCTTGATTTGTTCCAAAATTGATTTGTTTATTCTTCTTACCATCCATGGTATTGATAACATAATTTTCTTCAGTCTTGTTCCTTAAGCTCCAATAAAAAACATGAACTTAGGGCCCTTTCACATCAGCGTTTTTTTTAAATCGCGGCAGATGCGGTGAAAAAAACGCATCTGCCGCGATTACCGCATACCGGCTGCACTTGCAGCGCGGTTGCGGTTTTTGCCATGCAAAGTATAGGCGGACTTGCGGCAGGTGCGGCAAGTGCGGTTTTGCACTTGCGGCAGGTGCGGCCGCGAAAAAAACCGCGGCTGACCGTGTTTTTTTTCGCGGACGCACCTGCCGCAAGTGCAAAACCGCACTTGCCGCAAGTCCGCCTATACTTTGCATGGCAAAAACCGCAACCGCGCCGCAAGTGCAGCCGGTATGCGGTAATCGCGGCAGATGCGGTTTTTTCACCGCATCTGCCGCGATTTCAAAAAAACGCTGATGTGAAAGGGCCCTTAGCTGTAGAAACACACGGCCAATGCATTTCGAACCCAGTAGGGTTATTGTCAATGTCATATTCTAAGGTCTCTTGTGACCTAGTTTCCCATAGTTAATGGCATGAATTACTGCAAGTCATCAGTGAGTAAGAAGGAAAGTAGTGGAGGACATGATGGGGCAGCAGAATGGGGGTGTAATTGTTTGGGGTTAATTGGTAACAAAAACATCACAGTCCTTGAACCTTAAAGGGAACCTGTCAACCCCTTTTGGCATTTTAAACTGTGCCCACCAGCTTACACATTATGTAAATGGGATTCTAGTAACCCCTGTATGGGCCCAGACGTGCCCCACATACCTCAGAAAATAACTTTTATTGTGTCCAGCACTGGCCTCCCAATGAGTCAAGGAGGCTGGTATATGGTGGAGGTGTATAAGCTCCTTGCTTCTTCCGAGACGTCAGCACTATGCGTAGGTGTGCCTGTCAATGCCGGCATCTCGCGAGATTTGTGAAGTCTCGCAAGACATCAGCACTGTTCAATGGAGCCCAGACACCCGATACACTGTGCAGGCGCGAGTGCAGCTGTCACTCAAGTGCCAATCACAGGAGGGGCAGGAATTTTAAAAAAAGCAGGGCGTGTTTTGCAGCCGGGGGGGGGAGTTTATCCACCTGCACCATATAGCAGCCCCCCTGACTCAATAGGAGGCCAGCGCTGGACACAATAAAAGTTATTTTCTGAGGTATGTGGGGCACGTCTGGGCACATACAGAGGTTACTAGAACCCCATTTACATAATGTGTAAGCTGGTGGGCACAGTTTAAAATGACCAAAGGGTCCTTGTTGGGCAGAATAGCGGTGATTAAGATGTCGTTTCTCCCTAAGTTGCTCTATTTGCTAGAGACTATCCCAGCTAAGGTCCCGATGAAAATGTTAAAAAAAATACAATCACAGATCTTAAAATTTATATGGCACGTAGGCGGCCGTCACACGCTTCAATTTAATGCATGATATCGCTTAAGCGATCTGCGTTTTGATCGCTTAAGCGATATCGTTTGTGCATTGCTACGTGCGATCAAGCGATATTACAATGTAAAATCGCTTGATCGTGACATCGCAGATATGAGAGCCGGAGCTCATATCAAGCGATAAATGATTTAACAATCTGCTTCATCGTGGTGTATGACACCACGATGAACGATCTCCCAGGGGCAGAGCCTATGCTGGGAGATGGTATCTATGGTAAACGTCGGGTTACTAAGCGCCGCGCGGCGCCTAGTAACCCGATGTGTACCATAGTTACCAGCGATATCGCTGCTCCACATCGCTGGTGAGTCTGTCTGTGTGACAGCTCACCAGCGATGTGAGCGATATCGTTAGCGATCGCGCGTGCACGTGATCACTTACAATATCGCTCACGATATTGTAGCGTGTGACGGCCGCCTCAGGAAGGCATCGTACACCCAGCTCAGTTATATGCGCTCCCATATTGCAGGGAGGCCTGGCTTGCCCCAGACATTTCAAAATATTACTATGCAGCCCACTTACGCCGAATTCCATCGTGGACAACACTCCCAGCATATAATAGGTGGACGGAAATAGAAAAGCTTTGGATGGCCACTTACCACACCTGTATGATACACCTCCTAACTAGAGATGAGCGGTGTTCGAATCGAAATGTTCGCCAATCTCAAATCCGAGCTGTTTTTGGTGATGTTCGAGTCGTTCGTCGAATTAGAACAATTTGCTTAAAATTCGGCAGTTCGAGGTCATGTTCAATTTCTGTTCGATTTCAGTTCCGCAATGTATATACATACATTGCGGAACCGAAATGATGTAAAATCAAGGGTTAAAAATAAAAAAAATTGATACTCACCTCTCTAATCCATCCAGCGACGCTTCCAGCACTGCCTACCTGTCGGAGATGTGATCTCGGCAGCGTTTCCTGGTGAAATGACGAGTTCTCGCGATAACTCGTCATGTGACCGGAAACCGCTGCCGAGATTATGACATCACCGCAGGTCCTACAGGCCCTCACTAGTAGTGAATAGTAGTGAGGATCTGTAGGACCTGCGGTGACGTCATAATCTCAGCAGTGGTTTCCGGTCACATGACGAGTTATCACGAGAACTCGTCATGTGACCGCAGGTCCTCACTACTATTCATTTCTAGTGAGGACCTGTAGGACCTGTGGTGATGTCATAATCTCGGCAGCGGTCACATGAAGAGTTATCGCGAGAACAAGTCATTTCACTGGGAAACGCTGCCAGGATCACATCTCCGACAGTTAGGCAGTGCTGGAAGCGTCACTGGATGGATTAGAGAGGTGAGTATCATTTTTTTTTCATTTTTAACCCTTGATTTTACTTCATTTCAGTCACGCAATGTATGTATATACACTGCGGAACTGAAATTGACCACCACACTAGTGTTTTAGTGTGTTCGAGGGTGTTCGACGAACATTCGACGAACACACCTCCCATTCGACGAATCAAATCGAACTAGAACACTAGGGTGGTGGCTCAACACTACTCCTAACACTCTCCTTGGCCCCATGGCTTTCACTAGAGAACTTTGTTTTAAGTGTAGAAGGCAATTCCAATTAGCTTCACATGCCTCTTTTTTTACACCTTTCCTATACACCCATCTGAAAGAGATAATGAACGCCACCATGACTCGTCATTGGGCAGAGGCAGGACTCTTTACATTCAGAGACCTAGTGGATCCCCTTACACAGAGACCCAGAACGTTCAGGGAACTCTCAGAGAAATACAAATTGCTGCCTACACTGTCTTACTCATACCATCAAAGACTACATTACTTTGGAACTGTCATGGGCTCCTCTAAAATCCCTTCCCCTTCTCAATTTGAATACATTTGCTCTAGGGGCACTTTAACTAGAGGCCTCATCTCTGAGATATATAACCTACTTCAGACGCCTGTAGACCAGACTTAAAATAAACATCTTTATATGCATAAATGGGGGAGATGGATAGGACGGGAATTTTCCCATCAAAAAAGGCAGATAATATGGTCCAGAGCCTATAGATCTTCCTTGTGTGCACTCTACAAAGAGAACCAATTAAAACTACTCATGACATGGAATCATATGCCCAAATTATTGCATAGATTTAACAATGCTATCCCAGGCATATGCAGGCGCTGTGGGGCTACTGGAGCTTCTCTTTATATTATTTTCTGGACCTGCACCAGAATACAGGCTTTCTGGAGAGATGGAGACCTTGGTGGGGAAGGTCGTTTGCAAGAGTGTGCCCCCAGATCCATTAGCATACCTGCTAAATTTGTTCCCTATGGGACTAGATAAATCGAGAAAATGATTACTGATACATTTGCTAACTGCCGTTAAATGTCTGATATCCCTCTTTTGGAAGAGGATTGCAATTCCCACTCTTTCAGAGCTATATGCTAGAATAAATGATGTATATACTATGGAGCGGATGACCGCCATATTACACAACAATATGGACTCCTTCAACAAAACATGGACTCCCTGGACATTGTTTATTGAGGATATACAATTACTATTTGCTCCTCCTGCTAAGGACACCTGGTCCACTGGATTCTCTCCAATGTGAGACTTTATGTAGTCTCGGACAATGGAACTATTTAGCTCAAGCCATGATGAAATGAACAATGATGTTTAGCAACACTGTTTTATTGTACTATATAATATGTACCTGTTAATATATGTTTTGGATGAAAAATTGAAATAAAAATAAAGTTGATAAAAAAAAATGGCCAAAAGGGGTGACAGATTCCCTTTAAAGAGCTGAAAAGCTCCTCTTCAATTAGGTAGTCACCTGTATTTTAAAGAGTACATGGTAGGAAGGGGGACTTGGTTACAATGCCTGTGTGTGCATGAAGATTAAGGACTCAATATGATTGGAATGTTATAATAAATACATCCCTTTAAAATATACATACAGTTTCCTTTGAATAATAATATGTGCATATTTTTAATGTTTAACCCAACTCATTTCTTCTAGTATGTGAAGTTTCCACACATGAGATGAAGAAAATCCCTGGACAAGTCCCAATGGTTATTAATAGGCGAATGGCTGCGGCAAGTGCCATCCTGCTACAGCTCCGTTAGAGGGCAGCATATCTCAAGAGTACAATCCCATTTTGTAACGACGCTCGTATGGCTGCTGTGTGTTCAGATTATGTCATATATTTCACCACAGGGTTTTTGAACTAAATGACATTTTCCTTTTAGTCAGCAGTTTCACTGATTACCGAAAAGACAAGCCAACTTCTAACCAAAAATCAATCGTCATCAAGGAAATGCAATATATGATGCAAGATATTCGAAGAGGTCTACAGCATTTACTATCTATTATTTTATTTTATTTTTTACTTTTATGTGACTTTCTAACAGTATTTGCCATGATAAGGAATATTCGAGAAGCCAAGAGTGTACCTGGTGGAGGGGGGTTGACATTTTCCCCTGAGTTCAGGATGCCATTTTACTTTGGCTAGGTTATCGGGATTGCTTTCTTTGGGGTGTAGGAAGGTCTAACTATGACTCCTATTGACAGCTCAATCCCTGTCTGTTAGATCGCTCTGTATCGTACACTGATCAACTGTAAGATTAAAAGATATTCTGTAGGTCTTTCTTTTGCTAACAAAACGGTTCTGACCAATTGACACTAGAACTTTACAACTTCGCAGAAGGTGACTTAATGCACAATGACAATAGGACAAATATTTTAAGTCTTGGAAATTGTGATGTGTGGCTTTCAAGGAACGGATTTGTTTTTCCAGCACATCCCACATATTTCCAGATGTAATGCTCACATGCATTTAGAGGTGTGGAGGACACAGGTCAGCAGCCATGGAGACTACTGTCTGTCTCTACACAACACCATATACAGAAAACAGTTATGTGATGTGTATCCTGATTTGTTTCTATTCTACTTGTGATGCTTAAAAACTAAGTTGTGACACAGAAGGGCAGTCAGGTAATCCGGGGGCAGTTCCAAGAGAGTTCACAATATACCGGGAGTAGACAGAGACGTGGTCATTTAATGGTCCAGGATCTAGAATTCCAGGAGATCACGATGAGGGTACAAGGATTACACAGAGGCTTAAACCAGTCATGGTCCAAGGATCAAAACACCAGGAGAAAGGTAAGAGGTACAGGGAACAGGCAAAAAAGAAATAAGAAATCAGTCCAAGTTAGAAGACAAAGATCAGTGTAGACACAGGAGAGCAGACCACACAGCACTTCAGGCAAAATGTACAACTGGCAACATTTTGGGGAAAGCTGCTAAGTTAAGTAACAGAGCAATCACTGAGAAATTGAAACACCTGAGTAACCCAAATGTTCCTAGAATAAGCAATTGCTCTGAACATCAACATACTGACAACTCAAGTACCAGTAGCAGCAATATACAATAGGATCCTAAATGTGCTACACGAAGGGATCATGACACTACTATTAAAGCATTAACCTTTTCAGCAGCTTGTGCTATAACAGAATGGACCAAAAGGGCTAGCCTTTGCTTAGCAGGCACATCAAGGAGCCATGTCACCAGTATAACAGTTCTCTTTCTTTCGCCTACTTTTACTTGGCACACATACAAGACAATATAGTAAAAAGCAAAAATACAATGTAGCTCATGCAGAGAACCCCCAAGCTGAATACTAGTTAAATGCCAAATGGCCCATACACCATGTGAATAATAGCTGCCTTAGTGACAATGTAAAAAGACTCCTTACCCATTATAGAATATAGATGAAGCCTGTACAGAGCACATGTCGAGGTAGAGCGCTGGCACGTGTTTCTGTCGGCTTCCTCAGGGGGCAGTGGTAAACCCGGTACTCCTGATGAAAGCGAAGGAGTACAAACCAGAAGGATGGTCTTGAGACACTTCTCTTGACAGGGCTGTCCCCAGCATAACATATCACCAGTGCACCAGTCCAGAACAGGTTTGTATCTCTGTAACAAAGGTAGCCCCAAGAAAAGTGGGTGCAAGAGATTGGGCAACACATAGAAGGCAATCTTTTCATTATGCAGAGCTCTGATCTGCATTTCTACCAGCTCGGTGACACACAAAATAGTCTCCTTCAGTGGTATGTCATCCACGGAAGAGATGAGCAGGGGATTAAGGAGAGGAGATACCGAAATCTGATATTGATCTACCACAGCTTGCTGTATGAAGTTCCAAGATGAACCAGAATCCAGATATATCACAGTCGTGACCCGAAGTTTAGTGAAGGTCACCTGCATGGTCAAGGTCAAAGGTTGAGAGGAATCATCTTCACCTAGGGAGACCTCTCCAACCTGCCTTAGGTGGGAGAATTTCCTGGCTTCTCAGGGCAAGTTCAAAGCAAGTGGGTTACGCTGCCGCAGTAGAGGCACCAGCCCTGGGTCAGTCTCTTCTTACATCACTGCTCCGCTACCTTGACTCGAGGAACCTGCATGGGTTCTGGTAGGAGGAGGTTGTGGAGGTTCACAGAGAGGGAAACATCTGGAGAGCCGAGGCGAGGAAGACTCCTTTCTTGGGACTCCTCTCTGGACTTGATCTGTATGGGAATAGCAATCAAGTCATCCAGGATATAGGGGATAACAAATGCTTGGGGAAGAAAGGTGTGCTGTAGTCCGCGCTGCCAGGATCACTCACTCCAATAAATGCACGAGCAGAAAATGTTCAGCAAAACCTTCTTTATTTTCCTACGCATTTCAGTGCCCTCCTGGCACCTTCATCAGGGTGACCCCTGATGAAGGTGCCAGGAGGGCACTGAAACGCGTAGGAAAATAAAGAAGGTTTTGATGAACATTTTCTGCTCGTGCATTTATTGGAGTGAGTGATCCTGGCAGCGCGGACTACAGCACACCTTTCTTCCCCAAGCATTTGTTACAATCTACACGTGAGTGTGGCCGGTGGAAGTCCAGCAGCAGCCATCAGGACATTATCAATAAGCCTTCAAACCAGTTGTGGATCTCACAACTGGACCAGGTGAGTGGATTTGACTACTCACCATTACACCCATCAGTGTCTAGTGATAAGGGCACTATTGCGCCTCTTGTCCCCCCTCCCTTTTCTCTTGTTTTACTACAGGATATAGGGGATGTCCTCTCTGGCCAACAAGTCCTGAATTCTGCCATATGAGCCCTGCCATGAAGTCACTGACCAGAGCCTTATTGTTACATCCTAGCTCAGATGACAGAAGCGTATGACTTACTGGCGTACCATGAGGGAACCCTGGCGCAGAGAGAAGAGTGAGGCCGTAGTGGAGGTGACTCGACCTGGCTAATCAAACACATTACAAAAGGTCTCTACGAAGGCCAGCAGGCTGGAGATGATATGATCATTTTTCTCTGTTAGAGGAGTGATCCAAGCAAGGGTTCCTCCCTCCAGATGATACATGAGAAAGTTTGGGATTGCCATTATAGAGTGGCGGCTTGCACAGGCGTGAAGGTGGCATGGGTGCAGTAGTAACTATAGGATCTGGAGCAATAGTCTGGCGGGAGCTGGCGTAACCACAGATTGTAGAGTAAACAGGCGGCTGTCCATGGAGGTCATGAAATCAAGCATACATGTCTGTGCCTCACGTTGGCAGGTGAGCTCCTGCTGCAGGCCCAAGAGCTGGGTAGTTGGGTAGTATTAACTGGATCTGCTGCTTGCTTGGGAGTTCAGGCAGGTATCCATGGATTGCATAAATGTCATATCCCGGTTCTGATTCTCCCAGAGATTAACAAGCTCTTGCATGGCTGGAGACTTTGAGCTAGCGGGGTCCGTGCACAACGCAAACTGTTACACATGCCAAAGAGCGGCAAGACTCTGTGAGTTTACCCACTGAACAGTGATGGAACTCTCCTGGAGGAGAGGGCCTGGGAGGTCCACCAAGGTTTCTGTTGCAACCACAGGAGGTGGAGGCAGACGTAGCTGCTACGTGGTCACCATGTACAACCCCAGGGAGTCTAAATGCAATGACTGCTGACACCAGCGGACCGGCTTGAGTGGACAGAGTCTCTAGAGGAGGTGGTACACCCAGATGGTAGAAGCAGGAAGATAGCAGGACTCTGTGGCAGTGAGCAGCTGCAGACCCAGACATGGCACGACAGGTGCAGGCAGGACTTGGATATGGCAAGGCAGACACTAGCAGGTGCAGGCTGAAACAAGGCAGTGGATGTAGGCAGGTGTAGACTTGACCAACTCCAATAAGACCACTTACATAATATAATATATGGCCCTTCTATACACAACTCTACAAAACATAACCGAGGAGTCAGGTCAATTATACGCAATATGACACCTTTATTAATTTAATACAACGGTTTAAAATAGAAACATTAAAAAAATGGTACACTTACAGGTAAAGTCCACAAGGTATTGATGATACTGCACATAGAACATAAGGAACCATTATACAATACAATGGCTACCAAATCTGATATACAATTATATTCAGATCCCAGAGGCTTAATACCCCCAGCAAACACCTAGTGCTATGCACCAACAGAAACTTCTAAAATAGCCAGTGCACTGTGGCGCCCCTGCGTCCTGGAGGCCACAAAGGGAACTGCAGCCAGGCAGGTAGGACGACAGTTGCACATCAACGCCCTCACTGCCCACACAACCCACGTACAGTAGATGGCAGCATCCAGCCCGGAGTCTAGGAACTCTATGCAGGCGAGGGGTGGTGGGTTTAGAGAAGTGGGTTGGGCACACACGAAGTCAGGTGACAGACAGTAGAAATAGTGAAGGGGGAGGAGGAAGGAGTCAGTAGGCCCAGGGTGCCGAGCAGCAAAGACACAGACCAGCAGCAGGTTGTGTAGCACGGCACAGGCTGAGAGGCAGCAGTAGGCCGAGTTAAGCTGAGAAGGAAAGAAGGAATCACACGTCCTGGCAAAGTGGGGTGTAGGAGCGCAGAATCTGAACCGAGCCAGTGTGAGCCGCAGAGAGAAATCCCGTCCGAAGCCAGTACCCCCAGGAGTGTGAAGGAAGAGAGGGACAGTGACACTGGTCCCTAGAACTACAGCCGAGACAACAGACTGCAGGCGGAGTAGCCCTCCTATGACACTGGAAGACACAGTAGAGAGAGCCTGGTAGAGCCTCACACGGGAGGACTGCTGGAGGCTAGGCTGAGTTGAGTGTCGGCTCTAGAGGGGACCGTAGTTTCACCCGGCATCCCCAGACAACCGACGGGGGACCACAGCTACACGTTAGGGTCCTTACCCCAAAGGACAGGCAGCTCAGTGACAAACAGGAAGACCCACAGGGGCCCGAGTCACCGCCATACTGTCCGGAGTCACACACAACAAGTGAACCCAGAGAACGTTAACAGCCTGGAAGGGACACAGAGACAGAGTGAGGGGTCACAGAGAGAGACCTGGCTGCAGAGAGTAAAGGGAACCCGGAGGGGAGAGTGAGCCCGTGTATTGAGACTTGTAGCCGACTGTAAGAACTGTGTTGAACTGTAACTTGGACTTGAGAACGTAAGAAGTAAACACGGAGAACCCTGAACCTGCCTCTCTTGTCTGTCTCTGCCTGCGTACCATTCCCTCCATACAGGATTATAGCAGCCCTCCACCTGCAGAGCCACAGCTTGCCAGTGTGGCGCCCCGCAACGAGTGCGTCACAGGAGGGTATTGCAGCCAAGACAGCAGCAGCAATATTCTCTGACTAGGCAATGACACAGTTAAAACTCAGAGCTCTATACCCTACATGCATCATCAGCATGGAGGGCCAATAAGGTCCTGGTGGGCAGAGTGTAGTGGTAGTGTGTAGTGGAAAAGTTTAGTAGAGAACTCTCTGAAAACAACGTAGGAGAAGGAGCAAAAACAACAAGCTCTGCAACCTAGGAGAGGGGGCCTGCACAGTCCCGTGCAGCCCCCTGGCCATCACCCCCGGTTGGACGCCATTACTCCGGTGCCTCAACAACTGGCCTCTGGGCGAATGCATACGGGTCAAGATCATCCCGTGCCCACTTACAATCGGATTACGGGTACCGCAGCTGGTAGTTGTTCAGCACTGCTACGCGAACGAGGAGTGGAGGGACCGCTTTACAGGAGCACCCCACCACCGCCACACACACAGAGTTGTCTAGCCAGCGGAGTAACCACCAAAAGGACCCAAGGCTCCCCACAAATCTGGCCAGAATTCCCCGTTAGGGCAATTGAAGCAGCCTCCTTGTACCCAATCTGGCATTCCATGGCGACCTCGGCAACACAGTTTAGTTAGAATGGAGGAACACCGCGGAGCTCTGAGAAACACTGGTCATTGCTGAGTCCACCCGGTCTGTTACCCGAGAACTGTATGCCATGTATCACCTGCTGGTTACAGTAAAGTACCCGTTACAGAGACTTTCAGTGTCCGTGCCTTCTTATGAACTGACTTTCTCTGCACACTAAGATAACCGCAGCTGCCTCAGAACATCTTGTGCAGATCCTGTCTCCGGGGATCACCGCTCAGCCTGTGGGGAGAGTTCCATCTTGCTGCATTCCATCCCCTGGAGGCCCAAGCAGCACTGGTGGGTGTCACCGGAACACTCATAGGTGGCGTCACGAAACAATTAACCCCTTAACTGTTCAACCAACGACGTCTTTATTGAATCTGGACCACCGGGCCCCACTACCGGCAGGCGCGGTTCCCGTGACAAGGAGGAAGAAGACAAGGCCTGTTCCTCGGGGTCCAGGCCACGGAGAGTCAGAAAATGGCGTCACGAACAGGATACGAGCAGGCCCGTTCCCTAACGGGTATCATGTGCTTTAAAAGAACTTTATTTCATCAAAAAAGACTTTGTTTGTCCCAAAAAGAACTTTTCCTGCCTTTTCACCGTTGGGCCAAGATGGCATCCAAGATGGCGATCCCCGCCATGTGAAGCTCCACGTGCAGGCCCAGGGGTGAGCCACCGCCCCTCTTCGTGGGAGGGCCAAGGCAAAGGCGCCAAAATCATTGTCCGCCCTGATTGCTGGAAACAACCATGGGGGCGGATAAAAGACTTTTTCCCACAATTGCACTACAAAAACCCCCAAGAAAGTGAGAGTGGCAGACTCTTCTTCACCAGCTCTTGGACAGAACGGTTACCGGTTTGGACGGGTGTGATTCCTCCAAGAAGATGGCCAGCATGAGACTCCATGATTTAATGCAACAGGTCGAGGCGGAGGCCAGAGCAGCCATAGGCCATCCGGGTCCGGGTCCCGTCTTAACAATCGACGGCAGCCCCGACTTTTGGCAGGAGGCATTGCAAGACCTCCGGGTGAGGCTTGTGGAGACAGTAGAGTGGACAATCCGCAGCTGGAGCGCGGGCCTGGACAGCCGACTTCATCGGGCTACCCAGCAGAACCGTATGGGTGCATTAACTCCAGAACCGGATACCAGCTCCTGTTTTGCCGCTTCGCCCTCGCCAACCACCTGTCCTGCTTCATCGCCGGAGCCAATAGACTGTGTGATCCCCGTGGAGACCGCTATCTATCCCGATCCTGGGTCTAAACCCGCCGCTGAACCAGTTCCAGAGCCGGAGCTTCCAGCCTGCTCCAAGGAAGAGGTCAATACTCACCTGGTAACCACCGAGGAACCCACAGCCAGTCTCTCTACTACCCCAGAACTGACACTTGTTTCCCCCATGTACCGGAGGCCTCCTCTGCAACTACAGAGGCCTACCTGGTTACCGGGATGGAGACACCACTGCCCGAAGTCACCGCTGAGGAAGCAGGCAGCCTGGAAGCCCTGCAGGACGACCCTGTGGAAGGATCGGCAGCACCAACGCCCCGTTGTCCAGAAGTTCCTGTACCAGCATCTCCGCCTGATGAGCAGCCCGATGTGATCGTCGAGGGAGAGGAGTATGATGAGGATGACGAGACCCGCAGCCTTGCTGAGGACCTCTACACTGTTTTGCCTGGGGAGATATCGAGGAACCTCCGGCCGAGCAACAAGCTCGGATACACTGGTCGGGTGCAGTCGCAGCACCTTCCCCTGTGCCGTTTAACCGGGTGCCTATCCAGACTTCCCGCCAAGTCCAAGCTTCCCATCAGCCCACACATCGCAGCAGCTACATCCACACTCCGTGCCATACAGACGAAGATATACGTCAGCTTCGCAGAGAGGAGTGGCGAGCTCGTGAAAGTGCCAACATGGAGGCCCGTGCCGCCGCTCGTCGCCAACCCCCGTTACCTGCTGAATTTCGCAAGGAAGGTAGAGTGACCACGTTCAACCTATCTACCGGGTGGGGTTTTGCCAGGGAGGAGGGTGTGTGTGGAGAGGTGTTTGTGGGGCGCCGTGAAGTTGAGTCACATCTGCCTAGAGGACATCCCAATCGTGACTTGTATAGGGGAGATATAATCACCTACGAGCGACATGCTTGCCATGATGGGTGGTTCGCTATACGAGTGCGTAACAGTTCCCTGCATAAGTGACTTATTTGCTTGAACTTTATCAATGACTTCGTTCCCGTTTAACCGCTAATAGCGTGACCTGGCGGCTACAGCCTGGACTCATATTAAGGACAGCCGACCGCCCGCCGGGTTTGCATAAAGGTTAACCTGTTTCTTTTACTTGCAACGTCCTAAGTAAAATGAATACCTGTTATTAATAAAAATGTTTATTACCTGTTATAAAAATACAAAAATATCTCTGTAATGTTGGATAGCGCGACTCTTGGGGACAAGTGTATTTCACCAAGGGGGAGTGTGGCGCCCCGCAACGAGTGCGTCACAGGAGGGTATTGCAGCCAAGACAGCAGCAGCAATATTCTCTGACTAGGCAATGACACAGTTAAAACTCAAAGCTCTATACCCTACATGCATCATCAGCATAGAGGGCCAATAAAGTCCTGGTGGGCAGAGTGTAGTGGTAGTGTGTAGTGGAAAAGTTTAGTAGAGAACTCTCTGAAAACAACGTAGGAGAAGGAGCAAAAACAACAAGCTCTGCAACCTAGGAGAGGGGGCCTGCACAGTCCCGTGCAGCCCCCTGGCCATCACCCCCGGTTGAGTGCCATTACTCCGGTGCCTCAACAACCGGCCTCTGGGCGAATGCATATGGATCAAGATCATCCCGTGCCCACTTACAACCGGATTACTGGTACCGAATCTGGTAGTTGTTCAGCACTGCTACGCGAACCAGGAGTGGAGGGACCGCTTTACAGGAGCACCCCACCACCGCCGCACACACAGAGTCGTCTAGCCAGCAGAGTACCCACCAAAAGGACCCAAGGCTCCCCACAAATCCGGCCAGAGTTCCCCGGTAGGGCAATTGAAGCAGCCTCCTTGTACCCGATCTGGCATTCCATGGCGACCTCGGCAACACAGCTTAGTTAGAATGGAGGAACACCGCGGAGCTCTGAGAAACACTGGTCATTGCTGAGTCCACCCGGTCCGTTACCCGAGAACTGTATGCCATGTATCACCTGCTGGTTACAGTAAAGTACCCGTTACAGAGACTTTCAGTGTCCGTGCCTTCTTATGAACTGACTTTCTCCGCACACTAAGGTAACTGCAGATGCCTCAGAACATCTTGTGCAGATCCTGGCTCCGGGGATCACCGCTTAGCCTGTGGGGAGCGTTCCATCTTGCTGCATTCCATCCCCCGGAGGCCCAAGCAGCGCCGGTGGGTATCACCGGAACATGCATAGGTGGCGTCACGAAACAATTAACCCCTTAACTGTTCAACCAACGACGTCTTTATTGAATCTGGACCACCAGGCCCCACTACCGGCAGGCGCGGTTCCCGTGACAAGGAGGAAGAAGACAACGCCTGTTTCTCGGAGTCCCGGCCACGGTGAGTCACCAGCTCCAGCACCGAGGAAGGATTCCTGCAGCATTGGCTAGTAAGTGAATTGCATTCAGCACCAAGCCTGCACACTACACCATAGACTTTAACCATTACTGCCCCGGAGAATACAGTTCTGCCCACGGGAACTATACCATCTACGCTGCCATTACATCATCCCCGGAGGTTCTGCAGCAGCGGCGACCCCACTACTGGCCGCACACAGTGGGTGGCGTCACGACTGACAATCCCCTGTAAATATCCCCTTTTACTTGCCAGCCCGGGACAGGGTCCGGACAAGGACCACCCGTGACTTCCCCAGTAGCAGACCCGGTCCGGTACCGAGTACCCCGTCCCAGTGGGCTCGGACACCACCTTAGTGGGCCAATATTTACCTGCAGTGACCAGGATGACACCCCTAACGCATGTATCGCTTTAGTGTCGTCAGAGGGGGAGGTCACTCCTTTTCTGTTGGCGAAATTGAATGAAGAAATCAACTTTTAAGTACAACCTCCTTGTATCCTTGTATCATCGTTTTTCTTTTTAGTGTGCCAGGGTTCATTGACTTTATAACAGATTAGAGATAAACCAACGAATTACCTCTGATTATTTGGCAGCCGGTTTTAGTTTATTGATTTTTCCTGTTTTAAGTATAAAAATATTCCAGCTCACTGATATCTTCTCATACCATAGAATTACTGTACATTTATTTCACTGATTATAATGTAACATTTCACTCTGCTCATGGTCTGATGAGAAAGATTGATGTATTTCAGTAAAATGCCTCGTAGCCAGATTATAACCATGTGCAGGAGGTTATACAGAGGCAAAGAGTTTCGGTGAATTACAATAGCTCTAGATAAAATATGGAGGTCATTAAGCTTCATTATTCAAACAATAGTCTTAGGGCCCTTTCACATCAGCGGTATTTTCAAATCGCGGCAGATGCGGTGAAAAAACGCATCTGCCGCAATTACCGCATAACCGCGACACTTGCGGCACACTTGCGGCAAGCCCCATACAATGTCTATGGGGCTTGCGGTAAGGGTGCGGCAGGTGCGGCAAGTGCGGTTTCGGCACTTGCGGCAGGTGCGGTCGCGAAAAGAACCCTGCTTGCAGCATTTTTTTTCGCGGCCGCACCTGCCGCAAGTGCCGAAACCGCACTTGTCGCACCTGCCGCACCCTTACCGCAAGCCCCATAGACATTGCATGGGGCTTGCCGCAAGTGTGCCGCAAGTGTCGCGGTTATGCGGTAATCGCGGCAGATGCGTTTTTTTCACCGCATCTGCCGCGATTTAAAATACCGCTGATGTGAAAGGGCCCTTACAGTAGTCAAGTTTTGTAAAAAAGCAAAATACAGAAATGAATCAATTAAATTGAACCTTGTGAATAGGAAGACATTGAATTCTGCTATATTTCTATATATCTTTTCTATTATTTTTGTTATATTCTAAGCAACCGGGGAATATTCAGATTTGCAGCTGCTTAAAATATTTACAGAAAGTTACTGTGTCACAAGTCGATTAAGGGTGCGTACACACGGTCCGGAGGAGCTGCGTGTTGGACGCGGCTCCTCCGGACCTGAGGGAAGCCGTGGGTGGCCGCAGGGAGACCACAGCCGCCCTGTACTCACCATGTGCGGTGGGTGCAGGGCGGCTTCTCCCTACAGTCACCCGATGGGAGCCGCTTCCGACTCCGCAGCAGAAAGACGCTGAGTCCAAAACGCTGCGTACACTGATCGTGTGCTCGCACCCTTACTGAAAACCACAAGATGGAAAAGCTTCCAATTGCGCTGAAAACATGGGTATAATACTCTTTTCAACATCTTGAACTCAAACTCAATTTTAGTAATGTTAAAGGGAACCTGTCACCCCCTTTGAGCATTGCAAACTGTGCCTAGGGAGGTGGGGAAGACATCATCCACCTGGACTAAATAGCAGCCTCACGGACTCAATAGGAGGCCAGAGCTGGACAGAATAAAAGTTATTTTCCCAGGTATGAGGGGCACGTCTAGGCACATAGAGGGGTTACTAGAACCCCATTTACATTATGTGTAAGATGGTGGGCACAGTTTAAAATGCCCAAAGGGGGTGACAGGTTCCCTTTAAAGTGACCTCAATATATATAGTTATGGGTAAATGGATGGCAGCTGATTTTCACTGCCGTCTTTCATACACTACCTGTAATATTTAGTCAGTCTTTTAACCCTAGAACGCATACCTGGGGCCTCGCAGGCCTGCCAGGTTACTTGTTTTCTATTTTCTGTAAAAGTACTTTAGTTTGAATTTTGAAAATCTAGGTAATCCTCAGGTATATAGTTGTTAGTAATTTCCAGTTATTCATATATTTTTATGTTACAGACATTTCAGTATAACAACCTTTTTTTGGGACTACCCCATATTCACGCACCTGGGGCCTTTTGGCCTGTACTAGGTTTACATGTGATATTCAGTCTTTTTGTCTGTATTGTTGCTGGGGAAGAACTTTTATGACTCTGGGAAGAGTGTGGATTCTGCATGACAACATGGTCATGTGATCTTGGAAGGGAGGCTCCCTCACAAAGTCATGTTCTCTGACCTCATCGCAGGTCTTTTTGTCCTAATTGCTGGAGAGACTTTGGAGGAAGAAGTCAGCTTTCTTTTGTCTAGAAATAGAAACTTTCTGAGCTCCAAAACCAGAGGCTTCTACTGCACTACAAGAAAGTGATCTGTTGGAGGTAAGAGGAGGGGGCTGCACTTTACCTGCTTTATATCGCTTGGTGTGCTGAGACCCTAACAAAGAGTCTTATCACATACTGTTTACAGTGCACAAGCCTGATTGTAATCTTTTTTTTTTTCTTTTTAGTTTACTGACATCTAAAATTACAATGGCACAGTCTACTTCCAGGGGATTGACTGACCATGAAATCGAGGCAATCATTTGAGCGTTTCTGTTCTACTTGCGGACAAAATTTATGCAAGGAACATCCAGCCGAAAAAATAATATGCGAGAATTGTCGGGGGAATATGTAAAGTTACAAATAAATATTCCTGCACCAAGTTTGCTACAACCAAAAAATATTTTCATAAAAAAATTGTATATAGAATGCCTATATTTGGCGTGCCCGTTTACTTACTTTTTTGATGTTTTTGCACATAATTCTGTTTTGAAATATACACATCTTAGGCTGTGTTCCCAGTAGCGCTGGGGTTCACCAGAAGGGGATACATAATGGATCTGACCTCCTGGTAACTCCAGCTAAAGTTGCCGGAATGGCAGGATTCCGCCAGACTTAGCTGGGGTCACCAGGAGGTCAGATCCATTACGGAATCCCGTCCTGGCGGACCCCAGCGCTAGTGGGAATGGCATCCTTACTTTGCAATAAACTTTGAAAAGTAATTTTTTTGAGTTATTCCATGATAATTGTAAACAGGCCTAAAAGGCCCAGGTGCATGAATGTGTAGATTTCTATGGGTATGCGTTCTAGGGTTAAAGCTTTATCTCCTCATCTGTAGTGCTAATCTGTGCGCTGTGACGTCCCCTCACAATCCAGATTTACAATAAAAATTGCTGCTGAATTCCCTGCCTCAGCTTTTATACTGTCTATGCTAGTCCGTGTCTTGACCCCCATGACTCCCCCCAGCAGAACTGCATCCGGTTCCGAGTACCCCATGACCCTGGGGGTAAGTCACTTGGCACTCGTAACGAGCAGTTGGATGCCTGGACGGGTTCGACTCGTTTTCTAATCTTCCAGAGAAATGCTTGAATTTCCCATTGACTTCTATCACACTCTGTACACAAATCGAGCCTATCTAAACATCCAACTGCTTGATAAGATATCGAACACCCGAGCATGGTAGCCCTCATTCATCACTAGTTGTGAGTACTCTGATAAGAAGCAGACTCTAGAAGTAAATTATTGGCTTTAAAATGTGTTCTTATATCTTCCACTGGACTACTCTTGTGCCACAGTCATGACTCATTAGTGGGTGTGGCACCCCTGCGGATCTAGTCACCACAGAGATACTGCACCCCAGCCGGAGGTTGTACCCCACTCTCGGGTAAGTGGGGGACACTGACCGGTACTCAGACACTCATAGCCCAGCATTACACCACTCCAGGTCAGGGTTAGGGCGAGATTGCTCCTAAGGAAGAGCACAGTACCTGATCCTGTCTGGAGAGGAGGAACCAAAGTAAAAGGGATGGGTGGAGAGCAAAGTTTAGGGGAGCACCCAGGAGGGAGTTAAGTCAGGAAGGACACGTTAGTGACGCAGGACACGTGACAGGCAGTATAAAAGGACAAGGGAAAGATCTAGAAGTCAGTTGGTGGGTGGTTAGCAAGAGCTGAAGGAGTGTGTGAGGGCCAGAGTGTCTGTCAGAGAGGGGCATCATCTAGACAGAGATGTCCTGAGGACTGGAGCCAGTGGGAGCTTGTCCTAAGACTGGAGAGATGCAATACCGAACAAAGGAGCTGGAAGAAGGAGAGAGGGTGCTCCAGAAGACGGAAGAGGTCCCAGGGGGCCGGGCAGTGAGCAATCTACCCGGGGACACCCGCATCCACACCAACTGAGACCGTGTGGAGGGACTAGGCTGCAGAGTAGAGGGACCGTGCTCTAGACTAGTGGAAAAGACCAGGCTCAGCTAGCAACCCAGTGGCTGCAGAATCTCCAAGTGCCACAGCCGAAGCCGTGCACATCCACTGAAAAGGTGGCCAGGTAGAGTCAGGGGACTTGCACCTGAGAAACCCCACGAAGACCTGTGGCCATTGGCTTGGGGCACTGTGTGAGCAAGGCGCAGGGCAGGAGGGCAAAGCAAGTACAGAAGAAGAGTCGACCATGAAAGGACAGTGACACAAAGGGGCACTGGTTAAGGACAACCAAGTTACCCGTGAGCTAGCTGAATCCCTTTCTGCACCTCCAAGGACTCAGCACTCCGGGGGCTGTTACAAAGGTGGTCACTACTGTAACCGGGACCGACAAAGCTGTGAGTAAACATCTTGAGACTGCACCCCGCACATCTTGTGACTTTGTTGCTGCGTCCCTGCGTTGTTACATCAGCACCAACTAACTAAGTAACATCTGCTGCCCTGGGGGTCTGCCCTACCTGTGGAAGGCTCACCAACTAAGCTGCCTTTTTTATTGTTGTGGGTTCAGCTTGTCGCTAGGATTAATGCTTTTACTATTGTGACCTACCGATTCAATTTACATCTCGGTCAATACCGTGCTTCACTGTAGTCATCACGAAGCCACCACCATGCTTCACTGTAGGTATCACCAAGCCACTGCCATGCTTCACTGTAGGCATCACTGAGCCCCTGCCAATGATTTGCTGTAGGTATCACTGAGCCCTTGCCGTGCTTCACTGTAGGTATCACCGAGCCCCTGTCATGCTTCACTGTAGGTATCACCGAGCCCCTGCCATGCTTCACTGTAGGTATCTAGCCCTCGCCTTGTTTCACTGTAGACATCACCAAGCCACCGCCATGCTTCACTATAGGCATCCCTGAGCCCCTGCCATGCTTCACTGTAGGAATCACACCTAAGCCACCACCACCATGCTTCACTGTAGGCATCACTGAGCCACCTCCATTCTTTTGTGTAGACATTACTGAACCGCTGCCAGGCTTCATGGTCAGCATCACTTAGCCACTGCCACCTATTCACTGTAGACATTTTCGAGCCCCCACAATGCTTCTTTATAGGAATCACAAAGCCCACCTTCATGCCTCACTGGGTCCAGAAAAATGAAACCACCGCTGTGGTGTTACCTGAGACATTATGTCTTATACATAGGATATCACAAAAATGCAAGAGGCTCCAACTTCATCTTCAGACCACAGGTCTCCCAATTTTCATTCCAACTATTCAATAGATATGGGCCATTTTATTTAGTTCTATTATTTATGGTCTTTCCTAAGGAAGTGGTGGTCATAGGATCCTTGAGGGAATGTCTTTATGCTACTCTGCATTATTGCCCAATGAGCTAGTAAAGACCATAAGAAATAGCCTTAAATAAAAAAAAAAAGACATGATGATGGAACCGTCTGGCGGATTTACTAAAAGAAGGAATACCTCAGGGGAGCCGTCGTAGTAATATAAGATCAAATAGTGGACACCTCTGACCTAGTGACTATACGTTTATACATTGTAGAGGCAGATCTGTGAAGACAAAGATCAGGACAATGTTTTATCAAAATAATAATAATAATCTTTATTTATATAGTGCCAACATATTCCGCAGCGCTTCACAATTCAGAGATCCATATTCAATATGGCGGTCCTGATCCTTCTAACTGCTCCAGCTATTATCCATAAACTCGACCTCTCCCATTGCCTGGCAGGTCCTGACTGCTCAGTGAGGCCATGTTTTCTCCCTGCATAATCGAGGGCTTCACTGACTGCTGTGTATGTCAGAGAGGTCATTTCTCACAGCAGGAAGAGGAAGGCACGGCTGGCTCCGCAAGGCATGGGCTGGCTCCGCAAGGCAGGGGCTGGCTACGCAAGGCAGGGCTGGCTCAGGAAGGCACGGGCTAGGACATGAAGCTTCAGACTGTCTCAGGAAGGCACGGGCTGGCTCAGGAAGGCACGGGATGGCTCAGGAAGGCACGGGCTGGCTCAGGAAGGCACGGGCTGGGTCAGGAAGGCACGGGCTGGCTCAGGAAGGCACGCACGGGCTGGGCCATGAAGGTTCAGACTGTCTCAGGAAGGCACGGGCTGACTCAGAAAGGCACGGGCTGGCTCAGGAAGGCACGGCGGTCAGAAGCACGGGCGGCCATGAAGGTTCAGACTGTCTCAGGAAGGCACGGGCTGGCTCAGGAAGGCACGGGCTGGGCCATGAAGGTTCAGACTGTCTCAGGAAGGCACGGGCTGGCTCAGGAAGGCACGGGCTGGCTCATGAATGCACGGGTTAGCGCCATGAAGGTTCAGGACTGTCTCAGGAAGGCACGAGTCTGGGCCAGGTAAAGTTTATATTAAAAAAAGTTTTAAAAAGCCCTCTTTCCTGGTGGATGCTGCTGATTGTACAGAGCTGTGCTGTTCTTCCGTAGAGCTGATCGGTGGACGTGCCGGGTGTCTGACTATCACAGATCTGATACTGATTGCCTCTTCAAAGAAAAGGCCATAATTTTTATATATTTTTATATGCCTCATATAATCCCCTCAGTGAAATTTTTTTTCCTCCATTATGAAAGGCAAATTCCTATTCGTAATCCTCATCATTGCTTTGGACAATGATATTGTTGGATGTAATTAAATCAAGCTTCCTGCCAGGAAATATCAAATATGGTAGGGGGATCAAGGAGGGCTGCCAGTAAAGAAGACCCCAGGAGGTGAGCGGAGGATATTTGGGCACACTCTCTTTCTTTGCGGTGGACGATCCCTTACCTGTGTGTGGTCTCTGACAGATGTCTCTTGCCCAGTAAGAGGTTGATCATCATATTGCACAATCCCACCTGATTTGGGGTGGAAATGGGCCCCCTTAACTCTTGACCCCTGAGGCTGCACCAATGATATGTCTGCCCCTGGTCTATGTCAGTCAGACTGGCCCAGAAAAAGATCAGAAGACAACACTATTTGTATTTAATAAAATAAACTGGGAGCATTGCACAATTTTCAGGAATATTTGGCATACCTCATGTTTTATAGACTTATTTCTTTCATGGCATGGACTACATTCCATGGTAGATTTTTTCCGCTCCATGTTAATGAACTATCACATGCCCCATTCTCCAGAATTGGATCTAGACTGTCAGCGGATTTGATGTGGATTTAGAAATGGATTCCATGCCTTAATCCTTATCAAATCCTGAATGTGTGACAATATCTTTTTGGCTCATCCTACTTAGATGGAAATGCCCATACTATAAATCCTAACAATTACAGAATTAAGAAAAGCTCAATGTCCTCCCATGAATGGGCGCAGTGCAGATAACTAAGCTGTAAAGTCTTTGCTGTATTTGTTTGTCTAATGAGGCATCTAAGTATTGCCACCATTGGCCCTGACGCTTTTTCAGCTTCCACCCTAATGATGGGGCTTAGCATGCTATCCAGTAAGAGATTCTTTTGACCTTGCTGCTCGCCTGTCTGACCATTTTAGCTAGACATGTCATATGGCTCAATGAAAAATAATCTTGCATCCTCATCTTTCTTTCCTTCATACCTTACATTGCATGTGAGATATGTAATGCAGAGCAAAGGGATTGCATCAACATTATTCTTTGTGTTCTGTTTTCTATGTGTCAAGGTCTCATGTAAGTCACAGTCTGGTGTAAAGGGTCTTTCAAGGGGTAACACTGCCTAGAGACTTTCTTACATCATAGATCATACACATATATGTCAAATTTGTAATCCTTAAAGGGAACCTGTCACCTCAATCTACCCCTCTCTCTTATCACTAGCTGTCCCTACACCTTCCTAGCTGTTCCCTAACCATCCCTCTCTGACCTAAAGGGGCCCTATAACAATTTTGAAAAATTAATTTGAACTTACATATGGTCTCCATCTAGGATACTGGAAAGGCGGGCTCCGGGCTCCATGATCCCCTCCTACCTGTGTTCTAGCACACCCCGCTGGGCGTCATCCCTCCTGGTGCTTTGCGCCTCCATTTGGAATCTCCCGCCCTCTCTGCCGCTGTAATTCCCGTGTCATATCCGGCCCGGTGCATTGTGGGCCTAATCACGTGATCGGCCCGATGCATTGTGGGCCTAATCACATGATCAGCCTGGTTCCGGCACATGCGCAATGTTCAAATTCATTTAAAAAAATTGTTATAGGGCCTTTTTAGGTCAGAGAGGGATGGTTAGGGAACAGCTAGGAAGGTGCAGGGACAGCTAGTGATCGGAGAGAGGGCTAGATCGAGATGACAGGTTCCCTTTAAGATTCCAGTAATAAATTAAATATAACACAGTTATTAATGCATTCATGGTCTGGGAACTTGCTATCTACCTTATGGAGAAAAGTTTTCCTGCAACCATAAGAAGACAGTTAAGTAGGTGAGGAGATTGTAGCCACATCCCTGCTCTAGGAAATATGTAAATTTGCACTTCAGTAAGGAAGTGGAAGAACTCCAGCGCCACCTTTAAGCAGCTCCTCAAAGTCATAATTGCTTTCCAACAAGATTTTTAATATGACTAGGGAATTTGTGCCAGATCAGAACCCCAAACTACAGACGCTGCGTTTCGGGGTAACCACCCCCCCATCAGTGTAGTGTGTGAGATATTCTGATCTGGCTGTGTGAGTGGGCTACGACAAGGTCTGGAAACTTGCTATCTACCTTATGGAGAGAAGTTTTCCTGCAACCATAAGAAGACAGTTAAGTGGCTACAATCTCCTCACCTACTTAACTGTCTTCTTATGGTTGCAGGAAAAATTCCCTCCATAAGGTAGATAGCAAGTTCCCAGACCTTGTCTTAGCCCACTCACATAGCCAGATCAAAATATCCGGCACACTGCACTGATGGGGGCAGTTACCCCGAAACGCAGCATCTGTAGTTTGGGGTTCTGATCTGGCACAATTCCCTTAGTCATATTGAAAAGCTTGTTGGAAAGCGATTATGACTTTGAGGAGCTACTTAAAGGTGGTGCTGGAGTTCTTCCACTTCCTTACTGAAGTGCAAATTTTAATGTATTCATACAATTTCTGGGGGATTAACATAAGCATTGTTTTAAGAATATTACTCATCTGTCCTTACTCCTGTGTACTCCTCCCCATGTGACCGGCTCACTCTGGTAGCCCAGCATATACATTTGATGTTCTGTTCCTAGGCCTCTGTAAGCAGGCAGTGGCACCCCGTCTCAGTATTCAGGCAGCCCAATGTATCAGGGAGAACTCTGTTGAATGTGGGATCAAAAGCTCACAATGCTTTATTGATCGCAGGTCTACAACTGGAATCGGAGTGAATATACTTTGTTTCAGTGCTGAAGGGGTTGAGGACTCTTTCCTATCTGGCTGTTCTTTGTAACCTTAATCTCAGGTGAAGCCCTTTTGTGACCGCTTCCCTCCACTATATAAAGTCACATGTCTTACCATCTGACGCCAGTTATAGATTTCCTTTCTATGCTGACATTTTGGAAGGAGCTGGTCTCTGGAAGAAGCTGCAGAGTTGTGACAAATGCAGCTGTATTGTTTTGCTGCATTGGAGTAGTTTCAGTGTTTTCCTTTTTGTGGCTGTTCCCCTCTGTGTGTCTCCCTTACCTTGCGTTGTATTATTGCAGTGGTGAGATTAGTATCCTCACCGGCCTTCTTACTAGCTAGGGTGAGTTCAGGGCCAGAAAGGGTCTAGGCATGTGATAGCGATGGGGGGTATTACCCGTATAGGGACATTTGGGAGTGAAGGGTACAGACTTAGATAAGTGTCAGGAGGTGACCCCTTCCCCCTCTCCCTATTGTTAGGGCTTTCCTTCTATACCTTCCTTAGGGTACCTTTACACGCCGCGACGGCAGGCTGGAAACATCGCGCTACTTCACGTGCACGAGCACGGCCGAACGGCTACAAACGGTCAACGCACTCTCTTTACACGCCGCCATAAGGTGCGCTACGCCACGCTACATCTATAGCTAGCTACATCGCCGGGTGTCTCAAGTAGCCAGCTGTAGCGTAGCGTACCATGTTTACACACCGCTCCAACAAGCTACTATGGGCGGACCCGGTGCAGCAGGGACAGCACATAGGCGTGCTCCAAGTGTGGATTACGAGCCGTCCGTACGATGATAGGACAGCGCAATATCATCAGGATTGGCCAGGCATCGCAGGAGGCTGATTAATACAGCACGCTCGAGTAATTGTGTAGTGTGACTGGTCAGCTCCTTAAATATCCCGCCCTATGCTGCGACTACCAATCATAAAGCAGGAGCGACCTCCAATGATCGCAGATGGGGCGCGGTAACATGGCGACTGTGTCACGCCTTAGATACATGGCAGCCACATCGCCGGGTGTCCAGAGTTGCCTTCCGTTGCTTCTTTACACGCCGATACAGCTCGCTACAATCGGCGATGTTGCCTTAAGTTTATGAGCAGAGACCATAAACAAATGTATCTGTCGCCGGCTGTAGCGTCGCCTCTTCAGACGCCGCTACTACAGGCGATATTGACGCTACAAGCTACAATTGTAGCTTGTCGCGCGATGTTTCCAGCCTGCCGTCGCGGCGTGTAAAGGTACCCTCATTGTTACCCTTGTGTTGCGCCGCACGCTGGGTGTGATAATTGGACTTTTCAAGGCTTAAGGCAAAACAGGAACACTCCAACTAGGTGAAAATCCGGGATCTACCTTAGGGTTGACATTATCCTTCACTAAAAATAAGCTTGATGTACTCATGTCGGTAGATTCTCAGAGTTTTCAGCTCAAGCTTTTGCTGACATCAGAGTTGTAGAGACCTGTATGGACACTACATTGGCCAGTAGGCTGAAAATTCCTTTAATTTATTTCCAGTTTCCACTGACGTTTCTGCAAATGGCTCTGCAATCCTGCATGGTCATATCTAATCCTGTTCTGAGTGGATGATAGTCCAAGTAGTAGCATTTAATTTTGAGGACATTTGTATTCTAGTTTTACCTCTTAATCTAGTTTTACATGTTACATGCACCAGTATTCTTTGATCTGCCACAAGTAGATCAGCCGAACTAGCTAATATTGGTGGGAAGGGCCAACGGTCACGTTTGCTCCTTTCTCCGTCACTATTACTACTGTGAGAAATTTTGGAGAGTGGTACTAAAAGAATAAAGTGACACCAGTGCTGCCCCTAAGCTTCTTGAATCTCCCTCAAATGAATTGACAGCAAGGGGCTGCACTAGAAGCAGTGAGTGACATTTAGAAAATATATTTTCGGTGCTGGACCACCCATATAAGGTTTCAAGCTCTGTTTTCTGATTAATCAGATCGCCTGGTGTGATTCTTCTTGTTTCTAAAATTGTATTGTAGGTTTACCTCAACGACATCCTTTGTTCCTCTGCTTGTGTATCCATTTCCTCCAACCATCAGTTTGTATATCAGGATTTTGCAGATGTCTTCTCCATGCAAAAGGCTGGAATTCAGCCACTTCATAGTCTCACCTGCACTATTTCTTTTCTCCCAAGCACTGAACCAGCCAAGAAAAAAAGTATATCTCAAAGAACTAAAGCAATGAGAGTCAACATTAAGGAGAACCTGGAGATAGGCTTTCCCCAAAGATGTATGTCGCTAGCTGGGCAGGATTCTTCTGTGATCTCTAAGACCATGCATAAACTATTGTGGTTTAAACACGATTACCATGAAAGATTGCTACCTATTTCCTCTCATCTATAAACTTTTGATCAGATGAAGGCAGTTTTGAGAAAGCTAGACCTTGACAAAGGGTGATGAAAGGAAGACACCCATGAAGGACACTATGAATACCTTGTTATGCCCCTTGAGCTCTGAAATGTCTTAGCTTTTCCTAGCACTTTGATAATTACATTTTCCCAAGATGTCCTTTACCAGTTAGTTCTAGCTTACTTGGACATGTTATTTTTTTCCAGAGTTACTGTCAGCATGTCTGCTGTGTGTTACATAGAATATCCCAGGATATATCTGAACTGGAGGCCTTTAGATAGAATCAGCAACAAACTCTGATATACTGATCATGCATAGTGTGCCATTCTGAAGCTGGGACATGTACACCCGGCTCAGAAGCTGAATTATGTGAGGGGAACAAAGCATGTGCGAGATTTGTATAGCACTGCCAATGATGCAGTCTTTTGCAAAACATGTAATCACACCCACAGGGGAGTGATAGCATGCTAAGAGCCTATAGGGGGTGAGACAATGCACAAATAGGGTCTTATCTCCTTACGGATATCGGCAAGAACCTTATTGAAAGCTCTCACCTGTAAAAGTATGTGCACCTGGATACAGCTGCTGCAGGACCCACACATCCACGACCGACGTGGCAAACAATAGTTGTATTGGGACGAAGTGTCTCAGGATCCGCGCTGCTGAATGAATGAAACCAGAAACTGGAACACTGGTTTCAATGGGCGCTCTTTAATCCTATGCGTTTCGAGCGTTACCGTGCCCCTTCCTCAGGGGCAACCATGCTAAGAGGGCAGACTAGTTGGAGAACTAACGTCCCCTTGACTAATTAAAGCCCTTATTTGCTTCTCATAAATGGTCTTTAGAAAAACTTTCTATATAGATCTGGTTATCTGTGCAAACAAATGAAGGGCCTGTTGCTGCTGCAGGCACTGAGGACCTGACAAGTTCCCTTTAACACAAGAACGTAGTCCGGTGTTTTCATCATCTATTTTACCATTGTTTTTCTGCTTTTAGCTGTACTGTTTATCCCAATTTATTATGTGCTCCATGGACAATGCTATCAGGTGTGCATCTTATTGGATGTATTTATGCCTTGAACAGCCATTTGAGGGTGAGTATATCTGCATTTTATATCAGTGTGTCACATATTTGGAAGCCCAGCTCATGGATCTAAATATGCAGCTTGAATCAGGGCTGTGGAGTCAGTAAGCCAAATCTCTAACGCCAACTCCAACTTTTCAATTTCCCTGAATCCGACTCCAACTGGGACGCCACTAAAATGAACACCAACTCCGACTTCACAGTCCTGGTGTGCTATTGGTAAGCCAAACCACTGACTCTAACTCTGGCTCTGACTTCCCAATTTCCCTGAAGCTGTCTCAGACTCCAACTCCACCAAAATAGACACCGTCTCTGACTTTTAAGGTATGACTCCTTCTCTGACTCCACAGCCCTGATTTTAGCTCTCAGGAGCATTGCAAACCTGGAGAGACGTTTAGAGCTCACTAAGTGGCTCTGACCTGTGCCAGTGGTATGGAGGGGTAGGTAGGGTAGGTAGCAGGGGAACAGTTAAATGAAGTGTGGCGGGGGGTAAGTGTCAGGGAGCCTAGTCCTGATCTGGCACAACCAAGTGAATATACCGGTTTGGTTGATATTAGGGATGCAGGCACAGAACTAGGATCACTACAGCAGGACATTGCTCCTACAATCAGATAAATGACTCAGGTAGAAAGGAGGGAAATAGGAGTGCAGCAAAGACCAGACAGGTGTTGGTGGGAGGGGACTCTTTAATAGGTGGACAGATAGAGTCATCTGCCACCAAGACTGGGAATGGCAAACTGTGTGTTGTCTGCTGGGTGTTCATATCAGCATTTTGCGTTTCAAATAGACAGATATCTGGGTGGGACTGGGCATGACCCAGAGGTCATGGTACACTTTAGTAACAATGGCCCTCCAAGGTGGTGTTTTCAGAAATACTACTGGTGCCACAAGCATCACAAGAAAGACAGTGGGAGCTTAGTGACGGGGTGTGTGGAGCTGCACAAAACCACAATCAGCTGACAGTCCCGTCCAGAGAGGGAGAAGCCATTCAGGGTCACTGCTCCAGCCTCTTCCGAGTCTCGTCCGCGAGACTCGCATGTAACTAGGAGAGTGTGTCCGAGCCTTATAGAGGAAGATCTGCCAAATGTGTCTATCGATGGCATTAGACATTCCTTTCTGTGTCCAGTTAGGAGTAAGAAGTGAGAGTATCCTCAGGAAAAAGAAGGAACAGTACATTTTGCACCTGCTCATTGCTCAACACAAAAGTCACTGCATTTTGATTTGTCATCTCGTTTTTCTCCGTAATAATATGCAATCTGTATGGTTTTGTTATAATTAATATTTTATGTCTTGATTTTATTATCGCTTAATCAATTTATATATCTAAATATCTTTGGAAATCACTGAAGAAGGACATCATGGTTGGAAGAATAGAAGAAACTATGCAAAGAGGAAGAACAACAACCCAATGGCTTGATAGAATCAAGATAAAGGCAGAGAAGACCCTGGTGAACCTATCTAGGCTTGGAGAAGATCCTGGTGGATCTAGGCTTGGATCCAAGAGAAATGAAAAATCCATCACTTGAAGGTAAAAAACACTCTTTTTATTCCAGCTTCTTCATTAAAACCTTACAGCATTACAGTTATAAGGCATTACAGGCACTATGATAGATTATGTGTTCCTAGGATACAGGTTTATGCATTTCAAAACTTATCATTTATTAATCATATCCTTTTTTGCCTTATCTAGGCTTGGACAAGACTCTGGTGGACCTATCTAGGCTTGGACAAGACTCTGGTGGACCTATCTAGGCTTGGACAAGACTCTGGTGGACCTATCTAGGCTTGGACAAGACTCTGGTGGACCTATCTAGGCTTGGACAAGACTCTGGTGGACCTATCTAGGCTTGGACAAGACTCTGGTGGACCTATCTAGGCTTGACAAGACTCTGGTGGACCTATCTAGGCTTGGACAAGACTCTGGTGGACCTATCTAGGCTTGGACAAGACTCTGGTGGACCTATCTAGTAGGCTGCACAAGATCGATCTTCCTACAGAGAGCTCATCCATCAAGTCGCTATGGTTCGAGATCGAGCTGAAGGCTGGTAAATAATAATACTACTTTGATAACTTTGTGTTTTGCATTTAATTTGTGTTGTTCAGAAAGCATCAACAGCTTATTTGTCTTTTACAAATGTGTTGCTACATTGAGGGTTGCTTTTAGCTAGTTCTTATCTTTGAAGAGATTCAGCAGAATTCATGTCTTATTGTGTGTCCAAGCTAGCATGTTTTTTAGATAATGCACTAAAGTCCCCGTTACACATAGCGAGATCGCTAGTGAGATCACTGTTGCGTCACAGGTTTTGTGATGCAACAGCGACCTCGCCAGCGTTCTCGCTATGTTTGACACGTAGCAGTGACCAGGCCCCCGCTGTGACATCGCCGATCATGTTGGAATGTCCTGGACCATTTTTTTATCATCGGGTTCCCGCTGGGCAGCATGCATCAGTGTGTTTGACGCCTTAACAACGACCTCATTGGCAACTCAGAACTCAGCCACGTAGGTCTGAGTCGTCAGACCTAGCTGCTGTGTGACGGGGTCCCAATGACCGCCGAGATCGTTATATGGGTCGCCGTATCGTTGAGTACATCTGACTGTTTGACATCTCACCAGCAACCACGTAGCGACGTTCCAGCTATCCTAACCAGGTCGTATCGTTGACGGGATCGCTGGAACGTCGCCAAGGGAGCCTCCTCTATTGTTTTCAAGAAAGATAATAGGGTGGCGCAATGTGAAGACCTATTTGGGGTGAATGGTTTTTAGTGGGCACTATTATACCCTCACCTGGGAGTGTTGTGCGCTCTCGCACAACACCGGTATGTAGCTCTGGAGTCCTCCTCCCTTGCCGTCGGCGGTTACCAGCCACTGCTATGCTGGCTCATCCGGCGGGGAACGTCACATGGGCCATGTACGCGTCACCAGGGGTCCTGCACTGCTTTACTGGTCGCCCAGCAACCACAGATTCTCAGGAATCGATTTGTTTGCCTTCCTCCACTCCTCACTCTCTCTGCTGCTCCTCTATTGTTTTGTCCTTGTAATAAACACTTGAGATTTGTCACTGAAACCAGACAAGCATTGTACACTAACAGACAATGGCTACGTGTTCTTGTCTCCTATTCATCGCTGCTAATAGGACTAATACTGGCAGATCTAAAGATCCCTTTTATCTTACCCCAAATTAAATCTCCCAGGGAAGGGATTTCCAAGATGTTTGCAATGAAAATATTTTAATAAGAAATGCCACATCATGGTCTTACTAGTCAGCATGGATGTCTTTCTAGGACTAAACTTGTACAAGACTTGAATCCTGTTCACTGTCTCTTCAACAGGTCAGACTTGTCCCATGACATAAGTGTCGAGCCCACTAGAACGGGGTACTCGGTGCCGGACCGGGTGGCTGCTGGGGATGTCACGGAGGTCCTGGTCCAGACCGTGTCCCGGGCCCACACAAGTAAAGGGGTATATGTACAAGGGATAAATGTTTGTCGTGACGCCACCCACGGTGTGTGGTCAGTAATGGGACCACCGCTGCTGCAGAATCTCCGGGGATGATGTTAGGCAGCTGTAGATGGAATAGCTCTCCGCGGGTAGAGCTGGGTTGTGATTGCTGAATTGTAGGATGGAGGGTTGTAATAGGTGCAGTTCACTTACTTTCCTGCTGCTGCAGCCTTCTTCCAGCCTGTGTGTAGAGCTGACAGGCTGTGGCTCTCCAAGTGGGACCTTTCTGCTGTCCTGCTGGGAGAAGTAAGTCACAGGCAAGGGAGCAATGGTGGCATAAAGTTCTGTTTGCAGATAATCATACAAGGGAGTCAGAAGCAGGGTTCACTGTGTTTACTGTGCAGTTCTCTCAGTACAACAGTTTCAGTTACAGTTCAGTTCTTACACGGGTTACAGACTTTCCCCTCCGGGTTCCTTTCTACTCCCTGCAGCCTGGTTGTTACTCTGTGACCCCTCACTCTCTCTATCGTCCTTTCCACGCTTTGTTCTCTGTCTCCGTGCGTGTCTCCGGACAGTGTAGTGGTAGCTCGGACCCCTGTGGGTCCTCGTGGTCACCACTGAGCTGTCTGTCCTTTGGGTGGGAACTCCAACCTGGAGTTGGAGCTCCCTGTCGGTGAATCTGGGGAAACCGGGTAAATCTTCGGTCCCCTTCAGAGCCGACACTCTGCTCCTAGCCTAGCCTCCAACAGTCCTTTCCCGTAAGGCACTATCAGGCTCCCTCCTGACCCCTATGACTCTGGTTTCAACATGGAAGGCTACTCCGCCAAGAGTTGGTCAGTGCTGCCGTATTCCTAGGACCCAGTGCTGCTAGTCCTCTCTGTCATCACACTCCTGGGGTGCTGGCTATGGCTGTGCTTTCTCTCCGTGGTTTCACTGGCACTTCGGATTCTGCATCCTATCAGCCCCACTCCTCCAGTGTGCTTCCTTCTTTCTGCTCGGCACCCTCTGGCCTACTCTGGTCCTTTCAGCTCGGTCTTGGCTTCCCAGCCCACTGCTGGTCTACTTCTGGTCTGTGCTGCTAAGCCTACTCCGGCCTACTGACCCCTTCCTCCTCTCCTTCCTCTATTTCTACCATCTGTCACCTGACCTACATGCTGTCCCACCCACTGTCCTCTAAACCCACCACCCCTTGCCCGCCTAGAGTTCCGGGCTCCTGGTTGGGTGCTGCCTCCAAGGGTGTTTGTGTAAACGGTCTTCCTTCCTACCTGGCTGCAGTTCCCTATGTGGCCTCCTGGTTGCAGGGGCGCCACATAAGCACCGAGTGGTTTTGAATTGCTTCATCCAAAGCAAATTGCAGTTTCCCTGTGTTGTAAGTACTTCACAGGGAGAAGCATATCGGAGCTGGGTCATCCATATGAACTACATTAATAAAGTTTAGAGAAATTAATATTGCTATGGTGAGATGGAATAATAAGTAATACAGAGTTTATTTGCAGAACATTAATACACTGGAATGAGAAAGTTGTAGATTATGTTTTATTACACGGAACAAACATATTTTTGCCTTCATGTCTTTATAGTCTTGAATTACTGCAGAGAACACAGTGGGAGCTATGGCCTGAATATTTAACACCATAGTTTGATACTTCCAGGAATTCAATAGAGATTTTCACTTTCAGGGAAATATAACACTGCTCTTGTATCCTTAAAGAATACTGGCCAACTCTATTGAAAGTAAAATCCCTGATGAAGCTTTGTGCGAAACTCGTGTGTCTAGGTGAGCTTACACTAATACTAATGTGCATTTACTTTACACTATATTAATTCTGTTTCTCTCTCTGTGCATTGCTCATTTTGGGCTATAATATGAGTATCTTCCTGAGCATCCATGTTTAACAGAGATGTACACTGTCATTATTATAATTTAACATTATGCATATTTATAGTTAAGGCTTTTTGATGATCTAGTAATGTTAAGTCTGATATATGTGTGTTATCTTTTTTAATTATACCTCAATAAAGAATATATAATTTTATTTATTTTCTTTGTCTTCTACATTTTTTGTATAGGTGTTTTCTCTGCTGTATCAGTAGGTGATCTTGAGGGTTCCAGAATTTTAAATTATAACCATACACTCATTTTACAGGTCATGCCCCTTTCATGCCAAATTTACCACCCTTAGAATGTGTTTCTGGATGGGGAGACTCCATCGGATCTCCATGAGTTTCAACCTACAGATGGATGGATTGATTCATGGGACTCCTATCCATCAGCCAGATCTGGTCGCTGGACGGGAGGGCTCACAAGTCTCGTACTTTCTGGGTTCCCCATTATAACCTTTGATTAGATGGACTGGCATAATGGCATCTGTGTGCCACACTGCAATGAATACGTTGTACTGGGTGATCCTGTAAATTAAGAGATTCACTTCCTGTCTAAATGCCAGAGACACAAGTGACCTCACAAATTGATCCACTCACCTCTCATTCAAACCAATAGGAGCTAATCTACAGTTCCCTGGAGTGTCTATAAAACTGTGTGACAGAATATGTTCGCCATCAGTACTGATCAGTGGGGGTGCAGGCAGGGGCATAACTACAATAGGTGCAGGGGTTGCAATCGCCCCGGCCCCTGGAGCCTAGGGGGCCCCAAAAGTCCCTTTGGCCTACAGAAAAAAATAATGCTATTAAAGATTTGCAATAATTGGGATTCCACTGGAGCTTTCGCATGTGGGTCCATGAGCTTCAAGTTACGCTATTGACTTGCAAAACCACAACCAATCTCATATTAAATTGACCTATGCTATGCTAGGTCAATGTCATTGAATTGGAAACCCCTTTTAAGGTTTTTGATGGACCAGATCAAAGCCCAGACTTGGATCCCATTGAGTTACTGTGGCAAAACCTTAAAGGAAATCTGTCAGGTCAAAAATCCATATGTAACTGGTATCATTTCTAATTCCTTTCTCTAATCTCTCTCTATTCATGTATTTCTATTATTTATACTTCCCTTCTAACCTGTGTAAATAAATAAAAGATTAATTCCATCTTTCAATCACATTGAGCTTTCTGCTGCCCACTCCCCAAGGAATGAATATTCATGCATCACTATACTGGGTTTTATGCTGTGTGACTTGTTCAGAAAGAAGGAGGGAGGAGGTGTGTGCTTAGCTGCAGCTCTTCATGTCTTTGCGTTTATCTGAGACATGTGTAGTGTGTGCAGGCTGAGATATTTCTATGTGTTTATAAGAACATTTCATCATTTGCTCAGCAGATACACACATTACATTGCTGCAGGAAAACCAATGTTCATAAGATAGAAATCTCTTACAGACAGTGCAGGACAAAACACCTTCCCAAGCACAGAGGCACCCCAGAGATGAGGGGAAACCAGAACACAGCTATGTGTGGGCAGGCGCTAGGTGATGATTTAAATTTTTACAACCTTAACACACCCACTGGACTTAATCCACTCCATATTGATGAACAAAGTAATGGACAGGAGTAATGCACCTGCTCCCTGCAGGGTGTGAAAATGCTTATAACGAGAAAAACTACAAATTGATACAATAACCATTTTACATGTTTTTAAAAGGTCTGCCCAGGCCCTATTCAATGGTATATTAGTATCATACTGAAAAATGACCTGACAGAGTCCTTTTAAAAACATTTACAAAAAAAAAAACACTGTAATTAACTAGATTAACTAAACTGTGCAAAAATGAATAAACCTAAATCGCCCAGGGATGTAAGATGCACTTATCGCAAATGTGTGATTACAGAAGGGTGGCATAACCCATTACTAACTTTAGAGGGGAAAATTACTTATTATATGAAGGTGATGAAGGTTTTGAATTCCACTATCTTCTATAAATAAAGCAATCATTTAAAAGCTATATTTTGTGGGTATTCATGTCGTCATTATATTATATTCAAATTACTATGGGAAATTTAAATGAAAAAATGAACAAAGATTTGTGTGACTTTTCTACCTTTTTAAATATTTTACCTGAAGTTTCCAGAGACTTTTTAAAATGATGCAGAAGGTATAAGGGAACACTTGTTGATTAACGAAACAGTAGCAAAGACAGTTTCCACTTTGATCATATTTACTCTGTCAAGTCAACATTAAATTCAATATGTCAAAGTTTCCAGATCCTTTCAGTAATTTGCTTACTCATTACATTGGCTGTTGAAATAGTCCGGTAATTAATCATGTTCCTGACGGATTAAAGCAGTACTTGGCGTTATTGAACAAGAACATTGTTCTAAGTCACAAGCTGTTCCAGGGCATTAAATGGCAATCATAAATCTGTCAATATCAAAAATCCCAGCTTCTGTTGGAAAGTTCATTTTAAAATAGAATTATAAATTAATATAGTTAGAAGCATTTATAGAACACTTCATGGCCACTTTACACGTCCCGATATCGGCGTCCAAGTCACTGGTTCGTGCGTTGGCCCCGATATCGTTCATGCGTTGTGTGGTGTAAATGTCCAATACGATGCAAGAATGATGCCACAATGATATCGGGGAAGAATTGAGCCTGCTCTCCAACTGCCCGATATTGGATGGACGATTGGCAGGATCGTGCTGTGTGAAGCCCAACAACGATTTGGAGTACAACTTCCCCTATTCTCTCCCATGTTAAATGGTCGTTCCTGGGTCGGCCTACAAGGGGGCGTACACATCGCAGTTGTGTTGGGTGCCGATATCGCGCTGTGTAACATCTCCTATGCGATCTTGGAATTCTGCCCAGAAAATGCGCGCTCCCGCGTCGTGTATCCAACATCGGACCGATGTTGGGACGTGTAAAGTGGCCATCACACTTTTTGTACAAAGCAGCAAGAATGTACATAAACACTTTTTTTCCCTTCCCTTCCATTGTGGAGAAACAGATAACTAGAGATGCTACTCCACACCTGCGTCTAGCTATCATGCAGCAAGTAGCACGGATTTGACGCTTATCTGCCACATATCAAACATATTATATCTTAATTCACATAGGTAGCTTTAGAAACTGATATACAGGGGGTGAAAGAAGTATGGAAACGCCAACAATTTTCTAAGTAAATATATTTTTATATTATAAAATATATTATTTATATATTATTATATATTTGTTACCCCCTTAACTATCTCTACCTTTCCCTGCACCTTCCTAGCGGTTCCCTAACCATCCCTGTCTGCTCTAAAAGCGCCCTATAAAGAGGGAGAAAAATAACTTATATAGTTACATACAGTCTCAGTTGGAGACTGGAAAGGCGGGCTCAGATCTGCATTCCTCCTCCTTGCTTGGTCTCCGCACACCCCACTGGGCGTCATCGTTCTGTCTCTTGATCTCCTCCTATTTTTGAAGTTGCTGCCTCTTCTGCTCCTATGAAGCACCAGCATTGCGTGCATTGTGGGGGCTGATCACATGGTACGGGCCAAGCTCCAGCGCATGCCAGTGCAACATATTGAAGCCGGCCAATTACCACGTGATCAGGGCTCACAATGCACCGGGCCGGATATGACGTTCCGGCTGGTGCTTCATAAGAGCACAAGAGACGTCAACTTCAAAAATAGGAGGAATCAAGGGTCGCAACGATGACGCCCAGCGGGGTGTGTGAGACCAAGCAAGGAGGAGGAATGCAGTCCCGGAGCCCACCTTTCCAGTCTCTAACTGGAGACTGTTATGTGACTATATAAGTTATTTTTCTCCCTCTTTAATAGGCCTTTTAGAGCAGACAGGGATGGTAAGTAGTGATGGGCGAATCCTAAATTACTCGGAATCGCTTGACTCTAGCGAGTCCGAGCCCAGGACTCGCTACTCGTTGCGAGTCTAGCGAGTCCAATGTTAATGAATGGGGAAGCGAGTAATAGCGAGTAGTGTGAGATTTACAAATCGCAGATGTGTCTCGGAAGCTTCAGCCTGAAGCAATCCTAGTTTTGTCATTTATTTGCATTGCTAGTTTACTTTGTAAGTAATCGCTGACTCGCACAGATAAGATCCTGTCTTCTCTGTGTTTTGGCTGCCCCAGCTCCAGGGTCCTAGAGCCTGCCTGCTGCCTGATGTAGCAGAGCTGAGATTGTTCTCAGTCTGCTCATTCCCTGTGTACAGACATGAATGTCTGTGCACAGAGATGATGTAGCAGAGCTGAGATTGTTCTCAGTCTGCTCATTCCCTGTGTACAGACATGAATGTCTGTGCACAGAGATGATGTAGCAGAGCTGAGATTGTTCTCAGTCTGCTCATTCCCTGTGTACAGACATGAATGTCTGTGCACAGAGATGATGTAGCAGAGCTGAGATTGTTCTCAGTCTGCTCATTCCCTGTGTACAGACATGAATGTCTGTGCACAGAGATGATGTAGCAGAGCTGAGATTGTTCTCAGTCTGCTTATTCCCTGTGCATAGACATCTATATTTATGCACAGGGGATGTAGCAGAGAGGACATCGCGTTTTGGACTGCGTCGGACGGAAGAGGATTTTTTTAATTAAAGATGGAGTCCCGAATGGCTTTTTTTTTTATTTCTAATAAAAAATTTTCCTTGTGTTGTGTTTTTTTTAAAACAATTTAATAGAAATTCATGGCGGTCATGTCTAATATTGGCGTGAGCGCCATAAATTTCGGGCTTAGGGCCAGCTGATAATACAAAGCTGGCCCTAACCTCTTTATTACCCAGCGTGCCATCGCTACCAGGGCCGCTGGAAGAGCGGGGTTCAGCGCCAGAGGATGGCGCTTCAATGAACGCGCCATCTTCTGGGGCGGCTGCGGGCTGCAATTTGCAGCGGGGGGTGCCCAGAAAGCTTGGGCATCCCTGCGCTGCGGATTCCAGCCCCCAGCTGCTTAGCTGTACCTGGCTAGACATAGAAATTGCGCGGAGCCCCACGCATTTTTTTTAAATTATTTCATGAAATTCTGAGATTCTGACTCTGAGACTCTGAGACTCTGACTCTGAAATTCATGAAATAATTAAAAAAAAAATGCGTGGGGCTCCGCGCAATTTCTATGTCTAGCCAGGTACAGCTAAGCAGCTGGGGGCTGGAATCCGCAGCGCAGGGATGCCCAAGCTTTCTGGGCACCCCCCGCTGCAAATTGCAGCCCGCAGCCGCCCCAGAAGATGGCGCGTTCATTGAAGCGCCATCCTCTGGCGCTGAACCCCGCTCTTCCAGCGGCCCTGGTAGCGATGGCACGCTGGGTAATAAAGAGGTTAGGGCCAGCTTTGTATTATCAGCTGGCCCTAAGCCCGAAATTTATGGCGGTCACGCCAATATTAGACATGACCACCATGAATTTCTATTAAATTGTTTTAAAAAAAACACAACACAAGGAAAAATTTTTATTAGAAATAAAAAAAAAGCCATTAGGGACTCCATCTTTAATTAAAAAAATCCTCTTCCGTCCGACGCAGTCCAAAACGCGATGTCCTCTCTGCTACATCCCCTGTGCATAAATATAGATGTCTATGCACAGGGAATAAGCAGACTGAGAACAATCTCAGCTCTGCTACATCATCTCTGTGCACAGACATTCATGTCTGTACACAGGGAATGAGCAGACTGAGAACAATCTCAGCACTGCTACATCATCTCTGTGCACAGACATTCATGTCTGTACACAGGGAATGAGCAGACTGAGAACAATCTCAGCACTGCTACATCAGGCAGCAGGCAGGCTCTAGGACCCTGGAGCTGCACAGAGAAGACAGCTGGACTGGCTCGCAAAGAAACAGCAGTTACTTTGCGAGTCTCCCTGCTATCACTGGCACAGTAGCCAGTGATTACTCGCGAGTCTAATGCAAACAATGGCAATCCTAGTTTTGTCAGCGTTTCTGACAAAACTAGGATTGATATTGATTTGCATTAGACTCGCGAGTAATCACTGGGAAACTCGCAGAGTACCGAGTCCTGCGAGTCCCTTACTACTCGCCGAGTAACGAGTCCTAGCGAGTAGATTCGCCCATCCCTAATGGTAAGGAACCAGCTAGGAAGGTGCAGGGAAAGGTAAAGATAGGTTATTGGGGTAAAGCGACAGTTTCCCTTTAAAGGTGCTATTGACATTATGTTCTCAGCAGATGTCAGTAACAACCCATCCAATCCCACACAGGCAAAGAAATCAAACCAAATTTCCATAAATTAAGTTATGAGAAATGATACAGGGGAAAGTATTGAACACGCTTACTGAAATTAATGTAATCCTTCATACAGGCCTTCGTTGGTGATGAAGCTTCAGATGCTCCCTGTATGGAGACACTATTCCCTGCATTGCTCAGGTGGATTTTGGGCCAATCTTCTACAGAAACACTCTTCACATCTTGCAGGTCACATCCTGCAGGTCCTGTGGATCCATTTATGAACTCTGAGCTATAGTTCCTTCCATACAATTTCTTTTGGATTCTGCTCCGGTAATCGGCTCGGCTAGTCTAGCAGTTTTATTATCTTTCTCTGAAACCAGTTGAGAATTTCCTCGGCTGTGTGTTTGGAATCATTGTCTTGTGAAACGTCCACCCTTGTTTCACCTTCCTCACCTTTTTTTTAAATCAAGTACCTTTTATTTGCAGAAATCCAAACAAGTACCATATATAGTTGAGTATAAGCCGAGTTTTTCAGCACAATTTTTGTGCTGAAAAGTCCCCCCCTCGGCTTATACTCGAGTCACTCGGTATATGCTTGGGGGGAGGCTGTAACCGGGGGCTGGAGGAGGCAGGAAGGGGCCGCAGTGACCGCAGGAGGTCACGTGGGGCCGCCTTATTAGTGTAATGAATATGCACGGCATCCCCCCGTCCATCAGCGGCGGGGGGAGTGGTGCATGTTGCACTACACTGGCCCTCCTGCAGTGATCTACAGCCACCCCCTCCTTAGTATATGTCCCCCAGGCTGCGGCACACATTAAAATAACAAACTTTTTATACATCACCTTTCTGGCGACCCCTGGCTGGCAGCGCTGCTCCTCCGTCTCCAGGCTTCTTCTTGCTTGTGGTGGTGCCATGTGACCGGGCACAGCAGATGACATCATCTGCTGCGTCGGCCACAGGAATAGAAGCCGGCACAAGCAGGAAGAAGCCTGGAGACAGAGGAGCGGCGCTGCCAGCCAGGGGTCGCCGGAAAGGTGATGTATAAAAAGTTTGTTATTTTAATGTGTGCCGCAGCCTGGGGGACATTTACTAAGGAGGGGGGGGCTGGATATCTCTGATGGGGGCCTGTATACTAAGGAGGTGGGTCTGTATATCACTGCAGGGGGCCTGTATACTAAGGAGGGGGGGCTGTATATCACTGCAGGGGGCCTGTATACTAAGGAGGGGGGGCTGTATATCACTGCAGGGGGCCTGTATACTAAGGAGGGGGGGCTGGATATCTCTGATGGGGGCTTGTATACTAAGGAGGGGGGGCTGGATATCTCTGATGGGGGCTTGTATACTAAGGAGGGGGGGCTGGATATCTCTGATGGGGGCCAGAACAGGGGCGTAACTACCGGCATAGCAAACGTAGCAGTCGCTTTGGGGCCCGGCCCTTGTGGGGGGCCCGGACCCAGCGCCGCTACGCTGCTATCCGGTCAGCTACAGGCCCCCAGTGTGTATATACAGGTCCCCCACTCCTCCTCTGCTGCACACGTCACCTGTAAAGGAATACATCATACTTACTTATCTCTGCCGGCTGCCGCCGCTCTGCACCGCGCTCCGTCTTCATCCAGCTTCTTCCTGGTTGTGACGTCATTTCCTGCGCCCGGCAGTCACAACCAGGAAGAAGCTGGATGAAGACGGAGCGCGGTGCAGAGCGGCGGCAGCCGGCAGAGATAAGTAAGTATGATGTATTCCTTTACAGGTGACGTGTGCAGCAGAGGAGGAGTGGGGGGCCTGTATATACCCACCAGGGGCCTGTATACTACCACCAGGGGCTCTGTATACTACCACCACCAGGGGCCTGTATACTACCACCAGGGGCTCTGTATACTACCACCAGGGGCTCTGTATATACCACCAGGGGCCTGTATACTACCACCAGGGGCTCTGTATATACCACCACCAGGGGCCTGTATACTACCACCAGGGGCTTTGTATATACCACCACCAGAGGCCTGTATACTACCACCAGGGGCCTGTATATACCACCACCAGGGGCTCTGTATACTACCACCAGGGGCCTGTATATACCACCACCAGGGGCTCTGTATACTACCACCAGGGGCTCTGTATATACCACCACCAGGAGCCCTGTATACTACCACCAGGGGCCTGTATAAACCACCACCAGGGGCTCTGTATACTACCACCAGGGGCCTGTATATACCACCACCAGGGGCTCTGTATAATACCACCAGGGGCCTGTATATACCACCACCAGGGGCTCTGTATACTACCACCAGGGGCTCTGTATATACCACCACCAGGGGCCTGTATATACCACCACCAGGGGCCTGTATATACCACCACCAGGGGCCCTGTATACCACCACCAGGGGCCTGTATATACCACACCAGGGGCCCTGTATACCACCACTGGGGCCTGTATATACCACCACTGCGGAGGCTGCTGTAATACTGCTGGGGCCTGTATATACCACTGGAGAGGCTGCGGTATACCACTGGGGCTGCTGTATATACTGCTGGGGCCTGTAATGGGGTGTGTCTTGAAGGGGCGTGTCGTTTGGGGGGCGTGTCTTGGAGGGGCGTGTCATTGGGGGCGTGTCTTGGAGGGGGCCCCGTTCAAAAGTTTGCTATGGGGCCCTGCCAGTTGTAGTTACGCCCCTGGGCCAGAATACTGCTGCTGGGGCCCTGTATACCACTGCTGGGGCCCTGTATACCACTGCTGGGGCCCTGTATACCACTGCTGGGGCCCTATATACCACTGCTGTGGCCCTGTATACCACTGCTGGGGCCCAGTATACCACTGCTAGGGCCCTGTATACCACTACTGGGGCCCTATATACCACTGCTGGGGGCCTGTATATTACTGCTGGGGCCCTATATACCACTGCTGGGGGCCTGTATATTACTGCTGGGACCCTATATACCACTGCTGGGGCCCTGTATACCACTGCTGGGGCCTGTATATACCACTGGGGAGGCTGCTGTATACTACCACTGGGGAGGCTGCGGTATACTACCACTGGGGAGGCTGCGGTATACCACTAGGGGGGCTTGTATACCACACTGCTGGGGGCTGTATACCTGTGCTGGGGTCCACCCTTCGGCTTATACACGAGTCAATAGGTTTTCCCAGGTTTTGGGGGCAAAAGTAGGGGGGTCGGCTTATACACAGGTCGGCTTATACATGAGTATATACGGTATATCCGTACAAAATAAAATATTTTTCCAAGTTTTCAAAAAGAACAAATATCCCCATAGAGACAAAACTAACCCACCCCACCCTCCCACAGTCCTACGCGTCAACTCAAAAATAAAACGATTCTGGTTATCCATATCATCTGCTTCCATACATAGGTACAAAATTCCACTCACTCCCACTGAATTACAGGCCAAGTACCCTGTCTCTCAGGAGGTAAAAGGATGACGCCCAGCGGGGTGTGCGGAGATCAAGCAAGGAGGAGGAAAGCAGTCCTGGAGGCCGCCTTTCCAGTCTCCAACTGGGGACTGTATGTGACTATATAAATTATTTTTCTCACTCTTTAATGGGCGCTTTTAGAGCAGACAGAGATGGTAAGGGACCAGCTAGGAAGGTGCAGGGAAAGGTAGAGATGGGTAGTTTATCCAACTCCCTCAGACATTTTCAAACTTATTCCGTTTATCTCATTTAGAATAGATGTTATGTTCCATAATGATTATGAAATTGACTTTGATTATAAATTCTTTCCTTGTCGGTGGACTCTCATCTAGCCAGTGTAGAGTGATTATCCTACGTACAATGTATAAAATCCTCGCGATTGCCAACTTTCCCCATTCGTCCATCATCAAGCCTCCTACATGCCCCAGGATAGACGTCAGTGGGTCACAAGTTACATCCACACCCTTTGTATGAGATTCAAAACAATTATACAAAATGCTTGAAGTGAAGGGCAGGACCAGATCATATGAACCATATCTGCCTCTTCCACACCACACTGAGGACAACCGGGGTACCCCTTAACCCCACTCTACGCATCCACACAGGAGTCCTATACACTCTATAAATGGTAAATAATTGTGACATTCATCCAGATTCACTCATGGAGATCTTAGGGATGTACTGCAGAATGTCTTCCCACTTTGTGTCCAGTATATGTCCCAGATCTTCAGACCATTTCGATCTAGCCGTCAATGGGTGTCTTTCCAAAAAAGGCTCTAGTAGGCCGCAATATCGCAAGGAAATAAGACCCATAGTACCTCTCTGTGACCCAATGATATTCAATATACTATCTGCATTTGTTTTGTTTATGAAATGCATGTTGCAGTTGCAGAAACTGGTAAAACTTTAAGCGTTCCAAGGGAAAATCTTTCCTGAGCTCTTCAAATGATTAAAACGTGACTCTGTTCAACAGTTGCGAGACACACCATATGCCAATCCTCCTCTACTGACCAAAATTCCTCAGATGTAACATCTCAGTTAAATTGGGGTCATGCGAAATGGAAGTATATCTAGTGAACCCAGTGACCCCCCTCCACTGTTTAATTTTCTGCCACACTTTACAGATTATCACCACTGTATGGAATCTTTGGGAATTCAGCCAGAATTTACCTGCTTCCACACTAGCCATCTTTGCCTTTTTTGGACAATACCACAATGATTGCCTCCTACATGGACCTTGGCAACTCCCCCTTCTCTAATCCCGTGTTGTATACTTCTTTTTTTCCAACTTTAATTTTTATTAATTTTTTCCAACAATAAAAACATAAGACAGAACATGGCAGTACAGTCACATGTACACCCCTTATTGCAAGTAACCATTAGTATCAGCGTGTGTCCTCTATTCATTACAACTGAAGTGAATCTACATAAAGGTCCCACATCTGCCAAGTTCATGTAAATTTGTCCATTGAGTTATGGAGTGTAGCAGTCAAGTGCTCCATCAATTGAATGTCTTTTATTCGTGCATACCAATCAGATATTGAGGGTGGAGCCCTCTTCTTCCAATTAAGAGATATCATGCATTTAGTAGCTGTGAGAAGATGTAGTAAAAGTCTACTCGCAGATTTATTTAAACCCGGAGGGAAAAGGTTTAGTAGGCAAACAGCCGGGTCTAGGGGCAGGTGATGGTCCAGAACCCGGGACACCTCTGTTACCCATGTTGCATACTTCTAAAAAAGTTGGCAGCAATTTCCACTAGTACTGTTTATAGACTTCCATCTACCCCCAGGGCTTTGTCATCAGCCATGGACGCTAAAGCGATCTCCAGCTCCCCCATGTCAACCTGCTCGTCTAGTGTGTCACCCTGCTCACGCAGGTAGCCACAGACTTCCCTAATGCACAGCTGGGTTTCCACAGCAGGTACCTACTACATGCAACACCTTCCACCCCGGCACAGTAGGGGGAGCTCCACTTGCTGACCTTAGGCAAGATCCCCTATAAACACTGCTGCTGGGGGAGGAGTTAGTCAGAGTGTGCAGATGCTAGGAGAGCTGCGAAGACGTCCTGGTGGTCGGTGCTGCTGTTAGGCCCGAGCCAGTGACCCGGAGTGGCCCTTCTGACATCCCGCAAGCCTAGGAGTATGGACAGAAGGCAAGGAGCAGAGCCAAAAGGGAGTTAGGAACTAGTGGAAGTTCGCGTAGAGACGTACCGGACATCGGGGATCCGCACTTGTAAGATACTTCAAGACTACAGAAAACCCCGTCACACCGTGGAGACTTCAGTCACCCAGTCCCCCTGTGAGTCCAGAGAGAGGAGACAGACACCGCAGTGAGGCATCACGAGACAGTGATCAGAGAGGGTAACCCGTGGACTGCACAGGTGGAGAGAGCAAGGACCTGAGAAAGAGCAAGCAGACAGGGCTTCAGGAACCATAGAGAAGCAGAGGAGACCTTATACCCACTTTCTGTGGGGACCCACTGTGCACCTGGTCACCTGTCAGTGCCCTGGACGTCTTTACCTGCTGTAACACCAGTAAAAGGTAAAACAGACTTCTACGGTGCCCCTTACAGACTGCTACATCACTCCCCATCCTGACCTAAGATCCTGCTCCAAGCTGCCCTTATACACTACGCTGCCCCGGAGGACCAGCTCCACCTGTAGGGAGCTTTGCCATCTCAGCCGCTCTACTATCTTCCTCTGGCGGACTGTGGCAGCGCTGGTGACCCATCACCAGGTACTGCAGGCGGAGTCACATGACAAACTCTTATCCCCTGTAAATACACCCTTTTTGAAGTGTCACCCAGGCCACGGAATCAGGCAATGCCACCTGTGACACCCCTAATACAACCACCGAGCCTGGTACCCGAGTACCTCAGGGCCTGGGGCTCGACGCTAGCAACCCGCGAGACTCTGCAGAAAGCTGCGGGAGCCCAGCTCCTCTAACCAGGAAATCTTCATTCTTCTACTCCATTCTCCTCCTACACCAGATTTAGCTGGGATCTATATAATTGTTCATACAAGTCAACCATCACTTTTATATATGTCCTTAGTGGCAGTCACCTCCCTACCATCCTCTGCATTTAAGGCTGCTTTCACATTAGCGATTTTTTTTCAATCACGGAAGATGCGGCAGATTTTGCCACATCTACCGCATAACTGCTCACTTGCGGCAAGCTTGCGTTCAGCCCAATTCATTTCCTATGGGATTTGCGGTCATGTGTGGCAGTTGAGGGTTTGCCAAATCCCAAGTCAAAAATAATGCTGCTTGCAGCGTTTTTTTCCCTTTGCCACAAGTACCGGATCTGGCTAAAAACACAAGTGTCCACACAATTCCGGCAGTCCTGTAGAAATGCATTACCAAAAAAAATTATTTTGCTGCTAGAGTGCTGGATCTGGGCTTTTGTTTTTGTTTTTTCAAAAAAAGGCGGGAATCCACCAGATTTGAAAAACAGCCGATCAGGTAAACCTGAAGATCAAAAGTTCAAATTTGCCTGATCTGCAAAATATGCAGATATAAAGGCAACCTTAGTTAAACCAGCAAGGACAGTCTAATATGTGAGGGGGTTCGAAGGGTATGTTCACATGCTGCATATTTTTTTTGTTTTGAACATGCAAACACCGGATGCGTTTTGCGCAAAAAAAGGCATCCTACTTCACACATTGCGCTTTTTCAGATGTACTGTTTTTGAGCCGATTCTACAGGGGGGCTATGGAAAAGCACAAAAAGAAGTGACGTGTCTATTGGAGGATGTGCTTTGCAGTGAAAGCGCATCCTCAAAAATACAGATCGTGTGAACGCAAATTCGTGAAATGCATTGCCTTTGCTGGGATGTATAACAGCCCTGCATTTGCGCATTCACAAAAACACACTGTGCAAATCCAGAAATATGCAGCGTGTGAACGTAGCCTGATGATTGGTCGAGGGAAATAAGGATCCATCTTGTCCAATTACATGCTAGAGATCCTTTTGTCCATACCTTTGCCAGACATGTCTAGCAGAAGCTCCAGTAGAAAATACAGGAACACTGGGAAGAATGAGTGCTTCTATATATAGGAGAGCCAAGCAAGATCTTTGCAGGCTAAATGATCAGACATCTATCTATAGTGTTTGGGGACTTTAGTCAATTAATTGGTTGGCTGACATTCAGCTGTATTTTTTAGTCCAGCACACTTACCCTATAATTGTGGCGCCCCACTAAGAGTGCGTCACAGGAGGGTACTGCACCCCTGACTGAAGGTGCTGTATTCGCTGTCCCAGTGGTGAATAGGATAATCCCAAGGCTCCATGTACCACATGCAACACCTAGAGGCAGGGGACCAATTAGACACCCGTTTCCTGGGTAACCGGTCCTGGTGGGAGGAGAGTTAGGTATAAAGCAGTGGGGAGGAGAAGAACAGAGTTAGAAAGTTGGAGAAACAAGAGCAAAGAGAAGTCTAATCGTGACAGGAAGAACAGCTAACAGGGAGAGCATCGAGCACTGGTGACCCAGAAGTGAAAGGGGCCAAGAGAGAAGAAAAGCGGGAGATAGACAACCCGTGCCCAGTCCAGAACCTGGAGTATCGGCTCCGAGGTGGTACAGACGCTTTACCGCTGCACCACAGAACCCGGAGTGATTGAGAGCTTTACAGGAGCGCAATACACAAACTACCGTCACCGCAGCAGTACCAGGGGGTACCCACCATTGAGGGTCAGGGACCTAACGTGAGCCGACGGCTCGGGTCCCAATAGAAGATCCTCAGTATCCCGGTTTGGTATACCAGAAGCAGCGACGAGAGAGGGACAGTCAGGATAGAGAAGGACACCTGTGGAGCCTTGGAGGGACACTATTCATCGCAGGGACCACCCGGTCCGTTACTTGGCAGTGAAAACCGTTATACCTGTCTGCCGTGAAAGAACTAAGTAAATACCCGTTCAGAGGAGCAACGTGTCTGAGTTTTATTTCGGGACTGCTACTAATCACTTTGTTCACAGAAATAACCGAGCTGCCCTATTCCTCGCCTGCAGCTCCTGACCCCGGGGACTCCTGCTCGCCTGTAGGGAGCGGATCCATCCAGCTTCCGCCCATCCCCCGGAGGTCCAAGCAGCGCCGGTGCCATCACTGGAACCCTACAGGTGGCGTCACGAACAACTATCATCCTTTTTATTATTTTACTTTTACCCCTCTTTGCACTGACCACCGGGCCCCAGCCTCAGGCACCAGAACTGTGACCCGTAACCCGCGCCTGAGACCGGAGCACCCGGCCGCGGTGAGTCATAATGTTTTAGGATCTAGTCTGTTAAGATTACAACATCCACATGACTACATCACCAGAACCACCGGCCATACAATAATTTATCCCTAGAACTCCTGTCATTACATCACCAGAACCACTGTCAGTACAATAATACTTCACCAAAACCACTGTCAGTACATCACCAGAACCACTGTCAATACAATAATACCTCACCAGAACCCGTCAGTACATCATAAGTACCACTGTCAACACAGTAATACAATCACAAAACCCATCAATACATTAATACATAGAACCACCGTTAATACAGTAATACATAATTAGAACCATCGTCAATACAATAATACATAATCAGAACCACCGTCAGTACATCACCAGAAAAGTATGCCCCCTATATAGATGTGTATGCAGATTTATTGGCATTTTGGGGGTAAACGACTCCTTTAAAATATCATTAATCTTAGCAACACATTGTGCTGCTTTTCCCAAGACTACCCTCTTGTCTGGTTTTCTGCAGCACATACCAAAGAAGTGTCATTGTAATCTTTCTAACTAAAGAATAATTACCTTAAGTAAGGCCTATGCTGTGCCCCTGAATAAATAATTTCCACCTGGTTGTTGTTCCTGCACAAATGACCCCACACTGTCTCACTTATGGTATATGGCCTCCACATTATTCTCCCCTATAAAATATTCCTACCATATTGTCCCTAGTTAAATATGACCACCACTCCACCCCTTCATAAATGAAAACCACCACAGTGTCCTCCCCATAATGAATTATACCCACCACAGCCTCCTCACTTATGAACTATAATCTACAATGCTGCCCTCTTCACTGTCCACCTCATGTTGTCGCAACTCTATAGTGAGCCCCCTTATGCTACGAATTTTGCATACTGAGCCCTACCAGTCTTTTTACTGAGCGCTCTCCATGCTACCCCATCTCCATACTGAGCACCCCTATGCTATCCCATCTCCACACTGAGCCCCCCTATGCTATCCCATCTCCATATCGTGCCCCTCCCAAGTGACTTCTCTGTACCATGCCCCCCTCAGGCTACCCATTCTCCATACCGTGCCCTTCCAGTCTAAGGCCGGGTTCAAACGCTGCATATTTTTGGAAATACGCAGCTCTATTTTGATCATGTGCTTTTTTGCTACATTTTGCACAATAAAAGCACAAGTGCACTCACACATTGTGCTTTTCCAGAGCCCATTCTACAATGTTGGCTATAGAAAAGCACACAAAGAATGGACATAGTCATTTGCAGTGAAAGTGTATTCGCAAAAATGCGGACCATGTAAATAATTTTTTGAAAAATGCATTGCTTTGTATTTCACTGCATTTGTGCATCCGCTAAATAGCGCTGTGTAAATGCAGCAATATGCTACGTGTGAACATAACCTAACCCTTCAACATACTGCACCCCCTCATGTTCCAAGCTGCTCATCCCCCCATCTCCCATGCAGCTCATCCTCTCCCCTCCCCTCCCCCCTCCATATTACTTGTGCCTACTCTTTTCTCCCCCCTCAACGTTACATGTGCCTTCTTCTCCCCATCCATCCTCCATGTTACATGTGCCTTCTCCTCCCCCCTCCATGTTACATGTGCCTTCTCCTCCCTCATCCACCCTCTATGTTACATGTGCCTTCTCCTCCCCCATCCACCCTCCATGTTACATGTGCCTTCTCCTCCCCCCTCCATGTTACATGTGCCTTCTCCTCCCTCATCCACCCTCTATGTTACATGTGCCTTCTCCTCCCCCATCCACCCTCCATGTTATATGTGCCTTCTCCTCCCTCATCCACCCTCTATGTTACATGTGCCTTCTCCTCCCCCATCCACCCTCCATGTTACATGTGCCTTCTCCTCCCCCATCCACCCTCCATGTTACATGTGCCTTCTCCTCTCCCCTCCCCCCTCCATGTTACATGTGCCTTCTCCTCTCCCCTCTCCCCTCTATGTTACATGAGCCTTCTCCTCTTCCCTCCCCCCCTCCATGTTACATGTGCCTTCTCCTCTCCCCTTCCCTCCCCCCTCCATGTTACATGTACCTTTTCTCTCTTCCCCCCTCCATGTTACATGTGCCTTCTCTCCCCTCCTCCCTCCATGTTACATGTGCCTTCTTTTCTCCTCTCCACCCTCCATGTTACATGTGCCTTCTCCTCTCCTCCCCCCCTCTATGTTATATGTGCCTTCTCCTCTCCCCTTCCATGTTACATGTGCCTTCTCCTCTCCCCTCCCTCCTCCATGTTACACCTGTCTTCTCCTCTTCCCTCCTCCTCTGTTTTATATGTGCCTTTTCCTCTCCCCTCCCCCTCTATGTTACATGTGCCTTCTCCTCTCCCCTCCCCCTCCATGTTACATGATACTTCTCCTCTGCCCTCCCCCCTCCATGTTACATGTGCCTTCTCCACTCCCCTCCCCCTCAATCTTACATGTGCCTTCTCCTTCCCCCTTCCTCCATGAAACATGTGCCTTCTCCTCCACCCCCATGTTACATGTGCCTTCTCCTCTCTCCTCCCCCCTCCATGTTACAGGTGCCTTCTCTCTCCTCCCCCTCCATGTTACAGGTGCCCTCTCCGCTCCCCCCTTCATGTTAGATGTGCTTTCTCCTCCCACTCCATCTCCATGTTACATCTAGCTTCTCCCCCCTCTTCTCCATGCTATCCCTTTGGCTGGCCTTGGTGCTATCTTCGGCTTAATAGCGATTACATGGCTCCACTCTCCATGCTGCAGGCTCTCGGGACTTGACTTCATTTATAAAACTAATGGATGAATTTAACATCAGGTTATAAGCTTTTATTTACATAACATGGATAAGCGACATAACTTTTATCAGGGACTGTATATGAGTCGGTCGACAGGGTATAGGGGTACTCGGATACCGGGACAGATGGTCACTTTGATGGGGGATCACGGCTGCTCGGTTCCTGGTTCCGTGCCCTGGACGGAATGGTGGGGAATGATGATGATGGATGGGGGGGGAAATGGTAAAGTGACGCCACCTGTGGTACCTGGTAACGTGGATACCAGCACTGCGGCCGGCCGCTGAGGTGATGATGGTGCAGCTCAGAGAAGTACAGCTCTGATAGGTGGAGCTTTACCTCAGGGCAGCGGGGGCAGATGAGGGGAGTAGTAGTCGTCACCTATTTGATGCTGTAGGAGCCCTCAGGGCCGCAGAGCAAATTAATACAGACACCAGATCAGCTCAAGAAGTTCTTTACTGTCTCCACATGAAAAACAGGTACTCAGTGCAGTCTGATTTACCGGGGACGTAGCCACAGATTTAAGATAACTTAGCAGAGTCTGTCGGTGGTTCCCTCTCACAACTTTCGGGGTCTGTGTTCCTGTTTACTCTCATTCACCACTCTGTAGTGCTCCTTCGCCAGTCCCTTGGTATGTTACTATTAGGTACGGTTGGTTCCTTACCGGTACGGACGGGAACGACAACTAACAAATCCTCCCTCCACCGGAATTTGGTCCTTTCCCTAATGTGTCCTGGACCTTTTTGGAACTGAGGAAGAGGTACAGTCTGTGGCGGTATGGCTCCCTTCTGTCGGTCCCACAGCTTGTCGGTTCACAGTCAGGGATAGACCTCTGACTGCCTCGGCTCCGGTATGCCGGTGTCGACCCCGGACTCCCCAACCGGTTCCAACCGGTCCTGGAGGTGCCCTCCTGTCAAGAACACTGTCAGGCACGTCCACCCTGGCTGCCTTCCCTGCACTGTCTGACTAGAACTAACTCAACTGTCACTCAAGTCTCCCGCTCTACTCTAAGCTCCACCCCCTGGACCTACTGAATATATGGTCCCTATGCTAAGGTGGGCTAGTGTATGGGTTCTTAGGACAGACTCTGCATGAAACCCCGTATCCATGGCTAAGGAGGTACTACACCTTCTGTTTGGGGTTTCTGTTTCTGTTTGGGGTGCCTACACCTTCCCATAGGGGCGCCACATATAGATGTCAAGCTTTTTTCGGTCTGCAGCAGTCCTTCCACGTATTGGAATACTGGATCGTGAGTGGGAGAAGAGGGATTAATGACCGTGCTCCCGTTCCAATGAATTCAATTGATTTGAGGTTATTAGAATTCAGATTGTGGTTTATATTACACGTTTCAGGTTTAACACCCCTTCCGCAGAAACACCACACAAAAAGATGTACCTGATGTAAGATGTAACCGTGGTGTAAAGGAAATGTCCTTCTGCTCAGCTGCTACCAAGGTCAGTAGATGACCAGCTCTTTCCCCTTCCTCATAATATTTAATAGACTAGAACATCCTTTGACGTTCCGCCGTCTGCAAGTACATTTTAGTACTGCTGGCTTGAGCTCGTTTAAGTCTCTCCTGAGCCTGTGTGGATAGGCACAACACCAGAGACACCTTCGCCTCCTCCAATTCCCGAAAGAGCAACTGTCCTTTTCTCTAGTTGCCGTCTTGGCCCTGGAGATCTTCTTAATACATAGGCTCCTGAAAAATTCATTCATGGATTCCCAAACGGTACCAATAGCTGCTGTCCCTTTATTGAGCTTAAAGTATTCCTCCAATTTCTGCTCCATATATTTTCCACAGGGGTCTAGCTTTGGGCACGGACTCCTCAGTCTGAAGGATCACATACATAGGGGAATGATCTGACACTGTCCTAGCCAAATACCCAACCTCCTTCGTCCACCTCAACATTTGCTCATCCCCGAATGCCAGGTTAATCCTTGATAGAGAAGAGAAGGACGCCAAGAAACAGGAGAACTGGCGTATAGTTGGGTGCTAGGCCCTCCATAGGTCATCATCTTCCTCACCTTGGTAGATAAGTAGCAGATTTTTATCAAGTATATGTCCCAATACATTTGTCTATTCATCTTTCCTTCAGTTATATGAAGTTTGCCAGTGCCGTATTCTGAAAGACGGCCCCACACTATGATATTCCCTTCTCCACATTTCACTGTTGTGTTTTGGGGGTGATTTGCCTTTTGGCCTCCAAACATGGTGTATTATGGCATCCAAAGAGTTCAATTTTGGTCTCATCTGACTAGACTATATTCTACCAATATTTCCCAGGCTTATTTAAATGTAGATTTCAGCCGGTTTCCATGGCTTTTCGCACCTCTTTCTTCTTAAGTTCAAAACTTTTTCACTGTGTCATTTCTCGTTATTACACATAATTAAATGTATGGATATCCATGGTTTGAGTTCTCAGCCTGTGTGGATTGGAAAAGAACCTGACAAAAGCATCATATTTTACATAGAATATAGTAAAAATTAAAAGTATAGTTAAGTGGATAAAGCATGATGACAAAATTGTAAACATTTCTTACCACAACTATACAGTGGGCAACACAAAATGGGGACTCATGAACCTTACATATAATGTAGATATGTAATATGAAATTGGGGCCCAATGGATGCAATAGAACATCTGCAGCCCTGCATGCCTCTATGTATACTACTTTAATTAAACCTACACCTCTAAATAGATAGGATATCATCCTCCTTTCAATTATTTTAATGATAAAGTTTTGTAATTGTAAGTGGCATGAGGCAGTAGTTATGGGGGAGCTCTGAATTTGCTGCGCCCTGGCATGCTACATAAAAGAGGGGGCCTGGCTGTGTATGTGGACTGTCGATGGCTTGAGGACCAGATGTTACTCGAGTCATAGAAGGAGACCATCCTTATTTTACTGCACAACCACTTGAAGGTAACTATATACAGCCGATAGTAGGTACACAACTTCTCATATGTTTCTTCATTTACTCAAAGTATCTCCACATATAAAGTCTTTACATCTTCAACTTCACCTGTTCCTGACTCCAATCATTTTACTTATTTCACCACCACTTAGCTTAATGAACAGGAAAGTCCATAAAATGCATCTTTTCTACCAGGGCTTGTCTACTGACCATATCTTCTCTGCCTGATAGAGCACTGAATTGTCATTATGGCCAGACTTAGCTTCTAGCTTTCTGACACTTAAGGAACACATGGCACTCATATCACCTCACTTCTCTGCTCCATCCTGGCCCATTACATTTCTCTGAGTCGTAGGCCGTGCTGCTCAGCGTTCTGTACCTGGACTCTTCTCCTCTCGATCACCAATTGATCACTCTGCCCTTCAGTCTATTTTATGCCTTCTTGTTTATTCAGTATCACACTGTCTACAGTCTCATGATTAGTTTCCTATTTCTTACAGGACACCCACTAGATGTAGCCTGCTGCTGGCCAGACCTTAGGTCTGTCTCTCTGTCATGCCGGCCCCTATCGGATGATCTGCCAGGAAACTCACTGTCCTTGCACTGAAGCCCCTCCCACTATGGACTAGTCCTAAACATTAATCCTCATTGTCCCTACTATTGGACAAAACACAATTCACATTGCACGTCATTAATACATACCACATTATAGTTCACAACAACTCTGAAGTCTTTGACTCTTTGAGGGGGAATGTGAGCAGAATGTCCATCTCCTTATATAATTGTGAATATCTTGAGCCAGAGCCAGCGTCAGCACGCGGCGCACCCAGGTAAGGGGCGGCGCCCTGAGCAGCTGGAGGTGCCCACTGGCCATCAGAGACAAGCAGCCCTGACGGCCAAGGGCCCATCAGGGAAGTCAGCCATGATAAGGCAGGGCCCAGCAGGGACACTCAACCTGTAGCTGAGTGCTCCTGCAGCGCTGCCAGTGCACCTGGCTAATTTTAATGTGATTCAAATTAGCCATGTGCTGGCTCCCATCTGCACCTCTTCCTCAGCCGACTGCAGCAGAGTGATGAGTCACCATGGTGCAACCTCATCACACTGCTGCAGCCGTGCTGACAGTGAGGAGGAGCGTAGACGGGAGCCTGCTGCAATGACATGCAGGGACACCAACTGAGGACAACAGGGGCTCTGGGGGAGCTGAAGGAAGGTGAGCATAATCTTTTTTTTTTTTTTTACTATGTGCAGCATGATGGGGGATTATAGAGGCTGTCACTGGGTTGCTTGGAGGTTGTGCTGGGCTGTGGAGACTGCTGCTGGGTTATGGAGGCTGTGCTATGGAGGCTACTGCTGGAAAATAAAGGCAGCTACTGGGGTTATGGAGGATGTGCTATGGAGGCTGCTGCTGGGGTATATGGAGGCTCTGCTATGGAGGCTGCTGCTGGGAAATAGAGGCAGCTGCTGGGTTATGAAGGCTGTGCTATGGAGGCTGCTGCTGGGATATATGGAGGCTGTGCTATAGAGGCTGCTGCTGGGTTATGGAGGCTGTGCTATGGAGGCTGCTTCTGAGGTATATGGAGGCTGTGCTATGGAGGCTGCTGCTGGGGTATATGGAGGCTGCTGCTGAGGTATATGGAGGCTGTTCTATGGAGGCTGCTTCTGAGTATATGGAGGCTGTGCTATGGAGGCTGCTGCTGGGGTATATGGAGGCTGCTGCTGAGGTATATGAAGGCTGTACTATGGAGGCTACTTCTGAGGTATTTGGAGGCTGTGCCATGGAGTCTATTGCTGGGTTGTGGAGGATGTGCTATGGAGTCTACTGCTGGGTTATGGAGGCTGTGCCATGGAGGCTGCTGAGGTATATGGAGGCTGTGCTATGGAGGCTACTGCTGTGGTATATGGAGCCTGTGCTATGGAGGCTACTGCTGGGACATAGAGGCTGCTGCTGGGTTATGGAAGCTGTGCTATGGAGGCTTCTGCTGGGCTATATGAAGGCTGCTGCTGCTATATATACATACATATATAATATATATATATAATATTATACAGTATATTTATATAGGCTGTGCTGATATATTTTTTGGAGGTTGTGCTGTATATCGAATTTGGAGGCTGTGCTGGGCTATATATTTTATTTGGAAGCTGTGCTGTATATATTATTTGGAGGCTGAGCTGGGCTGTATATATTATTTGGAGGCGGTCCTGAGCTGTATATATAATATGGAGGGTGTGCTGTATCTGTTATTTGTAGGCTGTAATGTACATATAAAATGGAGGTTGTGCTGTATACGGTATATTATTTGGAGACTGTGCTGTGATGTATATATAATATGGAGGCTGTATATATAATATGGAGGCTGTGGTTTGCAGTATATATTATTTGGAGGCTGAGTTGTGCTGTATATATAATATGGAGACTGCTGCTGTGCTGTATATAGTGTTTGGAGCCTGTGCTGTATATATAATATGGAGGCTGTGATTGGCTATATTTATTATTTGGATACTGTGCTGGGGATTGGGCTGTATATATTGGAGGCTGCTGCTGGACTGCCACAGCATCCAAATAATGTATACAGCCCAACACAGCCTCCAAATAATATATACAGCCCAGCAGCAGCCTCCAAATAATATACATAGCTCAGAGCCTCTTTATTATGTATATACAGCCCAGCACAGCCTCCAAATATATACAGCTCACATTCTCTATATTAAATATACAGCCCAGCAGCAGCCTGTATACTATTTATACAGCTTTGCAGTCTCGATATTATATATACAGCACAAAACCTCCCAGGAGCCTCTATATTATATATACACAGCCCGCAGCTTCTATATTATATTTATGAATCGTGGTATGTCTTAAAGGGGCCCACTGAGATTGTTTTGCCCGGGCCCACAAAAACCTGGAGCCGGCCCTGTCTTAAGCCACCAACTAGCAAATTATCAGATCTGAACACAAGTTGCAGGCATTATTTCATAACGTCCCTTCCTTACATTATCCATATCTGGCATAGAAAAAGAAAAAAGAAAGATAGAGAGGAAGACAACGGGCACGGACGTCTAGATGTGTGATAACACGGACTACAGTAAACAGTTTCAGACTCACTGTGCAGATTTCTTCTATTTTCACTTATATAATCTGTGTAGTGGATCAACTCTTTTGATGGTCCTCCAGCCTGCAGCACAAAGTTCCGGGAAGCAATGTGAGTCCCGTCACCTGATGAAGGCTTTTGTTAGCCGAAACACGTTGCCCGTTCTTTAACTCGAATGTAATAATAAATCTTCGTTCTGGAAGTAAAAACTTCCTTTGAAATCCTCTTTATCCTCTGGAAGCGCCGAAGGGGAATCACCTTATCTATCCCTTATCTAGCACGATAATTGTTTATTCCCATCAAAGGAAGCAGGTCTACATATCTCAAGAGACTAAATGAACAAGAGTGTGAGTTCCTTCGTATGACCTATGGGCCAGTGAATACCAAGGGTGATGATATTTGACCGGTAACGCTCTGTCACCTGTCACCTGATTTCTTCCTGTAACCAGAATGACAGCTGACTCCTTTTACAAGGTAATACTGATATGACTGTATAGTTGTTATATACGTCAAATGAATCTAATTAAGATATTTTTGTCTTTCTTTAAACCGAGGGTGCACAGTCTTATGTTGTAAGTTTTGCAATTATTTCTTAATAGATTAGTTGGATATTAGGAAACACAATCATTAGTGATGAGCGAGTATACTCGTTACTATTTGGTATTCGCTGAATAGTAGCGGTATTCGGGCTACTCGCTACTCACCAAGTACTTATGAGTACACGGGAGTAGCGAGTAGTCCTAATACTTTCGCAGTGTATCTATAGATACACTGCAAAGTAGCCTAAAAGTTAATAAAAGTTGTTAAACAATAATAAACTTACATACTCACCTTCCGACGCCTGCACCGGGACTTGCCAGAGAAGCCATCCGATTGCTGGAAAAGGACCTGTCATTACCAGCCAATCAGATGGCCGGTAGCGATCTGGCCAATCAGATGGCACCAGGTCACAACATGTGATCGCTAGCAGCCACCTGATTGGCCAATTTGCAAGGTCCTAGATGTACTATCAGGACCTTGCAAATTGGCCAATCAGGTGGTCCTCAGCGATGACTTAGTTGTGACGTGGCGCCATCTGATTGGCCAGATCGCTTCCGGCCATCTGAGTGGTTGTTAGTGACAGGTCCTTTTCCAGCAATCAGATGGCTTCTCTGGCGGTTTCGGTGCAGGCGTCGGAAGGTGAGTATGTCAGTTTATTATTTTTAACAACTTTTATTAACTTTCAGGCTACTTTCACAGTGTATCTACAGATACACTGCGAAAGTATTCGGACTCGCTATATTCGCAACGAGTAGCGAGTACCGCTGCCTACTCGTTGCGAGTATAGCGAGCACGAATAATAAGATACTCGCTCATCTCTAACAATCCTCTGTATAATGACCCATTTTTAGGGTTACATAAGATATGCCATAAATGATAGATGCTTTTCTTAGGTGGGTTGGTTTACTTTTTTTTTTCTGTCAGAAATCCTGGAAAACTCACTTAAAGTGTAACTGCCCTTTAAATGTTTATTTAACAATAATGTAGAGCAAGTGATTTTAATAAAGTTTCAAATATACTTTATCAGAGGATTCTGGTTGAAAACCATTCATAAACCTTCCACAAAGTTTCCCCACTGCATTGTGTGTGAAGCAGACATACAGTGCGTTTTGAAAGTATTTGACCCCTTGAACTTTTCAACCTTTTGCCACATTTCAGGCTTCAAACATAAAGATATAAATTCTAATATTTTTAGTGAAGAATCAACAACAAGTGGGACACAATCATGAGTGGAACGAAATTTATTGGATATTTTAAACTTTTTTAACAAATAAAAAACTGAAAAGTGGGGCGTGCAATATTATTTGTCCCCTTTACTTTCAGTGCAGCAAGAAGAAGAAGTTCAGTGAGGATCTCTGAATGATCCAATGTTGTCCTAAATGACTGGTAATGATAAATAGAATCCACCTGTGTGTAATCAAGTCTCCGTATAAATGCACCTGCTCTGTGATAGTCTCAGGGTTCTGTATCCAGTGCAGAGAACATCATGAAGACCAAGGAACACACCAGGCAGGTCCGAGATACTGTTGTGGTGAAGTTTAAAGCCGGATTTGGATACAAAATGATTTGTCAAGTTTTAAACATGTCAAGGAGCCACTGTGCAAGCAATCATATTGAGATGGAAGGAGTATCAGACCACTGCAAATCTACCAAGACCCGACCGTCCCTCCAAACTTTCATCTCGAACAAGGAGAAGACTGATCAGAGATGCAGCCAAAAGGCCCATGATCCCTCTGGATGAACTACAGAGATCTACAGCTGAGGTGGGAGAGTCTGTCCATAGGACAACAATCAGTCGTACACTGCACAAATCTGGCCTTTATGAAAGAGTGGATCACAAAAAAGTAGTTAAACAAACGTGTAAAAATACTCTGTTGTAATAAAAAGCATAAGAAAGCAATTGCTGCAAAAAAAAGTAATAAAAGACAGGGTATTTAGTTGATATGTTTTTTGCAAAAAGTGTATACTAAGCCGCTCTACCTCACCAAGGTAACCCGTATCAGAGCAGTCCCTAGCTGATGTATTAAAAACCTTAACCATGGGCATTGGTACCTACAGTATATGAGCAGGATTCAGACGGGTACAATGTCTGACATGGACTAGCAGTAGAAGGCGGCTTTTTATGTGCAGGGATCAAAGGGAGGGGTGATGAATTATTTGAATAAACATCCCAAAGAAGGGTTAAACAGACATCTCTGGGTTAATCTCTCCTTTCACACAGACAGCAAAGAGTTAGCGCTAACCCTTATATTTATATATTTCATCACCATGAGTAGTACATATAGGGTGGGTTACACGCAGTATCACCCAAAGGGTAGAGCAGCAACTCATAAAATTGCTGATGATCTGCTAGCTCCAGTGTACTCCCCAAATAGATGTTGGTAACAACCCATCCAATCTGCACATATAAAGAAATCAAACCATAGATGCCTATAAATGTAATGATGTGTAATAATGACAATTCACACAGGTAAAAAGTATTGAACACGTTACTGAAATGTATTTAATACTTCTTGTTTCAGCCTTTGTTGGTGATGAAACTTCAGACATCTCCTGTATGGAGACACTAGTCCCTGCATTACTCAGGTAGACTTTGGGCCATTCTTCCACACAAACACTCTTCACATTCTGCAGGTCCTGTGGATCCTTCTATGAACTCTGAGCTTTAGTTCCTTCCATACATTTTCTATTGGATTCAGCTCCGGCGATCGGCTCGACCATTCTTGGAGTTTTATTTTCTTTCTATGAAACCAATTGAGAGTTTCCTTGTCTGTGTGTTTGGGATCATTGTCTTCTGAAATATTCACCCTTTTTTCCTCTTCATCATCCTGGTAGATGGATTTTTATCAAGAATGTCTCTGTACATTTGTCTATTCATTCTTCCTTCAATTACACTATGTTTGCCAGGGCCATATGCAAAAAAGCAGCCCCACAACATGATGTTCCCACTTCCACACTTCACTGTTGGTGTGTTTACCATGATTTGCCTTTTTGGCCTCCAAACATGGTGTGTATTATGTAGGGATGAGCAAGTACCGCAATATTTAGACTCGGTATACTCGCAACAAGTAGGTCTCGGTACTCGTTGCGAGTATAGCGAGTCCGATTACTTTCGCAGTGTATCTATAGATACACTGTATCTATAGATGTATCCTGGCAGTACACCTAGGACCTTGCAATCTGGCCAATCAGGTGGCCGCTAGCGATCATGTGGTTGTGACGTTTTGCCATCTGATTGGTCAGATCGCTACCGGCCATCTGATTGGCTGGAAGTCACAGGTCCTTGTCGTCCGGTGATCGCAGGCCTTCTGGGACGGTCTCAGGGTCTTCTTTGCCGGTGCTGATGCAGGTGTCGGGCAGGTGAGTATGTAATTTTATTATTTTAAACAACTTTTATTCACTTTTAGGGTACTTTCGCAGTGTATCTATAGATACACTTAAAAAGTGAATGGACTACTCGCTACTCCCGAGTAATCATAAGATACTCGGAGAGTAGCGAGTACCCGAATATCGCTACTATTCATCGAGTTCTGAATAGTAGCGAGTATACTCGCTCATCCCTAGTATTATGGCATCCAAAAAGTTACATTTTGGTCTCATCTGACCAGACTACTGTATATTCTCCCAGTATTTCTCAGGTTTCCCTAAATGTTGATAAATAAACTTTAAACGTTCTTGTTGAACATGTTTTTTGTTTATTTATGGAGTCTTGCATGCTGAGAGTGCATACAGGAGCTCGCATACATGACATGGTGGGGGAATGCATTACATACAGTCATATGAAAAAGTTTGGGCACCCCTCTTAATCTTACTCATTTTTTTGGGGTTAAAATTGTTTTTTTGCAACAGCTATTTCAGTGTGATATCTATTATATAATCACGAATGGGATTTTTGCCCCTTTTGAGTCCGCTCAAGCTGCGAGTCAATGTCGTCATGTGGATACGTCCGAAGCATTGGCCGCGCAGCGGCCATTGCGAGCAGTTCTAAGGCGACTCGCTATGCCCGCGCAGCGGGCATGGCGAGTCACCTTAGCAGCGCGAAGCATTGGCCGCGAAGTGGCCATTGCGAGTCAGAGACTCGCTCTGCTAGAATCCCGATGCATCTGCATCGGGCACCCAGCTAGTATGTAATAACTGATGGAGATGGTGTCACTGTGCATCGGTCAACAATACAGCACACACTGCATAAGGAGAAGCTGTATGGGAGAGTGATGCGAAAGAAGCCATTTCTGCATGCACGCCACAAACAAAGTCACCTGAGGTATGCAAAAGCACATTTGGACAAGCCAGTTTCATTTTGGAAGAAGGTCCTGTGGACTGATGAAACAAAGATTGAGTTGTTTGGTCACACAACAAGGCGTTATGCATGACGCCACAAAAACACAGCATTCCAAGAAAAACATTTGCTACTTACTGTCAAATTTGGGGGAGGGTCCATCATGCTTTGGGGCTGTGTGGCCAATGACGGCACCGGGAATCTTGTTAAAGTTGAGGGTCGCATGGATTCCACTCAGTATCAGCAGATTCTTGAGAATAATGTTCAAGAATCAGTGTCAAAGTTGAAGTTACGCCGGGAATGGATCTTTCAGCAAGACAATGATCCAAAACACGGCTCCAAATCTACTCAGGCATTCATGCAGAGGAACAATTACAATGTTCTGGAATGGCCATCCCAGTCCCCAGACCTGAATATCATTGAACATCTGTGGGATGCTTTGAAGCGGGCTGTCCATGCTCGGCGACCATCAAACTTAACTGAACTGGAATTGTTTTGTAAAGAGGAATGGTCAAAAATACCTTCATCCAGGATCCAGGAACTCATTAACAGCTACAGGAAGCGACTAGAGGCAAAAGGTGGATCTACTAAATATTAATGTCACTTTTCTGTTGAGGTGGCCATAATGCATATTTCACATTTTCGGTTAGTACAATAAACCTCATTTCAATCCTGAAATATTACTGTGTCCACCAGTTATTACATATATCACACTGAAGTAGCTGTTGCAAAAACCCAAATTTAAAGGGAACCTGTCACCTGGATCTAAGTCCCTATACTATCACTACCTGTCCCTGCACCTTCCTAGCTGCTCCCTATCTATCCCTCTCTGAGATAAATCCGCCCTATAAAACAGCAGAAAAATAACTTATAACTTACAGAAGTCCCTGAGGCTGGGGACTGAAAAGGCAGGCCCAGGCTCCATTCTGCCCCTCCTCGATGCAGCAGCACACGCCCCGATGGGCGGCGTTATTCTTTCTTCATTGCCACCTCCTCCATTTGAAATCTCCCGCCTGCTTTACACCTATCATGTATACTCAGGTATTTACTCACACAGCACACAGTTTAATTGCACAGTTCAGGTATTCACAGACCTCCAGGTTCCGGGGCGCAGCCAGGTACAACCTCATAAAATCCCAACAGCTGATATAGAGGCTCTGCACCTTCCCCCGGGTAGGCTGTGTAGGGTCAGCACATAACCTTTCTCTCATCACTGTCCGCTCATTAGCCTCATGAACGTCCACTCTGAGAGCTCCCAGGCTGTGTTAAATCTTCACACATCTCCTGCTGCTGTCCTGACACACTCCACCCCCTCCCCACAGCCCAGGGCAGCACATATCATCTCCTATTCATCTGCACACCTGGGTGTCAGTGCTTTCAATCAGCACTCAGCTCCAGCAGCAGCTAATCCTGTGTGTGCTGCTACCGAGCAGAAGATACAATCTCCCATATGCTGTGTCCCGGTCAGGGGACACATCGAGGTCGCATCACCACAACATGATAGGTGTAAAGCAGGCGGGAGATTCCAAATGGAGGAGGCGGCGATGAAGAAACAATAATTCCGCCCAGCGGGGCGTGTGCTGCTGCATCGAGGACTTCTGTAAGTTACAGTATAAGTTATTTTTCTGCTGTTTTATAGGGCGGATTTAGCTCAGAGAGGGATAGATAGGAAGCAGTTAGGAAGGTGCAGGGGCAGGTAGTGATAGTGTAGGGGCTTAGATTCAGGTGACAGGTTCCCTTTAAAAAAAAATGAGTAAGATTAACAGGGGTGCCCAAACTTTTTCATATGACTGTATTGTTTTCTTTGAAACAATTCTACCTGTTGATTTCAGGTCAGTCTTTCTGTAGTTCTCCACATGTGGTCCTTGGCACTTGGAAAATTTTGCCAATAATTCTTTTCTCTCCTCTATCTGAAATCTTACAGGAAGGAACTGCTTGTAGCCAGTTTATGGTGAAATATTCTTTCCAATTTCAGATTATGGCCCAATAGCGCTCACTGGACCTTTCAGTAGTTTAGAAATTCTTCTGTAACCAATGCATCAGTATGTTTTGCAACAATAAGGTTGTGCAGGTTTTAGGACAGCTCACTGGTTTTACCCACCATGAGATGTTTCTTGTGTGATATTTGGTAATGAGACACCTTTTTATAGACCATCAGTCGAGCCAGCTGATATTATTTTTCACTAAGTGGCAGGATTGCTTCCTAACTACTAATAGATTTGTCATGACTTTGCATCACTTTTTGCACCTCTTTCTTCATATATTCTATACTTTTTCCCTGTGTCATTTCTCATTATTACTCATCACTTAATTTACGGACATCTATGATATGATTACTTTGCCTGTGTGGATTTAATAGTTTGAACAATGGAATTTGATATGAATGAAAATGCAGCTGCTCTTAATCCACTATCAGTACATATATGTGAATGAGATTATTACACCAGGATCTACATCACACATGTCAGCACAACATGAAATAGGTTTGCATAGCCTCTCACCTTTGGAGGAGACCCCTATACTAGAATTACTGAAACCCATAACCATAAGGTCAGCAGAAAACCAAGGTTATTTATGTACAGAAATATAGACATATGGAATCTGTTACAAACAGGCGAATCATATAAATGTCAATCACACGCATGAATAGAAACACATATGGGAATAACTACATAAAGGTGTGAGCTATGTAACTGATGGTAAAATTATAATATTATGCAATATTTGTATATGTATAACACCTGCAGAAATACTCATATGCACATCTCAATATATCCATGACTCTGTGCAGATTCATTATTAGGAGAGTTCATGACAGCCAACCATTTGCAGCTGACCCTGGTGTATGTACAGTAAATCAGTCAAAAGGCTCAGAACGTCATAATTCCTTGTCACATTTATGATCAAACTATGAAAAGAGCTATGAGTTAAAAGCTTGGAGAAAAAACACAAAGTTCCTTTCTTTAAAAAAGATATTTTATTAACATATATGTCTATAAAGACATAAGTGGTTCTCCCTCACCCTTCATCCCCATACTGGGATCCTTCCTGGTATACAGAATAGTTCCCCATCCTGTGGCATATATGTCCCCATCTGGGTATATATGGTCCCCATCCTGGTAAAAATGTTCCCCCATCCTAGTATATATGTCCCCCTTCGTTAAATATGTCCCCTAGCCTGGTATATATGTAACCCCATCTTGGTATGTATGTCCCCTATTGTGGTATATACAGTATGTTCCCTATCCTGGTATATATTTTCCCATCCTAGTATACATGGTCCTCCTCTTGGTATATATGTCCCCTATCCTGATATATACAGGTGCATCTCAATGTATTAGAATATCATCAATAAGTTAATTATTTCTGTAATGCAATACAAAAATGAAACGCTTATATTATATAGAGTCATTACACAGAGTGGATCTACAGGGTGGGCCATTTATAAGGATGCTGCACATCTCGTATCTTCACAGGTAGCAATTGCCTTCAGATGAGGGATGAGTACAAACTGTTTTGTGAATGGTGAAGTTAACAAACAAAACCTCCGCTATTGGTCTGACACTAAAACCCATAGTGGATAGATCCCTCCAAGACTGTGGAACACAAAAATTGATGGTATGGTGTGGTGTATGGGGTACAAAGATAGTGGGGCCATTCTTCATCAATGGAAACCTCAATGCCACTGGATATCTGAAATTGCTACATGAATCAGATATCCAGTGGCATTGAGGTTTCCATTGATGAAGAATGGCCCCACTATCTTTGTACCCCATATACCACACCATACCATCATGTTTTGTGTTCCAACAGTCTTGCAGGGATCTATCCACTGAGGGTTAGTGTCAGCCAATAGCAGAGGCTTTGTTTGTTATCTTCACCATTCACATTTGGCTGACAGCAATCTCTCCCAACTCTTCCATAGATAACAATGCTGTGGCAGTGGAATAAAAGTTTTGGCAGCTGAAATTCAGCAGGTCAAATCTTTTTTCTCTCCTATTATTATATGTCGGGAAGAGATTGGGGCCAAATTTAGTGTAATGTATTTGGGGCCTTCATTAACGTTAGCGGTGCAGGACTTAAAGCGTAACTGCCGTATAATTTTTATTTAATAATAAAGTAGGACAAGGAATTTTAATAAACTTTAAAATATACTTCATTGAAAATTCTGGTGAGAACCATTCATAAATCTTCCACAAGGTATCCCCACTACACTGTGTGTGAAGCAGACACATGTTCATTCTCAGTCAGATCTATTCAGTAATACAGGCATGTAACTATATAAGGATAAAGAGGGCATGGCCTATGTACTGTTGACTGCAGCTCATGCGGAAACAATGTATCAGATTAGCTCAGCATACAGTACAGTTGCTAAGCAATGTCAGAAGGTCAGGATCATTGCAAACTTCTCAGAAGGTCGTGCCAAGGAAGGATCTGTCATTTGGCTCCACACAGCTCAGTCACAATCTCTGTTAACCGCTTGTCTGCTGGCTCCCCACACAGCTCACTATCGGCATGCTCTCAGAAGTTGTGGTAATACACACTGTTCTGGCAGATGCAGGCCACACCCACACAGCCATAACATGCAGTTTTTAAAAGAGTACAGAAAAATGTGAGAAAATAAGTCATATGGCACAAAAAAGCATTATCTTAGCTGCTATGTGATCTATCATTAATAACTAGTGCAGTAATGTTTTTTTGTTTTTTTAAATATATAAACAACACTGACACTTTACTGTAATATCTGTTGGCTAAATGGATGTTATGAATGTGAAATTTGCAAGATTAATAATTTTGTTTATTAATAAAGATCCTGATATAACAAAAAAAACACTGTCACAACAAGTTGCATGTAACACAACACCCTCATTTAAGCAATAGGACATTTTCTGATGATAGCTTCCATCTAAGGGAAGAGTCACACAGCCATATAAATCAGACTGGGATTGTAATGCAATGGTTGTACTGGCTGGTGGCTCTCCTGTCCTGAGTGTGACAACTTCATGTATTACCGTATAGTTGTAACTCTTGGAACAGGAGATCCGTGGCCATGCTGAGCATTGCATTGCGATCCCCTTCGATTTATATGACCATTTGACTCTTCCCTATTCTTCCTCTCGTTCCTACATGTCTTCTGCCACAAGTCTTATATATAGGTGGCACCCCTGGATCAAAGTGCCACAGTGTCATCACTGCCCCGGGTGGTGGTGTCACAAGAGAGAACAAAGGGTATTCTCATCAGACAACACACACACAACACCAACACCTCCAGGCTAGAAGGAAACCAAGCCCGGGTTCAGGGTGAGCTCCCCTATATTTCTGGGCTGGGGAGGAGCAAGTTAGTGCAGTTCATGGGAGGAATGTGAAGAGTAACTAGTTAAAAGCCGTGCTAAGCTCATCACAGAGTCGCTAGTGAGTTCCAGGCTAAGGCTAGGGTCTGAGGAAAGGAGAAAGAAGAACACACCTGGGAGGCTGAGCAACTCCGTGCTCTCCCAAGAGGAAAGGCGCATAGAACAGACACCGGAGTCCGAGACTGTGCAGGGTCTCATATCCCGGCAGTCAACACTGGAAAGTGGGATTCCAAATTCTCCAGGTACACTGTGCCAGAGACACAGCAAAGTACAGAGGTCAGATACACTGACACCTGGGAACAGGGTAGAGGAAAGGACTTGAGTTGCCTGTCATACCGGTACCTCACATGAAGAGACAGGGCTGGCAGCCTAGCTTACGCAACAGTAGGAGCCAAATTACAAGCACAGTAAGGGAGCCAAAGACCCAGTCGGGTGAGAATAACCCCAAGTTGCTCTTAAGACTCTGTGGACAGCTTTTACCATCTGCTCCAGTAAAGGACTGAGAAAACTACAAAACCGTGAGTCTGCCTGTTACTTGCGCCTATTGTCCTGCATCCACACATAGACTATTTACCCTGCCCCGGGGACTGGCTTTACCTGTGGAGAGCTGTCCCATCTCAGCTGCTACCCATCATCCCAGCAGCGGTGGTCCCACTGACCACATACCACGGGTGGCGTCATGACAACTTCCCCTGTGCATATCCCCTTTTTCAACTGACACCCAGGCCAAAGGACTGGGTCACGACCCCTGTGACTCCCCAGCAACAGTAGCAGCGATCCGGTTCCTGAGTACCCCACGGCCTGGGGGTGCCTCAGTTCCTGGCATCATGAACAGGATCCTGTGCCCATTAAACCAGGTACTGTGTGCCATGAATTGTGTAAAATATGTGCTTTGGACTGTCGCCATTGTTGTCTCGCCGCGTGCACGGGAAGCAGAAGTGGTGTATCATCGTGGGCAGTACCCCACGTGAAACAAGGTCCAACCTATGCTCTGATGACATCCGGTGGGGACGAGAAACCCAATCCCACCGCAGAATGAAAATTGTACACGCTGACGGATGTAGAAGATCGGAATGGTCAGAATTAACTAAGTGGGCGGAAAGATGTCGCAGCCAAGAGAGTCAGTGCAGCGAGTGGACAGTATTGCCCCGGAGCACACAGAGCACCCGGCGGTGCTGCAGCACGAGGGATGTCACCGATCATGTCATTCCTGATGCCGTACACCCTGGGAGCGATGTGGCTGCGACAATACACAGGTGAGCTCACTACCCTCACTGACTACAGAAAAGCTAGATAGCCATTATAGTATATACCCGTTGACAAAGGGCCAGTGTGTCAGCATCCTAATGGGACAGTTAACTGGTCGCACGCAGCGAGAAACAAAGTCCTGGTCGGATGATGATAAAGACACTGTAGAACATGTACCGTATATACTCGTGTATAAGCCGACCCGTGTATAAGCCGACCCCCCTACTTTTGCCCCCAAAACCTGGGAAAACCTATTGCCTCGTGTATAAGCCGAGGGTAGACCCCAGCACAGGTATACAGCCCCCAGCAGTGTGGTATACAGCAGCCTCCCCAGTGGTATATACAGCAGCAGCCCCAGTGCTAGTATACAGTAGCCCCAGAGGTATATACAGCAGCCCAGTGGTAGTATACAGCAGCAGCCCCAGTGGTAGTATACAGCAGCAGCCCCAGTGGTATATACAGCAGCAGCCCCAATGGTAGTATACAGCAGCCCCAGAGGTATATACAGCAGCCCCAGTGGTAGTATACAGCAGCAGCAGCCCCAGTGGTAGTATACAGCAGCCCCAGAGGTATATACAGCAGCCCCAGTGGTAGTATACAGCAGCAGCCCCAGTGGTAGTATACAGCAGCAGCCCCAGTGGTATATACAGCAGCAGCCCCAGTGGTAGTATACAGCAGCCCCAGTGGTAGTATACAGCAGCCCCAGTGGTAGTATACAGCAGCCCCAGAGGTATATACAGCCCCAGAGGTATATACAGCAGCCCCAGTGGTAGTATACAGCAGCCCTTAGGTAGTATACAGCAGCCCCAGAGGTATATACAGCCCCAGAGGTATATACAGTCCCAGAGGTATATACAGCAGCCCCAGTGGTAGTATACAGCAGCCCTGAGGTAGTATACAGCAGCCCCAGAGGTATATACAGCCCCAGAGGTATATACAGCCCCAGAGGTATATACAGCAGCCCCCCCCCATATCAGTATACAGGGCCCCCCTCCTTGGGTAACAATCCTGTAAAGGAAGAGATTAGTATACTTATCCCTCCGCTGTGCCGCTGCCGCTGTACAGCCGCCACCATCACGCTCCTCCATCTTCATCCAGCGTCTTCCGGCTTCCTCCTCTGGTGCGCAGACAATGACGTCATTGCCTACGCCCACCGGAGGAAGCCGGAAGAAGACGGAAGACGCTGGATGAAGCCGGAGGAGCGTGATGGCGGCGGCGGGACAGCGGCAGCGGGACAGCGGAGGGATAAGTATACTAATCTCTTCCTTTACAGGATTGCTAAACAAGGGGGGTTCTGTATACTGATGGGGGGGCACTGTATACTGTATACATTGTATACAGTATACAGTGACTCGCGTATAAGCCGAGGGGGGGACTTTTCAGCCCAATTTTTGGGCTGAAAAACTCGGCTTATATGCAAGTATATATGGTAATTGCCAGGCTAAAAGCTACCTTTGAGACCAGTGTTGACGCCAGAGCAAAAATGAGATTCTCTGGGTGTCGGCAGAAACCGCAAGACAGTATGAGAGATTTTGCATTGAACTTAGAAGAGGCGCTCAGGGCACTCAAACAGGCACAACCTGCCTTGGCACAAGGGGAAGATAAACTGCTTATTGATCAATTTGTTGATGGACTTTTATTATCTCCTCATAGAGGATGGCTGCAGATGATGGCTATACAGAACCCTGACTTAAACTTTGTACAATTTAAAGAAAGGGCAATCCGCATACTGTAGGCAGAAGAGCCTCATGATACAGACTCTGCCCAATGCTCAGCTGCAGCGTACCAGCAACCGGGAGTGCAAATCCAGCAGCCTTGTCAGGGGCTAGTGCTAAACCTCAGGAGCCCATCACCAATGAGGCTCTAAACCAAAAGATTGAGGCACTCCCCAAAATTGTACTGCAAAGAATAAGTGCAAAAAAAGTGCGGTTATTCAAGCGCGTGCATTAGTGTGCACAACTCATAGTTACTCACCAAAATTGTAGCTGAGATGGCCAAGGCTATGCAGGAGCTGCGTGGATCCAAGGCCGTGGAGAAGATTGAATTGGCTACAAGCAGAGAGGATGTCCCGTGGATGAGACCCAGAAGGTATCTAGCGTATCCAGGTCACTTTGCCAGGGAGTGTGTTTTAAATGAGGATCCCCTGGGGAAGCGGGCCGCCCCCGAGGAGTAAACTCACAAGGTCCACCAAGCTGGCGGGACAGGTACATGGGAGGACGTCCAATCATATCTGTCATGCTGGATGGCATTCACCTGAACGCTCTACTGGACACCGGCTCGCAGATAACCTCCATACCTCATATCCTTTATAAACGGTACTGGGCTGATTCAGACATTACACGTGGTCCAGATGATGACTTTAATATATTGGCTAGCAATGGTAAACCGGTACCACAGATTGGGTTTAAAGAAATTATCATTACAGTTAGGAGAGTAGAATTAAAAGATCAAGGGGTGGTAATTGTTGATGTTGACCGGCATGAACGTAATCCAACTATTCTGCTGGGAATGAATGTAATAGAAAGCTGTCTTGCAGAAGTTATTGTTGTTTTACAGCAGACTGCCGAAACTGCCAATTTCAGGCAACAGCAAATCCTGCGGAAGGAAATCAAAGAGTTGATGATGAGACAGCAGGTAGAGTTGTCTGGAAGAGAAATTGGCAGTGCAAGGGTAAGTGGCTCGATACCCATTGTGATACCTCCCAAAACTGAAATGTTGGTCTGGTGTAGAGCCACAATAGGGCTTAGAGGGTGAGATTATCAGGCCCTGGTAGAACCGAGAACTCAGACAGTAGGCCCACTGTACTAATGGCCATAGGAGTAGTTGAGGTACATAGGAGTAGAGTACCAATATGCCTTTTAAATTGTGGGGAAGAGCAGGTAACCCTACCAAAGTATGCTACCATGGCTAAATTGTACAATGCCATCTCAACAGTTGAACCCGTCAAACCCGGCAGAGTGCAATGGCTCAGAAGGAAAGCTTGAGGATTGGTGCCAAAAGCTACATGCAGGTACCAGTTCTACGCCCTCCCATCAAAAGTATGGAGCATACTGGGTAATGAGAGAGTACGAGCAGGTCTTCAGTAAACACCCACTAGACTTTGGGCAGATCAAAGGGGTAGAACACAACATACCCACAGGTAATCATCTATTAAGGAGTAATATAGACCCATACCACCCGCTGACTACCAATGTGCAAAGAATATGCTGAAACAGATGAAAGAAGCAGGGGTAATAAGAGACAGTTGTAGCCCCTGGGCAGCTCCTTTAGTGCTAGTGAAAAAGAAGGATGGGTCCATGAGAATGTGTGTAGATTACCGGCAGATCAACCACATTACACACAAGGATGCATACCCATTACCAAGAATTGAGAAATCACTAGCTGCATTAAAATCTGCTAACTACTTTTCCACCATAGATCTGACTAGTGGGTATTGGCAAGTTCGTATGCAGAGGCTAATCGTGAGAAGACAGCGTTCACTATGCCGATGGGCCTCTGTGAGTTCAATTGTATGCCGTTTGGACTCTGCAACACACACGGTACATTCCAGAGACTAATGGAGTGCTGCCTAGGACACAAGAACTTTGAAACTGTTCTCCTGTTCCTGGATGACATCATAGTCTACTCCAAGACATATGAAGAGCATCTGCAACACTTGGCGGAAGTGTTTGAAGCCTTGTCCAGTTATGGTATGAAAATAAAGCCATCCAAGTGTCACCTGCTGAAACCAAAGGTACAGTACCTCGGCCATGTAGTAAGCTCAGATGGTGTTGCACCAGATCCCGAGAAGGTTACCGTGATAAGGGATTGGCCAAGACCCACCAGCGTGAAAGAGGTGAAGCAATTCCTGGGACTGGTTGGCTATTATAGAAGGTTCATGAAGGGGTTTACAAAGCTGGCAGCCCCCTACAAGACATCCTGGTAGGACAGTCTAAGAAATCTCCAGCCCGGAGTCCTCCTTTCCAGTGGAGTGATGACAAGGAAGAGTCCTTCAAGAAATTGAAGTGGGCCCTGACAGAAGATGAAATCCTGGCATACCCTGATTACCATCAATCCTTCATTCTGTACACGGATGCTAGCAATGTGGGATTGGGAGCAGTACTGTCTCAAGTGCAAGAGGGTAAAGAAAGAGTCATCGCCTTTGCAAGTAGAAAGCTCCGTCCTACCAAAAGAAACCCGGAGAATTACAGTTCCTTCAAGTTAGAACTACTGGCAGTAGTCTAGGCTGTAACAGAGCGTTTTCAAGCATTATCTGGCTGCTGCAAGATTTACCATCTATGCAGATAACAATCCGCTTACCCACCTGGACTCAACAAAACTAGGAGCACTGGAGTGGCGATGGATAGCCCGGCTGTCTAACTACAATTTCACCATCAAGTACAGAGCAGGCCGTAAGAATGGAAATGCAGACGCCTTATCCCGGATGCCGCACCTAAAAGACATGAAAGAGGATCCAGAGGAGCTGGAAGAAATAGAGCTACCGGGTTTTCACCCCCCTAGAGCATCCCAGTACAGAACAGGTGTGTACCAGAAGCATGAGAAGGCAACGCTCAACCCATTACCACATCATGGATGGGCTGAGACACAAGACAGTGACCCGGCTGTTAAGCTAGTCAAGGAATTGCTGATGCAGGAGTGTGAGTACCCTGGTCAGAATGCTCCAGTTGAAGCTCAGCAGTTGTGGAAGGAAAGAAATAAACTGTTCCTGTATCAAAGTAAGTTGTGCAGAAGATATTTCAACCCCAAGACTCATGAGTTGGTCTGGCAAATCATTGTACCCAAGAGAGATGTCAAAATGGTCCTGGAAGCCTATCATGACAGTACAGGGCATTTTGGATTGAAGAAGTTGGAAGTGCTCTTAAGAGAAAGATTCTACTGGGTTGGCATGTGGAGATCAAATGAAGAATGGTGTAGAAACTGTGGCACGTGCAACCTGAGAAGGAAAGATCAACAAAGCCAGCAATCTCCACTCCAGTCCATAGTCACCAAGTAACCCTGGAATTAGTAGCCTTAGACCACATCAAGTTAACACCAAGCAGATCCGGCTATGTTTATGTGGCGCCCCTGCGTCCAGGGTGGCCACAGGGAGAAACTGCAGCCAGGCAGGAGGGTAGACAGTTTGTTTAACAAACACCTCAACACACATATCCACTGTCATGGGGACCTAACCCGGAGCCTGGGACTCTAGGCAGGCAAGGGGTAGTAGGCTAGATATGAGTGGATGGAGCGTAGTCATGGTAACGGATGGGTATATAAGGGAGTGACAGGAAGCGGTTAGTCAGTAGGCCAGTGGTGCTGAGCAGAACAGATGAAGACCAAGGAGTAGGCTGGAGTAGGCTGAGAGGACCAGTACCATCAGGTCCAGGGAAGATGTGAGGGCCAGCAGTTAACTAACAGAGGAGTCTCCCTTATTATACTAGGAAGTTACACGGGAAGGAAAGGACCTGGTGATCTCTTGAGAGATAGGGATACCTGTGGTTTGGCTGAAACCAGAGTGTCAGCTCTGAAGGGGGCTGAAGATTTACCCGGTGTCCCAGACAACCTGACGGGGAATACAGACTCCAGATCTATATTCCCACTAGAGGATTGGGAGCACAGCAGCAACAGAGAGGACCCATCTTTCCGTCCACAGATTTAGGGGGAGGCTGTTAATAGGGACCGAGCTGCCGCTCCGCAATCCACTTTAAGGAGGAACACTGAGAAATAGCCTGAAAGGACACGTAGAGGGACTGAGGAGTCTAGGGAAGATAACCTGGCTGCAGTGGGTTCAGTATACCGGATCCAATGCAGCAAAGCTGTAAAGAACTGTATTATACCGTGTCCTGTTGGACAGAAGAATAAGAACAGTAAATCCGGGTGAACCCTGCTACGTTGTCTGTGTCTGATTTCAGGTATGAAGAACTGTCAGTCCTCCCTTTGACCCTGTCAGAAGCCATCTCCTCATCATCCCCTTTCCCTGCAAAACCTACAATTTCCATCACTAACTTTAATCATCCCTGCCCCGGGGAACCCAGTTCTACCCACTGGAACCATTTCATCCAAGCTGCTATCTCATCATCCCCGGAGGTTCTGCAGCAGCGGCAGCCCCATCACTGGCCGCATATAGTGGGTGGCGTCACAAGTGACAAATCCCATGTAAATAACCCCCATTTTATTGTGCGGGCCCGGGACACGGTCCGGACCAGGACCACCGTGACATCCCCCAGCAGCACCCCGGTCTGGCACCGAGTACCCCGTCCCAGTGGGCTCCACATTTACGCCTTAACCATAGTGGACCACTATTCCCATTTCCTAGTGGTGGTGCCAGTGAAGGACTTAACGGCAAGAACTGCAGCAAAGGCATTCCAGACGTACTTTTGTTACCCTGAACAGGTCTTAGCAGATCAAGGTCCAGCCTTTGAAGCAGAGGTGTTCCAAGAATTCTGTAATATGTATAGATGTAACAAGATCTGCACAACACCATACCATCCTCAAACAAATGGCTTATGTGAAAAGATGAACCACATAGTGATTGACCTTTTGACGACCTTACCAGCATCAGAAAGGAACCAATGGCCAGAGAAGTTACCCGTCCTGGTAGACTTTTACAACCATGTTCCGGTGAGTTCAACCAATTGCACCCCAGGTTATCTCATGAGAGCAAGACCGGTAAGCTGCCAATTGATTTAGATATGGGAATTCTCAACCCTGACGCAGAAGTTCCAGAAGCCAGTTGGGATACGCCAGCAAAAGTATCGCCAAGTTCAAGAATGCGTTGAGAAGAGTCTCCAGCAAGCTTGAGAAAAACAGGAGAAAACATACAATCAACATGCCCCAGCAACTCCATTGCAACCTGGTGAGCAAGTGCTTGAAAGGAAAAGACGCACCAAAAAATTAGATGACCAATGAGAACAAACACCATACACTGTTCTCCCATCAAACTTTGACAATACAAAAGTGTGCCTAATTAGTGAAGATGAAGGTAGAACCACATCAGCCGTATCAAGAGATCACTTAAAATTGTGTCCTGAAACCCTAAAGGCACCTCAAACTCCAGTTCCCGTAGTTGAACCCAAGAAAGAAGAAGATGTGTTCCATACTGTCTTAGGAGATTTTCCAAAAACCTGGACAAAATACCATGGAGCAGTCTTAGTCCCAATGCTCGCATTTCCTCAAATAGTAGTACCTGAAACGGTACCTGAACCCGTGCAACAAGAAATCACAAGAGAGGAATACAGGAAGAAGCACCTGTAAAGGAAGCACAGGAAGAATAGATTCCTGAGCAGTGAACTTGCCAGTCCTGCTGTCAGATCTGTAGGTGTCTCACTCAGAATCAGAGATAAACTACAAGGTACACCTCTACTCACAGCATTATGCTTAGTACACCTGGTACACCGGTAGTAAGAAGGTCACAGCGTAATACCCAAGGAAAGAAACCAGCCCATTACGCAGATTAAAGTGTAAGTTGGGTGTAAAATGTACATATGTTTTAGTGTTAAGAAATGTGAACAGAACCCAGTAAACATAATGTACGGAAGGGTGGAGGAACTGGATTAACCCCCATGCACATTAAGTTAGGGAAAGAAAGTGCCTGGGGGTGGTAAGAGTGAAACCAGGCCTCCTAAGCCAAGACACCTGCAGGAAAAATGTTTGTTTATATATATGTGAAACCCTGATACCAATAAGCCCAGTACCTACAGAGAATTTCCTGTAAGAACTTTTGAATATTCTTGAACTATTTACTTTTAAAAATGGACCATAACATACCAATGGACTGGTTGTGGTAGAGACTCCTTGTAAATATTCACCAGCCCGTTGGAAAAAAGACTCATCACCGGAGAGACTGCTTTTTGATCTCTTTTGGACTAATTTTCACAATTTTATTGGCTTTTGTAATTTTTATATTTTAAGACTCTGTACATATTATTGTTATTCATTCTTTGTGTTTACCTTGTTGAAATGTTGCTACAGTCCTGGAGTATTGTCTTTCCCTAAGGGGGAATGTGGCACCCCTGGGTCAAAGTGCCACTGTGTCATCACTGCCCCCAGGTGGCGGTGTCACAAGAGAGCAACAAAGGGTATTCTCATCAGGCAACACACACATAACACCAACACTTCCAGGCCAGAAGGGAGTGACCTCCCCTATATATTCTGGCCTGGGGAGGAGCAAGTTAGTGCACTTCCTGGAAGGACTGTGAAGAGGACCCGGGTGTAAAGGAGCCATGCTAAGCTCAACCCAAAGTCGCTAGCTGAGTTCCAGGACTAAATTACAAGCGCAGTAAGGGGGCCAAAGACCTGGTCGGGTGAGAATAACCCCAAGTTGCTCTTAAGACTCTGTGGACAGCTTTTACCATCTGCTCCAGTAAATGACTGAGAAAACTACAAAACCGTGAGTCTGCCTGTTACTTGCGCCCATCGTCCTGCATCCCACACATAGACTATTTACCCTGCCTTGGGAATTGGCTTTACCTGTGGAGAGCCGACCCATCTCAGCTGCTACCCATCATCCCCGGAGGTTCTGCAGCAGCAGTGGTCCCCACTGACAACACGACCGACAACCTCCCCTGTACATATCACTTTTTTCAGGACCGGGTCATGACCCCTGTGACTCCCCAGCGACAGTAACAGCGATCCGGCTCCTGAGTACCCACGGCCTGGGGGGTGCCTCATATATCCATCTGCACAATGCTGAAACTTAAACGGAGGCTCAGTGAATGTTAGAAAGTGATTATGAATGAGATTAGTCCTGGATTAAAAAACCCGTCTCACATACATGGCAATTAACATGGTATTAGCAGGCTATTAGCTCTTTAAACTTTCACCGACCAATTGTGCATTACTGTCAGGTGACTTCATGTTTAGATGGATTTTTACTAAAAGTGTGACATATCATAACATTTTAACACATTACAGAGATGCATTAATATTACAAAATAATCATCTTACAAGAAACCATCCAAAAATTGCAATGAAATGTATTATTTTATATATCTCATTCTTCTTGCACTGTCTGAGACTACAGATAAAATCTTCTCTTCTTATGACACTTTTTGTGTTCCAACTAGACTATTCGGTGTTGCATTTGTAGAGACTTTGGCAATGCAGATGAAATCCGATATTCTTGATATTTCCCTCGGTGAATGCTGAGGACCTCATGATCCCAAAAAACAAACTGCAGCAGCGCACGGAAACGTCTTCTAGCACCCAGCTCTTTCAAGAATCTTATGATCGTTTCGACATAACAAGTGTATCAAACTGGGGATAAAATAGCAAATCAATCTCCTGGTTCAAATGCCAATACTTTGGTCGGACCCCATCCAATTAGACATTGATGATATTTCAAACAGATAAGTATAACTGACAAATCAAAGGTAAGAAAATATATTTAAAGGGATTTTCTACCTTCAGAAAAGTGGACCCTAAATGCTTGTTGGCTTGTAAACTATGAATGTCGGCTACTACTCACCCTTGACCACATCAGAGCCCTCTCTCTGCTGTTGCTCTACAGCGTTTATGACACTTCAACAGAAGCCATCACTGCTGCAGCTTAGCCACGAGAGTATATAGAAACTTTGGCACACCACTGCATTCAGGGAAGGGGTCCCCCATGTGTCTGTTTGCTGTGTACCCCGAGATATAACCTTAGAAAAACTAACAGTTTGAAGCCATGGAGGTAGTCCCTGGTGCAGGAGCCAGCTTGATTAACTGGGGGCCATTCCTTCCCCCTCTGCCTCTCCGTGCTGCTTTTGCTGTGCAGGCTCTGCCCTCCTCCTCTCCTGCTCTCTGTCACTCAGAGTGGATGCAAATCATTGGTCCTGACGTCAGCTCCAGATTCCTGCCCTGGTGTCTAAACAAAGAATAAACAGCACAACAGGAGGTAGCATAGACAGGCAAAGGGGGAGGGAATAGCCCCCCAGTCAATCCAGCTCACTCCAGCCACAGGGACTGCCTCCATGGCTTCTAACTGTAAATTTTTCTAAGCCTATATCTCGGTGTACACAGCACATAGACACATGGGGGACCCCTTTCCTGAATGCAGCAGACATGCTGCATTTAGATTGCCATGCAGCAGGGGGGTTGACAGGTCCTCTTTAAACGGATAGGGGTCTGGATTGGATAAATGGATAGTAATAATCCCCTGTGCGTAAACATGATAGACAATATTGGCAGCTGAGCTTTTCATATGGTTATTGTGCCGTCAGAGCTAACCATGATGTTAATTCCACCAGCTTTTGCTGTCAACATTGGCTATCAAGTTTACACACAGGCTTACTATCGATTTATCCAATCATACACCTATCCATTTCAATTAATTGTCTATTTAGACTCACAATCCTTGACAAGGGCTCCTGCGTGAGTCGAAACGTTGGATTGAGTTTTATTGGAACATTACTATTTTGCTTACAAAATAAAAGCTAAAACATCAAGATCTACATTATTATTTTCCTTTTTCCAAATGGTGTTTCGAAGTTTATATATACCGTATATACTCGTGTATAAGCCGACCGTGTATAAGCCGACCCCCTACTTTGCCCCAAAATCTGGAAACTATTGACTCGTGTATAAGACGAGGGTGGACCCAGCACAGGTATACAGGCCCCCAGTGGTATACAGCAGCCCCCAGTGGTAGTATACAGCAGCCACAGAGGTACATACAGGAGCCCAGTGGTAGTATACAGCAGCCTCCCAGTGGTAGTATACAGCAGTCTCCCCAGTGGTAGTGACGCCCGCTCCTATTGCAGCCTCCCCCACCTCCTCCAGCTCCGGACACTGGCCCCCACACTCTGAGCGTCACTGACCGTGTATAAGCCGAGGGGGCACTTTTCAGCACAATTTTTGTGCTGAAAAACTCGGCTTATACACGAGTATATACGGTACTTTTGTGACTTTCTGTTTTACCTGAGCCAAGCTTTATCTATTTTTCTGCTGAAGCTTAGATTCTTGTGCCTTAAACAACAGTTAATAAAAGCTCCAAACACTCTCATAACATTTTTGGAAAATAGTTCAAACTGTACCTGGCATAGCTGTCATGCTTAGTGATTGGCTGTAATGGTTGAGGTGGTATAAATGCTGCAGCCAATAACACAGCAGCAGTGGTCAGCAAAAGCTAGACCAGGGTTACTTTGTTGATTACAAGTACGGTATGCAAACTTTGGGGACCACTTTTCTTAAAATGGAAAACGACTTTAAGGGAACTTAAGTTACAATCAATATTCTAGTTTACGTCTCATGCTGGACTCGGGACAACTTGCATATGTAAAATAAAGAAGTGATGCAGAAGTTCTTGAAATGGATATTAGTGCTTTGCCATCTTCCTCATCAAGAGGTGAGCAAGGCTGGTGATGGCATATGTACTGATATCTGCTGTGTTGTGTTTGAGATTGGGGGATATTGTGCACCTGTCATGGTGGGTGTACACACTACAACGTCGGTCCGATATTGGATCCGACGGGCGCGGGAGCGCGCTTTTTGTGCCCTGTTTTTCAGTATCGCATCGGCGGTTTACACGTTGCGATATCGGGAAACAACGTCCCTACGATGTGTACGCCCCCCCGACCCAGGAACGACCATTTAACATGGGAGTGAATGGGTGACGTTGTACTGCACATCAGAGTTGGGCTGTCACACAGGACGATCCGGCTCCAACCGGCATCTGATATCGGGACATTGAATAGCACGTTCATTCGACCCCTGATATCAGTTTGCCATCGTTCCTGCATCGTATTGGACGTTCACACTGTACAACGCACGAACGATATCGGGTCCAATGCACAAACCAGTGACTTTTCGTCGGAGTTGGACGCCGATATCGCAACGTGTAAACCCACCATCATATTTACCACTATACCTGCTGATAGCACATGCAAAGCCATTATCACCAGCATAGTTTCCAACATTTCAGGGAACGGCTAAGCGTCACCCAATCCTGCTCCCACCAGGAATTATTCAAACCCTCCTAGTAACGTACCCTTTCCCAGAATGATTATAGGCTTTTAAAGCCATTTTTCAAACCTTTTCTATCCGGTAAATGTCATAGTGTTGGCCCAACTCACCACTCAATGTAGAAATGAGTGGACCCAGAATACACCTTTAAGACTTGCACTAAGCATGACACTGTATTAGTTTTGCCTGGACTGTTGCACTAAGATCAGCAATGTGTTTGCCATTGATTATCTAGTTCACGTTTTGTCTAGATTTTTATTATGGACAATATGAAAGCACTTCTGACACTTGTTTTCAAAGTTACCAGATACAAGAGTGACCTTTGAGTCTCAGCAGGGGATCCATATAAAAACGAAGATGTCTATGTAAGGGAAAGTAACGACACCTGCTATAAGCCCAGCTAATTTATTCCTGCCGAAAATATAGAAACTATTTAGCAGGTAATAACTATAGATGATTAAAGAGCAAAGGCAGCTCTCTCTTATCTTACATTAGGTGCTGTCACATCTTGCAGATAAAGGATTCATATATGGAACCTGTCATGGACAGCATGAATCAGAGCCTGGGTGCACCATTAGGACCAGGTATGATTTCTCTCGGAAACTTGCAAACAGGAGCACAAATGTGACAGCACAGAGAATGCCGACTCAGGATAACAATGGAAGAAGAGTAAGATTTAATAAAAATATACAGTTTCAAAGATCAAAGAACAATTTTGAGGAAAATTTCAGATTTTGAAACAGTAGAGGTTATACGTTTATACATCAATACAAAATCAAATCACAATTTTACCTCTATAGTTCCCCACACATTATTCAAATATATTGACTATACGTTACCCTTCAACGTCTGTCTCATCAATGTAGGAGTCTTTCCTGTCCTCACTAGAATTATCGATCGCAGCAAAAGCAACAGACTCTAATGCCACTTCTCTTACTACAGTTCATTGATGGTTCTCTATCCCCTTGGGTCACACCAGCTATCTCCATCTCTCAGAAGAGTAAACTCAAGTCTGTACCATTATGGGAACCTCCTGGCCTCTAGCTACCTTGAGTACACTGGCCCTCAACTAGGCTTCCTGGCTTCCTCAGCTCACATGGTCCTTATCTTCCTTCTCAGTCTCCTCAGCTCACATGATTGTTCTCATTGGTAATTAGGCCTCCTCAGCTCATACCATTGTCCTCTTCATTAACTCTGTCTTCTTACCTCACATGGTCATTCTTTTTGGTAGTTAGGCCTCCTCAGTAGTGATGAACGAACCCGCTGATGTTCGGGTTCGGCGGACTCTCCTAGAGTTTTTTTAAAGTCCGAGTTCGGGGGTGAACTTGACCCGAACTTGAATCTGAACCCCGAACTCGAACTGTAAAGTTATTGACTGGGTGGCTGTAAAAAGACGGAAAATAGTTATTAAACGGCAGCATCATACTTACCGCTTGCAGCTCCGGGCCACTTATTAACCTCCTGAGTATTTACTTCAGAGGGGCCCAATAGTCAATCACAGATTTTTTGACAGCGAATGGCCGTCTGTGATTGGCTGCTGGAGTAACCTCATACCAGCCCATACATTATAACATCTACCTGCTAGAATGCATGGACTGATTCCAGAGTACTCCAACAGCCCATGTGCCTTTAGGAAAGCAGGAGCTTCCCTTAAAGATGTATGGGCAGGAGGCTAGAACTCATGCTTAGTAGAACATGTCCATGTAAGGCATGAGGTTCAAGGACCATGGGACCAGTCTTGCTTGGAGCCAGCTGGTGCCAAGTAAGGCATGAAGTCTGGAGATCGTGTGCAGAGCCTGGGATGGCTCTGGAAAGTACCTGGGAAGTCTCTCTGGCTGTGCTTGGACAAGGTCCTGGAAGGCACAGATCAGGTCTTGCACTCATTGCTTGGAGTGGCAATTGTCTTGGAACTCACCTGGGATAGATTGCATGAAGATGGCCGGCATCCTGGAAGGCATACGGTGAGGAGACCATCGGGGGCTGGTAGGTAACACATGTCAAAGGACTATGTATATAATATCAGGTGGGCATATCTGACATTGGGACAGACTGGTTATAATATATTATTCTGTTGATGTACATATTATGGACTTTTTATGCTATGTGGTTTAAGGTGTAATAAACCAATGGACTTTGTTTTACTGAAAAATGTGTCTGTTTGCCTCAATCCCACTACCATTTGAGTGTCCCCCAACACACTAAGTGAGCAAATCACTATACAGTTGAGGCCAAAAGTAGAGACACCCCTGCAATTCTGTCAGATAATACTCAGTTTCTTCCTGAAAATGATTGCAATCACACATTCTTCGGTATTATTATCTTCATTTAATTTGTCTTCAATGAAAAAACACAAAAAAAATTGTCCAAAAGCCAAATTGGATATAATTCCACACCAAACATAGAAAAGGGGGTGGACAAAAGTATTGGCACTGTTAGAAAAATCATGTGATGCTTCTCTAATTTGTGTAATTAACAGCCCCTGTAACTTACCTGTGGCACCTAACAGGTGTTGGCAATAACTAAATCACACTTGCAGCCAGTTTACATGGATAAAAGTTGACTCAATCTCTGTCCTGTGTCCTTGTGTGTACCACATTGAGCATGGAGAAAAGAAAGAAGACCAAAGAACTGTCTGAGGACTTGAGAAACCAAATTGTGAGGAAGCATGAGCAATCTCAAGGCTACAAGTCCATCTCCAAAGACCTAAATGTTCCTGAGTCTACTGTGCGCAGTGTCATCGAAAAGTTTAAAGCCCATGGCACTGTGGCTAACCTCCCTAGATGTGGACGGAAAAGAAAAATTGAGCAAGATTTCAACGCAAGATTGTGCGGATGGTGGATAAAGAACCTTGACTAACATCCAAACAAGTTCAAGCTGCCCTGCAGTCTGAGGGTACAACAGTATCAACCTGTACTATCCGTCGGCGTCTGAATGAAAAGGAACTGTATGGTAGGATACCCAGGAAGACCCCACTTCTTACCCCGAGACATAAAAAAGCCAGGCTGGAGTTTGCCAAAACTTACCTGAGAAAGCCTAAAATGTTTTGGAAGAATGTTCTATGGTCAGATGAGACAAAAGTAGAGCTTTCTGGGCAAAGGCATCAACATAGAGTTTACAGGAGAAAAAAAGAGGCATTCAAAGAAAAGAACACGGTCCCTACAGTCAAACATGGCGGAGGTTCCCTGATGTTTTGGGGTTGCTTTGCTGCCTCTGAAGACTACCAACAAATTTTGCAGCATAATGTAGGGCCCAGTGTGAGAAAGCTGGGTCTCCCTCAGAGGTCATGGGTCTTCCAGCAGGACAATGACCCAAAACACACTTCAAAAAGCACTAGAAAATGGTTTGAGAGAAAGCACTGGAGACTTCTAAGGTGGCCAGCAATGAGTCCAGACCTGAATCCTATAGAACACCTGTGGAGAGATCTAAAAATGGTTTGTAGAAGGCACCCTTCAAATATCATGGACCTGGAGCAGTTTGCTAAAGAAGAATGGTCTAAAATTCCAGCAAAGTATTGTAAGAAACTCATTGATGGTTACCGGAAGCGGTTGATCGCAGTTATTTTGGCTAAAGGTTGTGCAACCAAGTATTAGGCTGAGGGTGCCAATACTTTTGTCTAGCCCATTTTTGGAGTTTTGTGTGAAATGATCAATCTTTTGCTTTTTGCTTCATTCTCTTTTGTGTTTTTTCATTGAAGACAAATTAAATGAAGATAATAATACCAAAGAATTTGTGATTGCAATCATTTTCAGGAAGAAACTGAGTATTATCTGACAGAATTGCAGGGGTGTCAATACTTTTGGCCACAACTGTATTTGGTGGAGAATGCGGGCACAAGGCCTACAAGTAGTGATGAGCAAGTCTACTCGTTACTATTCGTAGTAGGGTACTCGGGCTACTCATTACATTGCGAGTTTCCTAGCGATTACTCGCACAGTAACGAGTCCAATGTAAATCAAGGGAAGTGCAATTCCTCTGCTGCTGGACCCTATAAAGAGGTCTGGCAGCAGAGGAAAAACCTGCAATTCCCTAATTCATAGTTTAGAAGCCTGTCCGGAGCAATCCGGTACCATAGAGTCCCATGTTACGGGGCGCCGGATTGCACCGGACCGGGTGAATCCAGTTTTGACCGATTTTTTGAATCGTGCCCTAAATCGGATTCTCCCGGATTGCCCCGGTCCGATGCAATCCGCAGCCCCGTAACATGGGACTTTATGGTACCGGATTGCTCCGGGTTGGACTTTTTATATTATGTGGTTTATGGTGTAATAAACCAATGGACTTTGTTTTACTGAAAAACATGTCAGTTTGCCTCAATCCCGCTACCATTTGAATGTCTCCCAACTCGCTCTGTGAGCAAATCACTACACCAATTTTGCTGCCCTCAGGGTTGTCTTATATTTTCCAACTGTGTCACAGATGATTACATGTTCTGGTCCCCCTCTTGTCCCTCTTTCCCCGGGAAACAATTCTCTTTATCCTAGTTCCTTCATAGATCTGTGTGTTCATACTTTTCAAACTCTGTCCAGCAGATGGTGAAGTTTGCTCACACAGCTTTCACCTGTGCATTGTTTGAAGTGTGCATCATCCTTACATATATTCTGATGTGTCCTTCATGCTTATAGATAGATATACAAAGAAAACTAAAAATGAAAAAAGTACTATATGTATATTTTTGAATACAATTATGTGGGAGATTTTTGTCAGCTTAATTAGAGGATTGATTTATAAATAACCATACTGTACAACTAATAGGTGTATTAATTACAATTGTGATCATTTCTTTTAAGTCTTCTTTGTTTTCCCATGCATTTGTATGAATGAACGTAATTGTATGGCCATTGTTACGGATGTCTCTGTCGGGTAACCTGTTGCCCCTCACTGGCCATGAGGTGTAGGGTGACACCTTCAGAGGGTGGAGCTAGTGCAGGGGCTTGCTAAGGTCCTGGGAGATTGGCTTCTGGTATTGCTGGGAGACAGGATGCCACCGCTTCCAGTGATGATGCTGTTTAGGGATCCTGGGATAGCGGGTCCCGTAGTGTCATATGTTGTCAGCTGATACAAGATTTTGTGCTTCTACGGGTGCAATACCTCTCTGTGACGCCTGACCATGCGGGGCGCCACATACCCCCCGATGGAATATACTCGTCCACGAGTAACTGTACCTGTTAACTGGGAAGTGAAAAGCATTTTTCATATTTTCTATTGAACATCAACGGGTAAACTATTTACAATCAAACATATTTGGTTTTCTTCCTATTGCTAGGAGACACTAATCCTTAAACGTTTCACAAATATATACAGACATTGCAGTAGCTAGTATATTAGACCCCACGGCCCTCAGGTCACCTGTTGGCAAAGTTCTTAGGCCCCATTCAACAACTGCTTTTTTTGCTGCATATTTTTAAGCACAAGCTCATTACAAACCAGGAGTGGGTGATTAAACATATAAGTGAGCACTTGTTTCTATTAGACCTTTGCTCTGAATGTGCCACTCCCGGTTTTGATTGTTCCACTCCTGGCTTTTTTTGAGCTTGGGCGTAAAAATACGCAGCAAAAAAAGCAGTGTGTGAATGGGGCCTTACTCTCTGGATTCACTATCTGCAGGTAAACATTAACTAACTTCGTCCAACGGGGACCGGTACTAACTACGCGGGCCCAGTGGTAATGTATTGCCCCGCACAGTCCAGTGTGTGTTATCACTGCTGGGCCGCTGCCCACACAGCACACATTATTAACGAGGCAATAAAGGTTCACAAATAAAAAGTCTCTGATTCCTCAGATCAAAACAAAACACAGAGATCACGCTCTTCATTCAGGGATTCAAAAAGAAAGGCAAAAGTAAAAGGGCATGGTTGCTGAAAAAGGGGCTATGTACAATGCAATGTCTCTGCAACGGGAGTCTATTGCTGGCGGGATATTCTAATGGCAAACCAGCCTAAGGGGCCTGGATAATGCTCAAAGGTAACCTGCTCACCTCGGTATAGGTCTCTGTCCGGGTGTCCTCGCCGCAGGTAAGATTCCACATCGCGTCTGGCGAAAAAGATATTGTCCTGAAGTCCGGGTTCTCTAAGAAATCCCCATCCTTCATTCTGGTACACGGAGACGAAGGTTCCTTGGTGGCATAGGTCTACTGGAAGCGGGGGCTGAGATCTTGCCTCATCCCAAAGTCGCCTTGTTGTCTGCTCTCTCTGGAACCACTCCTCTCGGCGTCCTTGTCTTGTTACCTGGTCTCTTTCATTTAGGGATGATTGAGACGGCTGGGATGTCTGGTACTGAGGTGGTGGTGAGTTGCCAGCTGGGACTCTGGAGTTCACTCTCTTCTCCCCTGAGCTCACTATGGCGGGGGTACCTTGCTGCAGCTGCTTCCATGCGGTCCACCACGCAGCTTCTGGGGTGCTCCCTCCAGAGGCTCTTTTGATGTCCTCCGTCTCCTCGAAGTCTGTCTCATCCACCTCAGCCTCAACTATGGCGTCTGAGTCAGTAGGGGACGTCCGTGCTTCCTCCAGCCGGAGATAGCTGCTGGTACGGGACGGTGGTGTTGCCGGGGGTTCAGTCTGGACTCGCGTGTCCCGGGTCTGGACGGGTGGTGGTACGGGTGGTAACGAGGCATGGTACTCCACAACTGCCTGCACCGCTACCGCTGCCTCTCTCGCTTTGCGGCCTTCCCTCATCGTCCTCAGCTCACAGGCCCGCTCCGTGCTCCACCTTCTGCACACTCACGTCAGGGCTTCTTTCATGTCCTGGTGGAGCCATCCAAACGCGTCCCTCCAGTAGTCAGGATCCCCCTCCAGAGTTAAGAGGTACACCGCTGCCGGGTCTCCTTGCGCAGCTCTTGCTTCTTCCTCGAGCCTGGGGATGATATCTCTCCAACGGGGTGTCGCCATGCTGCCGGGTACAAAGGAGCCTTGGTTGTTCTGTCCTTCTCTTCCTGTTGGTCTCTTTATTGGCAGCCACTCCCAGAGACCTTCCTGTGAGCCGCCCCCTGATTGATGGCAATCTGTGCGGCCACACTTTTTGGCGTCTCCGTCTTGGCCCTCCATCTTCTAGGGGCTTAGGCACTCCCCCGGGCCTGCACATGGCGTTTAGTACATGGATACAGCGTCATCTTGGGTCCTCCTGCAGTGATGGCAGGAACCCATTTTTGCGCCAAGCAATAGCGGCAAAAGTTCTTTTTAAGCACGGTTCGAATGTCCAAAGCGCACAGTACTTGGTTTTGTTTACTTAGATTGTTGCACTCCTTATTTTGTTATTATTGTGTCTGCTCCGACTGTGACCTGTGTGCCCGGTCACCAGCCACTACACTACTTGCTGTCTGGGAGGGGCTCTGAAAGCATTGAAAAAAGAAATAGCAAAATATTTTCTCTGTGCAAAAATGTGGTGATGTTTAACGTTTTTGTGCCATTTTTGCCTAGCTTTGTTAAAGTGTGCACCACACAATGAATTGGGTGCCTCACACTCCAAGACAAGCTGATCTTGAGGAATCAGAGCCATTATGCCTTATTTTTCTAAAGTCAAATTTATTGGTTGGTGTCTCTATGCCATGTTCACACACATGCGTTTTTTTGACCATCTCTGCGTTTTTGGCTGTTAAAAAAAACGCAGGTGCGTTAACGCAGGGTACATTTGAGTGTAGCTGCGTTTTTCAGCTCCATTTGCGTTTTTTACCCCTAGTCCAAAAAACGCTGCATGCAGCGTTTTTGGGTGCTGTAAAAAACGCATGTGCGTTTTTCCAAAAACGCATGCGTTTTTTTAACATGGGGCCCTATGGGAAACGCATGCAAAAACGCATGGTACATTAGTACCTTTTAGTGCCATTCAAAAACGCATGCGTTTCCCATAGGGGCCCATGTTAAAAAAAACGCATGCGTTTTTGAAAAAACGCATATGCGTTTTTTTTAACATGGGGCCCTATGGAAACACAATGCGTTTTTAAAAGGCACATTTATGCACCCTGCGTTAACGCTTGCGTTTTTGCCTGCGTTTTTGGTGAAAAAATGACTAAGTCCAAAAACGTGGCAAATCCTTTCAGACACACAAGGGACATTTTTTAGCACTCTTAAAAAAACGCAAGTGCTTTTAAGAGTGCTAAAAAAAACGCAAATTGTGTGTGAACATAGCCTATGTTTAAACTTTGAACAAGAGAAAGCACACAGATGCCCCTTTGAAGTCCTTTTACTTCTTTTGCAGACCCATTCACTTGAATGCTAGTGAATGAGTCACTATGACCCATTCACTAGCAAGTGAAGCAAGTCAGCCCAGTATAGGTCATGTCACTGGTTATTTTACGCAGACCATCGGTCAGCAAAAAAAAACATGGCGTGTATAGCCCCATAGAATATAACATGTCAGTGTGCGGTCCATGAAAAATCCTATCAGCATATAAGACAAGTAATGATGTGTGAATGAGCTCGTCAAGTGAACCGGTCACATTAGACAAGCAATCTGATCTGCCAGCAGAATGTTGTAGAGCCGAACATCTGAGCAGATGAATTTGTAAGGTGGAGGCAATAAAACAGAAAGTAAGGGCTCATTCACATATGAGTTTGTCACTTATGTTTGCCGTCAGTTTTTTCCTTAATAACACAACGGCACATTATATTTTATGGGGGTGTTTGCCGGCCTGATACAACTACCACTTTGCTCTACTTTGCAGACCAACCTTTCGAGTGAATGGGGTCAGCGGTCCGCACACGGAATCCAACCTGAGCCTGAATTTCACCGAATGATTTCTAGGAGACGTTTAGGAAACCACCAACAGTTTTCATTTTCTTTCTTACAAGAAAAACGGTAAACACACACATCGTAAAAGCCAAAACATGGACCAAATAAAGATGACAATCAGATCCAGCACACTGATAAAAAACTGATCTAAAATCAGTCATTGAAATCTTTGCACATTCTCGTTCAAGAGTCCAGTGGGCGGTCCTATAAAGGAATTGAGGGGCTAAATAGGACAGCTGATTTTACATGCACCGACCACTCTCTATATTACCTACTAGCTGTGAGCCCGATGCGATTGCATCGGGATTCTAGAATGTGTGTATAGGGCATTGCTCGGGCTGCTGCAACGACTCCCAACACCCCCTTGGCGGGCATTGGGAGTGAGTCGCGTGGGCGATGAGCGCCCACGAACAAAGCCACGGAGGTAGCGGCGTGTGCGAGGGAAGTCGCTATGGCAATTATATAATAGATTATCAGTATGTAATATATAATTTCCCTAACGCACTTCCGTAAGTTTCGGCGCTGTTTCCGTCGTTGTGGGCGTGGGCGCAGCGCCCACGCGACCTGTGAAGCATTGCCGGCGCCACTGATTCGCAAAGCCTCACTCGCAATGGCCGCCAAGCGGCCGTTGCGAGTCCTTGCAGAATAGGCGCGACTCACTAATTTATACATAATCACATACATAATACTGATAATTCCTATATAATCACATATATATATATAGATGGTGGGCCGATTCGAAAGAATCGGGTAGTCTAGAATCCATATATAGTATATTTACTAATAGTTAGGGGAGTGGGGTGAAATGAATTATGTGTATACAGGTGGCTCAGTGGTTAGCAGTGAGTACGGTGCCTCAGTGGTTAGCAGTGAGTGCGGTGGCTCAGTGGTTAGCAGCGAGTGCGGTGGCTCAGTGGTTAGCAGTGAGTGCGGTGGCTCAGTGGTTAGCAGTGAGTGCGGTGAGATTGGTGAGCACAGTGGCGTGGGCAGAGTGCTGAGTGCAGCGCTGTGGGCAGAGTGGTCAGCACACACATACATACATACACACACACAGACACTTCGCTGCTGGCTGGATCCTGAGTTGACATGTCGGCGCCCGCGGACGACTGGATCCAATATGGGGTCCGGGAAGTTTGGCAAGACTTTTTGGACGTGATATTTGATCGAGTAGTTCGGGGGCGGCGAGATGTCGGTGATGCAGGGCCGGTGGTAAGTATAGCGGAGTATGTGTGTGTGTGTGTGTGTATGTGTGCGGAGAAAGTGAGTGAAGTGCGGAGAAAGTGAGGTGTGGTGATGTGGCCCCTGGCCGGGTGCATCACGTGGGTTATCAATGCAGGTCTGTGTTCACATGTGCCGGTTTTCCTGATTGTGTGTGGTGTGTGAAACCTGTCCGATGTACAGGGGGTTAACAGCTGAAGGGTTTTCATGAGCTGAGTAAAACAGCTGAGTGTGAGTGCTGAAGATCCGATACATTCATGAGCCTAATGAGTGGCTGAACCTGTGGGGATGAGTGCTTTGCTGTGCGGAGAAAGTGAGGTGTGGTGATGTGGCCCCTGGCCGGGTGCATCACACGGGTTATCAATGCAGGTCTGTGTTCACATGTGCCGGTTTTCCTGATTGTGTGTGGTGTGTGAAACCTGTCCGATGTACAGGGGGTTAAGAGCTGAAGGGTTTTCATGAGCTGAGTAAAACAGCTGAGTGTGAGTGCTGAAGATCCAATACATTCATGAGCCTAATGAGCGGCTGAACCAGTGGGATGAGTGCTTTATTGTGCGGAGAAAGTGAGGTGTGGTGATGTGGCCCCTGGCCGAGTGCATCACACGGGTTATCAATGCAGGTCTGTGTTCACATGTGCCGGTTTTCCTGATTGTGTGTGGTGTGTGAAACCTGTCCGATGTACAGGGGCTTAAGAGCTGAAGGGTTTTCATGAGCTGAGTAAAACAGCTGAGTGTGAGTGCTGAAGATCCGATACATTCATGAGCCTAATGAGCGGCTGAACCTGTGGGGATGAGTGCTTTGCTGTGCGGAGAAAGTGAGGTGTGGTGATGTGGCCCCTGGCCGGGTGCATCACACAGGTTATCAATGCAGGTCTGTGTTCACATGGGCCGGTTTTCCTTATTGTGTGTGGTGTGTGAAACCTGTCCGATGTACAGGGGGTTAAGAGCTGAAGGGTTTTCATGAGCTGAGTAAGGGTATGTGCACATCTGACGTTTGTGCATCTCTGCAGGACGTCCAAAAACCGGTGTTGATTAGCAGAAACTGAGTTTTCTGTGCTCAGCAGTGTCCCTCATTTTTTGCTCGTTTTCCGCCCGGTTTTACAGCGTTTTTCTCGGCGGTTTTCTTGGCGTTTTTAAAACTGAGTTTTTTGTGCACTTGTTATGCTGGAACCGCTGGAAAAACGACCAAAAGAATTCACTTGCTCTATCTTTGAAAACCGGTGGAAAACCGGTGGAAAAACAGAAAACGACCAGAAAAAAAACGTTCTAATGAAGACAGAGTTTTCTAAACTCCCTTGAGTATCATGTTAATCCAGACGGTGGCTAAGATTAACATAAATTAACATAAAACTGAGCGGAAAACGCCGACGGAAAATGGTAAAAAACAGCCCACAAAACGACTGATGTGCACATAGCCTAAAACAGCTGAGTGTGAGTGCTGAAGATCCGATACATTCATGAACCTAATGAGCGGCTGAACCTGTGGGGATGATTGCTTTGCTATGCGGAGAAAGTGAGGTGTGGTGATGTGGCCCCTGGCCGAGTGCATCACACGGGTTATCAATGCAGGTCTGTGTTCACATGGGCCGGTTTTCCTGATTGTGTGTGGTGTGTGAAACCTGTCCGATGTACAGGGGGTTAACAGCTGAAGGGTTTTCATGAGCTGAGTAAAACAGCTGAGTGTGAGTGCTGAAGATCCGATACATTCATGAGCCTAATGAGCGGCTGAACCTGTGGGGATGAGTGCTTTGCTGTGCGGAGAAAGTGAGGTGTGGTGATGTGGCCCCTGGCCGGGTGCATCACACGGGTTATCAATGCAGGTCTGTGTTCACATGGGCCGGTTTTCCTGATTGTGTGTGGTGTGTGAAACCTGTCCGATGTACAGGGGGTTAAGAGCTGAAGGGTTTTCATGAGCTGAGTAAAACAGCTGAGTGTGAATGCTGAAGATCCGATACATTCATGAGCCTAATGAGCGGCTGAACCTGTGGGGATGAGTGCTTTGCTGGGCTAAACCTGAATGGTGCACAGGGGGTGAAGCAGCTTAACAATGTTTACAAATACAGTGCCTTGTGAAAGTATTTGGCCCCTTGAACCTTTCAACCTTTTGCCACATTTCAGGCTTCAAACATAAAGATATAAATTCTGATTTTTTTGAGAAGAATCAACAACAAGTGGGACACAATCGTGAAGTGGAACCAAATTTATTGGATGTTTTAAACTTTTTTAACAAATAAAAACTGAAAAGTGAGCGTGCAATATTATTCAGCCCCTTGAGTTAATACTTTGTAGCGCCACCTTTTGCTGCGATTACAGCTGCAGTCTCTTGGGGTTTGTCTCTATCAGTTTTGCACATCGAGAAACTGAAATTCTTGCCCATTCTTCCTTGCAGAACAGGTGGAGCTCAGTGAGGTTGGGTGGAGAGCGTTTGTGAACAGCAGTTTTCAGCTCTTTCCACAGATTCTCCATTGGATTCAGGTCTGGATGTGACTCGGCCATTCTAACACCTGGATACGGTTATTTTTGAACCATTCCATTGTAGGTTTTGCTTTATGTTTGGGATCATTGTCTTGTTGGAAGAAAAATCTCCGTCCCAGTCTCAGGTCTTTTGCAGACTCCAACAGGTTTTCTTCCAGAATGGTCCTGTATTTGGCTCCGTCCATCTTCCCATCAATTTTAACCATCTTCCCTGTCCCTGCTGAAGAAAATCAGGCCCAAACCATGATGCTGCCACCACCATGTGTGACAGTGGGGATGGTGTTTTGAGGCCTCCACCATGTGTGACAGTGGGGATGGTGTTTTGAGGGTGATGAGCTATGTTGCTTTTACGCCAAACATATCGTTTTGTATTGTGGCCAAAAAGTTTGATTTTGGTTTCATCTGACCAGAGCCCCTTATTCCACATGTTTGGTGTCTCCCAGGTGGCTTGTGGCAAACTTCAAACAAGACTTTTTATGGATAATTTGAGAAATTGCTTTCTTCTTGCCATTCTTCCATAAAGGCCAGATTTGTGCAGTGTACGACTGATTGTTGTCCTATGGACAAACTCTCCCACCTCAGCTGTAGATCTCTGCAGTTCATCCAGAGTGATCATGGGCCTTTTGGCTGCATCTCTGATCAGTCTTCTCCTTGTTCAAGATGAAAGTTTAGAGGGACGGCCGGGTCTTGGTAGATTTGCAGTGGTCTTATACTCCTTCCATTTCAGTATGATCGCTTGCACAGCGCTCCTTGAGATGTTTAAAACTTGGGAAATCTTTTTGTATCGAAATCCGTCTTTAAACTTAGCCGCAACAGTATCTCGGACCTGCCTGGTGTGTTCCTTGGTCTTCATGATGCTCTCTGCACTTGAAACAGAACCCTGAGCCTATCACAGAGCAGGTGCATTTATATGGAGACTTGATTACACACAGGTGGATTCTATTTATCATTACCAGTTATTTAGGATAACACTGGATCATTCAGAGATCCTCACTGAACTTCTGGAGTGAGTTTGCTACACTGAAAGTAAAGGGGCTGAATAATATTGCACGCCCCACTTTTCAGTTTTTTATTTGTTAAAAAAGTTTAAAATATCCAATAAATTTCGTTCCACTTCACGATTGTGTCCCACTTGTTGTTGATTCTTCACAAAAAAATTATAATTTATATCTTTATGTTTGAAGCCTGAAATGTGGCAAAAGGTTGAAAAGTTCAAGGGGTCAAATACTTTCACAAGGCACTGTATATAAACTAATAGCAAAGGTCAAGTATGTGCAGCCGCGTCTACATTTCCAGGGGCATGTGACAGGGCACATGTCTAAAAAGGTAGAAGACACTGGATGTGGTGTGCGCTGCCGGCAATTCAAAGACGTTTAGACCAAGGAGTGAGCAGCATGCAGTTTATTACTGTCAATGCATTTCAAAAACCACCTGCTTTCTTCATCAGGACTAACTCTCAAGATAGATGCAGTCCCCAGCATGATTGCACCATTGACCAAAAATGTGCCCTTACTGATGCAGCAACATTGGAAGAACATAAGGTCACTAAAGCAATGTGACCCGTTTTAAAAGGAACCTGCCATGCCCTTTTTTGTTATTAAACCACCCACAATGTCATTTATTTAGATCATGTAGGGTTCATTAGTAACTTTTTTTTGTTTGTTTAAATCATTGTATTCTTCCCAAAAAAGCATTTTAGATACTTACATATTTTCATTATCTAGCTGGGCAAACAGTCATACAGTCATCCAGCTGGTTAACGGTTAACAGATATGTCACTGAACTCCAGCAATGCAAAATGCTCTGTATAAAGGACCTGTGTGATATCATGACCATGTGACCATAATGGGGGGGAGCTAAGCGAGTTAAATCGTTAAGGTCAATTTATATTTAGCTCCACCTATTTGTCACATGATCGTGACATTACACAGGTCCTTTCAGCATTTTCTTAATTTCAGCATTGCTACAAGTTCAATTAACTATTAACCACATGACAGTTTGACTGTTTGCTCAGATAGCTAATAAAAATATGTACGGTAAGTAACTAAAATGCTTTTTTGGGATGAATGCAACGATTAAAAAAAAAGTTATTAATCAACACTACATGGTCTAAATAACATTCAAGGTGGTTTAATATAAAAAAATGACACGACGGGATCACTTTAAATCATGTTCTATTAAAAAGATCTTTTGAGCACTGTGCATGGTTGGCCACCATTGTTAGATGGCCGATAAAATTAAAAATTCCTTTTATTTTCAGAGTGTAGAGGATTTTAATAAGAGGTAAAGTGCTGTTGATTGTTTTTATATGCACTTTGCAATTTTAAACCATTTAGCCTTTAAAGGATTTTAATTTTCAATGCCATGTAACATTTCCTAATTTCACAAATGCAATTATCTTATAATTTGTGTATTGATTCTTCATGTGTTTTTCAAGGTCTCTTAATTGTCAGTGAATGAAAACAGATATTAATTATTACCAGAAAATGAAAATCTATCCTGGTTATGTAATCAACCTGATGGTGGAATCCTGGCACTTACAGCCTAGGCTGCTATCAGTGAGGTTAGTTATGATCATCTGAGGAAGGTTCTGCAACTGAATGCACTTGGGCAAATCATCAAGATCCTCTACTGGCAACGCCTCTGTAATCACTGACCAGTGACATCCCAGATGTGCTCAATGGGGACAAGTCTAGGGACGCTGCAGCCATGGGAGACAAGTCTGGGGACGCTGCAGCCATGGGAGACAAGTCTGGGGATGCTGCAGCCATGGGAGACAAGTCTGGAGATGCTGCAGCCATGGGAGACAAGTCTGGAGACACTGCAGCCATGGGAGACAAGTCTGGAGACGCTGCAGCCATGGGAGACAAGTCTGGAGACGCTGCAGCCATGGGAGAAAAGTCTGGAGACGCTGCAGCCATGGGAGACAAGTCTGGAGACGCTGCAGCCATGGGAGACAAGTCTGGAGACACTGCAGCCATGGGAGACAAGTCTGAAGATGCTGCAGCCATGGGAGACAAGTCTGGAGACGCTGCAGCCATGGGTGACAAGTCTGGAGATGCTGCAGCCATGGGAGACAAGTCTGGAGACGCTGCAGCCATGGGAGACAAGTCTGGAGACGCTGCAGCCATGTGAGACAAGTCTGGAGACGCCACAGCCATGGGAGACAAGTCTGGAGACGCTGCAGCCATGGGAGAAAAGTCTGGAGACGCTGCAGCCATGGGAGACAAGTCTGGAGACGCTGCAGCCATGGGAGACAAGTCTGGAGACGCTGCAGCCATGGGAGCACGTTTAAGCGACGCAGGCCGATAAAGTAGCTGGAGCAACAGGTGGCCTAGGGTGGATGTGTTGAAAGGCAGCTCTATGGACATGGTGGAAGAGGTTTTCAACTGTGATTCTTTCTAAGTAAAATTAATAGTAGGAAATTGTTACACATAATAGACAACCAATATGTGAATTTGGTATCAGCGGCTGTACTGCTGATGATATATTTGTACTCTGCCGTCTGTTTGTTGTCTGCACAGGGTCTATCATGAGACACGAGAGCTGAAAGATGTCTGCAGCATCCTTGGCATCGAGCCGCTAATGATGTTTAGGCTTTCCCAAAATATCTATGACATATGGCAGTGTGCTCTGGATAAGGAAGAGTTAAGTGACAGTTTAACCCTTTAGAGACACAGCTATTTTTACTTTTTAGCATTTTTCTTGTTTGCTCCTCACCTTTCAAGATTCTCAACTTTCTTTTTCTATTTCTACTGTAGTAACATAGTTTGGACTCTGTCTAGTAATTTCATTGTATTTTTTTAATCACTTTTTTTCATTGACATCAATTTGAGGCACATGCAACTTTCTGAAGTCTTATTATTTGATTTTTAGGGGGAGGGATGCAAAGAAAATAAATAAAGTATGTATTTTAATTAAATATTTTATTAGATTGGACAATTATGCAACCAGCAAACCCAATATGTTAGTTCTTTAGAATATATTTATATATATTTATTTATGTATTTCGTAGAAGGTGAGGATATTCTCCCTTACCTGAGTCAATACTTAGAGCCCAAATGTAAATAATAAAAGTCTAAAAAACTAACATATTGGGTATCGCTGCTTGCATAATTGACAAGACTAATTACATATTAAAATATTTTTGTAAATATATATATATATATATATATATATATATATATTAGGGATGGGCGAATCTACTCGTTAGGACTCGTTACTCTGCGAGTAGTAGTGGACTCGCAGGACTCGGTACTCTGCGAGTCTGCGAGTTTCCATGTGATTACTCGCACAGTAACGAGTCCAATGAAAATCAATGACAATCCGGTAGTTTAACATTAAAACCGGATTGTCCTTGTCCTCAATCCGGTTTCATAGACATAATTGTTAAATTTAACCGGATTAACCCGAATCGTCACAAACCGAGACAATCCGGTTTCAATCCAGTCACATTTAACATTGCAGTGTATGGGACCGGATTGAATCTGATTGTACCAATCCGATTCAATCAGGTTCAATCAGGTTTCACATTAAATCTTTATGCTTTTTAGCCACGGCTTCTAAACTATGATTAAATGAATTGCAGGCTGTTCCTCTGCTGCCAAACCTCTTTTTTCTCTTTATGGGGTCCAGCAGCAGAGGAATTAATCGCAATTATTTGCTTCCCCATTCATTTACATTGGAATTGCTAGACTCGCAATGAGTAGCGAGTCCCAGACTCGGACTCGTTAGAGTCTAGCGATTCCGAGTAGTTTAGGATTTTATATATATATATCTTTTTTTCTGTGCTTTCTTCCAAAAACTGTTGTAGCGTTGGTATAGGGGTCCAAATTCTTGACGTTAACTCTTGCCTGTTGATATAGGTTAAAGGTTTGTAGATAAGTGATGGAGGAGGCAGCATATTTCGGTCTGATGTGGGTCACTCATCTATTTTTTTACATTTTAGTCTTATTTTCATACATTCGGACTATGGAACGTACGATTCCTCAGTTCCTCGGAGAAATATGTAAAGTTATAGATATTTTTTCCCATCAGAAAGTGATTATCTGCGGCTCAGATTCCCTTCCTAACTCCCAGCTCTCGGTGAGGTTACATGAAGGAGCAGCTGGTTCCTCTATCATACTTCTAGCTGGCGTTCACTTCATCTGGGCGTCTCAAAAGCTTTTACAAAATCAGATCCTATCCCTTCCACTGCTTGATACTATTAAGGCCAGGCCATGGATTTAGTCCTCACACCCCCATCAGAGGTTTAGGGAAGTTTATGGAATGACTTAGGAATTTGGCATCCAGCTCATGGGGTCAAGTGACATTTATCCACGTCTCCCAGGAGAGCAGAGACTGTCTTTAAAGAGACAAGTTGAGCCTTCAAGAGGGAGTTTTGTGCCTGGACCCAAGAAGAGGGTGACACAACCATGCCTGAACCAGCGAAACCTGGTAGGACAGTCTTGGTTCTGTGATATATTAGCTATGAATGTTGGGCAAGTTTTTGGTTTTAGACATTTCTAGATAATCAGCAGCATAATGTGTGATGAGTGCTCAGAATCATCCCTCCAGTCTGCCACCCAGGGTACTTTCCAGGATTCTCAGATACTTTGGTTTTCCAGCAATATCTTAAATATACATCCCATGCACATACAACAAAATCTTAGGATTTACCATTTTCATTCTATTTTTAACTTAAAATTGTTAATAACTGGTGAAAAACGGCAACGACAAACCGGAAATTTGAAATATCGAGAATGTTCAAAAGAATTTAAAATTGAGAAACTTGTCCAAGCTTCAAAAAACAACCTGCAGCAACGGAGGACAGAAGTCGGAGACCTACAACAATATACCAATATCACATGAAATGATATACCAAGAGAATCATATAGAACAATATACAGAGAGAATCATATAGAACAATATACAGAGAGAATCACATAGAACAATATGCCAAGAGCATCACATAGGACAATATACCGAGAGAATTACATAGAACAATACACTGAGAGAATCACATAGAACAATATACCAATATCACATAGAACAATATGCCAAGAGCATCACATAGAATGATATACCGAGAGACTCACATAGAACAATATACCGAGAGAATCACATAGAAGAATATATAGAGAGAATCACATAGAACAATATACCTAGAGAATCACATAGAAGAATATACCGAGAGACTCACATAGAAGAATATATAGAGAGAATCACATAGAACAATATACCTAGAGAATCACATAGAAGAATATACCGAGAGACTCACATAGAAGAATATATAGAGAGAATCACATAGAACAATATACCTAGAGAATCACATAGAACAATATACCGAGAGAAACACATAGAAGAATATACAGAGAGAATCACATAGAACAATATATAGAGAGAATCACATAGAATGATATACCGAGAGAATCACATAGAATGATGTACCAAGAGAATCACATAGAAGAATATACCGAGAGAATCACATAGAATGATATACCGAGAGAATCACACAGAAGAGTATACAGAGAGAATCACATAGAATGATATACCAAGAGCATCACATAGAACAATATACCGAGAGAAACACATAGAAGAATATATAGAGAGAATCACATAGAACAATAACCGAAAGAATCACATAGAACAATATATAGAGAGAATCACATAGAACAATATACCGAGAGAAACACATAGAAGAATATATAGAGAGAATCACATAGAACAATAACCGAGAGAATCACATAGAACAATATATAGAGAGAATCACATAGAACAATATGCCAAGACAATTACATAGAACAATATATAGAGAGAATCACATAGAACAATTTTCTATTAGTAATGTGCAAAGTGTGAATGTTTATTTATAAAATTGTCCAGTAGAAGAGTTAACTACAATTAAAGTCATATTTTTGATATTTAGAAAAAACTTTATAATCTGTCTGAATATCTATCATCTATCTATCTAGCAAGCTATCTGTTAATTCTTCTATCTACTATCTATCCATCTATTATCTATCTCCCTATTATCAATGAATCCATCTATTATCTATCCACTAATATCTACCTATCTATCTATTGATGTATCTATCTATTGATGTATCTATTAGATATCTATCTTTCCATATATATATCTCTTCATATCTATCTATCTATCTATCTATCTATCTATCTATCTATCTATCTATCTATCTATCTCCTATCTTTCTGACCGCTCTGAGACTGCAGGGTAGTCGGAAACCAAGGCAACCAGTTGTACCCTATAGAATTATAAATCTCTCTGTTCTTAGGAACAATTGGTGAATTTCTAGAATATTTCTTCTTACGATCACTTTGCAATTTGATCCATTAACATTTTGAGACCACCCCCTTTAATGCAGATCTGTCAGTTAACAGAACATAACACACTGTGATGAGACCAATGTTCTTTGATTATCAGATTATAGTTTACATTTTGCACCTTGATATGTCAAAATACCATTCTGCATTAGTGTGAGAGTTAGACTTTTTCTAAGTCCACACGAGAAAACTAGGAAGGATTATCCAACCATCCTAACATGGATTTTTAGAGTAACTACACCAGCCTCATCAGGTCTAAGAGATGTAATTAACATTGCAGGTAGTTTGTATTGTGAAATCTGGTGACAGCTTCGCCCTGAAGGACAATCACTAGAGGGCAGAGAGTGATGACTGCTGGATATCAGCATGACATTATTCTCATTCTGATGCTAATGTGGTAACAAGCAATGGATATAACACAACCTTATACATAGACTTAGCATGGCCAAGTAGTACAATACCCTGTGTTAGGGTTTATCTTAGAAGAATGTGCATGTCTTTCATTCCATATCTACGCATTACACTGGATTGGGTTCCATTATTTATAGTTTTCTGTCTCTGATCTTTAGCGGGTACATAAATAGAATTATACTAACTTCTAATTGAAACTATTCAAAAAAAGTATTTAGCCTATTCAGCTATTATTGCGTTTTGGGAGGAGCTTCTCCGTACACTCTAGATTAAACGTTGGTCAAGCAATCACTTAGGCTATGTTCACACAGTGCATTTTTCATGGTGTTATGCTAATTGATGATAATCTAAACCTACATTTTTGATTTCCAGCAAACCCTATGGGATTCAGGGAAAAGCTGTGCTCACACGTTGGTTTTCAGAAACTGAATCCTGTACTGGTTTTGCTGCATTGTGAAAAGAATCAGCATGTCAATACTTTTCTGTGTTTTTGCTGTGTTCAATGACCAAAACGCAGCACTCAAAACACAGCAAAAAAGCACAAAAATGCAGAAAGAATGCAGCAAATCTCCTGCAAAGAAATCTGCGTTTTTTTGCAGCAGCAAAGATGCCCCGTGTGAACACAGCCTTATACTGTATGTTAGTGGACCTGGTTCATTTTTGGGGTGAGGAAGTGGCCACAATTATATGGATTAACTCCAAAAACATTAAGAAAAGCTTTCAAAGCCTATTAGCACTTTTGAGGCTTTATGAATTTCATTAATTTTTGTGAAGAGTATTTGTAAGAACACCAAAACATTCAACATAGAATTTGGGAATAGAAGCTCTGTTATTATCAACTGTTTAGCAAGTTGAAGACGAAATGATTACTAAAAGGCATGAAGTTAAAGATGACATATTTGCTTTGTATTTTAGGGAAAAAAAAACCTCCCCATGTTTTGCATTTTAAAAATTACAAAAAAAAAAAATGGGCCCATGCAAACGTTTGGGCACCCTGCATGGTTAGTACCTGGTAGCACCACCTTTTGCAAGTATCACAGCTTGTAAACACTTTTTGTAGCAGGCAAGATTGTTTCATTTCTTGTTTGAGTGATTTTCATCCATTCTTCATTGGAAACGTTTTCCAGTTTTGTGAGGTTCTTGGCTCATCTTCCAGTTCTGTGAGATTCCTGACTCATCTTCCAGTTCTGTGAGATTCTTGGCTCATCTTCCAGTTCTGTGAGATTCTTGGCTCATCTTCCAGTTCTGTGAGATTCTTTGCTCATCTTCCAGTTCTGTAAGATTCTTTCCTCATCTTCCAGTTCTGTGAGATTCTTTGCTCATCTTCCAGTTCTGTGAGATTCTTGGCTCATCTTCCAGTTCTGAGAGATTCTTGGCTCATCTTCCAGTTATGTGAGATTCTTGGCTCATCTTCCAGTTCTGTGAGATTCTTTGCTCATCTTCAGTTCTGGAGATTCCTGACTCATCTTCCAGTTCTATGAGATTATGTCATCTTCCAGTTCTGAGATTCTTGCTCATCTTCCAGTTCTGTGAGATTCTTTGCTCATCTTCAGTTCTGGGATTCCTGACTCATCTTCGAGTTCTGTGAGATTCTTGCTCATCTTCCAGTTCTGGGAGATTCTTTGCTCATTTCCAGTTCTGTAATTTCTTTGCTCATCTTCCAGTTCTGTGAGATCTTTGCTCATTTCAGTTCTGGACTGACTCATCTTCCAGTTCTGTGAGATTCTTGCTCATCTTCCAGTTCTGTGAGATTCTTTGCTCATCTTCCAGTTCTGTAGATTCTTGCTCATCTTCCAGTTCTGTGAGATTCCTGACTCATCCTTCCAGTTCTGTGAGATTGTTGGCTCATCTTCCAGTTCTGGGAGATTGTATGCTCATCTTCCAGTTCTGTAAGATTTTTTGCTCACTTCCAGTTCTGTGAGATTCTTTGCTCATTTCCAGTTCTGGATGATCATCTTCAGTTCGTGAGATTCTGGCTCATCTTCCAGTTCTGTGAGATTGTATGCTCATCTTCCAGTTCTGAAGATTCTTGCTCATCTCCAGTCTGTGAGATTCCTGACTCACCTTCCAGTTCTGTGAGATTCTTGGCTCATCTTCCAGTATCGTGAGATTCTCTGACTCATCTTCCAGTTCTGTGAGATTGTATGCTCATCTTCCAGTTCTGGAGATTCTGGCTCATCTTCCAGTTCTGGGAGATCCTGACTTATCTTCCAGTTCTGTGGGATACCTAAGTCAATTGTATGCACTGCTCTTTTATTGTTCAGATCAGGGGACTGTGAGGGCCATTGTAAAACTTTCAGCTTGTGTGTTAAGAGGTAATGAATTGTGGATTTTGATGTGTGTTTAGTATCATCCATTTAGAGAAGCCATTCTCTTTTCAACTTCACCTTTTTTGCAGATGGAGCTATATTTGCATCAAAAATGTGTTAAAATTTCATTAAATCCTTCTCCTCCCCACCTCTGAAATGTTCCCTGTGCTATTGGCTGCAACAAAATTCCAAAGCATGATTGATCCACCTCAATGCCTAATGGTTCGTGGATGATCTTTTCCTGAAATTTGTTGCCCTTTTTTCTCCACTCATACCTTTGATCATTGTGTCCAAAAAGTGCTATGTAATTTTATCTGTCCACAGATCTTGTATCCAAGGCTTGTTTCGAAGTTCTTTTGAATACTACTGATGCTGAATTTTATGGTGCAGTTGGAGGAGGTTTTCTTCTGATGACTCTTCCATGGAGGCCATGTTTGTGTAGGTCTCTAGAAGTATGAGACAAAAATGTGCATAGGGTCTTATCTCTTAGCAGAGAGGGGCAAATTTCTCACCTGGTCTGGTTGTGTAAACCCAGAACCAGTATATGTGCTATTACAGCTGCTGCTGGATACACACCTCCACGTGCACCGTGGCGAACAACTGGAAAACAGGACGAACGTGTCGGTGATCCGCACTGCTGGAAAGAAGACCAGGACCCAAGAAGTCTGATGCAATGATGTTTTTATTCTGACACATTTCAGAGCAGCCTCTGCTCCTTCTTCAGGAATAATTCCTGAAGAAGGAGGAGAGGCTCCTCTGAAACGCCTCGGAATAAAAACTTCGTTGCATCAGACTTCTTGGGTTCTGGTTTTCTTTCCAGAAGCGCGGATAACCGACACGTCGTCCTGTTTTCTTCATGTTTGTGTAGGTGTCTCTGAACAGTAGAATGATGTTCCCCAACTCCACAGTCTGCTAAATCTTCATGAAGGTCTTTTGCAGTCAAGCAGGGGTTGTGATTTGCCTCTCTAGCAATCCTGCGAGCAGCTCTCACAGACATTTTGCTTAGTATTCCAGACCTTATCTTGACCTCCTCTCTTCCTTTTAACTACCAGTTTGTTAAATTTCAAATTGAAGGGCAACACTAAAAACCCTTACCTATCTTCTTATAGTCTACATCTGCTTTTTGAACTCTAACCATTTTTATTTTCAGAGTGCTAGGCAGCTGCTTAGAAGAACCAATGGCTGCTGTTTTTTGGCACAAGGTTAGAGGAGGTTGGGTTTTTTATAAAGCTGTGAAATTTTCATCACCAGGCCTTTCCTAATGATGATAGTGAACAAACCATAACCCTAACAGGCTATTTAAGGGCTGATACCTTTGTCAAAGTTATTTGAGCACACAAATCACCAAAGGTGCCCAAACTGTTGCATCAGCCCATTTTTCTTTTTGTAATTTTTTTAAATGTTAAGGATGAAAATATTTTTTTGCCTAAAATACAAAGGAAATGTGTCATCTTTAACTTTATGCCTTTTAGAGATCATCTCATCTTCAACTGCCTCACTGTTCACAATAACAGTAATTCTGAGCGGGGTGCCCAAACGTTTACATGACGCCATAGAATTTTTGGAAAAAATACCTTTTTGATTAGTTTTTTTTATCCAAAACTGGAAGTTTAAATCTAGCAAATCTAAGTGTCGGTCTAAGTGGGATTCTACATCACAGAGCTATAGAATATGCTGAACAAAATATATATTTCTCTCTTTGTGTACGGAATATTTGATTTTGAAATGATCATTTGAAGGTTGCAGCATCAAAGGTAAAAGTTGATCTACATTTTTAAGTAATTTGCAGAAAATGCCATATTTATGTAAAAATATCTGGGCATATAAGGTAAAGCTTCAAATGTCGCACAAGTTGGGATCCGAATGTTGAGAGAAATTCATTTTTGAATTAATTGTCCAATTATTTGTCCTATTTTTTTTAGTACTCATCAAATACTAAAAAAAATAATATATTGTAAATATTATATTACATACAATTATAGTTTTGGTGTCCATCCATTTTTATGGTGAAACGTAAAAATCCGGTGATTTGCACTCAGCGGTGTAAAGTAATTGTATTGTGTAAATGCACTTTAAGTTGGAAATAATATTATTTAAGCATTCAAATGGAATTGATGTATATAGCACATAAGAAAATAACAGTGGTCAACATTTCTTATATAAAACCCTTCAGCTGCCTACATGACAGGTCCCACAATGGCATTGACTTGAAGGGTTCTTCTATTTCTAAAACCAAGTCAAGTCAAGTTTAACATTTAAACTGCTGGGGACGGAATAATTTCCTCCACATGTAGCTAATAAATGGCTAGAGTTAGTTATTATTATTTAATAGCCCTTAGCTTTGAACTCCATGGTGATTTGGTGGAGGAACGTTCTGTAGGAAGATCGATCTTGTGCAGTCTAGACAGGTCTTCTCCAAGCCTAGATAGTCCCACTAGGGTCTTCTCTAAGCCCAGATAGGTCCACCAGGGTCTGATCTAAGCCTTGATAGGTCCACCAGGGTCTTCTCTATGCCTAGATACGTCTATCAGAGTCTTCCCCAAGCCTAGATATGTCCACCAGGGTCTTTTTACCATTAACTTGATAGTATCAATCCATTGGGTTGCAGTTCTTCCTCTTTGCCTTGTTCCTTCTATTCTTCCAATCATAATGTCATTCTCTAGTTATTTCTCTAGCTGTACTGAGTATGGACAGTTTATAGTGGCTATCATTGTCACTAGTTATCACTTTGATAGGATGGAGTAAACTACTGGGTTCTATCTTCAGTAGATCGAGAAAGGTCTTGATTTCAACTGCTGAAGTTATTTTTTTGGCAAAATATAAGAGGTTGTAGAACATTAAAGGGGTTTTCACTAATTTGAACATTATCGCCAATCTGCACGATAGGATATAAGTTTATGATCACTGACTGAGGGTAGACTGGTCTGACCCCCAGTGATCTTGAGAACTGGAGCTTTGAAAAGCTTTGGCTGAAATGGGTGGTGATCAAACATGTACAATATCACTTTAATTCATTATTAATGGGGGTGCCATAGATTGTCAACCCTGTGTTCAGCTGGTAAACCCTCGCAGACAGATCCTCTCCCCTCCTGCACCTGTACGATTTCATCACTGTTCCAGTTAGAATGAATGGAGAAGCAGTGCACATGATTGATCTCTGTGCCATTCAGAGGAAGCTCTTCAGAGCCCATTCCTTGGGATTGCTGGGAACAATGGCAGTCAGATCCCCCAGAACGTTTTCCCCTTTCCTTTGGATAGTTTGAAAAATACAGACATACAGAGGCAACAGCTGTCAGGGAATGGTATAATAAACTAGAAACAGACTTGTTTGACCCCTTACAAAGAACATAGTATCCCTCTTCCCTCTGATTTCTACCCTGGTTGGGAAGTTTCCATATATTTGAGATTATTGACTTTTTTCACCATTTCTATTTAAGTGATTTGCAAAAATAGAAGGTGGAGGAATAAGAACAGGAGGTCCAACTAGGCAATTGGTAGAGTTAGTTTTCACTTAGCTCCCCTTTGCTGCAATCACTATGACAGTGGGAAAACGTCAACAGGATGTAGACCCTTCAGGCCAGGAAGGTATGAGCCAGTCAGGAGTGGACATATTATTGGTCCAACCTGTACAGGAAACTAGGAGATAAGGGCCAATACCAACTCCAAAGCAGGTGGATGAGGTCTGGACTTCAAAGGACTCGTATATTGTTCTTGTATAGGAGCCCTCTTCTGTGTCCACCACTGGAGCCAACATTATCAGGGGGTCCCTTTTTAGTGGCCTTTGATCTATATATAGGTGATGCCATAGCAGATAGGACAATGGACGTCTAGTCCTATCATTGGAATGTTTCATCTGGAGACAATATATCTAATCCTTAATATGTTTCCGAGAAGAAACGATGTGTCAGAGTTTAGAACAGGGTACATATAATAACCATCTTCTCTGACAAATCATTAGTGTGACACAAAGTACAGCTTGCGCTAAGGTCAATAGCTAGCATGAAATTGGGTAGCACAGGTCCTCCTCTCAATTTAGGAAACATTTTAAGTGATGCCAGTTGGCAAATATATTCCTGCTACTTGTAACTGTGACTTGTTGTGATGAACTCTGCGGGCTAATATTAAAATAATGGTGCTGAATAACCAAAGCCAATAGGTTAACAGTACAGCGCAATACAAAAAAAAAGTAAGTCATTGAGAATGATATTAACCCATTCATCCCTGGTGATTTTCCGGTTTTTGTTTTTCCCTCCCCTTCTTCCAAGAGCCATATGATTTTTACTTCTTCGTCAATGCAGATATATGAGGGCTTGTTTATTGCAGAATGAGTTGTAATTTTGAATGAAATATTCTTTTTCACCATATAGCAGCGAAAAAGTTCCAAGTGTGGTGAAATTGCAAAAAAAAGTGCAATTACACACTTGTTTTTTAGGTTTTGTATTCATCATGTTCCCTATATGGTAAAACTGACATGTCAGTATGATGCCTCGGGTCAGGACAAGTTTGTAAATACCAAACATGTATACTTTTACTGTTATCTAAGTGGTGAAAAATATTCAGAAGTTTTTAAAGAAAAACAATTGCACTTTTGCGCCATTTACTGTGACCCATAGCGTTCTGATTTTTTTGGGATCTGGGACTGTGTGATGCTTATTTTTTGCACCTTGGGCTGTTGTTTCTAATGATACATTTTTGGGTGGATACACTGTTTTGATGACCTATTATTGCATTTTATAGAAAGTTGCGGTGACCAAAAAAACGTAATTTTGGCGTTACACAGTTTACAGATCTGATTAATTGATTTTATATTTTGACAGATCCGTATTTCTGAACGTGGCGATAACAAATGTGTAATATATATATATATTTTGTTTTTAATAGTTTTATTTTTAATGGGGCAAAATAGGGGTAATTTGAACTTTTAGGGGTTTTTTTTATTTCAAATTTGAAAAAACTATCTTTCTTTATTTTACTTGACCCCCTAGAGGGCCTCAGTGATCCAATGTCCGATCGATTCTCTTGTCTTCAGATGAGCTGCTGCTCATTTTGAAGACAGGGGAAATTATCACTTTCTGGTGGTGATGTCACTGGGTCATCGCCAACAGGAAGTGATTCAGCCCTCTGATGACCCTGGGCCATCCAGGTAAAGCATGGAGGTCCCGTGATCACATCACGGGACCTCCGATCACGTCGAGGAATGGCGCAATCCCTGCCACAGGGGTATGGAGCGCGATCCAAAGGGTTAACACGTAGGGATGAGCGAGTACTGCAATATACGGACTCGCTATACTCGTAAAGAGTAGGTCACGATACTCGGTACTCGTTGCGAGTGTAGGAGTCTAATGAAAGTGAATGTAAAACGAGTACTTTCACAGTGTATCTATATATACGCTGCTAAAGTGGAATAAAAGTGAATAAAAGTTGTTAAAAATAAAAACATATCATACTTACCCATCCGACGGCTGCACCGGGGACCCGAAAAGAAGACATCCCATGTACAGCTTAGGACCTGTCAGCCAATTTATGCACGTTCAAAACCTGGCAATCTGGCCAATTAGATAGCTGGTAGCGATCATGTGGCTTGTGATGTTAGGTCATCTGATTGGCCAGATCACTACCAGCCATCTGATTGGCTATCAGACTGACAGGTCCTAGCCATACATGGGGTGTCTCCTTTTCGGGTCCCCAGTGCAGCCGTCTGATGGGTAAGTAATGATACTTTTTAATTTTTAACAACTTTTATTCACTTTTATTCCACTTTCCCAGTGTGTATAAATACACTGTGAAAGTGAATGGACATCAAGATCCGCTGCTGCCAGCTCCCTTTGCTATTGCCAATCAATTATGTCCCAGACTCTGGAGATGCTGCAGGCTATGGTAGTATGTTTAGTCAATAAAAGAATGTTCACAGCAGTATGAACAACATGCAGCTTGACATTTTTCGTGAAACAACGGTACCACTGGTTCCACAGACAAAAATATTTTAGTGTACCTGGAATGAAGATTAGGGGAGTCCGGCCACCGTACATTATGCTATCCCACACTATAATCCTGTAGTAGTAGAATTGGTATGAATGGCTTTTGTGAAGGCCATTTCATTGCGTTGCCCATGTGATTCTATCAGATTCCAAGAATGGTGCGTAGTGATCTCTTCTGTAACTGCAAGTGAAAATAGACATCACATGTTGACCCTAAAGTGTCAAATAGTGTCTACACAAACCTATAGAAGGCATTTATACAACACTGGGCTATGAGCCAGACATGCAGCTACAGGTGCTCCATTAACCTCTCGTCACCACTCTCAAGAAGCAAAACAGCAACAGTGGCCAGAATGGAGATATTTCCTCGTTAGTGATGAGTTTTGTTTTCACCTTGAGGCAATGATAGTTAGGAGATTGATTTGAAGACCATATGGGCAATGCAAAGAGGCCCACACTAGAGAATGCAAATGGAGGAGTTATTTTTCAATATGCCAACACCAGAGTGCATACTGCTTTTGATACAACTGAGAAGTAAGCATGGCCTAAACATGCTCCCATGGAGGGCTGCCTCTCCGGACTCCCATTGAGCACATCAGGGACATCGTTGGTTGGTATTTGACAAGAGCTGCCAGTATGGATCTTGATGATTTGCCCTAGTGCATTCAGTACAGTAGAACATTTTTCAGTTGACCATTAATAACCTCATTGATAGAAGCTGGGGATATAAGTTCAGGGACTTCTGCTTGTGACTCATACTCCAGTAAGAATAAATAGAGATGTTTTAAAAATGTTTTTTCCATTTTTCATCATCAGCATATCGGTAACATGTCTAGCCATCCTGGGATATCCATACTACCATGACTTTCCTTTTTGGTGTTGTAATTTCAATGTTGAGGAACACACTACCTGCTTCATTTTCATACTGGAATCATTTTATGTAGTAGAAGACACTTTGGGCGCCCTTACATCAGAGCTCAGGTGTGACTGTTCAGGAACCTTGTTGCTTTCTTTGAAAACTCACAAAAAATTCCCAACAATTCTTCTCGTAAACTTCTTTTCTTTGATTGTATTTTGTTTCATATTTTAATCCAGGAGCTCAGCCATTTTCTAGAAACCTCCCTTCTGTGCCATGATCAGGTATTTTGGACGAAGTACCTTAATGTCCGCCCTGCTGCCAGAGAGGAAAATACACCAACGACACTGGGACGTCTGAGTACTGGTAGCAGAGGTTTATTTCCAACGCGTTTCGGAGCCACGTGCCGAGCTCCTTCCTCAGGGAACATCACTGATTATTGATAAGACACGTCCCCCTGCCTTACGGGGCAAGTTTGCAACTGGTCACCTGCCAAAGATGGGAGTGATCAGCGGCTGTCTTCTGTGCAGGATTTGTAGAAGACTGTTTCAGAATCACCTTGATAATGCTGTTGAATACTTAACTAACTACATTTCTTGTCTATCTTAAAAATACATTTCTAGGTTTAGTTTTCCTTTACATCTAATGCCATGAGAGTGGCTGCATTCATTTATTGTGTGCCAATTGGCACTGCAAATAGAGCACAACATTACTTTCCCTTCGAATGGGCTGAGGGTCCACCTGGCATAGCCCATAGGCAAGAAAGGTGTTGTTTTTTGTAAAAAAAAGAAAAAATAAATAGTCTAGGAAAATCTCATATTCAAATTCAGGTAAAAATTGCATTTGACAAAACGTGATGTTAATTTTAAATAAAACAAGACAAACGTTACACTTTGTCAATATAGTATTAACACGTTACAATTCAAACTTGAGATAGCTTAATAATTAGTGTGATTTTTTTTTTTATACCCAATGGGGCACTTTTATCCTAGGTAGAAGGGAGTTTCGGTGTACATGCCCAACTGTGGCTCCGTTTGTTCTCTGTTAGGCTACCAGAAAAAGCCCAAAAGGCAATGAGTGGAGGAAGGGTTGTGCATGTTCACTGCTGCTCCATTTAAACAGGGATAAAAGTTCCCCATTTTGCCGATCGGTGGCAGCTTCCGGTGGTTGGTCCTCCATTGATCAATAAATTATCAATTATCATTTAAATAGGGGATATCTTTTTTTCAATGAACATTTTATTATTTACTCACTGGCCTTCAGCCCAATCTCGAGCCATGGCAACTTGATGGATGGATGCTCTGTAGGCAGATTGATCTTGAGCAAGCTTAGATAGATTCCCAGGGTTTTCTCTAAGCCTAGATAGATCCTCCAGCTTTATCACAGCCTAGATCTGCCCACCAAGATCTCTCCAAGCTAGATCTGTCCACCAGGTTTTCTCCAAGCTAGATCTGTCCACCAGGTTTTCTCCAAGCCTAGATCTGTCCACCAGGGTCTTCTCCAAGCTAGATCTGTCCACAAGGTCTTCTCCAAGCTAGATCTGTCCACCAGGGTTTTCTCCAAGCCTAGATTGTCCACCAGGTTTTCTCCAAGCCTAGATCTGTCACAGGTCTTCTCCAAGCCTAGATCTGTCCACAAGGTCTTCTCCAAGCCTAGATCTGTCCACCAGGTTTCTCCAAGCCTAGACTGTCCACCAGGGTTTTCTCAGCCTAGATCTGTCCACCAGGTCTTCTCCAGCCTAGATAGGTCACCAGATCTTCTCCACCGTTATCCTGCTTGTATTAAGCCATCACATTTCTGGTCTTCCTTTTTGCCTTGTTCCTTCTATTCTTCCTACCATGAAGTTCTTCTCCAGTGATTTCTCGCTTCGTATAATGTGTAGACAAGTTGTAGCTTGGTGATCTTTGCTTCCAGTGACCTATCTGGCTTGATTTGTTCCAGAATTGATTTGTTTGTTCTTCTTGCCATCCATGGTATTGATAATATCCTTCTATAGCACCACATTTTGAAGGCATTGATTATTTTTCTGTCTTGTTTTATTATCGTCCATGTTTTCCTTAGACAACTTTTTTAATAATCGAGTTAACTTTTAAACACTTTTTAGTGTTTAACGGTGAAAAGTTCTGAAAATGTAGAAATCATATGTCTGAACTGTACACTGTACTTATCACTTGGAGCAATGTAGTCATCTTTGTTTATATCACCTATTCTATACTGTATATTGTAGTCCATCTGCTGGGAACCACATGGTTGATTACTACTAGCCTTTCTGATATTGGATATGCATGACATTATCTCAAGTGGCTGGCGTTCCTTTCACCACAAGTGAAGACTTTACAGCGCAAAGGGTAGTCAAAGCGTTTTTAAAGCAGCTTGGCAAGAGTCTCATAGAAATAAAATACTTTAGTGGTATTAGGTTCTCGTAAATCTGAAAGATGTTAAGTTTGTTTTGATGTTCCTTTTTGGAAATGATTAAGGAGGAGCAATGCCCTTTGAAGAAACTTGTGATATTAGAAAAAATATTGCCCTATTTCAGAGTACCAAACCAGGTAATTCTTTTTCCCATTTTCTCACCAGATTTCATTAACAACCCATCCAATCTGAACAGGATAAGAAAGCAAACTATAGATGTCTATAAATTATGTGATGAGTAATAATGGGAAATGACACAGGGAAAAAGCTTTGCATTCATGAAGAAAGAGAGATGCAAAAAGCCCTGGAAAGTCAGGACACCAGCTAAAAACTATCAGTAATCAGAAATCGATCCTGCCATTTAGTGAAAAATAATATCAGCTGGTTAAAGTGATGGTCTATAAAAAGATGTCTCATTATGAAGGTGCCAACCAAGAAACATCTTATGATGTGTAAAACTAGTGAGCTGTCTCAGGACCTTCACAACCTGATTGTTACAAAACATACTGATGGCATTGGTTACCGAAGAATTCCTAAACTACTGAAGGTACCAGAGAGCTCTGTTGGGACCATTATTTGGACGTGGAAAGAACATAATTTCACCAAAACCACCAGTTGCTCCCCTCAACATTTCAGTCAAAGGAGGGAAAATAATTATTACAAGAGTTTTCCAAGAGCCAAGGACCACCTGTGGAGAGCTACAGAAATACCTGGAACAGCAGGTACAATTGTTTCAAAGAAAAGTAATGCACTCAACTTCCATGGCCTGCATGCACGCTCCTGTATGCTCGTTCATCATGCAAAACTCCATTGCTGGAAAAAAGCATGTTCAAGCATATTTAAAGTTTTTTCAACAACATTTAGACAAGTCTGTGAAATACTGGAAGAATATAGTCTGGTTAGAGGAGGCTAACTCTTTGAATTTAATAATACACACCATGTTTGGAGGCCAAAAGGCACCGCATATTACCCCAAATACCAGTGCAGAGGTTTGGAGGTATGAGCATCATGGTGTGGGGCTGTTTTTTTAGCCAATGGCACAGGCAACATTCATGGAATTGAAGGAAGGATGATTGGACAAACGTATAGAGACATTCTTGAAAAAAGTCTGCCAACATGTACCAGGATGAGGAGATGAAACGGAGGTGGACATTTGAGCAAGGCAAAGACCCCAAACACACAGCCAAGGAAACTCGCAATTAGTTTCAAAGAAAAAAAAAGCTGCTAGAATCACAGAGCCGATCACTGGAGCTGAATCCAATAGAAAATGTATGGCAGGAACTGAAGCTCAGATCATAGAAGGATCCATGGGTCCTATAGTATGTGAAAAGTGTTTGTGTGGAAGAACGGCCAAAATCCACCTGAGCAATGCAGGGACTAATGTCTCCATACAGGAGGCATCTGGGTTGCATCACCATCAAAGGCTTTTGTACGAAATATCAGATACATTTCAGTAAGCATATTCAATACTTTTTCCCTGTGTAATTTCTAATTATTATTACACATAATTTATAGACATCTATGGTTTGATTGCTTTGCCTGTGTGGATTGGATGGGTTGTTACGATATCTGATGAGAAATTCATATTAATGGCACCTTTAGAAATATATTTACTTAGGAAATTGGTGATGAATTCAATACAATTTCACGTGTTGTACATAAATTGCACTGACCACCAAATTCAGTTAACGTGAAAGGTGATTGACGTAACAAGAAAACTCAAAAAGCATTGTCATAATTGCCATTAAAATGAATAGCCAAAAATGATAGATGGTGTACATATTATATGTTCTTTAATATGGTGCTCAAAACTAAAAAAATAAATTACTCCTTGCATGACTATGTGATGAATATAAAGAAAAATTATGGATTTTGGAATGCAAAAACGTAAAAACAATTGCTTGTCCTTTACGCTCAACAAAGCTGGGGGTTAAATCTATAATGCAATCATGTCCTCAGCAATCATTATGTAGGTTATGGTATTGCAGCTGTTAAAAATTGACCTAGGTGTTTATGTGCAGCCATATCCAATGACGCTTATAATTGGAAAGTCCTCTGTCCTCAATGTTATAGATGACTGGTATTTAGCATCTCAGGCTTGGGCTTCTTTCCCCATGAGACTATGCTTCCATTCCACATAGTATTTCAAACGGACACTTGGTATTGTCAATAAAATGTACACGGGTCATGGAGAAACCTAAAAAGAAATATGTACACCCATGAATACAGTCTTTCTATTTATATTGGGGGCGGTAGATGACACCATGTTCAGCTACATTACAACAACTAAATAATGTTACCTAATAAAGAATATGAGTACAAGTATAGAACAGTGTCAACTGCTCAACGAGCCATTTTATGGACTCCGAGGGCGATTGTAGTCTTCCTAGAACACCAAACCCTGCTACCAAATGTAGAAATGTAGCAAAACATATCCTGAAACCACTTATAAATAGAGTGGGTATTAAAGGGTTATACCTATGTTTTACATTTATGTACAGGGTGGGCCATTTATATGGCTGCACCTAAATAAAATGGGAATGGTTGGTGATATCAACTTCCTGTTTGTGGCACATTAGTAATGGGAGGGGAAAACTTTCAGATGAGTGGTAACCTTGGCGGCCATTTTGAAGTCGGCCATTTTTTCAATGGAAAGAGGGTCAATGTGTCACATCAAAAGTATTGAGAATTTCATAAGAAAACAATGGTGTGCTTGGTTTTAATGTCACTTTATTCTTTCATGAGTTATTTACAAGATTATGACACTTATAAAACGTGTTCAAAGTGCTGCCATTGTGTTGTATTGTCAATGTAACCCTCTTCTCCCACTCTTGTCTCACTGATAGCAACACCGCAGAAGAAATGCCAGCACAAGCTTCCAGTATCTGTTGTTATAGATACTGCACATCTCATATCTTCACAGCATAGACTAGGGATCTCAAACACGGGCCCACCAGCTGCTTGATGCGGCCCGTGGACACACTGATGTCCTGTCCTTTAGTCAGCTCACACTGGCATCCACCGTTGTACCGGCGTCCACCGTGTACGCGTCCACCTGTCATTTAGCCTCCGCCGGCCTCATTCTGCATTGCAGACGCCACTTTTGATTACTTCTCCCTGGCAGCGTCTGCAATGCAAACTGCCAGGAAGGAGCAATCGAAGTCATTATCCCAGAGCTCAGAGGTGCTTGATGTCAGCTGCTCTGCCGGCGGGTGCAGCACCGAGGGATTACAGGACAGTCCATGTGTATAGGGTGGGTGTGTGCATGTGTGTTGGGTGTGTTGATGGTGGCTGTGTGTTGTGATGATGATGAAATGATGATGATGGTGGCTGTGTGGTGTTTGTGTGTATAACGATGGTGGCTGTGTGATGTTTGTGTATGATGATGGTGGCTGTGTGGTGTGTGAGTATGTAATGATGGTAGCTGTGTGTGTGTATGATGATGATGATAGTGGCTGTATGGTGTGTGTGTATGATGATGGAGGCGGTGTGGTGTATGTGTGTATAATGATGATGGTGGTGTGCGTGTGTGGTGTGCTTGTATGATGTTGGTGGCTGTGTGGTGTGCATGTGTTTATGATGATGGTGGCTGTGTGGTGTGCATATATGATGATGGTGGCTGTGTGTCTCTGTTGTGTGTGTATGATAATGATGGTGACTGTGTGGAGTGTGTGTATAATGATGTCTGTGTGTATGATGATGATGATGGCTGTGAGTGTGCATGATGATGGTGGCTGTGTAGTGTATGTATGATGATGATGTTGGCTGTGTGGTATGTGTGTGCATGATGATGGTGGCTGTGCGGTATGTATGTGTGGTGTGTGTATGGTGTGGCATATGTGTGTGGTGTGTGTGTATGATGATGGCTGTGCGTGTATGATGATGGTGGCTGTGTCACGGTGTGCGTGTGTGTGATGTGTTTGTATGATGATGATGGTGGCTGTGTGATATGCGTGTGTTCATAATGATGGGTGTGTGTGTGGTGTGTGTGTGTGTGTATGATGATGATGGGTGTGTGGTGTGTGTATGATGATGATGGTGGCTGTGTGGCATATGTGTGGTGTGTTTATATGATGATAGTGGTTGTGTGGTGTGCATGTGTGTGGTGTATTTGTATGATGATGATGGTGGTTGTGTGGTGTGCGTGGGTGTATAATGATGATAATGGTGGCTGTGTGGTATGCATGTGTGTATGATGATGGTGGTTGTGGTGTACATGTATGATGATGGGTGGGTGTCTAAGATGTGTGTGTATGATGATGATGATGGTGGCTGTGTGTGTGTATGATGATGGTTGTGTGGTGTGTGCATAGGATGATGATGAGGATGGTGGGTGTGTGGTGTGTATGTATGATGATGGTGGTTGTGTGTGTATGATGATGATGATGGTGGCTGTGTGGTGTGTGTGTGTGTATGATGATGGTGACTGTGTGATGTGTGTGTATGATGATGGGTGTGTGTATGGTGTGTGTGTGTGTGGTGATGATGATGATGGTCGCTGTGTGTGTTTGTGTGTGTATGATGATGGTGGTTGTGTGGTGTGTGCGTCTATGATGATGATGACGGTGGCTGTGTGGTGTGTGTGTGTATGATGATGATGATGGTGGCTGTGTGGTGTGTGTGTGTATGATGATGATAACGGTAGCTGAGTGGTGTGTGTGTGTATGATGACGATGATGGTGGCTGTGTTGTGTGTGTGTGTGGTGTGTTTTTATGATGATGATGGTGGCTGTGTGTGTGTGTATGATGATAGTAGCTGTGTGGTGTGCATTTGTGAGTGTGTGTGGTGTGTGTGGATGATGGTGATAGTTGGGGCTATGTGTGCATGATGATGATGATGGTGGCTGTGTGTGTGTGTATGATGATGATGGTTGGCTGCAAGACAGGAAAATGTCACTGTCATTCTCAGCCTTCTTATTGCTCTGGACAGGCGCTTGTCTGATCAGACCGACCAAGCAGAGCTGACATTGCTCTGCCTGTGGACTCCGTCACATGGAAGGTTTTTTTTTCTAATGAAGATGGAGTCCCTAAATGTGTTTTTTGTTTTATTTCAAATAAAAAATATTTGTCTCTGTGTTTTGTTTTTAATGTTTATTCGAAACTCATGGTGGTCATGTCTAATTTGGCATGACACCATGAATTTCAGGCTTAGTACCAGCTGAGAATACAAAGCTGGTATTAACCCCATTATTTCCCAATGTGCCACCCCTACCAGGGCCACTGGAAGAGCCGGGTTAAGCGCCTAGAAATGGCATTATGATGAATGCGCCATACCCAGGGGTGGCTGCAAGCTTCGGTTTTCTGCGTGGGGACCCAGAACACTTGGGCTTTACCATGCTGAAAATCCCAGCCCCCAACTGTCTGGTTTTATTTGGCTGGCAATCAAAATATGGTGGGAGCCCAAGCATTTTTTTAAATTTATTTATTAAAATAATTGAAAAAAAATATTGGGTTTACCTGTATTTTGATTGCCAGCTAAAATAAAGCTAGGCAGCTGGGGGTGGCAGCCCGTTGCTGTCTGCTTTATCTGTGCTGAGAATCAAAAATACATTGGAGCGCTATGTCATTTTTTAAAATTATTTGTATACTACTATATGTGTGGTAAACCTAACAGCCAATCACAGATGCTGGGACAGAAAATAGGTGTCTGTGATTATTTGTTGGGGGTAACCTGGAAAATTTCAAAATAATATTAAAAATGATGCAGCACTTCGCTGTATTTTTGATTTATAAGGGAGATAAATCGGACAGCTTTGGGATCCACCCCCAGCTGCCTTGCTTTATCTTGGCTGGCAATCAAAATACAGGGAAGCCCAATATTTTTTTTATTTAAATACATGATTTTAAAAAATGCATGGGCTCCTGCTATATTTTGATCACCAGCCAGGTAAAACCAGACAGCTGGGGGCTGGGCTTCTCAGCGTGTTAACATCGAAGTGTTTTTTGGGCCCCTCACTCTGAAGCCCGCAGCCGCTCCTGAAAATGGTTCATTTATAGTAGCGCCATTTCCAGGCACTTTACCCGGCTCTTCCAGCAGCCCTGGTGGGGGGTGGCATGCTTGGTAATAATGAGGTTAATACCAGCTTTGTATTCTCAGCTGGTACTAAGCCCAAAATTCATAGCATCATTCCAAATTAGACCTGGCCACCAGGAATTTCTAGTAAACATTTAAAAAAACAATAAAAAAACACAGATAATTATTTTTATTACAAATAAAACAAAAAACACATTTAGGGACTCCATCTTGATTAGAGAATAAAACCCTCAGTCCAACATAGTCCACAGCCAGAGCAATGGCAGCTCTGCTTCATCGTGCTGAACAGACAAGCGTCTGTCCACAGTGGCAAGCAGTGCTCAGACTGACAGTGACAATCAGAAGTCAATCAAGTTCGTACCCGAGCAATGAACTCGGGTGACCCCTGACGTCACCGCGAACTTTGATGAGAATTGTATTGTATTAAATTTTAAAGGAATGCGGCCCTCCACCTTAAATTTTTTTTACATGTGACCCGCTTACTCTGAGTTTGAGACCCCTGGCAGAGACAATTGCCTTCACATGAGTGATGAGGCAAACTTTTTTGTGAATGGTGAAGTTAACAAACAAAACCAGCGCTATTGGTCTGACACTAACCCACAGTGGATAGATCCCTACAAGACTGTGGGAAAACAAAACTTGACTATACTATGGTGTAGTATATGAAGTAATGATTTAGGGAAGGGGGAAGGAAGGCGGCTCCCCAAACAATCACTCCTTGTATTCCAGACATCGGATCAATGGCATGGCAACCATCCTTAGTACACAGCAACAAATGAAGAAGATCCAGCGTCAATCTCTGGTTCTTATGTGTTTTATTGACACACAAATAAAATCATCACATACCCCGTAAGGTCATGCTATACGCGTTTCAGAGTACCCCAAAATGCATATAGTGTGACCCTACGGGGTATGTGAGGATTTTATTTGTGTGTCAATAAAACACATAAGATGCAGAGATTGACGCTGCATCTTCTTCATTTGTTGATGTAGTATATGGAGTACAAAGCTAGTGGAGCCTTTCTTCATCAATGGAAACCTCAATGCCACTGGATAAATCATATAGCAATTTCAGATATCCAGTGTAGTGCCCGGAACCTTTCTCACAAAACTAACCACAGCTCAGCTCACATGGGGATTTATCTGTGGAACAGAAGTCACTTTTTTAATGTAAATCTATAGTGCCTCCTTTGTGTTCTCACAGACTTACATTGGAAAAGAAGCATGGCCCCACACAGTTGGAGCTGTCAAAGCTGAAGACAGGTCAGTTGGTTCAGAAGAGAATCGGAGGGGAGATTGAAACCATGGAAGATAGTTTACTAAGACTTCTTTAAGAATTTGAAAGTACCGTATATACTCGTGTATAAGCCGAGTTTTTCAGCCCAAAAATTGGGCTGAAAAGTCCCCCCCTCGGCTTATACACGAGTCAATATACAGGGGTGAGTGGGGGTGGGGGCTGTGTCGGGCTGGGGAGGCAGGAGGAGGAGGTGGGGAGACTGTATATTGAGCGGCCCCGTCACGTGGGGCCGCTCATTACATATGCACTGCATTCCCCTGTCAATCAGCGCCAGGGGGAGCAGTGCATATCTGTACATAATGCCCCCCAAACTGCTGGCACACGTCCCCCCCTGTTGTAAGGCCCCCCCTGCTGAATACTTACCATCCCTGGTCTTCAGCAGCACCTCCGCGCCGGTCCTCTCTGCTCCGGTCCTCCGTGGTCCCGTCATCTGTGCTCCGTTCCCCGGCTGTATCATGTGACCAGCCGGGTCGCAGACGCGATGACGTCATCGCGTCTGCGACGCGCGGGGACCCCGGATGCAGCCGGGGAACGGAGCACAGATGACGGGACCACGGAGGACCGGAGCAGAGAGGACCGGCGCGGAGGTGCTGCTGAAGACCAGGGATGGTAAGTATTCAGCAGGGGGGGCCTTACAACAGGGGGGACGTGTGCCAGCATTTGTGTGGGGCTGCAATACCACTGGGGCTGCAATACTACTGGGGCTGCTGTATATAGGGGCTGCTGTATACATCACTGGGGCTGCAATACCACTGGGGCTGCTGTATATAGGGGCTGCAATACCACTGGGGCTGCTGTATATAGGGGCTGCAATACCACTGGGGCTGCAATACCACTGGGGCTGCTGTATATAGGGGCTGCAATACCACTGGGGCTGCAATACCACTGGGGCTGCTGTATATAGGGGCTGCAATACCACTGGGGCTGCAATACCACTGGGGCTGCTGTATATAAGGGCTGCAATACCACTGGGGCTGCAATACCACTGGGGCTGCTGTATATAGGGGCTGCAATACCACTGGGGCTGCAATACTACTGGGGCTGCTGTATATAGGGGCTGCTGTATACATCACTGGGGCTGCAATACCACTGGGGCTGCTGTATATAGGGGCTGCTGTATACACCACTGGGGCTGTAATACCACTGGGGCTGCTGTATATAGGGGCTGCAATACCACTGGGGCTGCAATACCACTGGGGCTGCAATACCACTGGGGCTGCTGTATATAGGGGCTGCTGTATACACCACTGGGGCTGCAATACCACTGGGGCTGCTGTATATAGGGGCTACAATACCACTGGGGCTGCTGTATATAGGGGCTGCTGTATACACCACTGGGGCTGCAATACCACTGGGGCTTCTGTATATAGGGGCTGCTGTATACACCACTGGGGCTGCAATACCACTGGGGCTGCTGTATATAGGGGCTGCAATACCACTGGGGCTGCAATACCACTGGGGCTGCTGTATATAGGGGCTGCTGTATACGCCACTGGGGCTGCAATACCACTGGGGCTGCTGTATATAGGGGCTGCAATACCACTGAGGGCTGCTGTATATACCACTGGGGGCTGCTGTATATACCACTGTGGCTGCTGTATATACCACTGGGAGCTGCTGTATATACCACTGGGGGCTGCTGTATATCATACTGATGAGGCCTGTATACCACTGCTGGGGGCTGTATACCTGTGCTGGGGTCCACCCTCGGCTTATATGCGAGTCAATAGATTTTCCCAGGTTTTGGGGGCAAAAGTAGGGGGGTCGGCTTATACACGGGTCGGCTTATACACGAGTATATACGGTAGTAATAAATATGTCCTTTTGGTTTAGAAGTAAAAGTTCTCAACTTATTTTTTATGTTTTTGCTTCCGGACGTCTGAGTTTAGCTCTCTGTTAAATTTAGTGTAAAATTTAACATGGTATCAAAGAGGGAGAGGGGGAAGAAGAAGGAGAAAACAAGAACAGGACATTTGTATCAAGACTTGGTGACAAGGATCAATAGACAGCTTGGCACTGGCCAAAGAATGTCTTCTGTAACCAGGTCCTTCCTGGAACTATCTTCAAGAAGAAGAATCCATCAAGGGAATATTTTGCTGTCAACCATTTCTTAGTTTCTGAATACTATACCTATCCAAGATAAGACTATGTTACTGGTAATTTATAAGTGTTCGTTATGTATATTAATTTTAAAAAAATTACAATATTTAGTTAGAAGTCATTGTTTAGAAGATCTAAATAATACATGAACTTCTCAATGCCTGTGATCTCACAATGAATGTTACATGATGCAAACATGGTCGTTAAAAAATTCTTTGACCTCCCTCCAGTGCTATTGATGAATACCGAAATATGGTGTTGTCGCTCCAGTGATGTCTTTTGTGTACGTGTATAATGGTGGTGCTAAAAGACATGCAACGAGCCATTAAACAGTCTCTCAGCTAACAACCTGAAGGATTTACTGAGGTGTAGACGTGACCTTTGGCGTCTCCTCTGTTAATTTCATCATGCTGGTTGTGACAGGTTGTTCCAAAGATAGATACAGATGAAACAGACAATGTAGTAATGTAGTAAAATGTTTTGTGAGTTTTAAGACACTATTAATATAAAGTCTTTTATGCTATTTCATGATTGCGGAAATTCTTAATTCAAATGTCTAGAAATCATCCGTAAGAACGGATCCAGCAGTAATCTCAATGTGTTTGGTTAACACTCTATTGTGTATGGAGGCAACGGCCAACTGTTTGTCAGGGGTGATGTTAAATTTTAGACTGTTGATTGTTCTCTCATAGGTAAGCCACTGACAGAGATGTCTCCATTGTATGGAAGAGATGGCCAAGAAGCTATCAGACAAGTAATCGGCTGAAGCATTGTTTGGCTGAGAGCCATCTAAAGGGCCCGCTTCATACTACAATATCGTTAACGATATTGTTGAAACGTCACAGGTTTTCAGTCGTTCAAACGATGTCATAACGACGTCATTCAGTGTGACATGTACATCTGATCAACGATAATTGGGCAGATCATTCATTGGAGGTTTTTGAACCGGACCTAAAACCAAACGATGATCGTTCGTCCAACCTGCAGCATGGGTGTGTGACACCTCGATAACGATGTCGTTAACGACCTCGCCTATTGAGAAGTGAAGGATATAGGCGATCTAACGACTGCAAGTATTGTTTGCTTGTCGCGGAATCGTTGCTGCGACGTTAGCGATATCTGTATGTGTGACATTTCACTAGCGATCATTGAACGGCATTCAAGTGATCTAAGTCAAGTCGGATCGTTGACCATTCGTTTAACCATTGAATCGTAAAACGGGCATTTTCGGCTAACATCACAAATCTATTAATTATCTTTTGGAAAGGATCCAGCAGCAATCCGTTAGCTAAAACGTTGTGCAGGCACAACTTTTTTGTTGTTTTTTAATAACTGACTTTAGCTATATCCATTTTTTTTACATTGAAGTCATGGATTCAGCATTCACCTTTAGTCATCAGCAATGTGATTTTAACCCTTTCCGTTCCACTATAAGATTAAAAAAAAGTGTCTCTCTAAAGCCGGCAGCACACATGACATTCATGGTCTAACTACCGATTGTCATGGTCTAACTACCGATTGGGATGTCCAGACTGGCGGATAATCTCTACAGAAACTACGAACTATCCATTTTTTAGGTAATAACTTGTTTTCACTGGACAACCCATTTAATTATTTTGTATAGACAATTGAGAAATTTACAATCCATTTTCCCAGTGACCAGAGACTCCAAAGCCCAATATTGTGAGTGATATGTTTCTTTTCAGACCCTGATATGATATACGTGGTGATAGATATCTTAGTATAGTGTCACATGATCTTTTTTTAGTGCAAGCAAGATCTCTTATTTCCAGATGCCATTACCCTGATGTATACCGACAGTAAAGAGTACGTGATGATTGCAGGTTAAAGGTCAACACATTTTGGATATTGTTGCTGAAGGAGTAAATTATTATACAAAATCTAATTTATCAATCCGAAAGAGCCAATAATATATAGCAGTTACATTAATTTAAAACAGCAAAATTGTTTTCTTCTTGTGAAAATATACGGTAAGTCATAAATATAGTTACTTGTTTACAGATCTCATTAATGTTGGCTGAATCCCATGTCAAGGGCTGGCAGATCAAATGTCTGATAGTTTAATTCCATAATTTATTTTGAGGCATGGAGAAAAATTGACTTCCTATGTGTTCCCACCTCATTATGTTTGTGCACCACACTTGGAAATCATCTCTTATTTCGGGAGAACCTAGAAGAAGAGATGAATGAACCTTTGGAAGTTCGGGCTGTGCGGCCAAACTTTTTGGTGCACTGTTTGTGACCTCCAGTGGCGGACCTTGAGCCCAGAGGGCCCTGGTGTTGCCATGTTGAGGAGCGGGGGGGTGCTGGCGGCCGTCGTTGAGGGGCGGGGGGGTGCTTGCGGCCATCGGCAAGGTGCGGGGGGGAAAGGAGGGTGCTGGTGGCTGGCGGCGAGGTGCGGGGGGGGGCGGTTATTGGTGATGCAGCTCTCCTACCTGCTGAGCCGCGCCGCCGAATGCATGCAGAGTGCGGCAGAGGGGCAGAGGAGAGGAGGGGCGGGATCAGGCAAGGGAAGCAGGAAGCTTACGGGGGTTGGCTGGGGGCCCCCCTGCAGGCTTGAGGGGCCCCCTAGCCGGTCAGGGCCCTGGTGCAGCTGAATTAGCTGCACCACGGTAGGTCCGCCCCTCTTGACCCCCGAAATTGATGCAAACCTCATTAGAAATCACTAATTGTCAGTTCAGCTCTCCACCCACATATAGCCAGCCATAAGTAAAATACTTCTGGGGGTGAGAGGGTAGGGATTTTTTTTTTACATTTTGGAAACACACTACACTCAAAAACTATGCTGTTAACCCAGTGCGAGCTGGGTAAACACTACACGTGGCTCACACCGAGCCGAGCACCAACCGTACCCAACCATAGCGATGGTCGCTCTAGTAGTTTGCTTGACATCGGGAAGTATGGGAGCCTGAACCGAACCTTGAAAACTTCGCTCATCTCTACCTATAAGCAAGCAGCTAATTTTCGTACAGTGACTCCAGAGGTGATATTGAGTATTACATCATTCTCATTGACATTTATGGGCTCTACATGTAATGCATTCTTTGCAGTCACTCTCAGCTCTTATAGAGTCCTCATTAACTGATATCCCATTAAAAAAGTTGCCTACCTCTAGTGAATTTTAATTGTTTTTCGCATGTATTTGGGGCTAAAGGCCATTTTTCTCTTTGGTTCATTAACATTTTTCACTATTTCATTTTACATGCTCTTTATCTTCTTACACATCCAACTGTGATGAGGCCCATGGTTAGAAATCTGCTGGGAGCATCTAAACAAATACACATAAGGCTGTGTGCTCACGGTCTGGAGGAGCTGCGTGTTGGACGCAGCTCCTCCGTACCTGAGTGAAGCCGTGAGTGGCCACAGAGAGACCGCAGCCGCCCTGTACTCACCATGTGCGGTGGGTGCAGGATGGCTTCTCCCTGCAGTCACCCGATGGGAGCTGCTTCTGACTCCGCAGCATGAAATGAACATGCTGTGGAGGAGCGGAATGGCGGCAACCCGCACTGCAGCTCCAAACACGCTGCGGGCGGGTAAAGCATAGTGAGGATGGTATTTCTTGAAATTCCATCCACTATGCTTATACTGTACTATACAGCGTTTTGGACGCAGCTGCAAGACGCTGCGTCCAAAATGCTGCATACACTGTTCGTGTGCACGCACCCTAAGAGTTAGAATTCTCCTATTGGACTATCAGATTGAGATCACTGATGAATATTCATTTGTTTTTATTAAAATGATTATTTAATTAAATAATGAATGCACATGACCCTTTAAATTAAAGTGCTATCTTTGGTTTTCACGGATAGCACCCATACCCATATTATTCTATTGGGTTCTTCACATGTCCCATTTTTTCCTTGGACTGACTGGTCCAAGGCAGAAGTAAAAAATTATGTTTATACCATGTTAGCCAGTAGATAAAGGGGCGATGTCGGCGCCACCGGGAGGTCGCCTGGTTTCAGAGCAGTGCTCTGAAACCAGGCGACCGATCTTGGGCGATGTGCACACATCGCCCCATGTAACCGGCCGCCGGCGACCTGACAGGCGATGGGAGCCATAGGCTCCCATCATCCTGCATTGCCGCTTGGGTTTTCAGACACCCTAGCGATGATGCTGCCTGTCAGCTCGCTGGCGCGGGGCTGGAGTGTCACCCCATGTAAATGGGGGACGGCGACGCTGGCGGGGCGCCAAAATGTGCGTGCACCCGACAGTCGCCGCCGACATCCCCAGCCCTGTCGCCCCATGTGACGGTACTTTTAGAGTCTCGAAAGCTTGCTATTATTTACCATCTTTTCATTTAGCCATTAAAAGGTGTCAACTAGAGATGAGCCACCACCCTGCCGTTCGTGTTCGATTCGATTCGCCGAATCGACGGGGTGTTCGACGAATGTTCGTCGAATGCTCGACGAACACCGTCGAACATCCCGGAACACGAAAAAACCAGGATTGTGGGACTGTTTCATTTCCACAATGTATATACATACATTGTGGAAGTGAAATAAAGTAAAATAAAGTGTAAAAAATAAAAAAATAATGTATGCTCACCTGTCCGCGGTCCACCGAAGCCTCTGGTATGGTCCTGTGTCTTCCAGGACCTGTGGTGACGTCAGTTCTCGCGGGAACTCCGGTCACATGACCGGAGTTCCGCGAGAACATGACGTCACCACAGGTCCTGGAAGCACAGGACCTTGCCGGAAAGCGTAAAATAGATATTTTTATGATTCGGACCCTTTCTTTAAGTAAAAGAAAGGGTCCGAATCATAAAAATATCTATTTTACGCTTTCCGGCAAGGTCCTATTGCTTCCAGGACCTGTGGTGACGTCACGTTCTCGCGGGAACTCCGGTCACGTGACCGGAGTTCGCGCGAGAACATGACGTCACCACAGGTCCTAGAAGCCACAGGACCTTGCCGGAGGCTTCGGTGGACCGCGGACAGGTGAGCATAGATTATTTTTTTATTTTTAACACTTTCTTTCTTCTAGGGAATGTTTATTTTGGCTCAAAATGCGGCAGATGCGGTTTTCTGACCGCATCTGCCGCATTTTCGAACCAAAATCAAACATGTTTGAAATTCGCCGAATTGGAACCAAAATGTTCGAATTCAGCGAATGACTCGAATAGCGCCAAAATCGACTCGAATTTGAGATTGGCGAACTATTCGAGTCGAACATCGCTCATCTCTAGTGTCAACCACTGAGGACTCTCAGATTTTAATGCATTTTTTGGTCCAAAGAAAAAAATCAATGACGCCCTATTGTGATCCAAGGATTAAAATCGGCAACGCAAGTCTATGGGTCTATGGAAAACAGCCGACCACACTCGGATGACATTCAGGGATTCACTGTTTGGAAGAAATGGAGACACTTATTTTTTATTATTTTCTACCTCCAAGAAAAATGCCTTCTACTCTGATCAAACTTTGATAAATCAGTCATGTGCATGAGCCCTTGAGGTTATGAAAAATGCGGTTTATATGACCTGGCTACAGGGGCGTATCTAGGGAGGTGCAGGCAGACCTTTTGCCCCGGGCGCCAGTGAGTGGGGGGCGCAGCGCCGCCGCCGGATCTAATCTCCTCGCCGGCCGCCGCATATTGTGCACGGCCACGGGCGGCCGCAGAGCTGCGTGCAGTGCACACAACCATCCCCTGCTGCTGGTCCGCCCCGCCCCCTGGCAGCAGTTAATTATGATTTCTGATGTACAGGGCTCATGCTGATGTTGATGCTTTGCTCTTCATTTCACAAGTGATCAGACAATCGCATCTTCAGGTCTCCTATGAGGACTAATAAAAACAATATAAAGTGGAAAAGGTTTATAAAGCATGAAAAAAGTAAGAAAACACAAAGGTTCAAATGACTCCCCCTTTTTGCCCGATTAAAAATAAAAATAATAAAAAATGTAAAAATACACACATTTGATATCACTGCATTTGTAAACTCCAATCCATCAAAATATAAAAATTCCAATTAGTAAACCACATAAAGAGAAAAAAATCAAAATGCCAGAACTACTTATTTTACTGCTATAAAATGCAATAATTGGCGATCAAAGCATTTTATCTACCCCAAGTGGTATCAGTAAAAACATCAGCTCAGGACACAAAAAATAAGCCATCACTATTTTCTCATCACTTACATAATAAAACTATGTATGCTTAGTATCTGCATACTTGTCCTGACCTGGAGATTCATACTGCCGGGTCACTAAAGCCGTATATTAAGTATGGTTAATTAACAATAAAAATAAATTACACTTGAACTGCGCTTTATTTGCCATTTCAACACACTTGGAATTTTTTTCCTGTTTCCAATGCATCACATGATAAAATTAATGAAGTCATTCAAAAGTATAACTCGTCCCACAAAATCCAAGTCCTCATATTCTATATTGGCGAAAAAATAAAAATGTTATGGCTCTTGGAAGAAGGGGAGGGAAAACGAAAGCGCAAAAATAAAAAATCGCCCGAGGTTGAAGGAGTTCGTTAAGACACAACTAATTAATTTAGTGTTTTATGTAGGTGAACGTTTGCTGATTAGAGCTATTTTATTGGCCAAAGCAAACAGCTAATTATATTTCTTGGTTGTGTGTTTATTAAACAGACGGTTGCTCAGTTGCTCAGTGTCCTAATTAGGCAAGGACCCAGAAAGGTAGCAATCTGAGAAGGGGATCAAAAGGTCAGCAAGTAGTAACCAAGGAGGGGGTCAGGGACCATAAGCATTCAGGTGGGGGTTCTTTAATTAGTGTCCAATAGACTTGGATAAGAATTTGCCATGTGAGACCCTCACTCATGACTTCATATAGTAGAAAAAGTCTCACGTTGCATTCCATGAATTCCTACTGAACATTCCCATTGAGCAGAAACCTATGTAAATTGTTCTAAGACATTATTCTCGTTATTTTTTTTAACTATGGATAACTTTGCATTTGGCAATGAAACCATAACTCCAAAACTGCAATAAAACGATGTTAGTCTCCATACCAACCCTTAAGGATCAAGCAATTTTTAGTTTTTGAACTTTCATTTTATACCTCTGCTCCTCTGCCGTAACTTTTTAGTTTTATTACCGTATTTTCCGCACTATAAGGCGCACCTAAAAGACTAAGATTTTCCCAGAAATCATAGGTGCGCCTTATAGTGCAGTGCGCCTTATATACGGATTTTTCCCAGAGTGCTAAGGGGGTGCCATTTGCCTGCAAATATTTGGCACCCCCAGAAAATAAGGCATACCTTTGTGCCGCAATATCCTCCGTCCCCGCCATCCCCCTTTGTCCGGTGCCTGCCTGGCATCGCTGTGCAGGGGCGCGATCACCAGCCGCTGTCCCCGCCATCCATGCTGGTGCCGGTGCCTGCCTCGCATCACTGTGGGGGACGCGATCACCAGCCGCCGTCCCCGCCATCCATGCTGGTGCCGGTGCCTGCCTCCATCACTGTGCGGGGACGCGATCACCAGCCGCCGTCCCTGCTGTCTGGTGTCCGGTGCCGCCGCTGTATCGCGCGCGCTCACAGCCCAGGAGCCCAGGAGCCCATCAGCCAATCACAGCTCCGCCCAGGAGCCTTGAGCCAATCCGAGGCCAGCTGACGTCAGCCCATAGCCTCTGATTGGCTGAGGGCTCCAGCGCTGTGATTGGCTGTGGGCTCCAGCGCTGTGATTGGCTGTGGGCTCCAGCGCTGTGATTGGCTGAGGGCTCCAGCGCTGTGATTTGCTGAGGGCTCCAGCGCTGAGAGTGCCTTGCCACACAGTACAGTAAGCAAAAGTACCGGTATAAAAAGTAAAAATCAGTTTGTGTGTGTGTGAGTGTGTGTGAGTGTGTCTGAGTGTGTCTGAGTGTGTGGGGTACTGGAGGGTGATGGGAGGCTACACAGGGATACTGGAGGGTGGTGGGGAGCTACAGAGGGATGCTGGAGGGTGATGGGAGGCTACACAGGGATGCTGGAGGGTGATGGGAGGCTACACAGGGATGCTGGAGGGTGATGGGAGGCTACACAGGGATGCTGGAGGGTGATGGGAGGCTACACAGGGATGATGGAGGGTGATGGGAGGCTACACAGGGATGCTGGAGGGTGATGGGAGGCTACAGAGGGATGCTGGAGGGTGATGGGAAGCTACACAGGGATACTGGAGTCTGAGCTTTTTTTTTTTTTATGGTAATATGGTGCGCCTTATAATCCGGTGCGCCTTATATATGGACCAAGACGGCTTAAAAGTCATTTTTTGAGGGTGCGCCTTATAATCCGGTGCGCCTTATAGTGCGAAAAATACGGTAGTTTGGGTTTGTTTTATTGTTGATCTAGTTGGACTTTTGAACAATTATTATTTAATGGCCTTCAGGGGGAACCGACATATTTCTCACTCCCGTCGGCGCGCCCATGACAAGATTGTGGGACGCTAATGGGTTTTCATGACAGCCAGGTCTCAGCTGATGACTTCTTATGATCCTTACCATCCTTCTGTGAATGCTGCAAGCCACCATACATAGGAGATCGTGATCTGTGCTGTACAGAGCGGGGCTGATGATTATGTTCTCGAGCCATCGGGACTTGATGGATCAAAGCTCTATGGGAAGATCAATCTTTTGCAGCCCAGATAAGTCTACCAAGGATTTCTCCAAGCCCAGATAGATCCACCTAGTCTTCTCCAAAACTAGATAGGTCTAGCTTGGTCTTCACCAAGCTTAGATGGTCTACCAGGGTCTTCGCCTAACCTAGATAGATCCACCATGGTCTTTTCCAAAACTAAATATTAGTGTATCTCAATAAATTAGAATATCATCAAAAATCAATGTACTATTGCCATGTTTCAGGGCGTTTCTGGGAACACTGAAACACGTTGACTAATAAATACAAAATTATATAGCGCTATTAATTCCATACTGCTTTACATACATTTTTGCAACACTGCCCCTCTTGGAGCTCACAATCTAAACATCCTATCAGTAGGTCTTTGAAATGTGGGAGGAAACCGGAGTGCCCGGAGGAAACCCACGCAAACACTGGGAGAACATACAAACTCCTTGCAGATGTTCTCCTTGGTGGGAACTGAACCCAGGACGCAAGGCTGAAGTGCTAACCAATATTATATTCACCCTTTGAAGCCGTTTAACCTTTCATCCTCCCTACTTTAATTTTCTGAAATAATGACCTTTGGGTTTTCATTGGTGGCAAGCCATAATCATCAACATTTACAGAAATTCTACTTACCATGATGTCTTTCTCCAGTGATTGCTCTCTTCGTATGAAGTGTCCAAAATAGGCAAGTCATAGCTTGGGGATCATAATGCCATCCAATGAAACATATTTATTACTGGTAATAGGAAACAAAATTCCAAGTGTAGTTATATTGTAAAAAAAAAATGACCTGTTAATATTAATGTCCAATCAGTATGATTAGAAAGTATTCAAAATTATTTCTTTTTTAGCTAAGTGGTGAAAAAAAATTCAGAAATTCATATAAAAAAAGGTTTTCCAGAACCCATAACATTTTTCTTTTTCGGCCAATAGAGCTGTGTATGGGGCTTCATTTTTATTGATATATGTTGTGGCAGATATGATGATTTAATTGCTTCTTATTGCACTTTTTTTGTACAGTTGCAGCAACCTAAAACCAGCACTTTCTGGCACTTTGATTTTTTCTCTTTACAATTTATTAAGATGAGTTTAGTTAATGTTATATTTTGCATTGCACTTTTGTGGAATGTTGACACCAAGTATGTGTGATTAGAATTTTTATATAAAGGTCCTTGTCCAGAGGTGATTCCTAAGATGGGAAACATGTACCCTTTAGGTGTTAGTGTCCTTATTGGACTACTCCTGTGCTGCGCTCTTCGGGACGTAATGTATCTCTGTATTAAGTCCTGGACATTGTACTGGTTCTTTCTATTGTTTTTACTGTTGAAAATCTCAATAAATATATTTACTGAAAAAAAGAATTTTTATATAATTTTTATTTATGATTTTTTAAACTTTTTAGTTTCTAGTTTATTCATTAGACGACTTGTTACTGTCTGATCACTTATACTATATACAACAATACCACAGAATATAATAAGAATCACTGTCTTCTATGACGCCGAGCTACCAGCTGGATGTCACATGACAGCACGGGTATTCTGCCAGCCCCGTCTGTAATAGACACCCATCAGATCCCCACAATTGCATTACAGGGAGGCCGATGGCTGCCCGAACTAACATCTGGGCCAGATAATGAAGTTTAAATGCCACTGTCAGCAATTGACAGCAACGTTTAACAGGTTAACAGCAACGACTGGCAGGCATGACAATCACTGTTCATCTGCCCTCTATGGAGCGGCTTCTTCTTCTGAGCCTGCTCCAAAGTCCCTGAAGGAGATGGAGATCTGCTGCCGGCTCACTACAGTCGGGCACTGCGATCAGTGTCTGCAAATACACAAGCTAGGAGGAACAGCAGGGGGTGGGCAGCGCACAGGGGGCCACCTGTCAGGGGCAAATACATAGTGCCCAGGGGCCCACAGCCATCAGGGGGAGGAAGCAGTGCAATGGATGAGCTGGGGACACAGATGCATGGGCTCTGCTTAAGAGAGGCCCAACCAGAGACTTAGGGTATGGTATATACATTCGTAGGGTAATAACCTTTTGTATGCTACTAATGTGAAGTTAAGAAGGTTTTCCGGTTAAAACAATTTTCACTTTTCCTCAGGCTGGTCATCATAACTTGTTGATTGGGGGCGGGGTCCAAATGCTGGATTCTGCAATGATTGGCTAAATGGGGCATTTTTATCCATGTTAGAATGGATCAGCAGGTTTATATGTAGACAAGAAGGAGGAAGAGAAGGGAGAAGCTAAAGGCAGATGTCTTCCCTCCGTGTCCACACTCAACAAAGAGATTTTCCATCAGTGGTGAGCGCCGCTTATTGTCTTATGGATTTATGACAAAACATAACATTATACCTTATGTATAAGTAGATACAGAGGAAAACGTGGGGCTATTGAGGATTATCCTCCACAAGTGGATGAAAGGCTTTCTTTCCTTCTAAACATACCAGCCTTCCACTCTTTAATCTGGAGACACAGATATGAGAAGCATGTCGGACACGATTCAGTCTAGGTTTAGCATGAGAGCCCAGAAACGCCAACAGCTGCCTCTGGTCTTGGATATCTCAGACAGCAGAAATAAGGAACCATGAGAGGTCGGGCCGGGAACTCTATCTACTTCACTGTATGTAAAGTGTTTGGAACCTGAGTGCTCCTCCAACATACCAGGGCTTATTTAAAACACGCTAAGAAGCGGTAAGGGGTAAGGAGCGGGGGTCTCATTGGATGTGAGACACTTTTTGGAAGTGACAGCAGTTAATGTATCTCCTCATCTGATGGGTCAGCTATATGCTATACTATATCTGGAGCTGATCCTTTAGAAATTAGATATTTGCATTAATAGGGCTCCCTGGCATTGTTTCAATAGAGATCCATTAACAGAAAATAAGACGTGGTATGATTTTTTTAAATTGAGTATCAGGATGTATAAATGCTGGACAATGGGACGTGGAACACCATCATTAATTCTTTAGGAATCTATCATAAGCAAACAATTGGTCATATTTCAACAGACATGCGCCAAAAAAATAAAGTTTTTCCTTCACCATAAATCTTTCTAAAGTTTTATAATACATTTTTTAATAAATAGCTGGATTGGATTGGAGTTTAATAAGTAGTGACTTGACTTCTAATAGAAAGGATAAAGGAAACATTCTCAAACATTTTTCACTTTTGTGTTAGGATCTGTTACCATTCGTGACATGTGTCCACGTTGCAGATTTGGTTTTGTACCAACTCTTCTTCTCCTGGCAAGACAAATGCTATGGCAAAAAACGTGTTTTTGCCCTAATTTTTGCATTTTTCACACAGACTTCATTTAAAAAATAAAATGCAGTAACATGCTGCAATTTTTGTCTGCAAGGAAAAAATCCTGAATATGTACACAACACTTTTTTGCCTTTGCTGGCTTAAGGATTTCCTTGCAGATTTGTGAAAATCTGCAAGCAAAAATGCATGAAAAAAACGCAAAAAAATGCAACTTAGGCACACACCCTTATGGTACCTTTACACGCCGCGACGGCAGGCTGGATACATCCCGCTACAGGCTACAAATGTAGCTTGTAGCGCCAATGTAGCCCGTCGTAGCGGCGTCTGAAGACGTGACGATACAGCCGGCAACAGATACATCTGTTTCCTAGGTCTGCTCGAAAACTGATGGCTACATCGCCGATGGTAGCGAGCTGTATCGGCGTGTAAAGAAGCAACGGAAGGGAACTCTGGACAGCCTGCGATGTAGCTAAGGCGTGACCCTGGCTCCGTGTTACCGCGCCCCATGTGCGATCATTGGTGGAAGATGGTGCGTTGCGATTGGTTGTCGGCGCACAGGGCGGCATATTTAAGGAGCTGACGAGTCACACTACACAATTGCTCGAGCGTCCAGTATTAATCAGCCTCCTGCGATGCCTGCCCAATCATGGTAATATTGCTTTATCCTATCAGCGTACGGACGTCTCGTAATCCACAATTGGAGCACGCCTATGTGCTGTCCCTGCTGCACCATGTACGCCCATAGTAGCTGGTTGTAGCGGTGTGTAAATGAGCTACAGCTGGCTACTTGAGACACCCGGCGATGTAACTAGCTATAGATGTAGCGTGGCGTAGCGCATCTTGTCGCGGCGTGTAAAGGTGATGCGTTGAGCGTTTGTAGCCGTTTGAGCATGCTCGTGCACGTGAAGTAGTGGGATGTATCCAGCCTGCCGTCGCGGCGTGTAAAGGTACCTTTAGGGTGAGTGCACACGGTCCGGAGGAGCTGCGTGTTGGACGCGGCTCCTCCAGACCTGAGTGAAGCCGCGGGTCGCTGCAGGGAGTGCGCAGCCGCCCTGTACTCACCATGTGCGGCGGGTGCAGGGCGGCTTCTCCCTGTAGTCACCTGATGGGAGCCGCTTCTGACTCTGCAGCATGAAATGAACATGCTGCGGAGGAGCGGACTCCCTGCAACCCGCACCGCAGCTCCAAATACGCTGCGGGCGGGTTACGCATAGTGAGGATGGGATTTCTTGAAATCCCATCCGCTATACTATTACTGTACTACGCAGCGTTTTGGACGCAGCGGCAAGATGCTGCGTCCAATACGCTGCATACACTGATCGTGTGCACGCACCCTTAGAGAATGAAGCTTCTAAGGCTGCATACTTACAATTAGTATACACAACGATTTGGACGCAGCGTCTTGCCACTGCGTCCAAAACGCTGCATAGTACAGTATCACCATAGTTGGTGGGATTAGTAGAAATCCCATGCCCACTATGCTTAACCTGATCGCAGCGTTTTAACAGCTGAGGTGCGTGTTTCCGGCAGTCCACTCTTCCGCAGCATATTCATTTTATGCTGCGGAGTAGGAAATGGGTCCCATTGGGTGACTACAGGGAAAAGCGCCCCGCACCCGCCGCACATGGTGAGTACAGGGCGGCTGTGGACTCCCTGTGGCCACCCGCTGGTTCACTCAGGTCTGGAGGAGCTGCGTCCAACACGCAGCTCCTCCGGACCATGAGCACATACCCTGAGAGAAATCTGAGTCCATTATGAAAAACTGGACAACTATGAACTGACTGTCTTAAGAAAACCAAAGGGGCTATGTAGGGCTAAAGTAGAGGAGGTCACCAGAGAACGTAACTTTGAGGAAGATGGAACATGATGTGGCATTGCAAAGTTAGGAACAATAAAAGGGGCATTTGCTACCTGGAGGGCCAACAAGCCACTTTGCCTTGGCAGGGTATTAAAAGGACTTGGGCAGAATAGTTGAACTTCGTCCCAGGTGAAAAATAGCCTGTAATATATGTGTGTATATACATACTGTTATCTAGGAGTTTTTCTCACTGATTATAGCTTTATAGGAGGGTAGTAAATAACATCCACCATTGCCCATTTATAAGGATTCCAGTCGGTAGTTTCCATGACCAGATGAGACCAGAAATTTAGATTTCTAGTCATCAAATCCGAAACAAGACAAAAAAACCTAAATCTTAGCAAGTCAACTAAAAACTCTGCTACAGACTAGATGAGAACTGTCAGTAATACATTATCATTATCACATCCGGGACTGAGTATGCCCCCACTATCTATGTTACTACATGGTGCCACCTCACACTGCAGATGCTGCTGGGTGACTCAAGCATGGTCTAGTTCAGGGATCTCCATCTCCAGGCCTTGATGGCCGCATACATGTCATGTTTTCAGGATTTCCTTAGTATTGGAATCATCACCAGTGCAGGTGATTCAATTATCACCTGTGCAATACTAAAGAAATCCTGAAAACCTGCACTGTTTGCGGTTTCTCGAGGCCTGGAGTTGGCGATCCCTAGTCTAGTTAAGCTTTAGTATAGCTGTTACTTGTGGTTCCTCTAAACAGGGAGTCCGTGTTTTGCTTCAAATGGTTATTAGATCTAATTAGTTTTCTGATGGCGCCTTTTTTAAACTTGCCGGTTATAGTTTAATACTTACCTTGGTCTGCAGCTGATTTTTCCTTTTGCTGCTAGTTATTGACTTGACTATTCCTGGTTGTCACATTTGCCATTTCCTGACCCTGAATTCTAATTTTGTCCTGTTTTTGCCCTCTCTAATTACTACCTGGCTAGACAACCCTCCTCTCCTAGCTCACTCCGGCAGCCAACAGCAATTCAGTGGACGTAACCCGGTGTAAGTCGAAATTCCGGAAACAGGTGTTAAAAGGCAAAGTCCAGGATTCCTCTTGGATCTATTAAGAAGAGTAGTTTGAGCGAAGCCAGTCTGTGCAAGCTCTATTAAGAATAGCCCAGCTTCCACATACAGCTTACCTTAACAACCTCAAAAGTAAATTCAATTGAGGCATTTGGCATGACTTTAGCACCCAATTTTTGGTAAACCTAATGAATGGGAGGGGATCGGGCTTTAAGCCTTGGTGTGAGTCCAGTGCCGATTCCTGACTTACCCTGTGGAGTAATGGAACAGGACAGGCCATGTCAATCGGTGATGTGTTTGATCTATTTGAAGGGCATAACCATTGTGATGTTTGGCTGGTATGCAACAAGTTTTGACCCTGTAGCAACATCATTTTCAAGTTCAAAAAACTCTAGTACAGAATCCAAATGAAATGCTTTGCTGGATATTTGTACCTTTTTGAGGGTTTGAGCAGTGCCAGTTAAAGTTGACTTTCCCGCCATTTGTAACACTACTAAATTGAATATCATCCGCTTTGAAATATTTGACACTTTTTTTTTTTCAGTACCAGAAAATATAAATTATATTTCAGCTAATCCCTTGCACTTCTTAAATGTAGCCCCAAAACCTTGGGTCCTGGCATTCTTATGGATGTTACATTGACATGTACCACCTACCTTACCATTATCGCAGACCCAGTACATGTCAGCATGGTAGCAGCATTTCCTAATTATGACAGAGGCGTCTTTCAGCAGGATTATGCCGCTGCCATATGCAAGTAAACTGTTCTGGAACAATTAGTGGAACATGACAGAGTTCAAGGTGTTGACTTGCCCTCCAAATTCTCCAGATCTCAATCTAATCAAGCATTGGCGGGATGTGTTAAAGCATTTGCTGCTAAATTCTGGGTGCCAGATACCAATGTAGCATTCATGGTTTAAAGGGAATATGTCATCAGAAAATGACCTTTTGTTTAAAGTAGGTTTTTATGTTAAATGTATCTCATAAAAATATTGGACATTTTTTTACTTTTTCATATCGCAATCTGTATAAAAAAATTAGTGGAGGGAATTATGATCAGTTACAAATCAGTCAAAAACTTCAGGACTCTTCTACAAGCTGAGGATGAAAAGAAGTTTCATGTTTCTGTATGACAATGACCCAAAGAGACCTCCAATTCATCAAAAGGATGGCTTTGCCTAAGGAGCATCAACATTGTTGAAGAAGTCCAGACCTTAATCAAACTGAAAATCTGTGGGTGACCTAAAGGGTGCGCTGTGCACAAGAGATGTCTTCACAATCGGACAGATTTTCGAGCTACTTCAAGGAAGAGTTGTCAAAGATTGCCATTACTATATGAACCATATGGATAGACTCCGACCCAAAAAGACTAAATGGTGCCATAAACTCAAAGGGTGCTACAACAAGTATTAGCTTAAAGCATAACCATCGTTTAAATTTTTATTAAATAGTATTGTAGAGCAAGTGATTATAATCAACTTTCACATATACTTTATTATTGAAATTAGGAAGGAAACCATTTAAAAAACTTCCATAAGATGTCCTCAGCAGGTTGTGTGTGAAGCTCATTCTCAGTCATCTCCATCTTCGGAGGGCGGGGCCTAAACTGCATTCACAATACAGATGATAAAACTGTCAAATTACCTCACCCCACCTGAGGAAGACGTCGAGCCGCCGTTGAAACGCATAGTGGAACTGTGGATAAGAAATAAACAGGTCTGATAAACAAGCCCCTTGTCTGTGAGCTTCCTTGGCCTAGTGCTCCAAATTGACCACATAAACTTTTAATTTTATTAATTGTTCTATCCCCTTCGGGGGATTGTAGCCGGAGCCACTCACAGCGCAAGGTGCTCACTACGGCCTTCCGGGACCTGATCTGATGTAATTTCCGGTGACATGGGGTCAGCTGACCGGACCACGTGACCGCTTAAGGAAGCCGAGGACAGCGGCCTTGCTGCAGCCAGATACCGGGGTTGTGCAGCGCATCCACAACCTGTAAAGGTGAGAGGCCAATACCCCTCACCTCATGACCATATATCTCACTAGAACACTGGGTGCTTCACATATGCACTTCTCTGTTCTTTGTCTTTCAAATTACCTCATGCTGGCACCTCCATTCACATGGAGCACAGAGAAGAGGCCATGTGAAAGGAAGTGCCAGCATGGAGCACAGAGAAGAGGCCATGTGAAAGGAAGTGCCAGCATGGAGCACAGAGAAGAGGCCATGTGAAAGGAGGATTCAGATAAGATCTCACAGGAGCTGTTTGAGCTCAGCAGGTGGCGGCATGAGGTAATTTGATATGTGTATCATCTGTATTATGAACACAGTTTAGGCCCTGCCCCCCGAAGAAGCTTATGGAAGTTTTTTTAATGGTTTCCTTCCTAATTTTATAATTAAAGTATACGTGTAAGTTGATTATAATTACTTGCTCTACATTACCATTAAATAAAAATGTAAATGACAGTTACGCTTTAAGGTTATGTGGACTTATGCAACAACATTATTTTAGTTCTTTATTGATTTTTTTCCCAATGGATTTAAACAGTTTATGGGAGACAGTAAAGGTTAAAAAAGTTTGGAAATTATTCTGCTTGGTATAATTATTTTTTTTAACAAAAACCTGGTATTTTAACGGGGGGGGGGAGGGTTAAGACTTTTTATATATAAGGTTCTGCCACCTGCTCAATCAGATAAGAATTATTAGCTTATACGATATGATTGGTGTGGTTCAAAGAAGTTAATCTCCAACTACTCATTTCCATATCTTGGCCTTTTCAAACCCCATCCACTCTTGGCAATATGGCTCAGCTCAGCATTAACTAACTGTCCTACTGCCAACAGAGTAGGGGGAGGCTCCTGCTGCAGCCAGCTTGTTATGCACGACAGGAGGGATAGCGTCCAGGAGTGGACCCATTGGGCTGTAACACAATCATTGCCGGGAGGAGCCACCAAGACTTCTGGTATAGCCACAGGAGATGGAAATAGGTTTAGATGTGAGGTGACTGCCATGTGCAGCCCCGATGGGTCTCGATGCCATGGCAGCTCACTGCAGTGGAGGTCCTGCAGCAGCTGAGAGATTCTTCTCAAAACGCCTTCAAACCAGTTGTGGGCCCACAACTGAATCAGATGAGTGGCTCCTCAGCATCACTCTTTCTAGTGTCACTAGTGATAGGGCACTATTGCGCCTCTTGTCCCCCACCCTCTTATTTTTTGTGGAGACACTGCAGGGTTGGCGTTTATGGACAGAGTCTCTGGGTAAAGAGGTGCAGCCGGATGGCTGAAGATGGCAGTCAGCAGGACCCAGTGCTACTAAACGGGTGCAGACTGGTATACGGCACATCAGGTGAAGGCAGATGCAAACTTGTACATGGCACAGTAGGTGCAATCAGGTACAGACTGGTATTTGGGATAGCAGGTGCAAGCAGACATGAGCAGGTGCCAGACTCAAGGACAAGACACAGGGTTAGCAGGTAAAGACACAGGATAACGGGCACAGAATTAAGATATACAAGATGGGGACCTGAGAACTAGCATTGCAATAAGGGATAAACCACATTACTCAGGCACCTCCCAATAGGGGAGGGTGCCTTAAAGGGAACCTGTCAGCTCTTTATACCCATCTAACTGATCACTACATGTTCCTGCATCTTGGTAGCTGATCCCTAACCATCCCTGTCTGAGCAAAACGTGCCCTATAAAGTTTAAGAAAAATGATTTAAAACTTACAAGCAGTCTCCATCCAGAGACTGGAAAGACGGGCATTCTCCCCTCCTCGCTGGTTTTCAGCACACCCTGCTGGTCATCATCAGTAGTTCTGTTGTTCCACCTCTTTTTGAAATTCCCGCCTCCTCTGCTGCTGTCATGAGGCAGCTGGAACATCATGTCCGGCCCGGTGCATTGTGGGGGCTGATCATGATGCGGCCCTGCTCCGGCACATGCACAGTGCGCATATTGAAACCGAGCTATACACATCATAAGCCCTCACAATGCACCGGGCCGGAAATGATGTGTACGGCTTGGCTTCAATATGCGTAGTGCGCATGCGCAGTAGCCGGGCCGAACACGCGATCAGCCCCCACAATGCATTTGGACGGATATGATGTTCCGGTCCAGCGCATCATAGTAGCAAAGGAGGCAGGAATTTTAAAAAGAGGTGGCACAGCACAAGGAATAAGGATGCCCAGCGGGGCATGCTAGGAGCCAGAGGGGAGAATGGAGCCCCGGGGATCGCCTTTCCAGTCACTGGATGGAGACTGCTTGTAAGCAATAAATCATTTGTCTTAAACTTTATCGGGCACGTTTAGGTCAGACAGGGATGGGTAGGGATCAGCTACCAAAGTGTAGGGACACGTAGTGATAGGTTAGGAGGTAGAACGAGCTGACAGGTTCTCTTTAATTGTACTGTGCTTCTCAGCCACAGGTTGAGAAGCACTTCCAGGTTAGAGTGTACTGAGTCTTTAAGAATCTTGAGGATGCTGCGCCTAAGCACACACCCTGGAGACCTGTACAGTGAATGCAGATCCTGGGAGAAGACACTAACGGAGAGCAAACAGATGGACAGGGTACCACCAGTGGAGTGAGTATAAGGCGGACGTTGGTCTTCCTGCTACGTGGAGACCAGCGTCACAGTGATAGGTGCTACACAGCTGTCTTATAGCCACACAGAAATCTGCAAGAAAGCAGAGAGAGACATGGTGGATCTCTTGAGACACACATGGGAGATTTCTTTATGGATTTCTGTTTAAATTGTAGTATAGGACACAATATGGTAAACTAAAATGTTAAGGGAGAAAGTGCAAGGATACTTTCTTTTTTATTGTTTAGTGAATTTTTTAGATTTCGGAAATAACAAGCATTGCCGCGGATCTTTGTTTGATCCATTTACTCCTCTAAGCATCTGTCACGGGAGTCGGACATTCCTTGGATTGTGGTTGGCCTCCACCGCTGAGCTGTATTTTTGACAGCTTTGTTTAGAATCTTCTCTCCTTCTCTGCCAGTGGTCAAAAGGATTTCTGGAAGGTTTAGAGATTCAGACACCTGTCCCCATTAAGTAACACAGATTCACACATTTACTGTATCTTTTTATAGAGAATGACAACACAACAGAGTATTACCGCCACACACTACTGAATGTTAGAGCCATTGCTGTGAGATACTATGTTGTTAATGGGAAAAACAGTAGTAAGAGGTAGCAATGGTAATAAAGGAGGGTGGCATCTCCAAAAATCTTTCTCTTAATTTTAGATTTCTATGTATGAGAACAAAAAAGTAATTTTACAAAGTAATGCCAATTCTAATTATTGCACAGAACCTTAAAGTATAAATGTCATTTTGTTGAAGAAAAAAACAAAAAACAATACTGCACTGGTTGTTAATGATGGGTCACATAGCAGCTAAGATAATGTTTTTTTTGCGCCATATGACTTATTTTCTCACATTTTTATGTGCTCTTTTTAAAAACGGCATTTTATGTCTGTGTGGGCATGGCCAGCATCTGTAAGTGTGTATTTCCAAAGCTTCTGAGAGCATGCTGATAGGGAGCTGTGTGAGGAGCCAGCAGACAAAGGGTTAGCAGAGATTGTGACTGAGCTGTGTGGAGACAGATGACAGAACAGAGAAGCTTATGAAAAGGAGTTTAATCTCATGAGCTGCTGTCAGGAATGTTGGCCATGCCCCCCTCCCTTATATGGTTACATATTCCATATTCAGTGTGAAGACGGATCTGAGTGATAATAAACATGTATCTGCTTCACACACAGTGTAGTGCGGACACTTTGTGGAAGGTTTATGAATGGTAACCAACCAGAATTTTCTAATGAAGTATATTAGAAAGTTTATTAAAATCACTTGCTTTATATGATTATTAAATAAAAATGTAAATGGCGGTTACGCTTTATGATTTTTGAAACCTAGAAGTGACCATGAAGAACTGGATCCTTATGGTAGCTTCTTGATTATTAAAGGGAATCAGCAGTATTTTGCTATGTACGACGAGGACAGCATTCTGTTGGGATTTAAAAAGAAAAACCAACTGTGCCTTTCTTATCAGGGTCTGTTCAGATGTTTACGGGAGATTACCATTACAAGACTAGAAAGTGATGCGTGTGGCAGTCTGACATGCTCCCTGCTGTGATTGACATCTTAAGGGCCTGTCACACGCGTCAATGTCGTCAGTGAGATGATCGCTGACGACATTGACGGCTGATTGCTGGTGAGCTGTCACACAGACAGACTCACCAGCGATCAATTGACCAGAAACATCGTGGAAACGATTTAAATATCGTTTCCACGACGTCTTGCTCCCGCTGCCAGGCTGCTGGAAGGCTGCCAGGCTGGTCTCCAAGGTAAACTGCGGGTATCTAGGCAGCGCGCGCTGCCTAGATACCCGACGTGTACCTTAGTTACCAGCCTCCTCCGCTCACCGGCTGGTATCTAAGGTACACAGCGGGTAACTAGGGAACCTAGTTACCCGCTGTGTACCTTAGATACCAGCCGGTGAGCGGAGGAGGCTGGTAACTAAGGTACACGTCGGGTATCTAGGCAGCGCGCGCTGCCTAGATACCCGCAGTTTACCTTAGTTACCAGCTCCCAGCGCTTGTGAGAGGCGCTGGGAGCTGGAATATCGCTACTCCCGGTGTCACACGCAGCGATGCTGCGTGTCCACCGGGCGACAATCGCCAGGTTTTAGAGCAGGTTCTAAAACCTGGCGATGATCAACCAGCGATTTATCGCTGGTTGATTCAGTATGTCACACGCGTCAATATCGCTGCAACATCACGTGCAGCCGATATCGTGCAGGCGATATTGACGCGTGTGACACCCCCTTTACAGTCAATGTACAATCTATTGAGAGCCTGGCGTTGGTGGGGGCAGCTTCCCAGCTCTGCTATATGGCTAAAGTAAAAGGTTTGATTAAGTGAGAACAGCTGCAGCCAGTAATCTATGAGATACACCATTGGATTCAGGTTTTCTTTGCCTGCATTATGATGCTGTCAGATGAGGTAGCAAAAACCTGCTGACAGATTCCCTTTAATAGCTGAGAGATGGGTTTTGCTGGTCCTGGTTCTAAGGATAGGTGCAGGTCCCAGGCATAGAACTTGCATCTATCAGACTTTTGTGTCATATTCTTAAAGAGGACCTGTCACCCCCCCTGGTGCTTTCAAAAGTGACAGCATCAATAAATGCAACATGTATGCTGCATTCAGGAAAGCTGTGTACTATGGCTCTAGCCCCCCTGTACCTAAAAAAAAACAAACACTTTGCAAACTTTATCGTTAAGAGGTCCCAGGGGTCGGGTCTGATTAAGAGGTCCTCGCCGCTGGCAGCTTCCTCCCTGCCACCTCCTTTGTGTTCTGCCCCCTCTATGTGTCTGCCGCCGCCTCCTCTTCTTCTGAGTCTGCCCTCCTCTTCTGCTCCTTGTGATGTCACGCACACGCACAGCGCTTGGGGGAGTGGGGCCTGGCGGCTGTATGCATGCAGCATAAGTGGCCTCTGGTGTGAAGCCACGCGCATGCGCCACTGCTGGGCCCTGCTCGCTCAAATGCTGTGCGCCTGCGTGACGTCACAAGGAGCAGAAGAGGAGGGCAGACCCAGAAGAAGAGGAGGCGGTGGCAAACACATAGAGGGGGCAGAATACACAAAGAGTAGGCAGGGAGGACCGTGCCAGCAGCCAAGACCTCTTATTGAGACCTGACTCACGGGACCTCTTAACTGTAAAGTTTGCAAAGTGTTTTTTTAGGGTACAGGGGTGCTAGAGCCTTAGTACACAGCTTCTTTAAATGCAGCATACATGCTGCATTCTGTGGTTCTGTCACTTCTGAAAGCACCAGGGGGGTGACAGGTCCTCTTTAAATATTTAGTTTTGATTTTAATTATACATGTTTAATATTAAACTACACGCTGTTGTATGGATAGAGACATCTAAACTAACACATTGTAGCTACGTAATGAAAAAGTTATGTTTTTGTAAAAATAAATAATCTTTTTTTGTATCAGCAGCTAAAAAAGGAGCTGCTCCTGCAAAAACAGCAGCGAAACCAGCGGCGAAACCAGCTGAAAAGGAGGCCCCTAAAGAGAGAACCAAAAGGTAAGAGATACTAACAAGGTACTTTCACGCTGGAGTTCCAGAGTGTGGTCCAAAACACGAGATAAAGGAAAGATTTATAAACATATTGCAGTACATAGAAAAAATGTCACTCTTAGGCCGGGGCTACATAACAACTTAGTCCGAAACACCTGTATCACAACTATATTTTGCTAGGTCTCGTTTCTACATCGCAGCTCCGTAGAAGTGAATGGGGTTTCATTTCAACCCTAATGGAACTGCGACAAGTGAGTCGCAAGAAGTCCAGCCGCATTCACCTGTATTGTGCTGCGGTGACACAGTGACAACCAACGAGCTTTAGTCATGTGACTAGTGTCGTGGCCAAAATTGGCATGTAACCCCAGTGTTGGTGTGGTGCAAGGCCATCAATGTGGCTTGTAAAATGTACCAGACATCTGGAACATGTTAGATTTGATGCCAACAAGGAGCACTTTCCTTTTTCATACCCTATATAAGCTATGATATCTTGAAGTTCTGAATTACTGATTGATTTAAAAAGAATGTGTCAGAAACGTCTACGCCTCCAAACCATTAATATGATTGTAAAGACCATTAAAAGATCAACAAATTGATTCTTTATGACACCTGAAATGATGCTCCCAAGAAATCACATTTTTGCTTTCTATACATATGTATCTGGAAGTGAATTGGGACATGATGATGCAATTCCAACTCCTCAGCCTCACTTTGTTTCCCTGCCTGGTACCAGAGCGAATTACTTGTCAATCACCAAGAATAGAGTGGAGCTCAACAGGGAACATATCACAAGGCTGTATTCCTTGCCTAGTTTCCTCATGGTGATTGACAAGTTGTTGGCATATTCTCTAGCTCCACTCTTCTCTTGGTGATTGACTGGTTGTTGGCATATTCCCTGCCTAGCACCACTGTCCTCTTGTCTACTGACAGGTCGTTGGTGTATTCCCTGCCTATTGCCACTCTGCTCCTGGTGATTAACAGGGTTGATGGCATATTCTCTAACTAGCACCACTCTCCTCTTGGTGATTAACAGGTCATTGGAGTATTCCCTGCCTAGTGCCACTCTCTTCTTGGTGATTGACAGGTCATTGACGTATTCCCTGTCTAGTGACACTCTCCTCTTGGTGATTGAAAGGTTGTTGGGGTATTCCCTGCCTAGCGTCATTCACCTATTGGTGATTAACAGGTTGTTGGCATATTCCCTGCTGAGTGCTCCTCTCCTCTTGGTGATTGACAGGTCTTTGGCATATTCCCTGCTTGGCGCCACTCTCCTATTGGTGATTGACAGGTCATTGGCATATTCCCTGCCTAGTGCCACTCTCATCTCGGAGAGATAAATCGTTGATAAAATTCCCCGCCTAGGGAAATCTCCTCTTGTTGATTGATAGGTCTTTGGCATATGCTATGCATCGCGCCACTCTCCACTGATGAGTGACAGGATATTGGTGTATTCCTTGCCCAGTGCAACTCTCCTCTTGGTAATTGACAGGCTGTTTGCATATTCTCTGCCTGGTGCCAATCTCCTCTTGGTGATTGACAGGTCATTGGCTCAAATACCAGGCAGGGAAAACAGTGTGAGGCTGAGGAGCTGGAGGTATATTCAAAACACAATTTTCCATTAATGGATAATTGTTTTGGGGTAAAAAAGTGATCAAACAGCTTACCTCTTAAAGGCTCACACGGATATATCAATGGTGTAGACTTTTCTGACAGGTTTCCATTAAAATTCCTACAAATGATATCACAGCTAGGTGGAAAAAATTACAAAACTTAAACGTAAAGACGGTGATATCACACTATGGATAAAAGAAAATTAAGAACCAGCTTTCATGTATGAATAAAACAATGTTTGATGAAAATCTAATAAAACTTGATCTGAAATACCTAACAACGCGTTTTTGATGGTTTTATTGATTAATGTGATGTTCGATGTCAGTGGGTAATACCATAGTTTGTCCTTTATATGTTGGTTGTAATTTACGTGTAGTTGAATATTTAAAAAATTGTTAATTGTTGACATTTCTGCATTGGTAAATTGTAACTGTAATGTGTGTGGTCAATATGTAGCCAGTATGTGCAAGTTCTTGACGTGTCAATTGTTTCTATATCTACTGGAAATGGTTCTATGTCTATGGGAAATAGTTTACTTGTCCTGAAAGGCTCATTTTAAGGTTTAAACTCCTCTATAGTTACATTTATTAAAGTAAAAGTTAACCTTATATCAAAACTATATACTACCCAAAAAATATTTAGACCAATAAATCACAATTTTATAACTTTTTGTTGTTGGTGAGATGGCAACTAGGACACCTGGCTCACCGCAAGTATTTAATTTACTGATCATTTGTATAGTCAGTACCTAGGGGGTGTGGCTCACAGAGTAATTATGCAGCACTGCCTAAAGACACGCCCCAGAGGATCCTGTGAGCAAAGACCAGAAACATTTTGATTGGTTGACAGATCTACTTTAACATGAGTAATATCTTTAGACACTCATAAACCTATTTAATATATCATGGACCCTACTATCATCTCCGTGTTGTTTTCCACTATATCGTTTGGTTTTATTGTAGGTCTGTACACTTGTTTTACGTGTTTGTCAGAGCTATACAAAGAAGAAAAGGTTTTAGGAAACTTTTACCATTCACTCTAAAACATCGAGGGTCACAGCTCACAAAATACTGATCCATAAGATCTTCTGTCAATAATAGAAAGAGGTATAACGGAGTATTTTCCTTATAAGAGATCGGTAGTTTTTCTGGGGTGAAATGTTACACTAGATAGTCCAATTAATGGCACTGATCGGCATCATGATGACATAATGAAACAATGGTAGAAATTAATAATAGCTGTGATAGAAAAAAAAAGGTTGTTGTAACTAATACCAACAAAAATGTTCTAAAAACATTTGTCTAATTTATGGATCTCACGTCCAGTCCCAATATAAAAAAACAGCCTATTAAACAACCTATTAACAACCTATTAAATATGATTATACGACCAGAACACTTAGAAAAAACCTTAAAAATATATCTTTATTGGGTATAAAAAGTTAAAAACATGGACTATAGAAACTAACTATACCAGGGTAGGGTAGGGTCAAACGTACTCAGGATTGAGAGAGGTAGAGGTCTTCTAGGGTGGTTGGCCACCTTAGGGTGCTTTCACATCAGCGTTTTTCGTAATTCGCGGCAGATGCGGTGAAAAAACCGCATCTGCCGCGTTTGCCGCATAACCGTTCCACTTGCGGCACGGTTGCGGTTTTTCCCATAGGAAGTATAGGGGGACTTGCGGCAGATGCGGCAAGTGCGGTTTTGCACTTGCGGCAGGTGCGGCAGCGAAAAAAACCGCGGTCAGCCGCGGTTTTTTTCGCTGCCGCACCTGCCGCAAGTGCAGCCATGGATCTTGGCACCCTAGACTAACAATAGGGTGCTCACGCTCAATGTGAGCTGACCTTGAGTGACCCTAATGCACACTAAGGGCCCTTTCACATCAGCGTTTTTCGTAATTCGCGTCAGATGCGGTGAAAAAACCGCATCTGCCGCGTTTGCCGCATAACCGCGGTTTTTTTCGCTGCCGCACCTGCCGCAAGTGCAAAACCGCACTTGCCGCATCTGCCGCAAGTCCCCCTATACTTCCTATGGGAAAAACCGCAACCGTGCCGCAAGTGGAACGGTTATGCGGCAAACGCGGCAGATGCGGTTTTTTCACCGCATCTGCCGCGAATTACGAAAAACGCTGATGTGAAAGGGCCCTTAGTGTGCATTAGGGTCACTCAAGGTCAGCTCACATTGAGCGTGAGCACCCTATTGTTAGTCTAGGGTGCCAAGATCCATGGCTAGGGAGGGATACTTAAGAATAGACATTCTTTACCCTTAATCCCACCTTTATTACTATTATTTTATTAATGATATAGCTCTCTCAACCTCTAGGACCTGAGTACTGTTGACCCTTCCGTATGTAGCATATTTTACCATGTTTAGTTTCTATTGCCCATGTTTTTAACATTTAATACTCAATAAAAATATTGTTTTTAGGCTTTTTTGTGTGTGTTCCTGTTCTTAAAGAGGTGGTTCACTACAAATCATAGTTTTCACATCGACTTAAAGCTATCGCTCTCCACTCATCTCCATTACACGACAACAGGCTTCTGCGATCTCTGATGTCAGGTGATGTCACATCAGATTCCGGAATTAGAAGTTGACCCCATGTCACCCAGTCTCTCTGATTGACTGGGATGTGGGTGGAGTTTCACTGCAGCGAAGAGTCCTGTGATGGGGATGAGCAGACAATGATAGCGCCACTTACAGGCAGAATTGAAAACACAAGGTATTTGGGAAAAGACATATTTTACAGTTTTAAACCGATGTGGCCACTGTGTATTGTAGTAAACCATCTCTTTAATTTACTAGTGTTATAAATGCTTAAAAACAGTGTTTATACCTACAATCAGTACTGATGTGCATGTGTCTCTATTTTGAGTGCTGAGTTACAATATTTGCAGGACCACTTAAAGGGTGGGCAAAGATGGAAAATGCCTCAATCATCCTTCTCAAAATATATATTTGTAAATCTCAGAAGTTTATTAAAAAAAAATTGGACCTGGATCTGACTGCTACTGGAATTTAGGCAGTGCATAGCTATAATATTATTAGTACACAATATAGCATTATAATTTAGGCACTATATGACCCTTTATTCAAGTCATTACAATGGTATTTTATACTACTTTTCTGGAGCACACTAAACTCCCTATTGTCCCTATAGGGGTCTTTCCCACGGTCACTGTCATGTGCCTAGGCCCTTACTTGCCCTTGACTCTCCCTTGCAGACTGGCAAAGACACTAGTCTCACCTCTATGATAATACAACAAAGGAAAAGGAAGAAAGACAGGAGGGGAAATAGACATAAAAAGGATAAACTTCAAAATCTGACAACTGCAGCATGACACCAAACCTGCAATAATCATAACTCCAGTTTCTTCCAGAGACTAGCTCCTTTTAAAGTGGTCAGCAAAAAAAGAGATTCTATTACCGGAGTCAGGTGATTTGACACGTGACTTTTAGCAGAGGTGAGTGATCACCAAAAATCTGCAGCTGAGATTTAGGCTACAAAGAACAACCAGATGGGAAAGAATCCTTGATACCTACAGCACCAAAAGACAGTATATACATAAAAATACAAGTTATAGACCTGCAATCCATAAGGTGCCCAACAGTTCTCCGACTCGCCTACAGTCTCCCTAAAGCGGGAAACAATTGTGACAAATGATGATACCGTAATTGTTTTCAAAGTAATCTATCTAATTTTCTTCAGCCTCCAAAAAATCACAGTTGTTTTAAATTTTCTTTACAGCCAGAAAAAAAAATTAGCTATTTTTTACAGAATTCTGTAAGTCCTGGAATTACGGATGATAACCCTGCTCTTTTGTCCTGAGTAGTCCCTTTCTCTATATACATCATATCATCTCTTGCCCAGCGGTTTCCACAAGCCATTGCCCAATCCTGCAATAATGTAAAGGGAATAACTCTTCATCAGTACTGATATACTCAAATGTCTTTTGCCAGGAAAGTTTGGCATAAAATAGAAACTAATATTTCATTAAAATATAATCCAATTTCTGTCTTTTGTGTCTTCAGTATGACATAGTGGAACATTTAAAAGGAAGCTATCATCAGAAGAATATATTTATTTAATTCAGGTCCTTTTGAAATGTATTTTTAAAAAAATGTTGGCAGGTTTTTTTGCATATTATAATTAGTATTAAAAGTAATAAAACTCTTGCAATTTTCACACTGGCCACTGGGGCTTTTTAAGATTCTAACTTCCTGTTGTTTCAGGAAGTAACACATGCATATTAGCCACATTGGGCAAACCTTGACCCTATCATCTAGCATCTAATGATCGTGGGCATAGGTCAATGTAAAAGGAGGTGGATCAGCTGTGAAATCGTCTATTGTGATTGATGGATCCCGTTTTATCAGTTGTATGTATAGGTATTACCTGTCATTGTAATCCTGCCTCTGATGATAAGGAGCCTGCTGAAAACTCTTCGTGAAAGGACAGGAAATAGGAGTCTAAAAATCCCCAGTGGCCAGAGTGAAAATTACAAGATTACTAATTATTATTATTAGCATTATTATCATTAATAATGATGATAAATATGATCTAAAAATAAAAATTATTGCCAACTTTAAAAAACAAAACGAGTTACCCCCAACAGTTTAATTTTACAATAGGTCATTTTCTGATTATAGCTGCCATACTTATACAGAAGATATTGTCAGATGACTCTTCAATAAACAGTAATAATATATTAATGGTCTATTAGATTTTAGTCATCCTTTAATCTCTGTTGTGTGTGTCGTTTCCATACTACACGTGTTTTTTGCGCTTTTTGTGCTGATTGTGCATGGCTGTATGTCAAAGTTTTCAAACTGTCATCAATGAAGTCACCGAAGACTCCAGGTTGGGGGATGAGGTCGAAGAATCATTTTCAGGTTGGGCATGGATAGTGTCTGACGTCGTCAAGCAGAACAGGAAGACAGAAAATGATCACCATGGCAGAAAAAACAGAGATCCTCCAATGAGCCTAGGTTATATCCATTTCATGAACATCAAGATTCTTCTTCAGGAGTCATCAAGATTAGAAAGGTTCTCATTTCCTTTTGCATTAATAATTTTTGTCAATTTCCTTCTTTGATTTACAGAGGCCCATGATGGAGAACTTCCACCGGACGGTAAGTGTTTAAGTAGTCTGACAGTATATGATATTTACGATAGTCAGCAAGGACACCGAATGGAATCCAGAACTATGGAACGTTGAAGAAAGTCTAAAAAAGAAGCATTCTTGAAGATACTGAAGATTACGTACTGATAATATTGACGAGACCAAGATTTTGTCTTCAATCAAACGTGGAAGAAGAAAGATCTGGATGAAATTGTATTACTACAATCAAATGTACACATCTGAGATAATTATTTTTATGTCATACAACCTAAAGCTCAAGTTAAAGGATGAGAAAGAATCATTGAAGAACATGGACATTACTTACCGTATTTGTTTTAGATCTTGATGGACTTAATCTTCTATATTTTTTAATCACCAGTGGAACCTGAAGAATACAAAGCCAATTATTACTTTTTTACTATAAATATAAAAAACATCCCTTTTGATGCCCAAAAGAAAAGATCTACCCCCAAAAAATCCCTCTGTATTGTTAATAATCATGATGACCTTGTGTCTACTGTGGGACATCAAATGGAAGACGTTGTCTCGAAAAAGTGTTCAACATTTCAATATCTCCTAAACAAACAACTTATAAGAAATATTAAAGTGTTTATCCAGTTTAAAAATACATTGTATGTACAATTATTAGGCAATTTGTATTTTTGATGATTCATTTTATTATGGAACAACTACAGTGCTGGTGGTCAAGACGTCAATTGTTTATGTTTATCTGTTAAAGACGGGAAGGATATCAGAAAACTGAAAATGTACAAAAAGCCACCCTTTTTTCAGTAAGACTCATAAGCCTTCCTTCGATGGAGTCTGTTAGTTTCTTAATCTGTTGACGATCAACTTTTTGGCCAGTATCAACCACAGTTCCAGACACTGATCGGAGAGTGACTGTTTCCTTCACGTAAATCACCCGCGTTAGAAGACCACACAAGTTCTCAAGAAGGTTCAGATCGGTGAGGAAGGGGCCGGAGGAGTGGAGACTTCGATACTGTGATGGAGCAATGTCCTTCATAAGAATCATGACTTTATTGCAAGATGCAGACTTTTTCCTGTACCACTGCTTGAAGAAAGTGTCTTCTTAAAACTGGCAGTAGGCTTGGAGTTATTTTGAGTACATCTTCAAGCCAACAAAAGTCCAACTAGATCAACCTCCATCTTGCTGGAATCTGAGTTGAAGAGGAGATCTGTTTCTGGTAGAGCTCCCAGTACTGGCCCGTCAGGAGTCACGCTTACAAAAATCATCTTGAGGTTTCCACGTCTGTGTCTTAATCGTGGTTGGACTGACCCTTGGCCATGTCTCTGGTCACTGAACACCTTGTACTTCTGGGCTGTCCAGGGAGATTAAAGTTCTGGAATATAACAGTATTGGAGGATAATGGGCTTCTGGTCCCTTCATGTTTGACACAGTTAGTGTCTTTTTTTCCAACACTTTTTTTTGCGACCCGGGTTGACTATTTGCAACAAAACGTTTGATGGTTGCGTGATTACGCCCAGGGATGTAACTACAATTTGCTGCAGGGGTTGCATTTGCACCCGGGCCCTGGAGCCTAGGGGCCCCAAAAGTCCCCTTGACCTATAGAAAAAGGCTAATGTTTTTAAAGATTTGCAAAAATTGGCGCCCCACTGGAGCTTTTGCATTGGGCCCATGATCTTTAAGTTACACTACTGATCACGCCCCAATATCTTAGCAATTTCAAGAGTGCGGTGTGCTCTTGAGACTTTTAACAATTTTTGGTTTCTCCAATTTGAGTACATTAAATCTCTTTTTCGGCCCATTTTGCCTCAGTAAAACAAGCTCCTAATAACTCTGGACACCTTAATAAAAGCATGCATCCTGGACCGCACCTTCTTGATTGGACAAATACACATCACCTGATCTGCTTCATCCAATAAGCATAAAGGTCTGCACATCTTGGAGTTGGAAAATCTGCATAAAAGTGATGATATGCAGAAATACTCACTTGCCTAATAATTGTGCAAACATTTAGAAAAAAACAGGTGTTGGTCTTCCAATACGATGTCAGTCTCGATATCCCTGCAGTTCCATTTTCCAATCAGAGTTTATCAATGTAATTCCAAGGATAATTTTGAAACCTATAATCATTGTTTTGTTTCACTTTTAGATACAAATCCTGAAGAACGCACTCCTGAACTTGCAGGATTATTCATTACAGCACCAGAAAATCTATCAATTGAAGCCGGTAGGTATGATACAAAAAACTGAATGCTCCACTCCACAGGTATTTTTATTGCCCCACTTGATTGGTGCTTTAAATGTAAGCTGCCTGCCCTTGGTTTTATACTTCTGGCATCTTCATCTTTTTCCAGCATTGCTCCGGTTGGTCTCCTGGGGGCTATGACCTGCCGGTAGCTCTAGTGTTTTCATGAAGCATGCCAGAGGTTATTTTACAATACATTTCTATAAAAGCCTCTTTCTGGTCTCATTATGGCTCTCATAGGCATGTATTGAGCGCTTGTAACATAACATCTGATTTTTGGCCAGTCAGACGTACAGATACAAGATGGCTCCATGGGAATAGAGAAGTGCCAAAAAACAATGAAGCCCCTAGAAGGTTAGTAAATGATAGGAGAAAGAGGACTTACATTGAAAATGCCACTCCAGAGCTGAAAAAAAGAAAAAAAAAACCTGTCATGTACCATAGGATTACTCAGGGATCTATTAGCAGTGGGGGCACAGACACGCTGAAACCAAATTTAAAGATAAACAATTCTATATTTACCACATGTGGCAGATATAACGTGAAGTTCATGCAAGTTCATCAAACAGTTGGGGTGGCTGTAGATGAATAGTGGATGAGTGCTGTTTCCTTTTACCATATGGTGTAATGAAGTGTATAATGCATATCCAACCAATCACAAGTAACAAAGTGCAAATGCAAACTGTATATAATAAATTGCATAGTGCATAGCTCACCCATATAGATGCCTTCCACACAACCCCGATTCAGGTTTCGCGAATGCTTTCTCAAGGGGAGGTATGTTTTTATCAGTAGTCAATACATAATGTAGAAGGAATTATGGAGAAGATTACTGGGTCTTTAAAAACATTTCTATTTTCTATATAGGGAATGATATTTGTCTAAATGCAAGTGTTGATGCCAGTCAACTGGCTGCGAAGCCATCAATTAAGTGGTTCAAAGGAAAATGGATGGAACTTGGAAGCAAAAGTGGAACTCGATTCCAGTTTAAGGAGACTGTTGAGAAGGAGAAGAAGGTAAGATGTGGGGTCATAGTACTACTAGCAGAAGAGCCAGAATGGCTGGTGCGAGATCTGGATACCAATGTTGCAGTAAGGTCATTGATGTTCTTCATTGAGCATGTATCTGAAACTCAAAGGACTACATTGTCCTCCCTTATTACATAAGGAGAGATGGTGAAAAGTGGGCTGTCTTGCCAGAGTGGCCGCAGATGTGCTTATGGGATACTAAAGTGAAACCTTTTCCATAGATATACCATTTTGAACTGAAGATTCTGAAGGCCGTTGCAGCAGATACGGGTGGATACAGATGTGAAGTGATCTCCAAAGACAAATGTGATAGCGTTGCTTTTAATATTGACGTGCAAGGTATGTAATATTGCTGCTCATGTTAAGTAACCTGCCCTTTGCTATAAAAGTTTCCTAAAGATGAGAGAATCAATTTGATGCAGTCTGACTTAGTGTTGAGTTTCATAAAATACACAGATTCCGGTGAATAATATTAATTTGCAATATCGCTAAAAAAAAAAAGATACCCAGCACCATTTTACACATTTCAGAATACCTCATCAGCCAAAAATTACAAACATGACCCCATGCATGGTCGTGCAGGGTTCCCCATGATGCCTTAACGCTATCAAATAACATACCGGTAGTATTAATCTTGTTGAGGAAGAGGAAAGAAGGGAAATTGCTTCACCGGAGTAGCCACAGCCGCTGGTGCACAGATGGACCTCCAATTCAATCCACGATAATAAAGTGAAAACCTTGGAGAAATATGTGGGACATCAAATGATCCCCAGGGCATTACGTCTGAGAAAGTCAGCTACAACTAATTATGGGGATGCATTTACGGAAAAATGGCAAAACATCTTCTCAGATGCCTCAATAAAATTGATGCAGCTTATCATGGGCGAAGAGTCTGAAAAATGAAAGTCTCTGGATAGCTCAATCAGTGAACTTGAGACATCGTTATTGAAGTTTAACAAACATCCTGAATACGATACCTTGAGTGCCCAGTTACAACAAAAAATCATGGTTGTAGAAGCCGCTATAACAGACATCAAGAGGAAAAAATTCCTCAGAGTCTGTAAAGACTATGAGGATGAATCCATGTATACTTGGAAAAACTATGCCCCTAAAAAAACCGCATTCAATATTGAGAAATAAACATAAAGGGAGAAATAATTCAGCATGATCAGCTCAGGTTAAGGGGCCGTCACAAACGTCAATATCGCTGCTGCACATGACATTGCAGCGATATTGACAGTGTGATAAATCGCTGGTTGATGGTCACCAGGTTTTCGGACTGGACCAAAAACCTGGCGATGGTCGGCCCGGTGTACACGCAGCATCGCTGCGTGTGACACCGGGACGTGCGATCAGCCAGCTCCTAGTGCCTGTCAGGAAGCGCTGGGAAGCTGGTATCCAGGGTAAACTGCGGATAACTAGGACACTAGTTACCCGCTGTGTACCTTAGATACCAGCCGGTGAGCAGAGAAGGCTGGTAACCAAGGTATGCATCGGGTATCTAGGCAGCGCGCACTGCCTAGTTACCTGCAGTTTACCCTGGATACCAGCCTGCAGAGATCATGGAAACGATATTTAAATAATTTCCATGATGTCGCTGGTCCAATGATCGCTGGTGAGTTTGCCTGTGTGACAGCTCACCAGCGATCAGCTGTCAATGTCGCCAGCGATCAGATTGCTGGCGATAGTAGCGTGTGTGACGCCGGCTTTAGTTTCTCCACACCTGAACGTGGAGATTCCTCTTTTGCATCTGTAGCTACCACAAGTTCAGACGGATCCTCAGCGATTTCCATCCTTCCATATAATCCACCAAAAAATGGAGAAAGCGGAGGGGGGTTGCAGACACCGAAAGGGGTCATCGGTATCCTTTGAGAAATCGAAGGTAGAGAAAGATCTCACTGTCATTAATTTGTCTGCCTGCATAATGTCTAGTGCTGAATGTAATGTGTTGGGTAGAGGGTTGAAGTTTGTGCCATCCTGTAGAGGTAAAGTTTTGGAAACTATAAGATGTTAATACATTTGTTCGAGCTATAACTGTTAAGAAACATTTTTACACTGATAATGAGCTCAATCAAACACATGCTGTTGACCCTTTGCCATCATCTACTGACTACTCCACACATGGCTCATAAAATCCCATTGCATGCTGATCTTGCAGAGCAAGTTGTGTTATTTGAATTGCATACCTTGTCATCTGAAAACAATGTCCCTTGTACTGTGGCTGATCCAGTGGATAGGATTCCAAATCCAACATTTATCTTATATATAAACCCGAGGGATTTGTGACGTCACATCCGTCACTTTGTCCAGCATTCCGGTTATTGTGCCCAGAGGTACACCGTCAGGGTGACCCAAGATGGCGGCCGTAAGCGGGGTACCCTGGCGACCCACTACTACTCGGCACTCACCCCCAACCCACGTCCACACACACGTACACCTGACACAACACTATCGTACCCTCCCCCCCACACACACTCACACACACATCATACTCTCATGCAGACTACCAGTCTCCAGTATACTTACCCCACCGCCATCCGCTGCACCACTCCCGCTTGGCCCGCCCACCTCGCAACAGGCTCCGCCACCTCGCGGGCTCCCACAGGCTCCGCCCACCTCGCGTCGATCCCACCAGGCTCCGCCCACCTGGCTCGCCCACCTCGCTGCGCTGACCACCGAGCTCCATCCTGACCCTGACCACTGAGCCTCCGTCTGGCTGACCACCGAGCTCCGTTCTGTGCTGACCACGAGCCTCCGTCGTGTGTGACCACCGAGCCTCCGTCCTCTGCTGACCACAGAGCCGCCGTCCTGGCTGACCACCGAGCCTCCGTCCTGCACTGACCACCGAGCCTCCGTCCTCTGCTGACCACAGAGCCGCCGTCCTGGCCTGACTACCAACCTCCGTCCTGCCTGACCACTGACCCTCGTCCTGCGCTGACCACCGACCCTCCGTCCTGGGCTGACACTCAGCCTCCATCCTGCGCTCACCACTCTGCCTCCATCCTGCGCTGCCCACTCTGCCTCCATCCCGCGCTGACCACTGAGCCTCCATCCCACGCTGACCACTGAGCCTCCATCCTGTGCTGACCGCTGACCCTCCATCCTGCGCTGACCACTGAGCCTCCATCCTGCGCTGACCACTCAGCCTCCATCCTGCACTGACCACTCCATCCTGTGCTGACCACTCAGCCTCCATTCTGCGCTGACCACTGAGCCTCCATCCTGCGCTGACCACTGAGCCTCCATCCTGCGCTGACCACTCCATCCTGTGCTGACCACTGAGCCTCCATCCTGTGCTCACCACTTAGCCTCCATCCTGTGCTGACCACTGAGCCTACATACTGCGCTGACCACTGAGCCTACATACTGCGCTGACCACTCCATCCTGTCCTGACCACTCAGCCTCCATCCTGCGCTGACCACTCAGCCTCCATCCTGCGCTGACCACTCCATCCTGTGCTGACCACTCAGCCTCCATCCTGCGCTGACCACTCAGCCTCCATCCTGCGCTGACCACTCAGCCTCCATCCTGTGCTGACCACTGAGCCTCCATCCTGCGCTGACCACTGAGCCTCCATCCTGTGCTGACCACTGAGCCTATATCCTGCGCTGACCACTCCATCCTGTGCTGACCACTGAGCCTCCATCCTGTGCTCACCACTGAGCCTACATACTGCACTGACCACTGAGCCTACATAATGCGCTGACCACTCCATCCTGCCCTGACCACTTAGCCTCCATCCTGCGCTGACCACTCCATCCTGTGCTGACCACTCAGCTTCCATCCTGCGCTGACCACTCAGCCTCCATCCTGCGCTGACCACTCAGCCTCCATCCTGCGCTGGCCACTCCATCCTGTGCTGACCACTGAGCCTCCATCCTGTGCTGACCACTGAGCCTCCATCCTGCACTGACCACTGAGCCTCCATCCTGCCCTGTCCACTCTGCCCCATCCTGCGCTGACCATTCTGCCCCCTTCCTGCGCTCAACACTCTGCCTTCATCCTGCGCTGACCACTCTGCCTCCATCTTGCAAATACACTCTGCCTCCATGCTGCACTGACCACTGAGCCACTGCGCAGTGCTAACCACTGAGCCAACGCACTGTGAAAACCACTGAGCCACCGCACCGTGCAAACCACTAAGCCTTCACACCGTGAAAACCACTGAGCCACCGCACTGTGCAAACCACTAAGCCTTCACACCGTGAAAACCACTGAGCCATCAAATACAGTGCTAACCACTGAGCCACCATATACACTGAAAACCACTGAGCCACCATATACACTGAAAACCACTAAGCCATCATACTGTGCTAACCACTCAGCCATCATACTGTGCAAACCACTAAGCCTTCACACCGTGAAAACCACTGAGCCATCAAATACACTGCTAACCACTGAGCCACCATATACACTGAAAACCACTGAGCCACCATATACAGTGCTAACCACTGAGCCACCATACAGTGCTAATCACTGAGCCATTATACTGTGCTAACCACTGAGCCAGCGTATACTGTGCTAAGCACTCAGCCATCATACTGTACTAACCACTAAGCCACCGCGCAGTGCTAACTACTGAGCCACCGTATACCGTGCTAACCACTGAGCCACCATATACAGTGCTAACCACTGAGCCACCATATACAGTGCTGACCACTGAGCCACCATATACAGTGCTGACCACTGAGCCACCATATACAGTGCTAACCACTGAGCCACCATATACAGTGCTAACCACTGAGCCACCATATACAGTGCTAACCACTGAGCCACCATATACAGTGCAAACCACTGAGCCACCGTATACAGTGCTACCCACAGAGCCACCTGTATACACACAATTAATTTCACCGCACTCCCCTAACTATTAGTAAATA